>JAHRHZ010000051.1:12151179-12206456 GCA_024137785.1 Ginglymostoma cirratum
GAAACGTCAAGCTTTCCTGCTCCTGTGATGCTGCTTGGCCTGCTGTGTTCATCCAGCTCCACACCTTGTTATCTCGGATTCTCCAGCATCTGCAGTGCCTATTATCTCTTAGAGGTTTCATTTCCTCTTCTGAAGGTGCTGACTTTTCTGGGATTCAAGTTGGCTGGAATTAGAGAAGGCCATTGGTATTACCAATGATTCAACTTCTTAACGTCAGGATCACCTTGCTAGAATGCAGGAAGGAAGCATTTGTTTAGGGCAGAGGCAGTGGGGAGGCTACGGAGGAGACACTCAAAGCAGGATACTGGCCTGTAGACAACACCATCAAAAAAGGCCAAGTGTGGAAAGAGACAGGACAGTCAAAAAGGCGAGGAAACGGCACCAGAGGTTTGAGTTGAAACCAAAAGATGTGGTATGAGCTACAGCAGCCCAATGAAGCAGATCGGGCAAGTCCTTGTGGTGGAACATCCAGCCCGGTGGTCCCCACTGGCAGAGGCAAGATGCCACAACCCGGTTTCGGTTGAAACTACTGCAATCATCTTAGCAGAGTTATGGGTGGAAAGGTCAAATTTGCAAATAAAAAGGACATTTTGCTTGGTCAACCTTTGCGCAATGACAGCACCTCCCAACTCTTGAAGGTTGTTGGTTCAAAGCCCCTTCAGATTGTGGGCACACAATCTCACAGAACACAGAGGGAGAGGTGCATGTATTGACAGTGCTTCTCCCAGACTGAAAGAGAGAGTTTATGTACACAACATTATGTGAAGAGGAACATGCCACCCTAGTGATTTGGACACCACTGTTCCCTCAACCACCTCCACTGGAAGGACATTAAACTATGGCTGCCACAGTTCCCCATGTTACAGCTTTAATGACAACTTATTGGCTACAAGACACTTTGAGACATCCAAGGGACGTGAAAAGTGCTGTACAAATACAAGATATTTATTTTATTTGCATGCTTGCATTCGTAAATCGGGGTTAAACACGGTTGCCCACATGCGCCGTCTATAACTTCCTGCAGGGTTTCCTGGACAGGACAGAGAAGTCTGCTCACCTTTTAAAGCTATCGATAGCTCAGGTGCGTGGAGGCCATTTCAAGCCTTTCCATTGCCAAATTTCAGGAACAGCAGAGAACCAAACCCGAAGCCCCACCGCCCCCTCCCCAAATACGGAAATGGGTCAAATCACAACACGGAGCCAATCAGCAACCAGAGCTGCTTTATAATTCTAGTAACCAACACTTCATCAACAGCTGTCAATGGCTGCATATTAACAGAATCCCTCACAAACAGATCAAGCAAACAGACGAAAAACACACAGCTACCGACTTCCTGGACATCTGAGTTGTAATCTCATTTGATATTTGGGGAAAAAAAAGAGAGTAGGACCTTGTTAGGAATGTTTTTGACGTGTTCCAGGGACTGCTCAGCTGTCGGAAACACATGTTTTGCTGTTAAGTACAAACATCACTGAACACAATGGCCATCTGCTGTGCAGCTCTGACTAACAGGAAATGACGAGGCTGCCACTAGTGACCACTGAGGAGATCTGATTTTGAACTTGCCTGCATTCTAACAAAACATACAGTTACAGCTTTCACAAGTCCGTGTGGAGGTGAAGTCACTGCAGTCTACAACCAGTAAACCTCCTGCCGGTCTGAGTGCTGAATAGCAGCACCATTCCACCCACGTTCAGCTCTCTAGTTCACAGACTTACATTGCGACAGGAACTGTGCACAGACTCCTTCAAAGACAGACAAGCATATGAGTGCAATAGTTCAGACCAGTGACACTACAACTGGTCCGAATAGAAGACTGCAGATGAACCCTATACAGAGAGGCAGACAAAGAGAAAGAGAGAGAGGAGAGATGAGAGAAAACGAAAGAGGCAGAGAGCGAGTGTGACAGAAGGAGAGAAAGTAGGAGAGACAACAAAAATGCTTGTTAGAAATATGCTAGATAATTTCCTCCCATTTTGTTTTAAAAAAAAGGAACAATAAGTACAATGTGCCTTTAAGAGCAGTGTCTAGGGACACCTAGACAGCCAGGCCTGCTTGCTGTGAATCAGCAACAGTATCATTTGTAGCGGGTGCCAGACACTAACACATAACTGTTCTATGGCAAAAGGCAACCCAATTCCCTGCTGGAGTTCAACGTTACTCACTGCCCAACTCACCAGCAAACCCCATTCCTCATCTTGACAAGAGCCTGAGAAGTGGGCGGAAAAAGTGCCGAGCAGATGACAAATCAAGCAAGCCTCTCTCAGCTGTTCAGCCAGCAATTTCCTAAGAGACTAATGTTCATCATCTGTAGTATCTCACAGGGTTCTGGTAGGTACATGTGAGAGACTACAGAGTCTGATCTGAACCCCAAGGAGGCTGCGAATGAGAAAGAATACCAAGGACAATCAAGTTTTGGGTAATTTGCTGGCTGCAAATTTCCTCTCCATGTGGTTTTTTTCCTCTTTGTTTCTAATATGTGCTTAGTTTCAGAAAGGGTCGCACTATTTTTTATTTGTGTGTACTAGGTTCTGTCAACATGGGTGCACCTCTTCTCCTTCAGCTCTTCAAAAACCAGCCAAGGAGCTCACTCTGACTGCCCTCTACTATCAAGATTTTTTACATTCAAGGGACATGGCCTCGCTGCTTGGGCCAACATTTATTGCCTGCCCCTAGGTGCCCTTAAGGTGGTGGTGGTCAGCTGTCATCTTGAACTGCTGCAATCCATGCACTGTAGGTAGACACGTGATGCCCTTAGGTAGGGAATTCCACAATTTTGCCCCAGTGACTATCCAGGAATAGGGACACATTTCCAAGTGGCAAGCGGCCTGGAAGGGAACTCGCAGGTGGTGATGTTCCCCCGTACCTGCTGCCACTGTCCTTCTAGATGGAAGTGGTCGTGGGTTTGGAAGGAGCTGTGGTGTATGTGTGGGCAGTGGGTGAAGACAGCAGCCAAGCTCCATGAAGTAACAAAATAATAACTTATGTTCATGCAGCACCTTGAACTGCTTCAGAGGAGCATCAGGTGGAGGGAGTCAATTGGCTGAATGGCTGCTTTGTGACGTACAGTGGTGTCAACACCATGAGTTCAATTTCACATCAGCTGAGGTTACTATGAAGGAAGGGCCTATCTTCTAAACCTCTCCCCTCACCGGAGCTGTGGTGGCCCTCAGGTTAAACCATCAGTCATATCCCTTCTAATGAGAAAGCAGCCCTACAGTCCTCTGGGACTCCTTCACTTCAGAGTACTCTGCAACATTAAGAAAATAAGCACTTCCTTTCAACAGATGGCGTTTTCTCCTCCCTTCTGAGCTAGACAATTTTTTTTGTTCTTAAATGAAAGTCAAGAAAAAAGAAAGTCCAGAATTTAACATTTAACATTCTGCATGATGAGAAGGATTGTAGTTAATGGGGACATTTTATTTGCCACAAGGTAAACCCTTGACCTTTAAGTCACGACTAAAAGCTACTTTCAGGATGTTAACTGTGGCTCGCTGGAAACACGCCTATCTCCAAGTTAGATGGTTCTCATGTCAAGTTCCTTTCCACCTTCGCCACATTCTAGTGCAATACTGAGGGATAGCTCAGAGAGTGCTACACTGTCAGAGATGCCGCCTTTTGGATAAGATGTTAAACTGAGATCTCTCTGTCTGCTTGGATGTAAAAAAAAGTCCACTGGCACTATGTTGATGAAGAGCAGTGTCCCAGTCAATGTTTATTCTTCAATAAATGTCACAGAATGAAAAGAGAGATCATCTGGCTGTCGTCATATCGCTGTTTGTCAGAGCTCGCTGAGCTCAAATCAACATCTTTGTTTTCTACTTTATAACAGTACTACACTTCAAAGTGTATTTCAAAGGGCTGTGAAGCACCTTTCAGCCCACAGATGGTCATGAAAAATACTATACACGTGCAAGTCCACCCTTCTGACATTTACTAATGTGTAACTGTGTGGGGGTAGTATGTAAATTGGCTGTCCTTTTTCCTACATTTTGATAGTGCACATACTTAAACAAGAGCTGCATCGGCTGTAAAACACGTCGGGAAGTCGTGAAAGGTGAAACATAAATCTAAATTCTAATTTTCTTAGAGCGTGCCATAGCAGATGGATTTACAGGCTGACCGGTGGTGAAATCATCTTTCAAGGCCATGAGGGTGGATAGGCTTATAGGGGAAAAGGGGGAAGAGGGAGAGAGAGGGTGGGGAGGCAGGGGAAGGTGGGAAGATGGTAATAGGGGAGAGAGGGAGAAGTGAGTATCCAGGATTCAGAGCCCGAATCTTGGTATCCACTCATCAGGCCAGTTGCTGCCTCAGAGGTAGGCATGCTCGCCCTAAACTGAATGCTCATTCTGCCACTGAATAGTGTATGGTGCAGCTAAGTATAAAAAGGCGACCTTTTCCTGTTCAATTCAGGCTTATTCCTTTATGCAAAGCAGACGTTTACAGCACCTATCTGAAAACAGTCTGACTCAAGCACGTGTCTCCGCACGTCACGAGGATTTATAACGGTCCAGGTGGCGAATTCGCTGCAATGACCGATGGTTAGAATACTGATCTCGCAATCGGTTACAATTGGTTTTTTTGTACAGTAGTTGTGTCTGTGACACTGAAGAAAGGATTTATCTTTCAGCGAGAGTGCAATTTGGCGTCAGCTATTGGTTTCGGAAGGAAAGGAAATGTAAATTGAAACAAAATGAAAGGAAGCCTGTCACCCACTGATCGGAGGGGTCTTTGCTTATTGTTCGCACAGCATTGCTGAATCGTGCTTCAATGTCTCATTAGTCGAGCTATGGTCACAGCCTCCATTGTATCAACTGGAGACCATCCAATGAACCCCAACTGCCCCTCACCAGCCAAAAATCTTGATTGCATTAATGGAGAGAAACAGCCTGGAAAGTTTATGTTAGTTTCTGCGGACAATGGCATACTTTTCTTCTAGCCTTTTACATGATATTGCAAACGCACCAAATCTACTTACAGGCGGTCTCTGTGTATGGGGAAAGCCTGCTACTCAGTGGGTTTCTTGTTTCGGTGGCTAATTATTCGGTGAAAGGGAGAGGCTTTTATTAGTATTTGAAATCAGCTTGACTGGAGAAATTTGTCAAACGTTTTCAGAACCAGTTCATCGCAACTGTGGGCCTATGATACCGGGTTGCTGACAAGATCACGCAAAGCAGTCACTTTTCAAAAGAAGGCACTGTGCTTTGGCCACAGTTCCTTGAGTTTGCCCACTTCAGGTGTGACATGGAAAAATGCAGAATTTTACATCAAACCTTCAAGACCTTTGATAGCACTGAATCCCAACAAATACTTGCACAAATATACGGATCAGAATATTGACTGTTCAAATTTACACTGGAAATATTGCACCTACACTACGATCCAAGATCATCAAATCCATGTAGCCCAAAGCCACAGTTCTAAGCATTAAAGGACTCTTTTGGAAACGGCAAAAAAAAATTCCCAGAGCTAACAGTGAACTGATGGTGTCTGGACAACCAACATCTCCTTTGTTTTTCACGACACGTTCTTTCAAAATCGAAAAAGGTCAACCTGAGGACACACCGCTATAGTTTCAGGAGGTTGCACACACAATGTAGTTTAGCAATAGCCATTAACTTGAAAAACATTAACATAAAACCACAGAATATGCGATGTTGCCATTAAAAGAGGCATAAAAGAATTAAAAAAAGGTCTCCCCAGACAATTTTCAAACGAGTCATATCGTGAAGGGTGCCTGAAACCGCAAGTGGTTTAGGAACGGGCAGCCGCAGTTTCTGAATGGCTGTTATGTGACAATATTACAAGTATTAAAACGGATGCATCATTTAGTGCAAGTGAAAAGAAAAGAGACACAGAGGTTGCCCGGTGGGGCAAACTACTTTGTGAAGCGACAAATTGAATAGGATACAGACAGGTGGGTGGCATTTGGAAATAGGTATCTTTTGCCTTGCTAAGTACAAGTGAAACTGCACCAGGATTGAAACCCCAAGAAAAAGGTCTAACAAGCACAGAAACAGGGATAGACCACTGAGTCTGTTCCACCATTCATTCAGATCATGGCTTATCTGTGACCTCAACTCCATATACTTGTCTGCTCCGTATTCCTTAATACCTTCGGCTAATGATCTCAGTTTTAAAATTAACAATTGATCCAGCATAACACAATGTGCAGCTCGAGGAACACAGCAGGGCAGGAAGCATCAGAGGAGCAGCGAAGCTGACATTTCGGGTTGGAACCCTTCTTCAGAAAAGGGTTCCGACCCCAAACATCAACTTTCCTGCTTCTCCGATGCTGCCTGGCCAGCTGTGTTCCTCCACCTCCACTCTGTGTTATCTCTGACTCCAGCGTCCACAGTTCTTGCTATCTCTGATTGATCCAGCATCACTTGATCAACACAGCTATACAATAGCCAATCAGACTGTTCTAGATGTGGAAATTCTAGGTCCCTCTGACATTTGGAGCCAACCTACAACTGCACCGATACAAGAGTGCGAACTGTTAAGAACACATACATGCTGGTCAAGAGGTAGGCTCGCAGACACCGCAATGAAATTGTGATTACTGTGACTAATCCAGATTACTGTCAACAATCCAGAGGGACACCCATCTCAGAAGGATTAGAATGAAGTTTTGCAATCGGGTTTTGCAACAGTGCCAAGGCTCTGATCTCTACTCTGACTGGGCAAGCAGTATTTCTGAAGCATCCAAGCAGCTCATATCAAACTCAAAGTGCCGTGGCTACTTCACAGCAAACCCACCAGGATACAAACAAGTCATTTATGAAACAGTCATTGAGAATGGCCTCTTACAAGTGGCACAGCCCAGGAATTGTGCCCTGCAAGCACGCAAGATCAGCACTTTGCAGATGAAGGAATTTCACTTATTTACATCCTGAACCATCCTTGTAGATGAGGTTAGGTTTCTCACATTCTAAAGATTCCTCAAGGGGATGTCACTGGAAGGCCTTTGCTCCTGGTCATATATCTGGCCACCTGTTTGGTACAGGATTTCTCACTGACCATCATGTTTCAACAAGCTTTAAAACAAACATGGAAGATAGAGAAGGCCACTGGCCCCTTAAGCCTGTTTTGTCATTCAACAAGATCATGGCTGATCTTTTACCTCATCTACACTTTCTCGCACTATCCCCATATGCCTTAAAGCTTTGGCAACTGAACAATGATAGATTACAAGGAAGCACCATTAAAATTTCCAGAGTGTGGAACTCATTACATTTCAGCGTAGTCGAGGCAAATAGCATAGGTGCGCCTAAGGGGAAGCTAGATAAATACACAAGGGAGGAAGAGAGAGCAGGATTATGCCATTTGGAGCAGGTTAAATAAGGGGACAGCAGATATATGTGCACAGTTTGAACAAAATGGTCCAAGCTGTAGTTCTGTGAGATTAATTTTCAATTTATGACCAAACTACAAGGTTTGCATTAGAAAGCAAAGGTGGGGCGGGGGATGTGTGTGCGCGTGTGCGTGCGCAGGAAGGGGAGTGAAACAAAATAATCTTCAATGATTTTGGTAAATCAGAGATCAGATGGCATAAAGATGACATTTCTTTTAAAAGAATAATTCAAAAGAGCCACAAATGTCACTTCTGAGTGTAAATGGTAAGCAGGTTCAGCGCACTAACTTCAATGTGCTTTCGCAAATCCTTTTGGCATGTCAGTACAACATATACTCTTATTGAGACAACTTCAAACAAAGGATTGATGACAGCCACCCACCAACAAACTAGGTTTATGGGATGAATTCTCAAGATTCTTCCTTGAAAAGATCAAATTTCGCCCGTACAAACGTTTAAAAATTGACACAGAGCTGTGAACTGCAGTTGATGACTGATTTACCAAGCAAGCGTCAAAAGGACCATATTCCACCATTTTAAAGAATCATAACACTGCTGGGACAAAGACTGGTCATTTGTACAGCAGCATAAAAAGGGCAAGTCATTTGGTCATTGGGACTTCCCACTGGCTGGAAAAATGAATGAAGACAATCGAAACAAGAGGCTAGGCAACAGTGCAAGGACATTTGCCTTTAGTTGGCCTATCACAGGGCATGATATTCGTCACCTAACAAAAGTCTGGGTCTGTGCCCCACCTGCCACTTTGACCCAGAGAACGCATGCGCCTCCCAGCCACGAAATCCCAGATGGGATGATCTTCAGCTAAAAATCCGATGTCAGGAACAAGATTACAGCAGCACATGCAGCATATGTTGGATTAGACACTCATTTGGCTTTGAACCCAGTCTGAAATGAAAAGCTATTCTGTGTGGACCAGGCTTGAGGCTACAGTATGAAGTTATTCATGATCTGACACAGTGATGGACGCTAAGCTAGAAGTCCACCAGAATCATTATATTGAGGCTAGGATGCAGAAGGGGCAATGCTCAAGCAGAAACTCACGACCTACCTACATCACTCTCCCTTTTGTTTCCTCTCCATTAGGCTCATACAACAACCAGTCCCCTCGCTGAGCTCAGCATTCAGGAAAGATCTGCTCCTAATCACTGACACAGGGGTTCTCTGCAGAAATGCTGCAATGGCAAGGCTACCAAAAAAATGTTGTTATGCTGTTTGGCAGTAGGTCCGTCAGCATCAGAAAAATCACAGAAGCCTCCGTGAGGATTGGGAAGGAAATGGCTCATTGATCCAGAAGATGCATTAAGCTCCAAGGTGAAAAACAGAGCTGCAAAGATTTATAACCGCATGCCAAAACGAACCAAAAAAAGGCTGAGCAAAATGGCAGATACGTGAACAGTAAGGAACAGAAATGTTTTAGCAGTCTACTCCAATTGGAATATTTGAAATGCTCAGCTTTCAGTTGGGCTAATTAATGAATAGATACATATATCCTAAAGATGTGCTCTAATACAGCACATCTTTTCCACAAATTTCTTTCGGAAAAACTGGGCATACTTGCACCCAGTCTTTGTTTTTGTGTTATTTGTGCTCTGTACCCTAGCCTTTATTTTGTGTGAACAAACTTCCCTGAAGACATTATTAATAGCAGTAGTCACCAGCTCAAAATCCCATTTGCCTTCAAGTAAACAGCGACAAAAAAAACACAGTAACGACAACACTGCAGCAATCCCCGCCTGGATCGCCTTGAAACTTAGTGCTCACGACAAACATACAAAAGACCAAATAGAACTCGACTTGCTTGCTTTGTTTCTGCAGCTGCGATTCACAGGTTATGTTTAACCACAACACATCAAGTGCCCATTGGAACATTATTCTTATTAAAAGAAAAGACACATCCTAGCTTTTCCATTGTTCACTGGGGGTTGTTGACATGTTACATACTGACCATAAGACCATAAGACATAGGAGTGGAAGTAAGGCCATTCGGCCCATCGAGTCCACTCCGCCATCTAATCATGGCTGATGGGCATTTCAACTCCACTTACCCGCACTCTCCCCGTAGCCCTTGATTCCTTGCAAGATCAAGAATTTATCAATCTCTGCCTTGAAGACATTCAACGTCCCGGCCTCCACTGCGCTCCGTGGCAATGAACTCCACAGGCCCACCACTCTCTGGCTGAAGAAATGTCTCCTCATTTCCGTTCTAAATTGACCCCTTCTAATTCTAAGGCTGTGCCCACGGGTCCTAGTATCCCCACCTAACGGAAACAACTTCCCAGCGTCCACCCTTTCTAAGCCATGCATTATCTTGTAAGTTTCTATTAGATCTCCCTCAACCTTCTAAACTCTAATGAATACAATCCCAGGATCCTCAGCTGTTCATCGTATGTTAGGCCTACCATTCCAGGGATCATCCGTGTGAATCTCCGCTGGACACGGTCCACTACCAGTATGTCCTTCCTGAGGTGTGAGGCCCAAAATTGGACACAGTATTCTAAATGGGGCCTAACTAGAGCTTTATAAACTCTCAGAAGCACATCGCTGCTTTTATGTTCCAACCCTCTTGAGATAAATGACAACATTCCATTCGCTTTCTTAATCACGGACTCAACCTGCAAGTTAACCTTTAGAGAATCCTGTACTAACACTCCCAGATCCCTTTGTACTTCGACTTTATGAATTTTCTCGCCGTTCAGAAAATAGTTCATGCCTGTATTCTTTTTTCCAAAGTGCAAGACCTCGCATTTGCTCACGTTGAATTTCATCAGCCATTTCCTGGACCACTCTCCTAAACTGTCTAAATCATTCTGCAGCCTCCCCACCTCCTCCGTACTACCTGCCTGTCCACCCAACTTCGTATCATTGGCATTAGCACTTATTAACAGACACAGGGAGAGAGGCCAGCAAGCCCGAGGTTTTCTGACCAATCTACATTATACCTGGAACAAGCAAATGTAAAATGCAAGGAGTCTGCCTGACTACAAGGTCAAACAGCAAGCCCTACAATCTATCCAGGCTGAAAGTGAATACAAAAAAAAAATACAGCGTGCCTGGATTAAAGAATTCATTGGCACTGTTGCTAGTGTTCACCACTCACAGAAACATTAGTACAAAGAATCATGGGCTGCCCACCCCATACCTGGACTTTGTTCTTCTTTAGCAGAAGCACAAAGAAAACTTGGGTTGTGGAATAGGTCACACCTTCTGCCCGTGAAGTGGAGAGCAAATCCTTTTTGTTTGTTCTCTTCAGCACCTGGTATAATTCTCTGCAGCTCCGCTTCTCCCCTCGGAGTTTGATGCAACTTCTGCTGGATCAATGCGCGACCCTGGGCCGCTGAGGAGGACCAAGACGCTTTAATATATATGCAACTCCTTGTTGCGTGGCTGTGAAATAGGAACGAACTACAGCTCTTAGGCAAGGAAGCACAACAACTTTGGCCTTCACTGATTGCAGTTCACTCTGGTCATCTTTCGGAAGGACAAAAATCTGAAAAGCGACAGCCCTCTCAGAAGCAAACTGCCTCAGGATACTGGCACCAGTCTAGCAGAGGTAACTCCTCAGGCACATTCACAGAACAGAAGGCACTAGGCTTAGGGTTACATGTACCCAACGAATTTCTGTATTTTAAGGCATCAGCAAGGCCAATTGCACACCCCCAAACTCCATTTCGAGGATGCTTACAAGCGCAACGTGATGGCCCTAAATATTGATTTCCACACCGAGAAGACACAAACCTATGATGGAAGAAGATAACAATATGGTTTTAAATGGAGTCAAAGAGAATTCTTTTTACCCTGAATCCATGGATGCTTTTTCTCCAGACAGCAGTGGATCCTTCCAGGCCAAGTCAGATCAGAGAGTTTTGATCGACTGGGAGTTAAAGGGTTATAAGGCAAAACAGGACAGTGGAGCTGAGGCCACGTTCAGATTAGTCATGATCTTCTGGCATGCTGGAGCAGGCTTGAAGGGCTGAATGACCCACTCCTGCTCGAAGTTCTACTGATCTCCTGTGGACCAGTGCATGTCAACATGACAATCAGAGGTTTGACAACAGGCATTACCACCAAAAACAGCAACCCACGATAACACCCAATGACCCCTTCGTGGTCAGCAGTGATGGCTGACCCACCCTCTCCAGCCATCGGCAAGACTTTCACATGGATTGTCGCAATCCCTAATGGATTTGCAGCACATTTATCTTACGCAGGTGGAAGAATACCAACCACCTTGAACAGGCAACATATGAAGCCTTGATCTATGCTGCAATTGGGATGAAATTACCGTCTCAACTTCTCTCTCTCATGAGAGAACAGGCAGAAGTAATAATGAAAACGGTGACACTTCATTTGCTTCGCAGAAAACAATGATGATGTGGAGGAGAATAAACAACAGGTAGAAAATAAGTCACACTGCATTTGTATATTGCCCAGTTACAGCTGGGGGTAAGTGCTCCAGCCTACTTCCTACAGCGGAAGGTTAAACAACAACAGACAAACATTTAAAACAGGCACAAAGACATTTCAGTGAGATGCCAGTTTCTACGGAGGTTCACTATCTCTTACATAACTCCAATCCAAGAGTCAACTAACTTAGCATAAAAGCAGTGTGTTCTTTGCCCAACTCTTCCATAAGCCGGACAGCAAAGCCCAATTTCTGCTCACCCTTCTCCCCATACAGTAGGAACTTTTCCCAGTGTAATATCACAGAAACTGTGATTTCCTTGTCACTCATGCACACAGCTAACACAGCAGAGACAGGGAGCTAAGCCGAGCATATCAAACAGCACGTTCGCCATCAACATCGCTGACTCCAAGTACTCCATGTGAAATCTGTGATGGAGACTGTACCCGAATGCATGTTTCTTGCTCTCCCAATGAATCACAAACTCCTTACAGAGCAGATGGGGGTCATTTAGGCCCATCGTATCTGCACCAACCCTCCGAAGAGCATCCCACCCAGACCCGCTCTTTGGGTGTAACCTCCCATGGCTAACCCAGCTAGCCTGCACATCCCTGGACAATATAGCGTGGCCAATGCATCTAACCTGCACGTCTTTGGACTGTGGGACGAAACTGAAGCACCCAGAAGAAACCCACGCAGACACAGAGGGAATGCGCAAACTCCACACAGACTGTCACCAGGGGGCCCCTGGCACCGTGACACAGCAGTGCTCACCAGTGGGCCATTGTGTCACCCTGCAAGCTGCTCTTCTCGAAGATGCTCTCAATTGCACACAACCAGAAACACAGACAGTCCAAATACACCTCTGTCGCAGAGCATGGATATAGTTTTAGTCTTGGAGGTTTGCACGTTCAGTGCAAGAGACTTTGCCAAGGAACAAATATCAATGGGATGCAGCGAGGTGATAGCTTGGAAGGTTCAGTAGCAAACTGATATAGTTCTGATAACAAATTCTGACTGAACGTGGAGTAGCTGCTTATTCTTAAATATATAAAAGTCTTCATTTGAACCAACTAACAAGATCCAATTTTTCCAGAAATTGCACTCGGTGGCATCATTCCAGCAACCTGTGCCAAAAGGCCAATGTAGGTTTGTCAATCAAAGCTCTGGCTTCTCAGCTCTGTCTCTAACCTATCGAGGGGTGCAGTGGCATAACGGTAACGATACTAACTAGTAATCAAAAAACCCAAGCTACTGTTCTGGGGACAAAAGGTTCAAATTCTACATAAGAGAGAGTGGCATTTGAATTCAGCGAAACAAAATTCTAGAATTAAAAATTAGACTGTCAATTGTGAACTGCCGTAAACAAAACTGTCTGGTTATGCCCTTAAGGGAGCAAAATCTGTCAGCCTTCCTCCATACGTGACTTCAGCCCCACTGCAATGTAGTTGACTCTTAGGTGCATTAGTTTGTCTAGCAAGCCATGCAGTTCAAGGGCAGTTAGGGATGGGCAACAAATAAAATTTATGCCAGTAATGACGTGTGACACAAGAACCCAGAGATCCACAAAAGAGCTAGATCCCATCGGGAGTGTGCAGTCATTGAATTTATCCTCGCATTGCCTCACTAGGGCAAAGTTATTATGGATTAACTAGTCGGCCATCACAACTACAGCACACAAAATGACCACCCATGTTTGCTAAGAAATATTTAGCAACGGTTCCAAGGATGAGAAAGGTGCTACTTAAATACAAGTTCTTTCTACCACAGATTAAAAGTCTCACGCCAACTATTTGTGGGCCTCAGTTAGCCAGATACTCAAGTAAAATTCAAGATGGACTGCATTAGTATGGCCACTAAACTTCCATCTCAGAAGGTCGTACGATGATGTAGATTGAAGTGTGCACTCTACAGGCAGTCCCCAGGTTACGAACAGGTTCAGTTCTAAAATTCACCTGTAAGTCAAGTTATGCAGAAGTCGGAATGCAATGCAGGACAATATAACATAGTAAGTATAGGAAGCGTTCATACGTCGGATCTTTAAAACTACACCCCTATATGGTATTGTGTTTGTAAGTCTGAGTGTCTGTAAGTCAAATGTTTGGAAATCAGGGATCCTTGAGTTCACTGTTTATTGATCATATTAAAATATATACTTAATTCAAAGGCAGGACAAAAAAGGCAAATGAAGTGCTTTAAGAAGTTGCATTATTGCTCTCCAACAGTAACTAAAACACAGACGAGTGTTCTTCGATTTTATTTATCAGTCATCTACCAACTGGTATTGCATAATATCAAACTGAAGCTATTAGGTCATACACAAGTCTGTCAGCTGGTTATGCACTGTTTTTCTTCTTTTAAATTTGAAACGTTTCAAATACTGAACAAAATATATCACATCAAAACAGTTCAAACTGTGTTGCTGCAGAGCAACACAAATACGATAATGCAAACTGGCTGAAAACGCTATGCTATGTAAACTAGCCTAAAACAGACAATCTGAAATTTTCAAAAATGTACAAATTCAAGCCCAAGGTTGCCTTTATGGTGAGGAAAGGCCCCAGGATCCCACAATTCAGGCCACTCATTCCTGCAAGGGGTGGGGGGGGGGGGGGGCCAGACTTTGTAAAGCTCAGCATTTTAAGTTGAAACAAAACTACTCATGTCCAGACAGCAGTCTGCTTTTTAAAATGGAAAATATTGACTATTCATTTTCCCAATGTTTATGTTAGAAAGCCTGTCCCAAAAAAGAGGCCACTCAGTTGAAAACTACACAGGTAGGTGCCCTAATGCATTCAAGTCAGTAACAGCAACAAGCTCCTGGCCAACATCTATATCATTCTGTTATAAAGTGGGAGACAATGGAGAGCAGGTAAGAATGGGCTCAGGCTAGGCTGGCTACTGTACAGTGTGCAAACTGGACGAAGGCATCAGGCGGCCTATACTTCAGCAGGAGTCAGTGTCTTCAATAAAGCAGACCAGAGGATGAGAGAAAAACTGGAGCAGAATTTCGAAAATAAAATGCCAGTGATACACAGGTCAGGCAGCATCTTTTGATGAAAGAGACAAAAACTAAAGGTTTGTGATCATAACTTGGTTTCCTCCTTCACAGACATTTCTTGACCTGCTGAGTATTGAGAATTTTATGTTTTCATTTCAGTGCTGAGCAAGCACGGTCCTTAATGTTGGTATTAATCATTCGGTCATTCGGTAATGCCCAGGCTGATATCAAAAACTGGCCGTAGCCTTGGAGCACTCATGTCGTTGTCTGACAACCTGTTTAACCAGCAAATGTAGAAATTTTCCTTCACACTATTGCTCCAAAAACAAACACTTTCATACAATTTGCAGTGCCTGTCGTGACTCAGGACCCTCAAAACACTTCATAGTCACTAAAAGCACTGCCGAGGTGTTGCTGCACTGCAAGTTTAGCAGCCAATTTGTGCACAGCAAGCTCTGACAAACAGAAATGAAGTAATTGCCAGTTAGCTTTAGTGATATTGGTTCAGAGATAAATACCGGCTAGCGTACACTGCCATGGGATCCTGAAAGTCCATTTTAAGATGGGGGAGAAAACCTCAGGCCTCACACCCCTAGATTAGGCTGGATCTTGTGCTCTGGACTCAAACGAAACCTGACCTTTCAACTTTCTCCCTTTAAATGCTAGTTGTGCACTCCAAATCTCCGCTGCAAGGAAAGATATTCAGTTATATTCCAAGGGACTTCAACTTGGTCATCCACTGTTTTGACTCATAAGCTTCTTCTTTACTGAAGGGGAACTTGAAATGTAACAGCCATGTTTCCTGCTGCACAATCGAATTAATATTGTATGTAAGACTTTTAACAGGACTGACCTTCCAACACCAGTGGCTCTGTACTGTCCTCTCCCCAAGTCCACCAAACACACCATCAGTCCGAGCTCTACTCAGAAAGGCAAAGTGTCAGGATGAATTCCACCTTAATGTGAGCAAGAATGGATTTAAAGTGCTGGTTAGCAGGCAGCATGCTGTGGCCCATTCGGCATCAATCTATATCATCACTAGGTAGAAAACAGCTTTCTTGCATCGACGTTATGTAGACAGGTAACTGGAGCTCTAGACAGGTAACTGGAGCTCATCCTACCTCGACAGATGTCGTGGTTATGCTCAGTGGTTCCAGCATTTTGTGGTTCGATGCCAGCCAGTTCTTGCTTTCAAAGCATCACTCACTAGCTTCATGAAGAATAGTCTTCAACATTTTCTTTTGCTTCTCTAATTAAAAGTCGACAAAATCACTCGATGGATTTTAGTTTCAAAATGACAGCCATCTGCAGTGATCATTCACCTGGTCATGACCAGTCTGTGCCAAATTCATGCCCTTGAGGATGTTTATTTACCATTATGGTCTTTGGCTCGTGTGTAGCTATTGATCGGGGGGGGTTCATTTGCATTGATCAGGCAAGCAGCACTGGTCTATAAATATACCATCATTCAGCCACAGGAAAGATTTCCACAACTCGAGGAACACTAACACTAAACCTAAAGATCATTCAAACAATGGTTGGCAAGAGCCCTGGCGTTCAGATGATCATACAAATTAGGAACAGCAGGCGATTCAGGCTCTCGAGCCTGTACTGTCATTAGATACAATCTGGCTGATCCAATTTTCCTCTATAATCCATGACTCACTTGTCAATTAAGACTTCCAACTCATTTCAGCCTACAAAACCTAAACGACTTTGTACCACTTTAACCCGATCACTTCCTCCTGTCCCGCAGACCTGACCAATCCCTCTCCACTGACACCCTCGTCCGCTTAGCTGAACTCGTCCTCACCCTCAACAACTTCTCTTCCAATTCCTCCCACTTCCTATAGACAAAGGGGGTGACTATGGGTACCCGCGTGGGCCCAAGCTATGCCTGCCTCTTTGTAGGTTACGTGGAACAATCCCTCTTCCATACCTACACTGGCCCTAAACTCCACCTCTTCCTCCGTTACATTGATGACTGTATCGGCGCCACCTCGTGCTCCCACGAGGAGCTCGAACAGTTCATCCACTTCACCAACACCTTCCTCTCCAACCTTAAATTCACCTGGACCATCTCTAACACCTCTCTCTCCTTCCTGGACCTCTCTGTCTCCATCTTGGGTAACCACCGAGAAACCGATATCCATTTCAAGCCCACTGACTCCCACAGCTACCTAGAATACACCTCCTCCCACCCACCTTCCTGCAAAAATGCCATCCCCTATTCCCAATTCCTTCGCCTCCGCCGCATCTGCTCCTTGGATGAGGCATTCCACTTCCGTACATCTCAGATTTCCTCATCCTTCAAGGACGGCAACTTCCACCCCGCAGTGGTGGAGAACGCCCGCGACTGTGTCTCCCGCATTTCCCGCAACTCATCCCTCACACCCCGTCCCCACAATAACAACCAAAAAAGAATCCCCCTCGTCCTCACATACCACCCCACCAACCTCCGGATCCAACGCATCATCCTCCGACACTTCCGCCATCTGCATTCCGACCCCACCACCAAAGACATTTTTCCCTCCCCACCCTTGTCTGCTTTCCGGAGGGACCACTCTCTCCATGACTCCCTTGTCCGCTCCACACTCCCCTCCAGCCCCACCACACCCGGCACTTTTCCCTGCAACCACAGGAAGTGCTACACCTGCTCCCACACCTCCTCCCTCACCCCAGTCACAGGCCCCAAGAAGACTTTCCACATCAGGCAGATGTTCACCTGCACATCTGCCAATGTGGTATAATGCATCCGCTGTACCCGTTGTGGCCTCCTCTACATCGGGGAAACCAAGCGGAGGCTTGGGGACCGCTTTGCAGAACACCCGTGCTCAGTTCGCAACAAAAAATTGCACTTCCCAGTCGCGAACCATTTCAACTCCCCCTCCCATTTCTCAGATGACATGTCCATCCTGGGCCTCCTGCAATGCCACAATGATGTCACCCGAAGGCTGCAGGAACAGCAGATCATATTCAGCCTGGGAACCCTGCAGCCCAATGGTATCAATGTGGATTTCACAAGCTTCAAAATCTCCCCTCCCCCAACCGCATCCCAAAACCAGCCCAGCTCATCTCCACCTCCCTAACCTGTTTTTCCTCTCACCTATCCCCTCCTCCCACCACAAGCCCCACCCCCATCTCCTATCTACTAACCTCATCCCGCCCCCTTGACCTGTCCGTCCTCCCTGGACTGACCTATCTCCTCCCTACCTCCCCACCTACACTCACCTTTACTGGCTCCATCCCCGCCTCTTTGACTTGTCTGCCTCCTCTCCACCTATCCTCTCCTCTATCCATCTTCTATCCGCCTCCCCCTCTCCCCCTATTTATTTCAGAACCCTCTTCCCCTCTCCCATTTCTGATGAAGGGTCTAGGCCCGAAACGTCAAGCTTTCCTGCTCCTATGATGCTGCTTGGCCTGCTGTGTTCATCCAGCTCCACACCTTGTTATCTCGGATTCTCCAGCATCTGCAGTACCTATTATCTCTATGCTCATTTCCTCCTTTGGTTTTCAGTTTTAAAGGCACTATGGACATGGTCCTATTTGGATAGATATTTTCTAACTAGCCTGTTTAGAGATGGACATTACACATCTATGGAGCAGGTGGGACTTGGTCTCCTGGCTCAGAGGTAGGGACACTACCGCCGTACCACAAGCCCCCTTTTCCTATGTGAATTATGGTTATTCGCTAAATTGAGTTTTGATGTTAAGAAAAGGCTGCAAATAGTACTGGGACATCTTAAAAGTCAGAAAAGGCTTCTGAGGGGTTGCAAGTATAGATTTCACGCCACGTGCCTCTGCTCACTGACATTCACAAAATTCCCGGATTACAGGCCTACCAAACCCGTGATTCTCTTCGTTCTATCAGCAGGAATACTGTACACATTTCACAGGTTCCTAGCCTTCCTCTTGGTTACCAGCTAGCATTTGCCGTGAAAATAAAAGCAGCGTATATCTGAAAAAGATGTAACTGTAAAGCCAGGCATACTGTGTCTTCCCATAGTTATATTTTGACCTTCCCTCTAATAATTTAACTGAGTCAGCCTTGGCTCAGTTGGTAGCACACTTGAACTGAGAACCTTGTGGCTCAGAAGAAAGTCCCAGTTGAGGGCTTGGTCACATATTTCAAGGCTGACTCACCAGTGTGCTACCGAGGGAATGCTGCACTGTCAACGGTACTTTTTTAAAAAAAACTCGATGTGACCTCATCTGCTCAGGAAGATGACAGAAAAACACCATGGCACTTTCTTAAACATGCGCAATCTCCTATTTTTGGCCGATATGTATTCATCACTCAGTCAACATCACAAGAACAGGTTATCCGGGTCACTATTTCATTGCTATTTGTGGGGATTGCTGAGTTCTTGTTGGTTGTCATGTTTCCTACATTGTATCAGTGACCACACCTCAAAATAAAGCCTTCTTTGGCTGCACAGTACACCTGAGACGTCCCTGGTTATGACAAGAGCTATATATTTGCAAAGTCGTTGATCTGTCATTTGTGGGTTTTGCTTCCAGCAGGGAATGCGTACCTGATGCTGCAATGCTTATGTCAGCTCCCAATGACAATACGAACTATGAGTGGGTAACGTGGTATTGAAAGATTCAACAGACTTTTGTTACAGCTCCTGATATATACATTTAAAATAATCACAGGCACTTCAGCGTCTGGGCTAATATTAAACCGTTTGGCTACCAACAGTAGCATGACTCCGTCAATGACGACAGAGAGTCACAAACACAGCCCAGTCCGTCACGCAACCAGCCTTCTGTCCACTGATAGTAGGAACTGCCGATGCTGGAGAATCTGAGATAACAAGGTGTAGAGCTGGATGAACACAGCAGGCCAAGCAGCATCAGAGGAGCAGGAAAGCTGACGTTTCGGGTGGAGACCCTTCTGCTGTGCTCATCTAGCTCTACACCTTGTTATTTCCGTCCGCTGATTCCATCTCTACTTCCCACTGCCTCAGGAAAGCAACCAACATAGCCAGAGACCCCTCCTACCCCACTTATACTCTCTTCCACTCTCTTCTGTTGGACAGAAGATATAAAAGTCTGTGTACACATACAAACAGATTCAAGAACAGCTTCTTCCCCACTGTTTTTAGACTTCTGAATGGACTTCCCAAATTTTACATTTAAAGTTGATCTCACTCTTTGTGCACCTGTAACGTTGTATTCGTCACTTTGTTCTATTACCCTAATGTACTTTGTATGGTATGATGTGCCTGTACTGCATGCAAAACAAAACTTTTCACTGCACCTAGGTACATGTGGCAATAATAAACCTAATTAGTATGTAATGCCTCAAGACGGAGTCTCAGACTTTTATACCCTCAGGTTACATGTTATAATCATGATGATATTGTGTATATTTCTTTTAAAGATACATGACATACCCTTTGATGTGGCTGATTTCCCAGTCACGGATGACTCATCACTTGGCTCTGACTGTTGTGGGTGAAGGGGATGAATGAAGCATATTTCTAATTAAGAACAAAAAGAGGGCTTTCCAAGGCATGTAACCAATTCTTCGATAACAATAGCAAAATTCCAAAGAAGAGAGTTAACGTCTTCCCCTCCAGAGTTTCTGCCAAACCTGCTGAGTTTCTCCAGCATTTTCTATTCTGCCCTGAACCTGGCATTTAGAATTCCAGTAACAAACAGAAGTCAAATACATCTCCCAACTAAACACTCCACCTACACAATAAAGGTGCTATAGAGTGGGGTTCCACACCCTCATGGCCTCAGGACCTACTCACACGCTTCAAAGTACACTCAGTTCCAGAAGCCTCTTATAAATCTATGACATTTGCGGGTCAGCTGGCCCAGTTTACTGACTAAAATCCCATTATGGCAAGACATTTGTCATATTCTCCTGCCACCGCCAAAGATTAAAATAACACTCCCAGATTCATGCCTAACAGGTTAGGATCAGTTGGTAGGATTAATTTGCAAATGAAATTACATTGAAACTAAGAACAAGTATGATAATAAAAATATCTGCTGCGAATCATTCACTTTGAGGAAATCTGACTTTTTTTGCAGTTCACACCAACAAGATCCTGAAAATGCAATGACTCGTGGTAAATTCCTCATGGAGCCCCTATTGACACATCATAGCAGGACAAATAGGGAACTGAGAAACATCTGTGGGCTATATGGCATCTCTTCCTTTGAAGATCAAATTTCTCAACAACCAAACAAAATGTTAACCATTATTTAACACTTAGCTGGACAAGGAGGGACGCGAGACCTTCAGGCGGCATAATAGCTCACTTGTTTCTGATACCTGACATCAGCTGAAAGCAACACTAATTCTGACACAGGGGAGACAGCACAGAGTCAAAGCCATTCCGTGCAGAAAATATGAAATACTTTCCAGAGTAAGAGCAGGGAACAGAGCATACCTTAAAAGTATTTTAAATGTGAGTACAAGGATGGGGGAATTTGGTGCACAGCTATCGTAAACATTTGTGCAAGTAGGCAACATCCTTGCTCTTGAACCTAGGGAATGCAAAAGCCAAGTAATAATGAATTTCTACAAGACCTTTGTTAGGCTGCAGTTGGAACATTGCCTTGAGCAAGCTATTAAACAAAAGAGATGCAAAAGAATGAAGGGGATTCGACATAGTTAAACTCATTATTTCTGAAGCACTTGCAAATTACTATGATTTTCAACAAAATAGATAAGAGTCTTTGCAACTTAAGTGTAAAAAATGCAGTTTCCACTTGGAGTTATATGTAAAACAAATCACAAATGGACTTGAAGAAAAATGGGCTTTAAATTCCTCACACACAGAGGGCATTACAGAAACATTTAGAAATTCTTTAACAAAACATTTATGGTTGCTCGACTGAAATTGAACTAACAAAAGGGTATCAGCAGCAAACAGCAAGAGTGGGACTAGATTAAGCTGTCTACACAGTCAAAATTAAAACACAGGTCTTGATAGGCCAAATGACCAATTGCTGTGCTATAAAATTCCACACCTCTAGTATATGAAATACCATATTTGACTCCAAAGAATCTGCATTTTGATAATCTGGACAAAATGATTACTGCTGCAACCATCTCATGCCGCCAAGGAAATACCTAGACACGTGACTACACACCTTCAATGGAGTACATGGGCATACTTCTCTGAAAGCCTGCATATGAAGCTTCCCCCAAGGAAGCCTATTATAACCCCTGCAGTGCCTGTAAGGTCAGTGGTTCTCAACCTGGCCCGCAGTACTACCTTCTCAAGGACAACTAGGAATGGCTAACAAATGCTGGCCCAACCAATGATGCCTACGTCCCAGCAAAGAATAAAAATCAAAGAGACTCCCTTTCAGGTGCCCTGCAGCTCGGCTCACTTTGTTTCCTGCTCCTGAGGTGTGCTGTGCTCCGCTTCTGATAGTCAGGTGGGCTAAGAAAGAAACCGGGGCCAGACTAGTTTTGGGACAGAGATAGTGGAGACTGCAGATGCTGGAGAACCTGAGATAACAAGGTGTAGAGCTGGATGAACAGAGCAGGAAAGCTGATGTTTCGGGCCTAGACCCTTGTTCAAAATTTTCTGAAGGAGGGTCTAGGCCCGAAACGTCAGCCTTCCTGCTCCTCTCATGCTGCTTGGCCTGCTGTGTTCATCCAGCTCTACACTTTGTTATCTTAGTTTTGGAATAGATTTGTTTGCACAGTGAGACACTGCATTAAGTTTGCATATGTCTCCTGGCTCCATTCTACGTATCTGTCAGAGACAGTGCTTCTTTTATAAAAAAGCAAAATGTTGCAGATGCTAGAAATCTGAAATAAAAGCAAAAAATCCTGGAGAAACTCAGCAAGTCTACCAGCATCTGTGAAGAGAGAAGGAATTAATGTTTGTGCTTGACAACATTCTTCTTCAGAATTCCTGAAGGAAACAAAGGGTCATCATATTGGATTTGAAACGTTAAATCTTTTTCTCTCTCTATACATTCTCGAGCAACAATCAAATCAAAGCCCTCCACACATGCGTACCTATGCTCTGTTAGTACAGAGCGTTCTCTCCATGCTGCTCACCTCTAACTCCTGTTCGGTCTGAGCTCAGTTCCTGCACTGCTCTCTCCGTGTTCTCTTCTCCTTGGGTTCTTGCCAAGGACAGAGACTGCAGTGAGCTGCAGGCACACTCATCCCACTGATCTCTGTAGGCAAATCTCATTTATCTTAGAAACATTACTGAAAGAGTATTGATGTAAAGATCTTTTAAATTATAAAAGTACTGCAAAATTTAGGTTTGTGTACGTGTGTCTGTGTGCGTATACAAAACCGTATAAAAATGATTCTTTCAAGCAAAGGAACTGACCTAAACTGGGCTAGATTGTCCCTACAGTAAGAGTCTTCAACATTTGTTATGTTGACCACAAGCTTAGTGGCGAATGTTTGTGTCAAACGGGATGTTTCGGCTCAAACTGTAATGCTTGTGTAAATCTCCTGTAGTATAGACAATTACCAAGATGCCCATGGTATTGAAGAATCCAACAGACATGGATTACAATTAACCATGTCCAAACATGACATTCCTCAGGCACAGAAGCTCAGTGGAGTGTCATGCATCAAGTGATCAAAGGTAACATGGAGTATGAGATCTTTATATGCCCACGTTACGTGCTATGATATAGTCATGATATACTGAGCGAGTCTCTTCTAGATAACACTAACTGTCTGAGACATGACGCAATACAAGTTGAAAATTTCTGAACTGGGCTGTTTCTAACAGAAACTGAGGCTAGAAGGTTGGAACTGTCTCTCTCCGAACTCATACCATAGAAATACTGATGCTGACCTTCATGCAGAGAGTTTTGGTTATTTTAGGAAATGTTGATGCCCATACGAGTAAACGATTGCAAAGCGGAAAAAAAAAGAAACAAACCACAATGCCTCCCCTGTGCCAGTTTAGACTTTAGCCAAGAGCATTGGGTCTCCTCAGCAAGTCACACCACCAATACCTGGTACATCTCTGACTGGTCAGTTCAGTGAGTCACGTGGATCCCTACAACACAGGAACACCATAAAAGGTACAAAGAAACCAAAACCCCTACAGTGAAACCGCCGCTTAGTTTGCTCATTGCGTGCATGTACAATGTTACCCTAAAACATGACATTGGGAAAATGGAACAAGGTGCAAAGAAATAACAAACACAGTAGGGCTGTGGGACGGGGATAATTTTAAATTTTTGTGGGCAGTCAAACCAAGCAGGACAAATGACGTGGAGGTGCTGGCCTGGGCGTGGCGTGGACTGGGGTAGACAAGGTCAGAAATCACACGACACCAGGTTATAGTCCAACAGTTCATTTGAAAACCTGGTGTTGTGTGGTTTCTGACCAAGCAGGACAAAGGGGATGAATCAGGTATCGCATCTGGGTGGAGGTTAAAGTAAACCAGGCAAATAAATCAGGATATAACACCAAATTCATCCCTTTTGGCCTGCTCCTTTCAGTAAGTCCACCGTCAAAACACATTTCAAACATCTTCAGCATAGACACATGAAAAACACAGGGTGAAGAGGCTCCAGCTAATCCCACTGTCACATACTCCTTTTAACCTGGTAGCTAGCTGACAGCCAACACATTGTTGAAGCACAGTGGTACAGACTAAAGCAGACAGATGAAAGGAGGCTTTTTCCATTTCTTGAGCTGTACTAGAAAGGGTGGCACGGTGGCACAGTGGCTCAGTGGTTAGCACTGCTGCCTCACAGCCCCAGGGACCCAGGTTCAATTCCAGCCTCAGGTGACTGTCTGTGTGGAGTTTGCACATTATCCCTGTGTCTGCGTGGGTTTCCTCCGGGTGCTCCCGTTTCCTCCCACAATCCAAAGATGTTCTGGTTAGGTGGATTGACCATGCTAAATTGCCCATAGTGTTCAGGGATGTGTAGATTGGATGGGTGTGGTTGGGATACTCTGAGGTTCGGTGTTGACTTACTGGGCCGAAGGGCCTGTTTCCACACTGTAGGGATTCCAGGGACCCAGTTGCATTGAAACCAGTGACCTGTTCTGACCACCACAGACCTTCACAGCCAGTGTGTGTGAACATAATGATATTGTACAAGTGATCGTGAAAACAACATACCATCACCAGCAATAAGTGATTTCACAATCTCAGGAAGCAGTAGTGGGGAGGAAGAGGAGATGAGACTGAGCCAGGTTCCCAACACTCCTGCTCACCGAATCATTACTGAATAGACAGCAAATGCTCATTGTACAGACCTGCGCATGAAGGATGGATTAAACAGCAGGATCACTAGGCTTTCCCGTTTTGAAAAGAAAAACAGGTAATGAAGGGGAAAAAAAACACAGGCATATTTGCAAGAGAGAATAAATAAAACCAAGTATGAGTATTCATCATGGGATAACACCTTGTTATCTCAGATTCTCCAGCATCTGCAGTTCCTACTAGACATGAGTATTCATCAATTGTGCGCAACACAGACACTATGAACCAATACTGAAGTCCATATACTTACAATACAGTTCCCAAAAGATTCAACTTGTTACAATGTGGATCAAAGCCTAGGATTAACTTTAGATGAAAGAGGTTTACTTAAAACCCAGTTAAAGATTTTCATGTTTAATTCACTAAGTATTGGAAACTCTGAGCGTATACTCAAAAGCTGGAATGCACTCTTCCAGCTAGTCAGTCTACTCATATTTGCAACAGGAACAGGTGGTGCATACAATTTAAAAAGTTCTGTCAAAGGGTAAACTGTTTTAAAAAGTAGTTTCAATAAAAGCAATTTCTACAGATGCTGGAAACATGAAATAAACACAAAATGCTGGAAATGTGTTCCAGTAAGGAGCATTGGGCTTGAATCATTAACTTTGTTTCTTTCTTCACAGATGCTGCCAGAGCTGCTAAGGTTTTTCAGTATTTTTTGTATTTACCAGTTGGGAGTTTCCCCAACTGTGTTAACAATATTGCAGACCCCACTCAGAATTATATTCCTCAACCATGACTATGCTGGCTTTAACTACACTTGCAATGACTTACATTTTCCCAAAAGCAGCTAAATATTAACAAGTACTCTGGTAAAAAGCTGTCAACTCCTTTGAAATAACAAGGTGTAGAGCTGGATGAATTTTCTGACGAAGGGTCTAGGCCCGAAACATCAGCCTTTCTGCTCCTCTGATGCTGCTTGGGCTACTGTGTTCATCTAGCTCTTCACCTTGTTATCTCAGATTCTCCAGCATCTGCAGTTCCTACTACCTCCGAATCAACTCCTATGAATTTTCTTTCAATTCCTCATTAATATTAAAAGAGGCTTTCTGAAGTCACCGGCATAGAACAATCAAACAATTCTCAATGTCTCCCATTAGCTCCTTATTCAGGATTAATCCTCCCTCCAAATGGCATTGTGTGCTAATTATTTCACCATTAACACTTATTTGCCACACTGCTCAACTGTAATGCTGCTTTTCACACCCTCTCAAGTATCCTATTAATCCTTAATGTTATCAATGTCACTCATCAGCCTTTTGCAACTGACACTTAGTAGCTGAAATTCCCTCAGCAGCATGTGAATTCTGAACCGTGTTTTTTCAGCCTTGCACATTTAATTTTAGAGGAACAGATATTAACACCACCAACTGTAATATATCAACCCCAACGCATATTCTGTTGTTTAAATATTTATTCGTGTCAGAACGCAGTTCACATGGTTTTGTACCACACAGACAGCTTCCCTGGAATTAAGACATTAAGAATTAACACTGGGTTCATTTAGCTCTCCCTCTCTCCTAATTTTCCAGCCACGGCAGATTTTTGTCCTCTCTCTACATCAGGACACCGTGATCACTGACAGTCACTGACATACAGGGTACAGTAAGAACAGCAACCACCCCTAGATGGAACCTGCCTTCATAGATGCATTTAACAAAAAGCTTGACATACTCATGAGGGAGAAGGCAACAGAATCCTGGCAATTTAATCCGGAAAGGACTATAGGCAGCTAGTGGAGAAAGCCATCTAAAGTCAGTGTCAGGGAAGGGGCAAGGTAAGAAGGTAGGCCTCCATAGCCTATCACAGCCTGTACAGGGATTGAGTGTGTGCGCTGTTGGCACCATTTTCCTCCACGCTGCAGTCATCTAATCCACTGAGCCAAAAGTTTTATGCTGCCCTGCTGCCAAGTCTACAAAGGCCACGCTGTCTGTAAACACTTAGAGGGGCAACAAGTCACAACACAAGGTGGACTTCCAGAGACCAAATGAACCGTTGGAAAGCTGCCAGATGGTGCCTTTTTTCCCCCCTACAGTTTTGGGTCCACCCAGACATGCCATCAAGGCAGACTGTTACGCCACCAACATCAATGTATCCTCTTAATATCACAGAAGGCACAGGCAGAAGCCTAAAATGGACAAACAAACTGGTCTGTACCAGCACCAGGCACAATATTGTGTACTACTCAGGGCTGCCTCTAGTGCCAGGAGTCTATCCCGACAATAAAACAGATGGCCCTCATCCAACTACAGGGCTGGCTCAAGGAAAAGATTTCCCATGATACCCAGCGAGGGGGAGAGTGAACACTGGTGCCAGTTGTGCCTTGAGGTGACGGAAAAGCAGAAAGACCTTCTTGCCGGTCTTTCCCCTGCAGCAGCTGCCACGGGCACTCGTGGCAGAGCCACTGTAGGGAGTGCTGCAGCAACAGCTTGATCCCCAGCTTAGACAGGCCTTGCCAGCCACTGGGGAAAGTCTGACAGTCAGCAGTTAGGAATAGCACACTGGACCTCACTTTCCAGCAGCTGCACATTCTTTCCCAATGAGTTTGTGCATGTGTCTCTGTGTGTGTAAGAAAGAAAGACTCAGTAGGCAGCCCAATGTGCCCTCAGGGTCAGATGGACATGGCTACAAAACCCCACTCCAATGACCTGAGCACATAAATCGTAGCTTTACAGTAGAGGAAGTGCGGCAATGTTGGAGGTGTTCTCTTTAAATCAGACATTAAACCAAGGCCCCATTTAGCCTCTGGGGGCATAACTGATCTCATGACACTATTTCTAAGTGGAGCAGTGTTTTTTTCATGCTTACGACAATGTGTCAATACTTCAAAATCACTTTGTTGCTTTGGTATGTCCCTGGGTTGTGAAAAGTGCCAGATAAAATACAATAATTTCTTTTACTGCTGAGCCCACTACATTTCCACATTCCTCAGAGTAGCAAGATCGATTCCCCTCCCACCCCACCCCTTCCCGTTCTCATGGCTGGGAGACAGTTTTGTACAATAGCCCAACTCCGCAGTGACTGAAGATCAAACCTACCTCTCGTGGATCACCAATTCAACTAACTAACCAATTGCCCAAAAGGCCCAGAAGATATGAAGCATCAGTACAGGTAAAGATGTAACAACAACAACAACAAAAGATTTCAGCATCACTGAAACTGCACTCATTCCTGCTGTCCCTAACGTCCCCCCCCCCCTATTAAATCAGCTCATGAAGGAAGAACAACTGAGAATCTTGGACGTTCATACTGCTTGGGCTAACAATACTGTCTGATTTGCTCCAGCTCCTTTGCAGCTGAGACAATGCACTGCTTCACACTGGTTTCACTACCTACAACATAGGAGTGTCATCCCTCTCAAAGCAATCCAAAAACAATTTAAAACACTTAAGAGTAATGGATTAATGCTTTACACATGACTGCCCAGAGCTTGTGTCTTCGCCTCTGATTTTCCTTTGGCTGTTTACTTTAAACATAGTCATACATTAAAACAGTGACAACACTTTTCAGGTCACTCAAACTGAAACGTTAATGCTGATTTCTCTCCATAGATTCTGCTAGACCTGTTGTGCTTTTCCAGCAATTTCTGTTTTTGTTGCTACACTTTTAAGAGTAGCTCAAGGACTGTGCAGGGTTTCGGGACATGTCGAAGTTGTGAAAAACGTCATAACAAAGAAAAGTCTTTTCCCCTTCGAAGGCCAATCCAGTACGTGTGCTGTCTCAATAATAAATTGGGCTCACTGTAGGCATGCTTTAACTGTACTGTCCCTATTCTCCAACACACAATTCCCTAAATGTTAAATCTCCCTCATATGAAATGGGAAGACTGGTGTGTTTCTGTTGTTCTTAATAACTGTGGCTATTAAAAACCTAGGCATAATAGTACAGGTGAACTGAGTGAAAAAGAAGGGCAGGTCTAAAGGGTATAAAGAGAAATAAAAAATGGTCACTGAAGAAATAGAATCCCTACACTGTGGGAGCAGGCCATTTGGCCGATTGAGTCCACACCGACCCTCCGAAGAGCATCCCACCTGGACCCACCCCCTACCCTATCTTATCAGTTTGTTTAATCCATTCACCATGTTAAATTGCCCATAGTGTACAGGGATGTGCAGGCTAGGTAGTTTAACCATGATAAACGCAGGTTTACAGGGATAGGGCAGGGTCTGGGTGGGATGCCCTTCAGAGGGTCGGTGTGCACTTGGTGGGCCAAATGGCCTGCTTCCACACTGTAGATATTCTGTGGTTCACGGGATGTTGGCAGGGCAGCATTTATTGCCTTCCCCATATGCCCTCAGGGAGATGGTGGTGAGCAGTTCCTAGCAACTACCACAGTATGTGTAGCAATAGCTTCAGAGGTCTAGACTGGAGCTGCTTTCCAGTAGAGGCAGTAAAGGCTCAACTAGGTGGCTGAGTCATAAACTACACACAGGCTAGAGTGGGAGAAGACAGCGGTGCTGTGGTAATATCACTGGAGCAGTAATCCAGAACACCCGTTAGATATTCTAAGAACAGGAGTTCAATCCCAATATGACAGACAGTGAAATCTGAATGAGGATTCTCAAGGCAGCGATAGTGTCCCTACCTCTGAGGCAGGAGGCCTGGGTTCAAGTCCCACCTGCTCCAGAGGTGTGTAATGACATCTCTCCGAATAGGCAGATTAGAGAATACAATAATTGAATAATATTGAATACTCAATATAAATTCCCATCTGCCATGGTGGGATCTGAACTCCTGTCTCTGGGTCATTCATTCGGATGTTGAGTCAAGTTAATGTTTGACAGTCAACCCACATCACTTCACTGGAGAATAGTTCTTAAGGCTAATCAACTTTGCCCATATTTGTCAACATGAACTTTCTCAGCATGTCAGAACAGCGCACAGAAATTACAAAAACACAAACTGGCCACTCAGCCAAGCTAATTCATAGGGCAACATGCCCACCACATGAGCAAACAGAACCAGTTACACCGACCTATCCAGTTTTAATATCCCTTATCCCTTCATCTATTTATCCAGGTTAATCTTAAAAATTGACATGGCTGCTACTTCAGTCACTAATCTTGGAAATCAATTCCACAGTTTCCACTGCCTGAGTGAAGAGATTTATCTTCGTCTTTGTCCTAAGTCTCTCACAGTTAATCTTGTATTCATGACCTCCTCATTATAGACTTCGCAACCAATGGGAATTGTCCGCTCTAACTACATCGTGTCGTGTTCTCATTAATTTTAAACCTTTTCACCATACTCTGCTCACAATTTGGACTGTTCTAATGAAAATAGCCACAATTTATTTCAGATCTTCCTTGTTATTTTCTCTCCTTCATGCCAGGCAGCATCCTTACTAACTGTCATCACATCCTACAATAGTAAACAGTAGGGAGTCATCTGAATTAAGTCTGAATTCCTCAAACAAATACAGCCTTGTAAGTACAAATTTACTGCTCATTTCCTTGTTGTGTGAGGCAAGAAGAAAACATTTCAAATGTGCTCATTTAGTTCCCCAAGGAGAATTCATAGTTAATTGCAAATGAGAATAGCTTGACTCATCGACTCATCATTCCAACCCCCCAGGAAACATTAATTTAAGAGGCTAGTGTTGGGAACCACACCTATAAAAAAACAAAAATCCTTCATGAATTACAAATCTTTCCAATGGAACGGCTGCAGCAAATTCAGTGAAGGGTGACTCACACATTAATCCATATTGAGTGGGTATCAGCAAGACGGAAAAAGCTAGCCTTACTCTTTGACCCATAAGCCAGATGGAGATGTGTAAGGGTTTCTCAGCACAGAGCTCAATGAGCAGACCTCCGACACTGCCTGTACAGCCACTGTTCCAACGTAAAGGCATCAGCTTCTGCAGAGCCGGGACCGCAAATAATCCTGTCACTGCGTTCTTGCCCTCTCAAAGTGCATTTTGTTGCTTAGGTTGCGTGTTATGTGACGTTATGCTCTGGGCATTCTGATGACGAACAGCACCAAACTGCTTTGTGCCAAATTGCCAAGATAAAAGAGGACAAAATGAAAAACATTTCACTTACTTATTGCTTCCAAACCATTACATTTCTGTACAGAATCTTACTTCCGGGATTTTAGAATACGGACAGGTGTCAGACGATTATTACTATAACAAGCAGGATGCATCCCTAGAAACTGACACATGCACTCTGTTCAAATAATTAGAAACCCAACCAAAAGACATTTCAGAGCTATGGTCAAGGAGCAGCTTGTAATGGGAGTGGGGAGCATTCTTGTCAATGAGCTACAAGTGGGTCCACTCCAGGACTTTATGGGCAAGGTAAGCACATGGCCAAATCCTTTAGAAAGGCATAAACCTTTGCAAACCTTCAATGGGAGGAGGTAAGAATAGGCGCAGCACGGTGGCTCAGTGGTTAGCACTGCTGCCTCACAGAGCCAGGGACCCAGGTTCAACCCCAGCCTCAGGCGACTGTCTGTGTTGGGTTTGCACATTCTCCCTGTGTCTGCATGGGTTTCCTCCCACAGTCCAAAGATGTGCAGGTTAGGTGGATCAGCCATGGTAAATTGCTCATACAGTCAATGGATGTGTAGGTTAGATGGGTTAGCCGTGAGAGATGCAGGATTAAGGGACTGGGTAGGTGGGTGAGTCTAGGTGGGATTATCTTCGGAGAGTCGGTGTGGACTTGTTGGGCCAAATGGCCCATTTCCACACTGTAGGGATTCTACGATTCTATGGCAATCTTCTAGTCAGTCATGCTTGATGCAGAGTGGTACAAGCCACAGGCTGTCAAATAGTTCCAGGAAAAATCCTGCTATGGAAAGACATTAGCATGTTCTTGCCTCATATACTGTTTGTTGTGAGAAGGAAGTCAATGCACAGAGCTACCTTTATTTCTTTAAACCCTCCTCTAATTATTACACTCCTAAAGCTTCACCACTTATTTTTGGCATCTACTATGGCTCACTTGATCATATTTTTGCCTCTGAATCAAAAGATTCTCGAGTTCAAATCGTGTGTTAGGATTTAAGCCCAGACACGGTGGCTGACGTTTCAGTAACTACACCTCAAAACTGACCAGTCATTGACAGTTTGTGAAAAGAGCTACATAAATGCCTTTCTTTATATATTCTAGAAGTAAAATGGTTATTTAACTGAAGGTAGCTCAATAAGCCACACAGAACCCACAGGACCCTAGCCTCAGTCCCCATTGTTGTTGAGGACAAGAATCTGTAGCATTTACCTTCCAGTTATAACACAGTCAGGGATTTGCAGCAGCTTTTCTGCTGGGCTGCTTCAGAGTTAGATTCTGGAAACTCAAGAGCTGGTTTTCAGCTCCCTGATTGCAGGCTCAAGGATTCTGGTCTCACCTGTGCCACTAAGTGCTGTGAAGTGAATTTACCATCAAGACCTGACTTCTGGAATGCTGCTCTCCACGATTAAGGAGCACAAAAAGAGCAGTTTAAAATCCCCTAGTAATATGGTGTTGGACGTCCGTAACGGCAGCAAGACAGCTCATTTCGACTCCAGCCTTACCTCAAAGCAGAACTACGCTAAAAAAATCAAACGAACGCTGCTAAGGAGCACCTCAAATGTAGACAGAATGACATTTGCTTAAACAGTGTATTTTGAGCACTCATAATTAGATTTAACTACAGGGCTACTGTTAAGTATTTGGGTGAATATGTATATTTTACTGTTTAAAAATAAACAAATCACTTCAAACGGTTAAAAAGCAGTCAAAGGCTTAAAATTCTTTGAAACCCGCAGTTGTAGAGAAACAGTCCATTTGAAAATCCAACAAGCACTAATATATAGGCACAAATTATGACTTTCTAGTTTATAATTACAGTTGTCACTGGAACAATAATTTTCCTAAGTACCTTCAGCAATTGCTCGCGAACGGGTATGACTATCTACCTCGGAAATTCCGTGTCACCGGTTGTGGGCCTGTGGATCCTTGCATAGCTAGTGAGCCTGATCCTGACTACAGCCTTCTGAATATGAAGGCAGGTAAAGCACTAACTATTGTTATGGTTTCTTCATTAGAAAAGGAATTCGCAACCTGATTACTGCCCAAATGTACTATATCAGGATAAAATTAGCATGTTAAATGATCCCCTTTTTCCCTTCATTATTCAATGACTTTTGATTTTCACTACAAGTCAAGATCATTTTTCAGATCAACTGTAACTAAATTGGACAGTCTGTTTGTTTGCTTCTTTCTGCAGAAGTCAACCGTGTAAATGCTTTGTAGGGAGGACTTGCATGGTTCAATGCTAGGTAACCAAGACCAAACTGCTCCATGTTGTCAGAGTAGCAACACAGAAAACAACCTGGCCTCACCGAGGACTCTGATATAAACAAAAATGTTCAAAAGCCATGAATTACCTAGACTCAACACAGCAGACAGACACATTCCTGGTTAAATCAATGATTTTAAAAAAAACTGCGAAAGCTAGAAATCAAAAGCAAAAGCAGAAACTGCTCTAAAAACTCTGCAGATTTAGCAGGACCTGTGGAGAGAAAGCAGAGTTAACATTTCGGGTCCAGTTCTGAAGAAGGATCACTGGGCTCGAAACGTTAACTTTGTTGTCTCTCCAGAGATGCCGCCAGATCTGCTGAGTTCTTCCAGCAATTTCTTGTTTACGCTTGAAATAACATGCCTTCTTTGACAATAGCCACCTTAGTGTAGCTCATTAAATCATACTGCTACCTGCAGATTGTCAGAGGTGGCTGCAAAAGTGACAAGAGACAAGAATACAATGCCACCACTTCATCAGTGGAGCCTGTTTCCAAGATGGCTGTACTCATGACCGGAGGTCATTGATGCCTCGAGCTCAATAAGTAATGGGGCAGGAGAAAGAGAATTACAATACAATGGCAGTGGCTGAAGAGACAAAAAGAATGCGCCCTCTGAAATATGCAGTTAAAAAAAACTCATTTCTTTGCCAAAATGCAATCATTCTGACGAATACCATGCCCAAAAGAATCTGGGTGAGTGCAGGCAATGCCTCCATTGGCCATAGAGCCTCTCAAAGACAGACCACTTTCTTCATCACCCTACCAAGTAGCCATGCAGTTGGTGGCCTCACACATGACAGAAGGCATCAGGAAAGTGTAAGAATGAAATGAACCTCTACATGCCTCCAGTCCGCAGGGAAGCGGCCGAGCTGGTCCTAGGAAGAGAGACACCAGTGGATAGACAATCCCACAAATTCCCTCATCACAGCTATCCCAGCAATTCACAACACCCTCCCCACATCCCAACCTACTATCCAGGAAGCAATCACATTCCAGTCCAGGACTCAGTTTTTCCTAAAGGTACACAGTGAAGAGGGTTGAAGACTCATCAGCTCAATAATTCAACATTGAGGCTCAGATGTATTGCAGAGGACACACTCAGCTGATGAACTAAATAACAGCATCACACACATGACACATCAGTGCCAGGCTGTACAGGAAAAACCATCTTGGCTAGTTTCATTTACAGAAACTATCTTAACAGGGTTCTCTTGCTCACTGCTTACACAGAAGTAGACCTGCTGAAACAACACAGCCCCATCAGGCTACCTTGAGCTGAACTTTAAATAATCAAAAGGTTGCAAGGAATAGCAGAGGAACCAAGGCTTGGACAAGCACCTCTAAAGCAAAGCTTTTGGAGAAGTAAAGGAGACCTTCATCTGCCTAAGAACGGTATAAATCATTGTATCGTTACTTATTTAGTTTAATAGTGCCTCATGAATCCATTCCTCCAGTCCTTGAGCAGAAAGGCAAACCAATTCCAGTTCATACTGTCCCCCGCCTTATTTTCAGTCGGGCCCCAATTTTCATTTTTCTCCGTTTAGTGAGTGGACATGCAGAAGGGTGAAAATGGCCGTGCTGACCACTAGGTTAAAAGGCCATTAGGTATAGGAGCGGAAGTGGACCATTCAGCCCATTGAGTCTACCCCACCGTTCAATGAGATCACTGCACTTCTCAATTCCACTGTCATGCCTTTTCCCCATAACCCTTGATTCCCTTACTCGATTAAAAATCTATCTCAGCCTTGAGTACACTTAATGACCCAGACTCAACAGCTCCCTGTGACAATTCTATGGATTCACTATCAGCAGCGAAGAAATTTCTCCTTATGTATCTTAAATGGGGGACCCCTTATTGTGAGATGATGGTCTCTGGTTCTAGACTCTCCCAGAAGGCAAAACAACCTTTTCACACCTACCCAGTCGAGCCCCCTAAGAAAGGTTTCTGTCTCAACAAAATGCCTCTCATCTTTCCAAATTCCAAATGAGTACAGGCTCAATTTATTCACCCGCTCCTCAGTGGACAGCCCCTCCAAACCCACTGTCACCTAGCAAGCCTTCTCTGGACTGCCTCCAATTCCGGTAAGTCTTTCCTTAGATAAGGGAGCCAGAAAAACTCTTTGGGAAGCAAGCGAGGCCTTCCTCTTAAAAGGGGTGCAGTCCACAGTTTTATTCAGACTCGCCATAGCTACAATAAATGAGGCTACTTCATGACTTGCCCAGCATTGCTCACTTCTGGGTTTTGAGCAGGAGACAAAATTCGAAAAAAAATTACAAATTAGCAACGCTCGTCATCACCAATGCCCTCATTTGTGTGCCAATGCAAGCTTGCATACTGTTTAAAATCAAAGATATGAACAGGAAGCAATGGAAAAACTCCACAAGTCTGGGAGCAACTGCAGGGCCAGGAACCTAATAAACACTGAGGTGAACAACTCTTCAGAACACCAAAGAACATATCAATACCAAGGTAGTATCATGCGAGTTGAAGCCTAAGTTCATCGCTCTCTCTCTTTGGGGATTTTTTTTCCCGGTATTTTCTGTTTTCATTAGTATTTTACTTTTATGCATGTTAAAAATCGAGGCTCGGGGTACAAAAGGTAAACACCCAACAAAATCTTTCCAATCTGCAACAAAAACAGATTTTTTAATTGAGATTTTATTTTACCAGCAGCTGTGCAAATGCGATTACGGCATTTGTGAAATATTCAGAATATACATCCTTTCTTCCATACATCACTCTGCTGTTTACACTTCTGTTTGCTTAGGTTTTCAAACACAATTCTGAACTGGAGAAAGCTTTGTTTTGCCCTCGAGGAGTTAATAATAAGATATAGTCATGACACACTCCTCACACTGACTATGTTTATGTGGTGTGGTCAGAGTCCTGCTTTCACTTGTCTCATACCATTTGTGCTGCGGTGCAATATCACTGATCCGGACTCCCAAAATAGATTGGGGCTGGCAGGAAAAGGACACAGCCTAGGGGAGGGGTGGGGGTATGGTCTCAAGAAATGAACAGGAACGATACAACGAGAACTGTCCCCCTCACCCCTGCAAAGCCCTCCTGACTAACATCCGGGAATGTATGCCAAAACTGGGAGAGAAGCCCCACAAACTAGCTGAGCAACAGCATCACATAATCATACTCATGGAAGCACACCGTATACAACGTCCCAGGCACTAGCAGCATCATCCTTAGGGATGCCCTCATCCTCGGGCAAGGCAGGTCCATCAGTCTGATATACAGGGAAAGGGGTTTCCCTGAAATGCCCAACACTGTCTCCAGACTCCAGAAACGTCTTGGCATCAGGTCAAAGATGAGGCATGGAAACCTCCTGCTGATTACCAGGTACCACCTGTCCTCAGCTAATGGGGTTATACTTGTCCATGTTGAGCACCGTATTGAGGAAGCATTAGGAGTGGTGGGAGCACAGGATGTACTCTTGCGGGGGACTTCAATGTCCATTAGCTAGAAGGGCTTGGCAGCAGCATGCCGAGGCTTCTACAGGATAAAGCTGCTAAACTGGATCTGCAGCAGGCAGTGAATAAACAAGAGGGGGGAAGAAAAGATACTTGCATTACCTCGTTCTCAATCTGTCACAGATGCCCGTTTTTCTGACAGAAGCGGTAAGAGTGACTACAGCACAGTTAATTGTGGAGACACAGTCTCATCTTCACACTGAAGATATCCCCCATCACATTGTGTGGCACCATCACTGCACTAAATTAAACAGATTTTAGACAAATCTAACAGCACAAGACTGGGCACCCATGAAGCAATATGGAGCATCATTACTAGCAGAAGTAACTCAAACATAATCTGCAACTTCATGGCCCAGCATATCCCCTTCTCCATCATTCCCATCAACCCTGGCTCAATGAAGAATGCAGGAGGGCATGCAAATAGCAACATCAGGCATATAAAAAAAAAGCGTCAACATGAAGGAGCTACAACACCAATTTACTGACATGCCGAACAGTGGAGGCAGCAATGATAGACAGAATTAAGAATTTTGCTTCTCAAAAATCCCCCTTGAACAGTCTGGCCCTCATTTTCAGATTATGCATCTTAGTTCTAGAATTCCCAACCAGTGAAAATGGTTGAGCTTTACCTACGCTTTCTTTTCCAGTGATTGTTTTGAAGACTTAGATCAGATCACTTCTTGACGCTTTAAACACAAGAAAATAGTCCTAATTTATATAAGCTCTCCTCATAGTTCAAGCCCTGAAGTCCAGGTATCATTCATGTAAACCTTACTCCCTCCAAGGTCAATATTTCCTTCCTAAAGCGTGGTGTAAAGAGTACTCCAAGTCTGGTCTACCAGGGTTGTGTTAGTGGCAGCATGGCCTCCGCATCCTTGTACTCTAGTCCTCTTGATATAAATGCTGGCATTTCATTAACTTTGATTATTCTCTGTACCTGTTCATGGCATTTTAAAGAGCTATGCAGCTGCACCCCCACATTTCTTTGGGGATCCACTGTTTTTAACTTCATTCCATCTAGAAAGTACTCTTTCTCGGTCCAAAGTAGATAACCTCATATTGAACTCCATCTCCCACAGTTTTGCCCATTCATTTTGGTCTATTAATATCCTTTGTAGTTTTATGCTGTCATCTACACTGTCTATGGTGTTGCCAGTGTCATCAGCAAATTTGGATTTTTGACCTTTTAACGCCATTATCTAAGTCCACACCACATGATATCAAGAAATGGCTGAAGACACTGGACACAGTGAAGACTATGGGCCAACAGCATCCAGCAATGGTATTAGACTTGAGTTCCCAAAACTAGCTATACACCCAGAGAGAAAATGTTCCAGTTCAGCAATAAGTATCATCCAGGCAGCAATATGGAAAATAGCCAGCTCTGTTCTGTCCACCAAAAGCAGAATATATCCTGACCAGCCAATTATCACCCAATCAGTCTACTCTCAGTCATCAGTAAAATGATGGAAAAGGTCATCGACAGCGTTAACAAGCAGCACTTACTCAACACTGATCCACAGTCTGTATTCTACCATGGCTATGTGGCTTCTGGCTTCATTATAGCCTCAATCCAAACACAGACAAAATAACTGAATCCCAGAGGCGGGGTCAGATCAAGGCAACATTTGACCGATCATGGCACCTCGGAGCCCGAGCAAAATTGGAGTCAGTAGTAAATTGGGGGAAAAATTTTGGAGTTATACTTGGCACAAAAGAAGATGGCTGTGCTTGTTGAACAGCATGTACATAGAAACATAGAATCTCTACAGTGCAGAAAGTGGATACTCAGCCCACCAAGCCCGTACCACCACTCCAAAGATCTTCCTACCCAGACTCACCACAGCCCAGCGTAGGAATTTTTTTTAATAAAAACTATGGTTAACTTGCCCGACCCACACATCCCTGGACTCTACAGGGCAATTTTTTACTATGGACAATCGACCTAAACCACACATCTTTACACCCAAGAGGAAACCCACACAGACTGGGGGAGAATATGCAAACTCCACACAAGTTACCCAAGGTAGGAATCGAACCTGGGTTCCCGGTGTTCTGAGGCAACAGTGCTAACCACCGAGTCACCATGCCATCCCAATACACGTTAACTGTACAAAACCTCTGCCGAGATTAGACGAATCAAAATGCTAACGTCTAGATGTTGAAATGTGTGCTCAAAGGGTGGTGCCCCTGAATAGACATGTTCATTACAGCACAGTAAGAGCCTATGGATCTCAGCTCAAGCCAGTGCGATTCTCCCGCTCTATCCTCAAGCGCTACAAATTTAGTTCCCTCAAGGCTCTGTACAAGCACTGAGTGATCACCAACAGCACCAGACTGCAAGGATTCCAACAAGGGTCGGTGACCAGTGATGGTCAAGAGCTGGGGCCATGCCAGCACCAAACTCAACCCAAGAACACACTAAAAATCATTGACACATGACTGAACCAGTTTGCAAAGCACTCAGCTAGACTTAAACACAATGGTAAATATAGCAATGGCATTCACCGCATGGCACCCTCCTTAATGACAGCAAAGCCCCAAAATCGGCTCCTTCACATCAGAGAGCAATTCCGTACCCACACATTCCCAGTGAATAAGAGCTCTGCACTAGCAGTACAATGAACACTGACTCCTCCACATGGAGCTGGCCGCTTGGGCAAGAGGTAGACTGGCACTGGAACAGTGCAAGTGCATATTGGAGAAAGGATGTATTCCAAAGGCACAAGCAGCTCTGTAAGTACACTTTACAGCAAAATGGGATTGCTTTCTCAGCCTAGTCATCGTTACAACGTCAGAGATGTAGCAGCCAACTCTCACACAGTAACCTCCCACAAACAGCAGCGAGGTCATGGGTTATAATCTGTCTTTCGTGAGGCCGGTAGAGGGATAATTACTGCTCATGCCACCTCTCCCCTGCTCCTCTTCAAACCGTGTTGTGGATCTTTCATAGGGGGCAGATTAAGGCTCAATTTTAACACCACCTTTGAGAGGTGGCACTGCAGTAGCGTCATTGATTGGAAACTCAAGGTCTGGATTGTGACTTCAAGCCAGAAATGTCCATCACACAGGCGAGAGTGCCAGTAAGAAAGCCATAGTGACGACCTTGTGTTATGGATGGGTAAGTAACTCTTGTTGGCTTTTCATGAATTCATCAGCTTAAAGTTCTTTGTCAAAGCTAATAAAATTATATTGTGCACCTTGGATTGACAATGCTCACAGTGAACAGAGAAGCTTCTTAAATTACCGTTACCACTTCCCATTACTGATTAATGGACTGCTATGTTACTTGTTGTTGCTTGGAGAAACAGGATAATTATGGGTTTGTCAGAGTCCGATGGATACTGTAACAATGACTGTACTGACAGTCCTACATGATGAAATCAGTTCACTTCATCAAGATACAAGATAATTACAGTGCTATCATAAAATTTATTCGCATCTATTGTTTTGGTACCAACAATACCACAGCATTAATCACACTTAAGCCTTGCTTTCATGTTGTGGAACATCTTTATAACCAAACAAATAACTCCCAACAGAAGTGCACCATAGGAGGTGAAATATCACCAAGACTAAACAGTAGGCATACAGATCCAACACAATCTTCAATTTCCTCCTCACAGGTTTAGCTGCCTGCTACAGGAGCAGTGATATCAATGGTTAAATTAAAAGACTAACACTTTTAGGTCTTGGTTGTCAGAGCTGTCATTTTAGTCAAATTCAAGTCACGTTCCCCCCAGACCACACAGAGAGGAGTGGTATGAGTCTGCAACTATGTAAGCAAGGGATACAGGTTAAATTCATTTTTTGTGTTCATTTCGAAAGGGCTAGAATACAAGAGCAGCGATGTACGGTTGAGGCTACGGTCAGACCGCATTTGGAATATCGTGAACAGTTTTAGGCCTCAATTCTGAGGATGCTCTGGCATTGGAGAGGGTCCAGAGGAGTTGCACAAGCATGATCCTTGGGATGAAGGGCTTGTCATATGAGGAGCAGTTGGGTCTGTACTTGATGGAGTTAAGAAGGAGGAGGGGTATCTCACTGAAACGTGCAGAATTCTGAGAGGCCTGGATAGAGTGGAATTGGAGAAGATGCTTCCACCTGTAGGAGAGACCAGGACCTGAGGGCACAGGCTCAGTGTGAAGGGATGTCTCTTCAGAGCTGAGAGGAGAAGGAACTTCTACAGCAAAAAGGTGGCAAGTCTGTGGAACTCGCTGCCACAGGGCTATACAGGCTGAGTCATTCATTGCTTTTAAGACAGAGATGGATAGGTTCTTGATTGGTAAGGGGATCAAGAGTTATGGGGAGAAGGTAGGAGAACAGGGTTGAGAAACACATCAGCCATGAGCGAATGGTGGAGCAGATGCAATGGGCTGAATGGCCTAATTCTGCTCCTTATACCTTATGGACTAAATTACAGAACCTTGGTTCATCCAGACACATAGCTATATACAGCATTCCTTTTTAAGTTAGGACTTCTGATATTACAGTCTGCACCCCTGATTTTAACTCCAGCGCGGGTGGATTCATCTTCAGTTGCCAAGGCTCTGGAATTCCCTCCCTAAACACCTTCACCATACATTCCTCCTTTAATATACTCCTCAAATCTACCTCTTCTGTTGTGTTAAGGTTAAGAGTTCATGTGAAGTTTAATCAGACTTTACCCAATCTAAGAACGTCACACAATCCTGAATGGAGAATAAACAACGTGACACAAGGTCCCGATGGAGACAATGTGGTGCCTCTGGCTCGTCATATACTAATTTCCAAAGACTAAGCAGTCAATGTAATTTATACCTATTGCTAAGGTGCACTACACCACATTGTCTTGTTAAAGGCAAGTATCTCTTCTCATCATGACTCAAAAATGGTTTATGCTCTATCATTCCCTCCACCACCAATGCCCATACTGTATACTGTCAACCACGTTCACTGCAGCAACTTGACAAGTTCCTTGCAACGTACCTTGCAAACCTACCACCTCCACCACTTCAATCCAGGAAGCACCACCACCCACAGGCTCTCCTTCAAGCCACACGCCATCCCAATTTGAAATTACATTGCTGTTCCCTCACTTTGGCTGGGTCGATATCCCAGTGCTCCCTCCTCAAACAGCCTTGTGGGCACACTCACACCACAAGGACTACCGTGGTTCCAAAAAGGAGCTCATCAACGCAATAAGAACAATAAAGAATGGAAAGCAATGGCTTTCCAAACGAGGTTCACATCCCATGATCAAACAAAATAAAAACACACTGAATGCAGTAGCTTAGAAATGGATTAATATGGTTACCGTAATGAGAGCACTGACTAAAAGATGCAGCCTTTTCTATAACTCACAAACGGCTCAACGGAAGGTAGCACCAACACATTACTTCAGTCTAAGTGACCAATTTTGATTTTCACTCACCAACATGGTACGAATTATTCATGCAAAACACCTCATGACACATTTACAGGGTGGTGGCTTTAGATTTCATATGACAAACTTAAAATCACTAATGCAACAGCTTGTGCAGCTATTGTGCTGTATTAAAGTATCGCCTGAATGGAAGGTGGGCTCCAATTGAAGCCAAAAACAAGATAGAAACTTTGACCCATTTCAGTCTGGCCCAGGTACTGGGCTGAGGGAGAAATTCAGAAGTTGGCTGCATTAGGGTTGGCACATCTTATAAACAAGTAAAAGTCCAAAACATTATATTTGAGCCTAAATCAAGAGCTCTACATTCAGTGAAAAAAGAATTAGCTTACATTTTCCTCATACCTTTTTTAAAACTCCATTACTGGGATGTGGGCATCATTGTCTGGGCCAGCATTTATTGCCCATCCCTAGCTGCCCTCGAGAAGGTGGTGATGAGCTGTCTTCTTGAACCCCTCCAGTCTGTGTTCTACAGGTCAACTCAGAATGCCATTAGGGAGGGAGTTCCAGGATTCTGACCCAGCCACACTGAAGGAATGACGATATATTTCCAAATTAGGATGGTTAGTGGGTTGGAAGAAAGCTTGCAGATGGTGGTGTTCCCATGTGTCTGTTGCCCTTGTCCTTCTAGATGGTACATTCGTAGTTTGACAGGGCTATGGCGCATCTTGTAGATAGACATCCATGCTCATACTGAGCGTGCACAGACTAAACATTTGGCACCAGATCCACAATCGTGCAGGCTGTGTTAACCTGGATGGTGTTGGGCGTGTCGAATACTGTTGGTCGATTTCTGAACGACTTGTAAACAAGGCAGGCCAATGGGGTCCTCATGGAGATGAGCACTAAGTAAAGAAGAAAAACACGTTTCTGATTTAAGGTTACATTTCTGACTGCCACAGACAGTTTATTAAATTGTTATCCATAAAGCCTCCCCATAAAATCTACTGCCATTCTGAAAAAAGTAAAGTTGTATCAAAGGGTGCCTGTCTAAGAACAACTAATTATTCAGCCTTTCCTTACATTAACTTACAACCTCATTGTTGTCAGGTAACTCCTGGTTTCCCAGGCAGTGAGCCACACACGACTGAGTGCATTTCAAAAGCCACATGGAAGGTCAATGAGCAGGACGGATGTGATATACAAAAAACCACACAGCAACTGCGAGAAACACTACACAGGACAGGTGGGCAGGAAACTTGCCACCAGATTTCACGAACACCAACTTGCAGCAAAATGGCACAACCGATTCTCCCTCATTTCAAAGCGCTCCGACACAGACGGACATCAATTTGACTGGGACAAAATTACAGTACTAGGACAAGCGAGACAAAGATAAACACGAGAATTCTTGCAGGCCTGGTTTTCAACCATTGTTGCAATTAACAAACATGCTGAAATAGACGTGATCCGCATATCAATACAGTACAAAACCGGAAACAAGACGGCCCACCATGACAGACCAGACCATATAAATTCAGAGTGGGACGGAATGACAGCACTTCAACGGAGGCCACACAACACTGACGATGTCACCTAACCAGTCAGCTCTGCAAACCAACCAATAACTCCAACATGGAAGGTCACCTTGACTTGCAGCAAGAGTGATATTAATGACGAGAAGGAACCTGTTTCCAATCATTCAAGACGGAGACAACCTGCCTCTTGAACTGTGTCACGTTTTGAGTCACAACATCTTAATTATGAGGCATTGCAACCAAGATGGTGGCAGAGAACGGCAATGTTGCACACTTTTGACTATAGTCACACGCTGCTATACTTGAGTACACATGACAATAAAATCCGAATCTAAGGAAGCTGTGCTCGAGATCCCACACACTACCTTGTGAGGGCCTTGTCACTTTAAGGAGGTATCATCCTAAAATCAAGGGACAGCCATCAACAAGAGGACAGACACAAGTCCATATCCACTCTCTGAAATAGCAACTTAACCACGCCCATTTCCCAATATTACTTTACCAGAGCCTTACAGATTCGCTCTCTTTGCGTGCATATCAAATTCCTTTCAGAAAGCCACAAATGAGTCTACCTTCAGCACATTCTCAGGCAATGCAATTCACTCACTGTGTGAAACATTTTTCAAGTTGCCTTTGCTTCTTTTTCCAATCAATTTAAAATCTGTGTCCTCTTGGTTCTTGATCCTCCTTTCAACGGGAGCAGTCTTCCTGATCTATCTAGACAGCAATGATATTGATATCTCTGATGATACCTCTAACAAATCTATGCTCTAAGGAGAACAATCCCAGCTTCTCCAGCCTACCCACGTAACTAAACTTCCCCATTCTGAAGCCATTCTCGTAAACATTTCCGGCCCCCTCTCTAATATGTTCACCACCTTCCCAAAGTCTGATGCCCAGAATTAAGCACTCCTGTTAAAACCAAATCAACGTTGTAAAGAAGTTGACTATAATCTCCTTGCTTTCCTGCTGTTTGTCTCTGCAACCGCATTAGTATTGTACCGTTTATTTTATTTCTCCTTGTTCTTCCCATCAAAATGAATCACATAATGCTTATCTGCATGAAATTTTGTCTGCAACATCTCCATCCATCTGAATAGCTTCTTGAAACTATCATTCCCCACCCACCACCCCCCACCTCAGTTCATAATACTAGAGTTTATATTTTGAAATTTTGAAACTGGGCCTTGTACACCCAAGTCTAGGGCCTAATTCAGGTATTAAGAAAGGTAATGGCCCAGTCCCGACCCCCGTGAAACCTCACTGTTTATTCAGATCCAGTTGGAAAAAAAAACACCATTTATGCCCATCATAGAGACGGGCAAGACTGCATTTTTCTTCTCTGATGCCAAACCTGGATTTGAATCAAGCCCTAGTCATGTACAGCATGTCTGTTGTGGACAAAGGGTTCTTGAACTCAAATATTCACATTTGTAGAAGGTTTTCCTGCTGCAAACCAGCCACTTTTGAGGATGCCTTGCCCAAGACTGTCAATGAAGGGCTTCATTAGGTGTTCAGTTGAAGCTGGCCAAAAAATGAAATTTACAAAAGGTCTATACAGGGAGGGGACATTCAGCCAAGCAGTCCCCACTGTATTCATACTTAAAACCACAAGGAAAAAGAGACTGGGGGGAGCAAGATGAACAAATGTAACAAGGGCTATTGGCAACAGAAGGTGGCGAATTACACAAAACATTGGAAACAAGTAGTTTGCCTCTGCAGTGCAATTTCTTTCTGGCTATGTCAGAAGACTCAACTTTAACCGTGGATCTGCTTACCTTTTAAGTTACCAGTTTCAAGGTCTCAATGTCAAAGCCTGAGCCATAATACTTGACACTTTTACATTCAAAGCATAACATTTTAAACTCATAAATGTCATGGAAGATTCAGACCCTGATATGAACTCATAATAAGTCTCATTTCTGGAGCTCAGAGTGGTACTGCACAATACATTTGAATTTTTTTTTAAAAAATAGGTCTGGCTCAAATGACCAGTTATAAACAATCATGTCATGTTTAATGAACTTCAAAACTGAGGGAGAGGGGGAGAAATAACTGACTGGCAGAGGGTCGGTGATGAACAACACATGGCTTTTGTTTTGCTGTAATGTATAGAGGTTTTGGCCACCCAGTTTTGCAGCATGGGCATCATCCAGCTGCTAGCCAGGTCAAAATAAGGCTACTGCATTTTAATTACATCATTCATGGCAATGACATTTCAGGTTTGTGCTTTCAAAAAAACTGTCCCTTCTTTATATTATTACACTCATCCCAAAAGGCCTGCAACAGTTTATGCTCCACACCAGCCTCTTCTCTTCTGACTTCAGCTAAACCTATCAACATGCCTTTTGATTCCTTTCTCCCTGATGTACTTACCTAGCTCCCCCTTAAATGCAGCTCCATTATTCTCCTCAACAATTCACATTGTACCGGAGTTCCACATACTAACCGGTCTGGGTGAATAAGTTTCACCTGAATTCCCTACTGGATTTATTCATAACTACTTTATTCCTCCAGAGGTTAAGGCAAATGACAGCCATGCTGGAAGTCGGTATGTCCTTGCCAAGTGGAGCAGACAGATCCAGAGGTGGCCAGGGTCTTCCAAGACATGATAAAGACCAGAGCGTGCTCCGGCACTAGCTGTCCTCTCACAACTCTTTCCAAGGCAGCCACACAGATTCGTTTGGGCATCACTCTAAAGCTGACAATGTTGCACTGACATTCAGTAGACTGTACAGGCTCAAATGGAAAATGCAGGAAAGGACAGGGCCTTTAACATTGAAGGACCCAATGGATTGTGAAGTAGGTTGACGTTATAACATTGTTTTGTAATGCCCCTGTGAAGCACCTCGTCACAATTTGTTGCATCGAAGGCATTACATAAATACAAGTTGTTGTTGTCAGTGACGACGGTGCTGCTGTCGAATTGGATCATGGCATCTAGCAGTGGTGTAGCCAAAGAGAAAAGGCAACTAATTCAATGGAAGAGAAAACAAATGCCTTCAGGATTTACACTGGTTCGACACTACACTGAAGAAGTTAGTTCTCATCACTCCTCCCACCCTCTTTCACCCAAAACTATTTCAAGCAGCCTGTGGATAAAATACACTACACATATTTTAATCACATCTAATCATTATGCAGTGGTAGCTGTGACTACTGGACTAAGACTTCAACAATGTGCCTAGCTGCACCAACATAACATGGTCAACACTAAGTCAAATCAGCTGTTCAATGAGTTAAGGCTTACCTTCAATCCACTCTAGTCAAGTTAAAATTGAAACACCGTCATTTCCTCAAATCTTATTGCTGGGCAATGAATTAGATGTTAGCCTTTGACCTTTGGTATGCACGGTTAAATGAATCCAAATTAAGAGATGGAGCCTTCTCTACATGCAACCATTCTCATCAATAGGCAAAGTAATTTGGGACATTTTCAATCTAGCTCCTAATGTCAACAGGACTAAGCTCATTTTTGAGCAATGCAATGCCAGAAAGGCCATAGATGGCTCTTAAGGGAAACGGGACACCATCACACTGACAAAGCAGGAAGGTGTAATCTGGGAACAGTGAAGGTTACATACAAACATAACGAATTAAGAGTAGGCCATTCAGCCCACATTCAGAAAGATAACGGCCGATCCGATTACTCTACACCTGTGCCTGCCCTCAAATAACCTTTCAAGGATCTACCTAATCTTTGCCTTAAAAATATTCAAGGGTTCTGCTTCAAAACAGTTCCCAAGACTCTCAACAACGCAAGAGGAAATAAAATTTTCCTAATTTCTGTTATGAATGGGCAACCTTTTATGCCTGAACAGGGACCTCTATTTCTAGATTAACCCATAAGAGGAAACAATCTTTTAATATGCATCATGTCTCGTCCCTTCAGGATCTTGTATGTTTCTTAATAAGATAATGTGCCCATTTCTATGCATTAGTCTAGAGTTGCTAGGCCCAAACAGAGAAATTTAGCAAACCTTGCCACATCTAAATTGATCAAGGAGCATTTGATGAAACATTCAGCATTTAATTGGAAATCACCCACTAAAAGATCCCTGAATAGAATCAGCTTTTATTTTTAAGACATACAACAGCTTTGCCAAATGAAACAGTTACCTCCTAACTTGGCAAAACATGCCATATGGCTAGCACCGAGCTCGTATGGTGCTACCTGAAACAACGGCCCTGTGCACTCCACAAACCCAGCAACCATTCACCACTTTCCCAGAGCACTTTTAACTTTCTGTGGCACAATTTACACACCAACAAATACCAGTGTTCAAGAGGGCAGTGGAACCACAGCTTAGCTCTGGGCAGGAAGACTTTTATACACAATCTTCAGAATAATAAAAACATTAAATGCAAACTCTTTTTCCTGATCTTCGACTTGACCTGTCCATCTAACATTTTGCTTCTTGTACAAAGGCCTTTAAACCTGGAAGTACGACACAACTTGCAATGTGTTAAATTCATACAAACCTGTGCTCTATTACACAGCCAGTCATGTGCATTTATGGCCTTCCAGTTCGCTCTCAATCATGTGACTTCAAGATTTTCTGTAAGATATACAACCAATGTGGCTTGCACTATAATGCACTAACCTGTAGTTCAACTGAGATATTTATAAGCACTGTATCCCTTGCATACAATTAGAAAACAGTGATTCAATTGCAGCTCTACAGGATACCTTAGGATAACGCAGAGACACGAATGATTTCGTTTTGTTGTCTTTTGACAACCATCTGACCAAAAATCAGTTATGTGCTTTTGATATTTATTGCTAGATTTTGAGACTGTGCTTAACTGACGTACTGACGTCCATTTGTTATAAGGGGAATAATATAAAATCAACACACTCTGAAATTATCATTTAGTTTGCACACTGCAACAAGGAAACAACACACAACCATAAATGAACACAAACTAAAGGTAACTCTAGCTGATGCAACTTAAACTGAAGCACCAGTTCTCAAAGGAGTCCATTCCAACTCTATACTCATTACCTAGTACTAGACTGAATGATTCTAGGAACTGTGCAGGACAAATTAAATCTAAGGGCAGTAGCCTTAAACCATTGAAATTAATCTCCTATCAAAAACAAAATCCCACAGCAGTACAGTGTGGGGTGTTATTTAATCACATATGACTCTGGCAGGACAACAATGCACAACAGCCCCAGGATAAGGGATCGGCCATTTAGGACTGAGGTGAAGAGTTCTATTTTGTTTCACCTGGATGCAAATCTTTGGAATTCTCTACCCAAGAAAGCTGTGGATGTTCAAGTTATTGTGTGCATTCAAGGCTGAAATGGCCAGATTTCAGGATACTAACAGGTTGAGCGATAGCCAGAGGTTGAAAAGGCTGAGGCAATTTTCCCTGGACCAGAGGCTGAGGGGTGACCTTGTAGAAGTTTATAAAATCAAATTCCACTCCGAAATGATGCGACATGGTAGCCCTGAATATCCACTTTCACATTTTTTTTTGGGGGGGGGGGGCAAGGTTTGGCATGGAGAAATTGCAGGGGGAACCAGCAACATCACCAGCGGGCAAGCACACAGGACCACGGCGACCAGCAGCTTGGCAACAAGGCCCCAGAATGAAAACTATGGCCCCCACATTATCGGATCGCTATGTCGCACGTGGATCTGCCTCTCACTGGCTCTTTAGCATTAAGTAAATATTCACCATATGAAGAAGATTTCCCTTCCTCGATGGATGAACTGCCTGTCCATCAACTTACAACCAGAATAAAAGATCCTGACAGTGACGGCTCAATGAGTGAGAACTGCCAAAAATGTTCATCTGCAAGCTTATTATGACAGAGCAGGCTCAGTGGGCTGCTCCCATTCCTTGCTGAAGGACGACGTGATAAATACTTTTTGCCAAATACTTTTTGTTTTTACTGGATCCTGGATTTACTAAGTGAGGAACGCTCATGTCAGGGAAATAACAGTTTAGAATGTTAAACATTCAAATAAGTAATTCTTTGAATTTAATCACATCAGAACTGATCTGACGAAAATTCTTCTGCTTTATTTTGTTCTTTATTGTAAATAAAGAAAACAGCAAAGGGACAAAAAGGGACATGAAAAAAAAAATGACGGAATAGTCAAAATAACACATTAATGCAATCCCAGCATAGAAGTGCACCCAAGGACTTCTGGAAAGGATCCAAGAACACAGCAAATTGTTTTCATTAACGTAAAGAACCACTGACCTTTTAACATATTTCAAAGACAACAAAAACAAATGCAGTTTCTTCAGAACAACATTTAAATATTGCCCCTATCTTCAAATGATCACACATGAGATTGTGAAATCCACAGAAAGGAACTTGTAGTACAAAGTGCAAGTCACAAGAATGCACCTTCTCACCACACATTATCTTTGTATATAATGAGCCCGCACACAGCATTTGAAATTCCTCAGAGGCCCTCGAGATATTTCACCACCCATATATGACTGCAGGCTACCACAAAATTATCAACATTTCCCTTAATGGCAATAGCAAAGCGAGATAGTTTAACCCAGTCACACAAAAAGTATGTAGGTTTGTGGAAAGCAATGTACACACCTAATGCTTGAAGTACTCCAGTCAGCAAAGAGAAAACTGACTCACAAAAGCTCCTAACCCCTAATTTATGGAGACAACAATGAGCAAAAGAGGGGAGAAAGTAAGAGTGCAAGTCAAATTGTTCTAAGAATCCACAGTGTGTGACCTAACTCAGAAAGAGGAAAACGTGGTCAGTCAGTCCTGGTCCTCCGTCACCAAGCCTGCCAAGATCTGCAGAGACACGGAGAACACTTTGTGTCACACTGGCAGCTTCTTAAAGCAACAAGAACAAGGGACCTAGACAGAGTTATCCCAGTTGAGCTAACAGTCTACAGCCACCTACCTCCTTTATGCACTTTGAACAGTGGTCATTGCTTCAAATCTGCATCAAATCAAAAAGTCATTCATTCCAGATCTGCAAGGATGCAGATGGTATTCCCAGATGGACTATGAGGACCCCAGGATACAACAGCTGATCCAAGAATTATAGCTGGTCTGGCCAGTGCTAATTATAAAAGCCAGGCCCATCACAAGGTGTTTCAGAGAGAGTAGGAACTGCAGATGCTGGACAATCTGAGATAACAAGGTGTAAGACATGGGAATCCCAAGTGGGTCGACACTTACCACAATGCCCTCCCCCACCATATGTGTATCAACGACAGTCTGCTCCACATCACCATTGTTTCTCCCCTCCTCCATTGCCTTTGCATTGTCAAACTGATTGTGTTCAACATTTAGTTCTGAAAGGACCAATTTCTGCCGATCAAATGTTGAGAACACCAAGGTTGAATCAGATTGTGCGGTACTGAATTTGATGATGACCTAAGCATTAGATTTCCTACCCTCCGTCAGAAAAGATCACCAACTTCTATCTCTGTAATACGCTGCTCTTTCCTCAGCTTGTCTGCTTTGGAAACCTTCACGCATTCTGATGGTGCCTTCTAGCTCAACTGCCTGAAACCTCTCCCGTCAAGAGATCCCAACCTGCAACTAATGCAAACTGACCCACAGCTCTGCTGTTCTCACCATAGCCAGCACCAAATCCCAGTGGTATCCAGCACATTTCCTTTATCCCTCAATCTCAGTAACCAGCTCCAGCTGAGAACTCCACTCCACTTCAATTGTAGCCGCTCATGCATTTGCCACTCCCACTGACCAAACAATCAGGAGCTGTAGCATCAGCCCAAGAAAATCCGAAAGCTATGACATTGCTTCCCTTGACTTCACTCACACCCCTCCTCCATTAATATCCTCCTAAATATTAACCAAGTGTTACTTAAGCCATTTCAATCCATGTAATGTTTAGTTCATGTTAAGTACCCTTGGATATCTGTTTCCATTAAGGGAGCTTTAGAATTACAATTTGCTGATTTTAAAGGCAGTGGAATGTACAAGTAATGTTTCAGCATTAACTCTCCCTCATTCACAGAAGCAAATAACCATTGCTCATTACGTTCCCAAAGCAATGAAACACAGCAGTGATAGATGAAAAACCGAGAACAAAATGTTATACCTTCAGGAGTAAAATCTCTGGAATTCCTTGTTCAGATCACTCTGCCCCTTTACAAACCACCTGGCCACTGCATAAATATTGAAAGTATTTGCCTTTTAGGGAGACCTGGGTAGGCTTTTGGGTCACAACGCCCACCCCATCTGTCTATTTGGGGGATTCTATAAATAGTCTCTGAAGGTGAAAAGGAACTGCCTTGTCCAATTACTCCCTCAAAGTAAACCCAGATTCACCGCATAATTTGAGCGATTATTTTTGCACAAAAGTGCCCTAGTGTCTTCCTTAAAAGTAATTTCTTTCACGTGAAGTGCTTGTCAATATTTCAGAGAACATGATAATGGTGCAACACTTTCAAATATGAAGCACTGCTGCTGACTGGATATATAAAATCAAAATTAAAATTTGTAACTGCCATAGGAAGCAGGCGCAAAGGACACAATTTTCACACAAGGATCATAAATATATACCACATAGAGTCACAGAGATATACAGCACAGAATCAGACCCTCTGGTCCAACTCGTCCATGCCAACCAGATATCCTATATAAATCTAGCCCCATTTGCCAGCATTTGGCCAAATACTCATCCAGGTGCCTTTTAAATGTTGTAATCGTTCCAGCCTCCACTTCCTCTGGCAGCTCATTCCACACACGCACCATCCTCTGCGTGAAAAAGTTACCCCCTAGGTCCCTTTTATATCTTTTCCCTCTCACCTTAAACCTATGCCCTCTAGTTTTGGAGTCCCCCAACCCAGTGTTTACAACAAAGGAGTTACATTTGTGAGCGTGTTTATTGGCAGAATGTGAAAAAGAGCAAATTCCATATTTAAAAAGTGGTCAATCTCCACCCCTGTTGGGTTCAGAGGTTTCTTATCAAACTAGTGAGTATGGATCCCAGGTTCACTTCTGACTTCCTCCGAATTAGCTGCTGTCAGGTGGACAGTGATATATTATAGTACCCTAGGCTGACAGGAAGGATAACTTCAGACTCTGCTCTTGAATAGAACACAGCAATTCCTGCCAACAAGTACACGTGGAATGGCAAATTCATTCAAGTTGAATACGTCTGCACCGCAATGCCCTCAGCCAGACAACTTGTGTACGTTCTTGACTACAAGTCATGGGCAGTTGCTTACTGTCCTGCGGAGTGATGTAGGTTTGATGAACTACGCTAAACCAACCAGCATATACATAAACAAAAGGCAGGATGGGGAGGGTGGGGGTGAAAATTGGACTTCAAGACAGCTAACTTCTGTATTCGCAAAGCAACTGTGACACAACACTCACCTCTGAGACAGAAAATTCTGGTTTCAAGCACCACTGCAAGACAAAGCATGATGATTGAGATTGGAACTCCAGCACAGCATTACAGGAGCACTGAACTGTTTGAGATGTTGTTTATTAGACAAGAGATTAATCTCAAACCCAGTCTATCTTTACACTCAAAATAAAAGATCCCCACCTCTCTATTTGAACAGTAGGTGAGTTGTCTCTGGTGTAACAGCCAGCATTTGTCCTAGCTTCACACACAAACACACAATCCATTCATTTTCACTGTGCTGTTTTGCAATTTGCTATGTGCACGTTGGCTTTGGAGCTAGTACTTTAGCAGGCGAGGGTACTGAATAGTTTTGACACAAAGGTGGACAGATTCTTGTTAGGCAGTGGAATCAGGGGTCTCAGGAGGCTGGAAAGTGTGGAATTCGAAATTCAGCAATGATCTTATTGAATGGCAGGCGAGTCTTGAGCTGGTTTAATGGTATACGTCTGCTCTTATTTCACAGGTTGCTAACATTTGCTGTTACCTTACTTACTGTACAACAGTGACTCCTCTTTAAAAATCCTTCACTCACCATTCAGTGTTAAGACTTACAACAGTCATGAAGGCGTGACATAAATCTACATTTATTCTACCTTTAAAATTACTACTTTACATTGATAGGATTGCCTTCCATGAAAAAATGGCAAAGTTATACAACATCAGGATTATTGAGCAAATTCTCACTGATAGAAGCAATGAATCTCATGGGACGAGAAAACTGAACCAAAGGAATAACAATATTACTCCAATAAGCTACAACTAGTGTCCCTAATATCCTCATTTTAAAATTCAGTGGTTACTATTCCAGAAAAACACAGTTAAACATGAGGATTCTGAGCATATTCATTTAATTCTGCCTTATAGGATGAGAAGAGAAGCCAATTTTGTAGACAAAATCGAAGTCCCAACCTAGATCCAGCTTCACAATTCCCTACTTCCTTGATGTTTCTGCCTGCAGCTGCGTGATGCTGAGACTTAACAGTTGCTTGCTCGTGTCTTCATTTTCAGCTGTATCAAAAGGCAGTGATTTGTAGCAACAAAAAAAAAATCAAGGATGTTATACAGATGTGTTTTCTCCCCACATGGAAGGAAATCATAGAAAGTGACCAAAAACTTGCACAAAGTGATACGTTTCAAGGATCAGCTTAAAGCAGGAGGCAAAGAAAGACAGAACGTCAGAGCTTCAGCCTAAACAGTTGAAGGCAGGACCACCTATGGTTAGGGGGGGACAAAAACACACAAGGCCAGAATTAAACACTCAAACATTTACAACATAGAAAGAGGCCATTCAGCCCATAATGTCGGCACAGATCTGACTATACCAATGCCATTTTCCAGCTTTTTTTCCTATAGTCCTGAAAGGTATGGCAATGCAGGTGATAATCTAAATACTGTTTAAATGGTTACACAAATTTGTGACTAACTATTCTTTCAGACAGTGCGTTCCAAAACCCACACCTCAACCACTCTTGGTAATAAATCTATTCTCAACTCTCCCCTCAGCCTTCTACCTCTTAATTTAAATCTATGCTCGCCAGTATTGATCCCACTACTAATGGGAAAAAACCCTCCTATCCAGTTTATGTGGCCTTCAAATCTTGTGCATCTCAACTTTCACTGGTACATGGAAAACAGCTCCAGCATATCCAAACATTCCTCATGTTGCAGATCCTCCAGCTCAGGCAGCATCCTGGTAGATCTCCTCTCCAGTATAATCACATCCTTTCTACAGTATGGTGCCCAGAACTGCATGGAGTACACCAGTCATGGTTCAACCAGTTCCAGGATAACTGCCTTGTTCTGGTATTTTGTGTCTCAGCAATAAAGGTAATTACATGAAGAATCAGAGAAGAGTGGAGGGTTGCAAGAGATAGGGACTTTCTACTTAAATTCAAGAAATCTTCCCAATAAAAAAACGAAAACCATACAAACAACCTAAACAGTGCGTGGTTGCACAAGTTATTTTGCACAATGTACAACACTGACATAATTTACATGAAAATGAAGTGAACACCTGAGAGCATCTTCAACCAAACGAACAATAAACCCGTTTCCCCGGTTACCTTTTCATTCAGGTAAACGCCGGGGCTGTAAAAGCACCTGACCCCGCGCTAAGGACAACGGGGATAAAAGGTACTGCAGATGCTGGAGAATCCGAGATAACAAGCATGGGGCTGGATGAACACAGGAGGTCAAGCAGCATC
>JAHRHZ010000051.1:12206856-12219984 GCA_024137785.1 Ginglymostoma cirratum
GATGCTGCTTGACCTCCTGTGTTCATCCAGCCCCATGCTTGTTATCTAAGGACAACGGGTTTTGGTTTTGTTCGAGTACAAACAGAATGTCAGCGAAGTCTATTTCACAAATCTGCAACGCCGCTTTAATGTCACTTGCTTTAGGAAAGGTAACATGTTTTAGATCGTATTCTTTCCCTGGGGTTTGCTGAAATCGCATCGAATGGCAAATGAGTTCCCCTGCAATGTACGACAGTGGGAGGTTCGCCCGGGCCGCGCTGCCAATCTCAGACAGCGACTGGATAACGGATTAGGTAATGCAGGAAATACCAGTTCAGAATCACCGCCTACCGCATAGATCATGTCCTGTGCTTTTCTCTCCTCCGAGCAGGGGGGGAGAAAAATAAACTCCAAGACCATCAATTGCACAGTACTTTGCACAGAATAAAGATTTCTTTTTGCATTAGACAATTCAGCTTGATGGTTAAATCCTGCAATGTAATATCCTCCTCAAACGGCTGTAGCGTGGTGAAATCTAACCTGCTACCTCAATAAATACGTCTCAGGCAATGCATAAAGTATTCCAGGGTTGCTAACTTTCACCATTTAATGAAGGTATGGGGGAAGATCAAATATTAATTTTCTGTTCTGCATTTGGTTCGAAAGAAAATTCTCGCAGTTAAAAACAAATCTGGCTTTGAAAAGTTTACCCTGTGCGTTTGGTAGTTTGAAAACAACAATCCAATAAAGTACAAATCGCACGAACTAGAAATTTGGCGTCTGTAGAGAGCCTTGGGTGATGGAAACTGCAACTCGGATGATATTGGGCGCTAAGGTTTACAAAGATTCCTAGACGAAAAACAAATTCAACCCTAATCTACCATCAACAAGAGCTGAAACAACGCATCAAACATGACCCATAGTCACCGTAATGTGAATTTAAAATAGCATTCCCGTCTCCGAAGCAAATCACTCTAAATCACTGCAATTATTTTTATTATTGGAACAAAAGGACGCAGCAACCATAAGATTCCCACCCAAAGCAATAAATTGATAAACAGACACTCACACCTCGCTCCAAGTCATCTCAGAGGTCCACTTCTTCCGATGCATCCTTTGCAGACACAGTGCATGGCTGTGTTGCAATTTACATATACACACGCACATATAAATGTACAAAAGCAACATGCAAAGGGAGATGGTTGCGAATAATAGCAATTGCCTCTACGAACCACCTCCTTTCCATCTCCCCTTTCCAACGTAAACGGCCATAAAATAGAAAGGACAAAGAGGTGGCTTACAGCTTGTTGATAAGTCCTCTGCTGCTCTGCGAATGCTTTCCATTTCACGGCGCTGAGGTAAAAGTCGTCCACGAAATAGAGATTGCTTCTAGCTTCTGCTGTTCCTCCATCACTATTCCATGTGCTCGCACGCTTTCGCGACGTCAATGGAACGTTGCCCGGCGCCACCAGCGACTGACGTCACGGGACCCGGCGGGGAAACACCCACCCGCGCGCCGGAATCCCGCCCGAGTACCTGGAAGATTGCGTCCTGTCCACAACACTTACTCTCTTATTACAAGTTGTGCATGGGTGGTCAAGGGGTATGAAGTGAAGGCGGGGGCGTGCAAGTTCTCTTACCTCTCTCCATGTAGTGCATAAGGCATTTTCGGTCCCTCTCTGCTCCTAGAAACATTCATCCAATTTTCCCCAGAGCCTGAAGCTAGATTCCACTAGAGTAATTTTTAATATTTGTCCAACCTACAGCGGCCAAGAATTTGCATTCGTTCATGCATTTCTCGCTGCAGTCCTCTCCAGTATTAAATACCATGTAACCATTCAACATTTATGCATATTTTATGCTTCTTCAAAATTCGTTCATGGGATGTCAGCATTGCTGTCTCAGCAGTATTTATTGCCCATTCCTGATTGCCCTTGAGGTGGCAGTGGAGACAAGTTTGTGTCTAATAGCCATGTATTCAATGTTAGTCACCTTCTGCAGAGTATCTGCCAACATATTCCAAATGAATGCAACTATGTTGAAATGGGAATATCCGCACTGCTAAAACACCTTCAGATTTTGCATAAATGTGGAGCCTGTATGAAACGTTTAAGAAGTGAACAGCGCTAAGGAGCTTGAGAATTTTTGATGGGAATGTTACTTGTTTATTACTGATGAACCAATACAAATAACTAAAGCTGGAATATCAGCACATTCATTATGATTATTTCAATATTGTACAAGTTTTAATTATTACCTATTCAATTGTTGTGTATCATTCAGAAATTCATTGTGTGACTTAAATGTAGATGTCATGTCTGGCTCCAATGTTTTACACATGAGTGGATATATAATAGATCAGAGAAATTAAATGACATTATTTTACTGGCAGAGAACTGAGATGATTTCAATGTGTTATTTATAACAATCACCAGTGTTAAGGCTCCACTGGGGCAAGTACTACCAAGTATGAGGATGCATATATGTGGTCATACCCAATGATTTCCATATCCTTAAAATGGATAACTATCTACACAATGGATTTGTTTTCTTTGAAAGTGATGTTAAATGTTCAGAATTGTATGGGACCATCTGGCAAAAGTGCACCATTATCAATGAAACCATCCTGAAGACTTCATTCTATTGGCTAGCTGAGATTTCTGGTGAAACACTGACTGTAGCTACAGTCGGTTAGCTTTCCAGCTGACAAAACCAACTAATTTCCTTCCACCCAATTCTCAGAATCCATCAACCACACCCAACCTCGTTTCCCTTTCTGTAAGCTTTGTGCACTTCATTGGTTCAAAGAAATTTAATTTCATAAAGTGGGAGAACCTAACTAAAGAAAGTAATAGTACTTGCTTAATTAATTGGCACATTTCCTACATTGGTATAACTGCAGAGCAATTTACATCAATTAATCATTTTTCCTGAAATAGATGGTGGTTGAGATCAAATATATACTTTCCATTATAGAACATCACTCCCTCTTTCCTGCCCAACTATTTCTTGGTGCAAATAACATTGGCCTGCCAACTCTCCCCTTCAACTCATACATTTACATGAAGTGAAAAGACATTGTGACACATCAATTGCAGTATGTTGAACAAAAAAGAGATGCAGTAAAAGAGATTACAGCCAAGGATTAAATGAAATTTTTTTATGGCACGATTCACATGCTGAGAAACTTTGCAACAAAATTTCAGCTCATCACAAAACTGCTTAGCAAGTGATTTTACATAAACTGCTAATTTTTCTACAAGAATTTTAATAACTATACAAATCTTTACAAAATGGTAATTAAAACAAAAAAGTGTAGACTTAAACTGTCAATAAGATTTTCTTTTTTTTAAGAAAAATAAATGCATTAAATACAAATATATCTGTAAATTAAAACTTGGCGAGACTAATACATGGTAAATCCACCCCGCCAGAAAAAATGTGGTAAAGAGTCTTAACATATAATGAGGCAGTATCACATATTTCTGGCCAAAATCAAAGTGTCACCACAAAGAATAGCCTGGCCATGGTTGTGTAGTTTCAGTCTATGATGCATTAGCATGCAGGATGAAAGTTCAGCAAATTTGCATGTCTATGTCCTGGAATTTTCTTGTAAAGAATTAGAAAGCAGAAATGCCTTCAGGCAGTTCAGAAAAACAAGAAAAATGCCAATGATTAATATTTCTGTCTGCTAGAGTTCCTCAGCTGCTCAAGCCTGTGTTTCAGTTGTTCTCGCTTCCTCCTCAACTGTTCTTTCTCCAATATCAGTCTCTGTTCATTTGACTGGATTGACAATATGTGTTCTGTTGCCTTTTTGAGGATGACCACTTTGGCCGCTTTGTCATTCATTGCCACCTCCGGGATTTGATCCCTTAAAGCAAAAAAGCTCAATTTCAGCTCGTTCCTCCGTTGGCGCTCCAGGACGTTGTGCGTCCTCCTCTTGTCGTTCTCTTCAGAGTCTGACGTCCTCGGGCTTGGGCACTTCCCCTTGCTGTTGGTGCTGATCTGCTTGAGCACTCGACTGCTCTCCACCTTGAGGCGCTTGGTGGGAGGCTGGGGGGAGGGAGCAGCATAATTGTGCTGATGAGTGGAGACGTGGCACCGCTTAAGAACCAGAGGGCTGTGCTGAGGCCGGGAGACCCTAACTGTGTTTGTGTTTAACTCAGCTTTCCTGTTAGAGGGCTGCCTCTTCTCCACAGTGACCACATCAATTTCTTCTTCATCCTCCTCTTCCTCCTCATAATCATCCTCGTCCTCATCATCTTCCTGCTCTTCTTCTGGAAAAGCAGCAATGGAAAAGGGAAGAGAAATTAGACACAGCTCAACAGCGAGCTCATGACACAAGCTTAACAGCAGCCTAAACCAAGCATTCTTTTTGCAATGGGGCCCCAGTCAGCTGATATTTGCATTACTAAATTCAACCTAAGCCTCTTCAGTGAAGGATATTGCGTAAGGACGTCTTACATATCCGCATCCAGTTCTCTTTAGCTCTTTCCTCCCCCTGCCAAGACAGCCTCTTGCTGGAGTGCCTCAGGGAGTTGATTAAATCCCGCCCTGCTTGGTTGGAGGGGGTGGTGAAAGGATTCTTTCATAAAGGCTGACGCCCTCTCTTCAAACTCGTCGGCCTGGAATGCCCAGCCCCCTAATTACACTTTCACCCAGTTTGTCCCGGAATGACCGATCGACAGAGGGAGGAAAAAAATCTGCGCAAAATCCCTTCTGCCTGTGCATTGTAGCATGTAACCGACGCAATCTCAAAAAAAAGTTAAATTCAACACACCTTTTAAAAAGCCCTCACAACCTTTAAAAGACACCGCACTTAAAAAAAAAAGTTGCAAAAAAGATTTTTTAAAAAGAGATGAAATCTGTCCATTAATAAGATTGAGGAATGCAAGTCGAAGTGTTAAAATTCATAAATTAAATTAGTGGATTTTGCAATGCACCCCAATTTCAACCCGCCCGGGGGGGGGGGGGGGGGGGGGGGGGGAGAGGGTGCGAAGCATTTACCACATACAGCGCCCCTATAGATATACTAAGAGCTGATTTTCCTTACCGGAGTCACTCGGCGTGTCTGTGGCAGGGGGGCTGCCGGCTCCGGGAGGGAGGGGCAGCGACACTTTATGCTCGGCGAACGGATAAGGGAACACCACCGACGGGTCGATGCAATCGGTAGCAGAAGTGTTGAGGTCGTGCAGGTAGGTGCTGGAAGCGGCGCCCAGCCCCATGCTTAGGTGGCCGGGGGTTGCTGCAGCAGAGACGGCGGAGGAGCTGGGGGCAGCGGCAGGGGTTAAGACGGCACCCCCGGCCGAAGCGGGAGTATTGCAAGATGGGGTCCGCAGGGGAGGTGGGGAAGAGGAGGAAGGGGTGGAGGAGGTGCAGGGGGCTCCCGGCTCCTTCCTGGCCGCTTGCAACGAAGCCAGCCGCTCGCTCACCACCTTCTCCAGCTTCGCTGCCGCCGAGAAGCCGCTCCACATACAATCCTGGATGATGATGGACTTGAGCACCGACTCGCTGTCCGCGTCGCAGATGAAGCTCTGGTTGACCAGGTCGTCGCCCAGGAACTCGGTGACCATCTCCAACTGGTCGGCGTTGGAAGGAAAGAGGCTGAAACTGGGTCTGCGGCTCGGCGACAGCGGCGGGGTGGGCAGCAGTTCGAATTTCTTCCAGATGTCCTCGCTCGGAGCCGGCAGCTGCTGCTGGTAGAAATTCTCCTCTTCATCGTAGAAAACCGGCTGGAAGGAGTCGTAGTCGTAATCATAGTTGTAGCTCTTGCCCAAAAAAGTGGCAGAAGCCGTCAGGGGCATCTTGAAATCGGGGGTGAGAGGTCTGGATAAGAAACGGAAAAACTGTCACTTTTTCCCCCCTCAAAATTAAAAAGACACAGCCCTTAGAACAAATGCAACAAATGAAAAATTGTGCATTGGGTTTCAATTCTCTGACACACACATACAAGCCCCTTTATAATTGCCAGCTCAAACGCTGGGCTTTAAATATCTAGCGTTGACGCAGCTCTGTAAAAAAAAACCATATACATCGCTCACTGCAAAGTCTGAATAACTTCTAATAAACCAGAGCGAAAATACCCCTACTGGTTCTGTGCAGTAGAAGTACACATTTCGTGTTTTAAAACAGAGCACGCTGTTACAACAGCCTTTTTGTTTGCGTTATCTAACATAGCTTTCTGGAATTATATAAGTTAAAACTGCAACACTGGTTACAGAAAGCAGCAACGCCGGCCGGTCTCCGACAGCTGAAATGCTGGGTTTCTTAGGGCTGGGCGCTTTGTTCAGTCTTTTTTTCCCCCTTATATATTTATTTACCGGGACAAGCGAGAACAGCAACACTTACCGGAGTAACGTAGCAGCGTCTGGGACACGGACTCCAGGAACTGGCAGAGCCCCCTCCCCTCTCCACTCCTCTCCGACACCAACTCAAAACACCCGCAAGCAGCAACGGAGTAAAATCCCCTTCCCCCTTCAAAAAAAACCACCCAACGCAGCAGCCTTTTTCTTCTCCTTCTTCTAGTGAGGCTCCTAGTGTTGTAATCTGTAGGAGACAAGACACAATGACGGCCTTAAGTGAGTTGGCTGGCTTCTGTCTATACTAGTCGTCTTTTCTCTGCCTCCTCTATATTGTCAGATCCTCACTGCTCTGCTTACACTAAAGTGCTTTAACCTATCCAGAGTGCGTGTAACCGGTTTAATGCTTTGATAAAGTCCCGCCCCCTTACCCCACCCCCACAGCGCCATACACCTACTTTTGGCGCCAAAAAATTCCGCATCCCTGTAACAATTTCGTCGCTAACATACGTTTCACAACATGTAGCAAAACAGCAACTCCCTCTCTTTCCCCTCTACGCGACCACCAGCCCTCCACATTACACACACACACCCCTCCCCAACCACACTACCTCTTTAGTCAGGAGACGGGAGGAGAACAGTGCAGCGTTTTTTGTCTGGATAGAAATACACTGTAGAGAACATTAGCTACTTTCTCTATGGGATTTTAGTCTGAAGTAAGAAGTAGGAAGGGCGCTGCTGTAGTCAAGTGATTAACTTATTCGTTGCCAAGATAACAATTAATTCGATCGATGTTGAACGTTCCTTTTATTATTTCACGTTCCAATTTTCCTGTTTTGTTGACTTTTTTTCCTACTAATCGCATTTTTTTTCTTTGAATTGCTTAAGGTAAGATAATTATTTAAAGGACTGGACTAAAGTAATCACTCAAGGGATCACTTTAGGAGTTCATCGATGTCTTTACTATCCATTGTCCGTTGTCTTTTCCTTTGTTTTTTTAAGTCTCAACTCTTTTTTAAAGGAGGTTGTCCAAACATCCTCGACAGTTTATCCTAACCCATGCGGCTGCTGTTGTATCAGAACACGGATGACACATTCTTATTCCAGTGCACGGTGATACATTTATTAAATATGATGTAACTGTTAAGGAATGTAATGAATGCAAATTATTTAAAAAAACCGAAAAGATGACTATCTTCACAGATGCTTTTTTTTTGGGGGGGGGGTTAATTATAAAATAGAAGTAAAATACTGCGGACGCTGAAAATCTGAAATAAATTCAGAAAGTGCTGGAAGAAACTCACCAGGTCTGGCAGCGTCTGTGGAGAGAGACACAGTTAACGTTTCGAAGTGCAGGAAACTTTGGTTCTACTCGGTAATTGTTTTGTTAGATAACTGCAAAGAACTGTTATGTAGTAATACAAGAGCCACGTCAGTGACACAAATGTGTGGAAATCTGACAGTATGAAGAACAAAAAAAACCCCTGTGTTTTCAAAAACAAAACCTGAGGTAAAGGTATCAGTTGAATTTCCCGCGATTTTGCCTACTCAACGAACTCAAATAAACGAATATTTGAACCAAGTACAAACCCATCTATTTCTGCCATTAAGCGGGTGATAGACACAACAAAAACCTATGGATTTATTTATCGTATGTAGTCAATTATAATTATGAAAATAAACATTTTCAAAGTGCAAATATGTGTTTGGTAAATTGTCTACACGTATTTAAATTTCTGATTTTTTTGAACGAACTATGTCACGACATGATTTTTTCCCTGCTCATGATCGATGATTTAACCATTTTCTATGTAGACTTTATTATTATTTCATTTCTTAATTATCTTATTCTTTCTTAATTAGTGTTGAATTGCCTTTTCTCCAAAAAAACATGGAATATTTCCCTGTTCTTTAAATAACCTTTTTGTGCACATATTCCTGACAATGTCAGCATTATCAGGTCTCAGTGAAACATGTTCAAATATGGTTCAACGCATGAAACAAAATTGAAGGGGGAAAGTCCCAATAATTGTATGGATTGTAAAATTAACTTTCGTCGTGTAATTGATTGAATTGGATGATCTGCTGGATTGCCCATGTGGAACCTGTGTAATGAATACCGTGTTTTTACTCCGGCTTTCCGCAGTTGATGGACTTCAAGAAACAAATGGATATTGTTGAATGTGAATCCCATCAGCAACAACTGGTCAATAGACTTTTTAAAAATCTACTCGACTAAAATGGTTTAAATGCGCCCTCTGCTGCTGAAACCTGACTTTAACTTACAATGGGGCTATTCATTGCCTTGTTTGAAATAAGTACCATAAAGGTTGAATTGTGGGAACAGTGCCCAGTTACCTATCAATTCATCTCTTGGATCCTGATCACTGGCCGCTCTTTGATTTGCAGTATCAGGCAAATGCCATTCACTAATCTCTTCATATAATGTAGGTGTGCAGTAACTTTACAAAATTCTTTCTGCTGTCCTTTACCAAACATTGACACAGCCAAAATCATAACTGCATGACTAAACCTTTAACAAATGATTATAAGATGACTTTTACCGCCAATATTATGTCTGGTCCCGCATTTTTTTCATCCAGCTAAGCATTTACATTCTGACTAAATGATGCTGGGTACACCTTTTGACTTTAAACTTTTAGGTTTAGAGGGCATTTATACTTTTTAAACATCTGTTTTGGAGATATGGGTGTCACTGTCTAAGCCATAAATTGTTGCCTGCCCCTAACTGCCCCTTTGACTGCATTGTTTTGTTGGGCCATTTCAGAGGGACACTTAGGAGTCAAGGACATTGCTGTGAGTTTGGAGTCATGTATAAACGAGTCGAAGTAAGATTACCTTTCCTAAAGGACATTAGGCAACCAGAGGTTTTTCTTTGATAACCAACAGCTTTTAATTCTGGATTTTTATGGAATTCAAATTTCACTGTCTGGCATGGTGAGATTCAAACGCATGTTCCTCAGAGCAGCAGCTTGGGTCTATGACTTCCTAGCCCTGTGATATTGCCACTACACCACTGCATCCCACATTCTTGTATATTAGTTTTATGACCAAAATGACAGTTACAGTCACCCCTCTGACCTCCCCTCCCTCCTTCCTATCCAACCCACTTTGGAATGACTTTCATACATTTGCAACAAGATGAAGTAAAATTCTATCATATCACATGAAAATTATTAGCGTAGGAAGCATAACTCTCAACTGATAATTGGGTACAAAACATTGCAGCTGGTGGAAATCTGAAGTACCTAGGGACAGGAAAGCAAACTAATGTAACCCTGGAATTGGTCCTGTGCACCCAAAGACTGAAAACCAAGCCTGAATCAGCCAATTATTTTTGGAGAAACCCACTACAGTTTTTTTTTATTTTCAAAATCATCAGGCTTCCATTTGTTGCACAATTTATTAGAAGGAACTGGGACAATCAACGCCTCAAGCCTGTCTATGTGATGGATTTTGAGCCCTAAAGAGCAACCAGTTTTAAGGAATATTCCTGGTCTCTAAATGAATTCAGGAAACTGCTCTTTTTAGCGTGCTGTCTCTCAACACTGCACAGTAGAAGATTATTAAAACACTCTAAACCTGAAAATTAAAGTCAAAAATTGCACTCAGCATCATTTTGTCAGAACGTAATAGAAACAGCTTATAACCACTGTGCAAGTAATAGATGCACCTAAAAAATTTACCTGTGTTTTTTTTTCATTCTGTGGTGCATTTCCACCATTGTCTTATACTATTAAGAAATTAAGGAAAACAGGGAAATTAAGAAATTAAGGAAAACCCAATACATATGCTGCTAAGAAGCACAATATATTATTGAAATAGCACAGAAGACGTAAAATATGGAACTTTCATATTCATATTTGTGTGAAATAAGGCAACATCAGTTGCCAAAAAAAGACAAAATTCTATTGTTTCTGGAGATAGGTCATAATATGTCTTCTCGCAGACTCTGAAATGAAATGAAATTTCCTCTTAGCTTTTTTCTCCTTTTATTCCTCTTCATTCTTATCATTGCTGGAATTTTTCTTGCTCAGGTAAAAATTGAAAATCCTGAAAATAAAGCCATCAGAAATTGTGAAGGGAAATTACCTGTTAATGTTTGTGTGCTGTTGTAAAGATAGGTATAAACCGAAAACATTACCATTTACAGGTGCTGACAGGCTCCACTGTATCCAATTTCAGAACTTTCCATTTTGATTTCAGCTGCTCTGTTACCCATTCCCAATTGCCCTGGAGAAGGTGGTGGTGAGCCACTTCCTTAAACTGTTTCAGTCCTTAAGGTACATTGCTGTTTGTAAGGCTGTTCCAGTGCTTTGACACAGCAACAGTGAAGGGATGGAGATATTGTTCCAAATCAAGATGGCATGTGATTTAGAGGGGAATTTGCAGGTGGTGGTGTTCCCATGCATCTGCTGTGGTGTTCCCATGCATCTGCTGCCATTGTTCTTCCATGTGGTAGAAGTCATGGGTTTGGAAGTTGCTGTCTATAGAATCTCAGTGAGTTGCATTAAGGCATCTTGGAGCTGGTTCACACTGCTGCTGCTATGCAGCACTGATGAATGGGGTAACAATCAGGCAGGCTGCTTTTCCCAAGATGGTATTGTAAAGTTTAGTGCAATATCCCATTGTGCTTCACAGCAGCATTATAAAACAAAATATGATTCTGAGCTGCATATGGTGATATTAGTTCAAAGAGGTAGGTTTTAAGGATTGTCTTTTGCAGATAGAGTCACAGTGAATATTTCAATTATGCTTATTTTTTTCTGTCAGATTTGGAAGAAGTTGGAGATTTCAAAGTTTTTAGGCACGTGCAGATCCTGCGAGGCAAAGTTTAGTAGTTATCAATGATGAAGTATCAATGAAGGTTATTTTTGAAGTTATATTTTTGAAGTTTATGTAACTCCTCAAACTAACATGTTTCGGTAGCTAAGGAATATTTGGATTTCTCCCAAAACCACATTGATATGTCCTGCACATCCACTTGCCATGAGCTCTTCATAAGGACTCTCCATGCCAGGGCAGATGTTAATTTATAATTTGGTGTGGCTGCTAAGATTTTCTGAAGCATCTTATCAATTACTGTGTAATTTGTTTCACACAGTCTATGACTAAGGGTTTTTCCACAATTCTGTTTATTACCACAATGTTCATATTCTCACACATATCCCTAAATTCATCATTGATACTAATAATTGATACTTCATGAAGATAATAATCGAGAAGAGAATTTCTTTTCTTTAATCCTTCTCTATAATGTGAATCAAATGCAGTTACTGGAATCAAAATCTTCCATTGTCCTGATTGTACTGTCAACAATGTTGTTTGTAAATAATAATCGTGTCTTAAATATGGAGCAAACTTTAAAGTTTAGACATGTTTTCCAAAAATATTTTATTCCAAAGTTGATTGTTTAATGGGCTTCTGTGGATATTTGGACTGTTAGAGTAGAGGCCAAAACAGGTCAGTTTATAACTTTAACAGACTAAGGGTGTGGCGGAGAGTTAAAATGACAGGGATCCAGAACCATGCACGCGGACTTAGTGGAAGTGTTCCAAAAACTTTCCAAAAAGCCAGTCTCCATTTCATGTCCTCCTTGTGAAGGAGGTCATGTTGTGAGCATAGTTTGAATGGTTCCATTGGCATCAGTTGCCCTCAGATGACCGATGCCAGTGACAATTAGTGCATGGGCTAAGATTGATAAGTTCCTGAACAATCAAAGTGATATATGGATAGCATGAGAAAGTGGATTTTATGTAGAGTATTAACAATGATCAGATTAAATGGTGGAGCAGGTAGTAATCCTGGCAGTATGCTGAATTGCGGTAATCCTTTTCCTATTTCTTAAATTCTAAACACAACCTGGTCCAGTTTATTCCACTTTCTACATCTTGAACGCAGTGTCTCCAACAGGGGAAACAAAATGGTGATAGGGTTTGGGAAACCCAGCTGATATTTTCTACTCCCCAACCCATGGGCACAGTAGACTACTTTTGATACCAACTCTTACCAGTACACATTGGGGAAAGTACCTGATATGTCAGCACTCACACCTACACACTGTTCCCTGAGAAATGTGGTAGACTGTGCAGTCATCCTTTAATTCATTCTACCATTGTGAAACAAACAATCTAATTTGGTCTGAAAATGGAAACAATTAAGTACCAGTATTATTAGAACAATGATCTTTCAGATGGGTAATTACCCTGTTGTCTAGTTTATCAACAACAACATTTTGTCATGATAGGAACTTTAACAGGATAAAACATCCTAATACGCTCCTCAGGAGCAGAACTCAACACCAAACCGTTTGAGGCGAAATTAGGGCAGGTACAAAATACCACTAACTAATAGCACAATGATGTTTTTCTTTCCATATTCCATATAATATAATGAACCTTGCATGTTTCCTTCATGAAATGATGAGTCTTGTGATGAAGTCACTGAAGTCATAGAGTCAAGGAGAGTCATAGATATGTACAACATGGAAATAGACTCTTTGGTCCAATTTGTCCATGCCGACCAGATATTTTACATCAATCTAGTCCTATTTGTCAGCATTTGGCCCATATCTCGCCAACCCTTCCTGTTCACATAAGTTGAAATGTTAACTCTGCTTTCTTCTCAGCATCTGTAGTTCTTTCTTCATTTCCTTATTTTCTTCTTCCTTTAAATTACAATACAGTTTAATTACAAAGCAGCCTAAACAAACATATTTTTGAAGTTTATGTAACTCCTTAAACTAACATGTTTCGGTAGCTAAGGAATATTTGGATTTCTCTCAAAACCACATTGATATGTCCTGCACATCCACTTGCCATGAGCTCTT
>JAHRHZ010000051.1:12219994-12268173 GCA_024137785.1 Ginglymostoma cirratum
TTACCACAATGTTCATATTCTCACACATATCCCTAAATTCATCATTGGCAAATCCTCCACTCTACTACCCACCCTCCCCCATTATCAGTAATTCATCCAGTGGCCCCCAGTCCAATCCCTATGCATGTCTACACTACCTTGCCCATCATTACTCTTTCTCTTCACTATATTTCATTGTAGATTGACCAAATCTGGTAGCCATTTCTACAAAGTGCAAGATCAATTTTTTTTCCTTTATCCCATACCTCCAAGACCATTGATGAATCTTTGGTAAAGTATCATGCTAATGGAAGACTTACTATGGGCTGTGATAGTGTCCTCCCATACTTTTTTTTACTTATCACTGGTCTCTTCTATGAATTTAGTCCACCTGTTGTCACTTACTCCTGCATCATTTAGCAGGTTGTTTAGCCTGTGATAAGCTGGGTGGGCAACCACACGGTAGCTTTACATAGTCAACCCTTTCTCCTTCAAACTTCTATCTCCTGACACCAATAATATTTTGATTAGAGACATTAAGTCTTGCTAAAGGAATGCAATAATTCCTCGATTGCATAAACTGTAAATCCACTTACTTTGCAAAAGCAATTTCATTGATGACTTGCTCATTAGTTAAGGACATTTCACTTGACATTATGATCGTGCTGATAAAGTGGTTTATGCCAGCTCTTTTATTGAGTAATTTACCTGAAGCAGGTAGCATGCACAAAGCCCTTAACCTTAATTCAGTTGCTCTTATTTAAAGAATCTAGGTAACATTTGAAGAATCTACTCCACACACTTTAGATGTGCATCTACTGTCCAACACAGCACAATTGACTCAGTCTGTTATTATTACTGTACTGAAGCACAATTTCCACTGCTTGATCAGTATCACCATCTTTCCCTTCAAAACCTCAATGTTCTGCACAATTTCTAAAAGTTTGGTAAACTGTTTAGGAGAATTGATTGCATGATGGTATTTAAAGTCACATTTAAAACACCAATTGACTATACCTAGACATTCCTGGGAATCATTCTTCTGGAACAGTTCCCCATACGTTATATGTAATTAACAGACGATCTTTCCTATAAATTTTGCCCAGAATGTGGCCATCACTGGCTGAGACAGCATTTATTACCCATCCCCAGCTGCCCTTGAGAAGGTGATGGTGGGCTGACTTCTTGAACCCCTGCAGTACATGTGCTGGAGGTAGATCCACAATGCCATTAGGGAGGGAGTTCCACAATTTTGACCTAGCAACAGTCAAGACATAACAATATATTTCCAAGTAAGAATGATGAGTGGGTTGGAGGAGAACCTGCAGGTGGTGGTGTTCCCATGTATCTGCTTGTCCTACTAGATGGAAGTGGTCATGGATGTGGAAGGTGCTGCCTCAGGAGCCTGGGTAAAATTCTGCAATGCACCTTATTAGACGATACACACTGCTGTTACTGAATGTCAGTGGTTTCGGGAGTGAACGTTGATGTGGTGACAATCAAGTGAGCTACTTTTTCCTGAATGGTGTCAAATAAGATTCTTAGGGACTGTGATTAGGTATATTTGGAGAGGTTGTTTCCCCTTGTAGAAGGGGCTAGGACCAGAGGGCATAGTCTCAGGATAAGGGTTCCCCATTTAAGAAAGAGATGAGAAAGATTTCTTTTCTCTCAGAGACCAGTGAATCTGTGGAAATGTTTTTATAACAGAGGGCTGCCAAAGTTGGGTAATTACGTATATTCAAGTAAGGCTGAGATAGACAGATTTTTAATCAGTGAGGGAATCAAGTTTTATGGAAAAAAGGCAGAAAAATGGAACTGAGAAGTATCAGATCACACATGAAGTCATTGAATGGCAGAGCAGACTCGAAGGGCCAAATGGCCTAATTCTATTCCTACATATTGTAATGTAAGGGTGTCGAGCTTCTTGAGCGTTGTTGGAGCTGCACTTATACAGGCAAGTGGGGAGTATTCTGTCACACTCCTGATTTGTGCCTTTTAGGCGGTTGACAGGCTTTGGGGCATCAGGAGGTGGGTCACTCGCTGCAGTATTCCCAGCCCCTGACCTGCTCTTGTAGCCACTGCGTTTATGTAGAGGGTCCAGTTGAATATGTAGTCAATGGTAACCCAAGAATATGACAGTATGTGATTCAGTGATGGTAACACCATTAAATGTCGAGGAATAATGATTATTACCTCACTTGTTGGAGATGGTGCTTGCCTGCCATTTACGTGTTGTGAAAAATACTTGTCTTGCTGCATTGGACATGGACTCCTTCAACATCTGAGGAGTTGAAAATGGGGCTGAACCTTGTGCAATCATCAGTGAACATCCGCACTGAATTATCAGCTCAGAGGACACACCTTATTTCTTTGATAAGGATATAACTTGTCCACATCGATTTGCCGTATTTTCCCATTGACTATAAGGTTCAGCTTCATGGACTATCTGTAGGAAATCAGAAGCAAAAACAGAAATTGCCAGAGAAACTCAACAGCTCTGGCAGCATCTGTGTGGAAAAAGCAGAGTTTGTGTTTCGAGTCTATGACCCTTCTTCAAAACTGTAGGAAATCTGATCCCCTCACCTTTGGTTTCTGCCATTCTGCTCAAAAGAGTATGAGGAGGCAGTGGCATAGTGACAACATCACTTGACTAATACCAGGTTAATGCATTGGGGAGGGGGAAGCATGGATTCAATCCCCTCATAGTCAATGGTGAAATATGGAGTCAATTTTAAAAATCTGGAATTATAATTTTCCCTAACCGTGATCACCTAGCAACTAATGGTTCTCGTAGAAAAGCCTACATGGTTCACAAATGTATTTTCAGAAAGGAAATCTGCTTTTTGCACCTAGTTTAGCCCACATGTTCCTTTCTGAAATGGCCTAAAAAGCCATTCAGTTCAAGGGTATTTAGGGATGGGCTACAAATGCTGGCCTAAGCAAAAGTGTCCACATCCCACAAACAAAGAAATTAGCCCAATGACAATCTTCTGTCTGGAAAGAACTCTTAGTTTTTAATCTTCACCTTTAGTAACGTAACTCCGCTCCTGCTCATGTGAAATTGGTCAAGCCAGTTGCAGAGACAGAAATCAAGACACACTTCTGTGTGGATAGAATTTATTAGCTACTCAGTTTCACAGCTCCTTCTATACATCAGTCCCATTGGTTCTCAGTCCAACCCCAGGAAGTTCTCCAGAGGCAAGTATGCATGAAGCAGTCATCCCAGCATGTCTCCCCGTTAGTTTCCTGTCCACTGCCTCCCATGTCTGATTATGGTTGAAAATAAGGTATAGGAAAATCTAGGTTTGTGTCTCAAACTGGGGCATTCCTGATATATGATTCACCAAATCCAATGTTTAGGGGCTCAAAAAAAATCATTCGATACCTCATGTTACCTACATATTTTCTGCCTGCCTAAGAGACATTAGATAAAGTACTGACTGAAAGCTGAGCTTTGCAGAGAAGCTGAAATGTCCTGTGACTGTTTGACCACATGTATTTAGACATTTGAAATCTGGCTTTTCTATAAGTGAGGAATCATCAGAAGCCTGGCCAATCTCATCACTGTATTATAAAATGGTTCCACCAAAGAAGGAGACCATTCAATCCTTCATGTCTATAGTGGCAATCTACTGGAACAACTTGGTTACTTTCCACTCCACCTACTTTTTCCCTTTATCTCTGCAATTTTTTTTCTCTCTTCAGATAATTAAGACATTTACATTTGAAAGCCAGGATAGTATCCGTCTCCACCACACTCAGAAATGTGACATCCAAGATCCCGACCACATGCTGTGTAAACGAATTTTTCCTCATGTCAATTTTCATTCTTTTACCATTCACCTTAAACTGCTATCCATAGAGTTCCCATCTTACTGTCAATGGGAGGAAGTTTTCCCTTTCTGCTCTAGCCACCTTCGCCCTAATGATTTTGAACATCTTTACAAATCGTTTAACATTCCACAAGGAATGTAGACCAGCTTCTCCGAACTATCTGCATAACTTGAATAACCTTAAGCCTGGAGCCATTCTCAGAAATCATTCTTGTACCCTCCCTAATACCTTCATATCTTACGTAAAGTACAGAATCCAGAATTGTAAAGAATATCCCAGTTGAGGAAGAATCAATGCTTAATAACTGTTTCCCAAAACCTCCTTGCCTTTTCACACTGTGCCTCTATTTATAAAGCCCAGGATCCTGTATATCTTTTTCATCATTTTCACAATCAGTTGTGCCAACATCAACAATTTGTACACATCTATCCGAGGTCGCTTTGATTCTGCACCTCTTTAGAATTATATCCTTTGTTTTATATTATCACTCCTTGTTCTTCCGACCAAAATAAAACAATTCACATTTCTTCATTAAATGTCAGCTGCCACATGACCACCATTCAAACAGTCTACATCCTATCATTATCCTCCTCACTGCTCACCATACTCCTAAATGTTGTGTCATCCGTAAATTTTGAATTTCTGTCCTCTATAAACAATTGTGGGTCATCAATATATGTCAAACCCCATCTCAGTTCTGACCTTTAGGGAGCCCATACTGTGTATCCACTTTTCTGTTTGAGAAATGGCTCTTCACCACCACTTTCTGTTCCTTGTCATTCAGCAAACTACATATCCCATACTATCACTCACTCTTTTAGTATCCAAAGTGGGACTTCAATTTTGCTGGCAAGCTTATTATGTGGTAGTTTAGCAAATGTCTTTTCAAAGTCCATGTACCATCAAACCACTACATATAATGCTCATCAATGCTCTCAGTTACTTCATCAGAAAACTTAATCATGTTAAACACATTTGCCTTTAACAATTCTATGCTGCCTCATGTTGAGGTAAATGTATTTAAAAAAAACAATTATCTTTAAATTAATAACATTTTACAAGTATAATGAATCTAAGGCGAAGTAGGACAATGGGCTATTATAGACAGGCAGAATTCTGTGGACAGATGCTGCCTGATCTGCTGAGTAATACAAACATTTTCTCTTTTTATTTTAGATTTCAAACACCTCCAGTATTTTTCTCGCATGACAGACAGTGCCCTGTCCTGAGGTGATATCATTATCTGATAATAATCACTGTAGATGATCTAGAGTCTGCCATTAAGCAGACTTGAATAGGGGACAGAGAGCTAATTAAATTGCAAAGTGATAACAACATGATTTAATTAGCTTGTAGCCAACATTCATTAGAGATCAGCCACACACCAGCACTAAAATTAGTCCGTAATTTAAGCAAAGACGAATTTTAAGCTTTTGAGTCTGATCTGATTTTCTCCCATTTGCCATGTTCACTTTTCGACCTTTGGCTTTGTATTTATTGAGGATGATGTTCAAATCAATGGTTTAGAAACTTGCTGCTCATTGGAGTGACATTCAGGCTTTGGCTTTGTGTTGGTATTCACAGTACTGTCTTTAAGTAGCCCTGGCACCTCTGGTAATATTCAAATATAGTCCATTTACATGACACTTTGTTGAGGTAATACCACATAATGCCAACTCTGTGGGATCTCTCAGTTGTGAGCAGCTGAGAAGAAAAATCATATCAACATCAACAAGTGCATTTGACCACTTCATTTTCTTGCTTATTGGGGATGATTGGAAAGGACCAGATTTGATCAGATTTACGGAGGGAGGTCAGGTGATTAACTGGCAGGGAAATGTCCATTGAGGGTTAAAAATGATACCTCGGTTTCACTGGCTGTCCTCTGGTGATTTTCTGCAACACCGGTCAGTTCAGGACTTCTACCAACATTGCAGAAGGCACGTGGAAGGAAGTCAAACAATTGAACACTCCAACCTTCAAGGCCAGAGAGGGCTTTGGGTTCAATACATTGTGCAGGGCAGAGAGAGCTTTTAGGCCAGACCTTGGGTCCACCTGAACTCTAGCCCTTTGAGCAAGAAATGTTGAATGGAAGGGAGCTTTGAAGCAAGTTAGTCTTCCATTTATCTCTGCAGCCCACGCCCCCACCCCACCCAGTTCAAACTAAGGTTGTGTGACATTCTGTCCAGCGCATAATTATAAATCCTAACTGAGCTCTTGCTGGGTGAAATGAATTCCATTGAAGTTTTTACTATACCCTGAAAAACAATTGAAGACAAAGCCAATCTATTCACCTTCGCAAGGGGACAGATTATGTTTCTGGTCTTTCACAGAATTTCAGTGAATTGTCATGGTGCAGAAGGAGATCATTCAGCCCATTGTGTCCACAACAGCTGTCTGGACATTCTGACTGAGTGCCAATCTCCTGCTCCTTCACCATAACCCTGCACATTATTTCTAATTAAATAATCATCTAGTGCCGTCTTAAATGTCTTGTTTGAACCTGGCTCCACCACACTTCCAGCAAGTGCATTCCAGACGCAAACCACTCACTGAGTAAAAATGTTTGATATTAATAGAAGTGGAATTGGATTGACCCTGAAATTGTGTAGGCAAGGAGGGTCTCAACAGTGCAATTAACACATGCTGTTCATGCAATGCTAGCAAACAGCATTTGTGCATGATCGACATAGTTACACGAATTTTGCTTGTACCAGGAAACTCAAATGCACTTGTCAATATCAACTTGAAGTTAGCCGGGACCTTGCAAAGAAAGAGGAGGTGCATCTTGGCTGGAGAAAATGCTGAGAACTGTGTGTGAGCTGAATCGACCCGGGAAAGACAGAATAGCTGATCATGGGAGGGAGCAGAGACAAAGGTTTTTGTATGCTGCTGGACGTCTTTGTGGAGGAGGTTGAAGGACATAGAGGAGGCTCTGCTGAAGAGTTGTCAAAAGGCAGAGAGAAAACCTGGCCACAGGGGAGTCCAGCTCTGAAGATCTGAGTGCAGTTCTGCAAGAAATTCAATCACTTCACACAAATGGTCAAGATCAATGAATCCATCTTCAAATGCTATATGCTATTAATTATGTCTGTAGCCTTAACCACTGCTCAATTCACCACATTTCCATCACTCAACTACCAACAATTTCAATCCGGATTCATACCTAACATACATGTACGTCACCTCATATTCACACACTTTGCAATGCCACAAGCCTTCAACCCACATCTCATATTTTACACACTCCGTCTACTATTGAACTATGACATCCACATCACCCAAACAGATTATACCAACCTTGCAGACTTCCCTATCACCTGCAGTGCAAGATGGTTCACCACCAGAGGCAGCAGGAACAATGGGAAAAGGTGCACCTGCATGATGTCGAGACATAGATAACACAGTCTAGAGCTGGATGAACACAGCAGGCCAGGCAGCATCAGAGGAGCAGGAAAGTTAATGTTTCGGGTCAGGACTCCTCTGCAGAAATGAAGATGTTGTTCCGATCTGAAACGTCTGCTTTTCTGCTCATCTGATTCTGCCTGGCCTGCTGTGCTCCTCCAGCTCCACACTGTGTTATGTCTGACTCCAGCATTGGCAGTTCTTACTATCTCACGTCTAGACATGGCTAGGATTGGGATCACCATTGTGGAGCACGTAGGGAGTTTGAAGCATTGAAAATGATGATATGTTCCAATCTAATTCTCCTTCTCAAAACTCCACTTCCTCCTAATCTTACATTTTCTTCAGACTTACAAACTGTGGGTTGTGCTAGCAAGCACTTCATACTGCCCCAGACACATTGCACAATGTTTTAATTGTACCTTTGTCCTTTTGGGCATCCAAGAAACACAATTTGGCCAGGCAGTGGCTGAAACCAAAAAGACAGCAGTGATGAGGACATGCAGTCACTTGATTTCGCACTTGTAGACATTAGCTCAGGTACAGACACTGCATGTATTTTAGAGGATAGACCAGAGCTTGAATCTGAGATAAGAAACATAGGCGTGTTGTAGCCAGTACAGGGGAGTGCTCCAAAACTGCTGAGAGTAAGGGTGCACATAGTTTTTGCTGCAGAAGATTCAGATGAGAACTGCAATGGATCAGGGTATAGGAAATATATTCATAACAGATATAGTGGCATATTGCATGTAAACACACAAATTACCCTTCTGTAAGAGCCTCAGCTATGAGGATTCTTGAAACAAAAGTAAGATACTGTGAATGCTGAAAATTTGAAATACAACCTGAAGATGTTAGGAATTCCTCAGCAGGCCAGAGACCTTCTGAGATGATAAACGTGTTTCAAGTCAAATAAGATTTTCTTCCTCGGAACTGGGTAAATTCTCTCTGAAAATCCTGAGCAGATATGTCCTGCTGCTGAAAGGTTTCTTTCTGCCCAATGGGTGCTGAGCTAGTCTGGCACATTGTCCTCACTGTTTGATAACAGTTACCTTCACTTGCAAGAAGTAATCCTGGACAACAATATACAAGCAAAGTTCTGCTGATGCTGGAGGTCAAAAATAAAAACAGAGAGTACTGTTTGATGAATCAGACTCAAAAAATTGGTCTTGTCTCAGAAACAGAAACTCTGGAGAAACTCAGTAGGTCCGGTAGCATCTGTTGCGAGTAAACAGAGTCAACATTTCGGGTCCAGTGACCCTTCTGCAAAACTTTGTCTCCACAGACTTGCTGAGTCTCTCCAGCATTTTGTGATTTTATTAAGTAATCTGGGACTATAGAAATTGAAACAGAAATCTTTCAAATCCTAACAGGTGAATTTATTCTGGAAATTACTCCAATCCATTGGTTAAAAGGATGTAAACTCACAGTACAGTTTCTGCATAAGGATTGTGTATTTATTTGTGTTATGTTTTATTCCTTGTCAAATTTATTCATCCCTTTCCCACAACCTCTCACTATTCCCAACCCAGGTATATTGAAGCTGATTGTGAGGTCTTTAGACCACTGTGTCAGACTGGCTCAGGCCCCATTGGGAATTGAACCGCTGCTGTCACCGTGCTGTGTGAGCAGAGACAGACTAGAATTTGGAAACTCATACAGCAGTTTCAAGAAGTCCTTTGCCCAGGTACCACCTGTGGGAACCAGATGATTCATTCATTCTTTGATGCATTCTACAAGCAGGGTTTTTTTTATTCGGTATGCAGAGTTTCATATGTAGTTGACATCAATGACTGATTGGCATTCTCTGCAACTTTCTTTACAGTAAAGTTGTTGCGTTAACTGTTTTGAAGTTCACATCAGTTTAGGCCATCATTCTACTGACTGAATGTGATCTCTGTGGGACATGGTTATAAATGCAACATACAGTGACACTGTGCCTTTTTATCCTACAATCCATCCCATTAATCCCCTTTTAAAGATCCTAGTTACATGACAAATGCCTCAAAGGGCTTTGATGGCCTCCTTTTAGGAATTGTCAATAAAATGTATTGCTCATTTACTTAAGCAACAACAAACCAGGAGATTTTCACTGGTCAACTTAATTTCATTATGTCCCACAGGGGTGCAGCGTGCAAGTTTAAATTTGCTGCATTTCATACCTGATTGAAGGGGTGAAATGTAAAGGCAGTTAATCTCACCTGGTCATTCTCTGAATCAAAATAATTGACCCGAGGGTGTTTTCCTTCAAATGTAAACTGTATGACCAATTTCCCTGCAACTGACATGAGAGGGAAAACACAAATTGACCACATTTCACACTCAGCGAGAATTTATATGAGGGTAAGGATGCATGCATAATGAATGGCAGCTTAATATCATCAAGGGAACACTGCCAAACATTTAAACAGACCATTTATGCCCATCCTATCCTAGATCCGGATTTATATATGTATGTAGGAGGTATGATCACTAAGTTTGCAGATGACATGACAATTGATGTTGAGGAGGAAAGCCTTAGACTACAGAACAATAGAAATAGGCTGGACAGATTGGCTGAACTTCATCCTGAAAATTGTGAAGTTATGCATTTCGGAGAACTGACAAGGCCATGGAGTACATGATGAAAGGTTGGACCCTAGGAAATACAGAGGATCAGAGGGCCCTTGCTGTGCATGTCCTTAAATCCTTGAAGACAGTAAGACAATTAAATAAAGGTAGTTAAGATGTCAGGCAGCATCAGAGGAGCAGGAAAGTTTTCTGAAGGGTCCTGACCCAAAACGTCAACTTTATTGCTCCTCTGAAGCTGGCTGGCCTGCTGTGTTCTTCCAGCTCCACACTATGTTATCTCTGACTCCAACAGCTGCAGTTCGCACTACCCCTGGTTAAGAAGTCATATGGGATTGTTGCCTATATTAGTCAAGGCATCAAATATAATAGCAAGAAATTCACCAAAGATCCTCAGACAGCACCTTCCAAATCCACGACCACTGCCATCTAGAAGGACAAGGAGAGCAGATATATGGGAACACCATCATGTTCAAGTTCCCGTCCAAACCACTCACCATCCTGACTTGGAAATATATTGCTGTTCCTTCACCGTCGTTGGGCCAATATCTTGGAATTCCCTTCCTAATGGCATTATGGGTCAACCCACAGCAAGTGGACTACAGCGGTTAAAGATGCAGCTCACCAGAACGTTCTCAAGGGCAATTAGGCTCGAGCAATAAATACTGGCCGCACAGTGATACCCACATCCCAGAAATGAACAAATAAAAGAAAAATTACAATGGATCTTTATATAACGTTAGGCCACAGCTGGAGGATGATGTACAATTCTCATCACCACACTATGTGAAGGATGTGATTGCACTAGAGAGGGTACAGAAGACATTCATCAGGATGTTGCCCGAGCTGGAGCGATTCAGCAAAGAAGAGAGACTAGGTAGGATAGGACAGTTTTCCTCAGACTAGAGAAGGCTGAGGGGAGATTGGAGATAATAGGTACTGCAGATGCTGGAGGATCCGAGATAACAAGGTGATGAAGGGTCTAGGCCCGAAACATCAAGCTTTCCTGCTCCTATGATGCTGCTTGGCCTGCTGTGTTCATCCAGCTCCACACCTTGTTATCTATGAGGGGAGATTGGATTTAGGTTTACAAAGTTCTAAATGGCATAGACAGGGTAGATAGGGAGAAACGTCCCTCCTTCATGGAGGGGTCAGTAACCAAGTGGCAGATTTTTAAGCCAAGGAGCAAGAGGTTGAGCAGGAATTTGAGGAAAATGTTTTTCACTCAGAGGGATGTAGATTTCTGGAACTCACTGCCTGGTAGAGATGGGACCCCTCAAGACACTTAAGAACTATTTAGATGAACACTTAAAATGTCATAGCATGTCAGGCTATGAGCCAAGTACTGGAAAATGGGATCAGAAAAGATTGATGTTTGATGACCAGCATGGACACAATGGACAAGGGCCTCTTTCTGTGTTACAAAAACTCAATGACTCTAATATTGTCTGATTCTCTCCATTCATGACATGCATGTGTTGCTGGCTGGATCAGCACTTGTTGAAACATCCCTAGAAACCATTTAGAAAGTGTTAGTAATCTGCTTTTTTTGAACTGTTACAATCCATTCAGTGTAGGTTAATAGTATTGTAAGGGAAAAAGTTGCAGGATTTTGACCCAGTGATACTGCCTACGTACAACAGAATGGAACTGTCCTCACCAACTTTTATACTTTCCTGGCCAGTTACGGCCAAAGCATCAATAGCAATGGCTTCTATTTGCACACTTGCCCTACTATCATTGGCATCCCTTAAGGACTATCCGTGCCACCCTTCTCTGGTACCAGCTCGATGAGAACACTCTTACCTTTTAATTAGGAGGTTGTGAATTCAAGTCTCACTCTTCGTGAACCCTGCCCCTCAGCTGATATTCCAATGCAGTATTGAAAACACCCTGCACTGTTGAAGGTGCTGTCTTTCAGAAGAAACGTTAAACTGAGTTCTCGCCAGGTGAATGTAAAAGATTTCCTGGAATTATTTAAAGAAGAGCAGGGAGGTTTCCCTCGTAGCTGGAACAATATTTACACCTCAACTGACATCTCTAAATTGAATGACTGGTTATTATCACATTATTGTGTGAGCTTTCAGTTTGCAAAATTGACTACTACAACTTTTTCACTGACATCAATAACTACTTTCAGAAGTACCTCATCAGTTAAGTGAAGTGTTTTGGGATGTCATGACTGAAAATGCATTGATTCTGCTCCCAGTTCGAAATTTGACCCACAGTTGACAGCACGGTGGCTCAGTGGTTAGCACTGCTGCCTCACAGCGCCAGGGGCCTGGGTTTGATTCCACACCTAGGTGGCTGTGTGGAGTTTTGTGTGCACAGTCTTCCTGTATCTGCCTGGGTTTCTTCTGGCTGCTCTGGTTTCCTCCCACAGCCCAAAGATGTGCAGGTTAGGTGGATTGGCCTTACTAACTTGCCCATTGTGTCCAGGGGTGTGTAGGCTAGGTGGGTTAGCCATGGGAAATGCAGGGTTATGGGGTGGTGGACTGGGTCCGGTTGAGGTGCTCTTCAGAAGGTAAGTGTGGACTCAATAGGCTGAAGGGCCTGCTTCCACACTGTAGGGATTCTATGATTTGCTTACTTCTCTCCCTGCCAATTTTCCATGCTTTACTCTCTTATCATTGCATTCTCAACCAATGCTCTGCTATCCGCATATTATCCCACACTTTTCACTTACTACCCCGCACACTGACCCTTCTCTATCCCACAACTTAACCATCATTCCTGGGCTCACTGACGTACATAGTCTTTATATTTTAAATTCTCATTCTTCGATGGGTAACCCATCCATCTCTGAACCTCCTCTGGCTCTAAAACCCATTGAGATCACTGCTTTCCTCTGACTCTGGCCTCTAGTCTATCTCCCACATATTTCTCCACAACTGATGGCTGTGCATTTAGTCATCAAAGCCCTGTGATTGTGAATGTTCTCGATTTAGCTCCCCATCTCCCTCTTCTACTTGAACATAGGAGAAGGAATAGACCCTTCAACCTCAAGCCTTCTCCTCCATTCTAGGTCACAGCTGATCATCTACTTAAATGTCATTGTTCCTCGATATCCCCATATCCCTTCATGTCATTTGTAACTAGAATTCTACCAATCTCTGTCTTGAATTTACTTAATGGCTGATCTTCCATAGTCCTCTGGGTAGATAAATCTAAAGATTCAGCACACCCCATATTGGAAGAAACAGTAAAACCGGCAAATGGAACTCGTCTTGCATGCTTCAAAATAGGGCTCCAGTGTGACCAGCACATTTATTTTCAGGCATTATTTCGATCTTTTATTGTTTTTTCCCTCAGCGACATTCTGAGTGGCAGTTCCTCCTCATCTCAGTTCGAAATAGCTTGCCTTTTACCCTGAGACTGTCCCATTTAGCTCTAGATTCCACAGGCAGGGAAAAGTATCCTTTCTGCTTCACTTTGTCTATCTCTTTAAGAATTTCTAAGTTTATATGACATTCCTTTTTATTCTTCTAAACTCCAGAGAATACAGACTAAATCTGTTCAATCTCTCTTTATAGGATGGCGCTACCATCTCTAGAATCAGTGTGGTGAACCGCTGCTCCACTCTATTTATACAAGGATATTCTTCCTTCGACAATGATACCAGCACTGCCCACCATACTTGAGGTGTAGTCTCACCATGTTCATTACAATTAAAATCAGAAGTCACATGACACCAGGTAATAGTCCAACAGGTTCATTTGAAATCACAGTCTTTCGGAGCATAGCCCCTTTGTCAGGTGAAGTGAGAGAGAAGCACACTATCACATAATTTATAGGCAGATATATCAAGGGCAGAGAGATAAAAACATCACACAAATAGTGAGTGAAGTGTTGAATAAGAAGTCTCTGCAGGTGATCAAAAGTGTCAGACGATGTGAATAAAGTGTCAACAGCCGAATAACAAGAGAAAGGATGATCTATAATCTGATTAAAAAATGCAGAGAGATAATTACAAAAAATTAAAAATAAGGCAGTGCTGGAGACAAACTAAATGACTGGAATAACGTGATGGATATAAGAGTCACACGCAGAGGGTCTAACCAAAGTCACAAATAACCCAAGACTATACAAACTAATTGAGGTAGAGAGATCATAACAGTTTATCAAGTTGATGGTGTCAAAACAGGACAGTGAGGAAGATTTTACAGGTACAGGGCAGTGTGGTGGGGTCACATGTAGCACGACATGAACCCAGGGTCCCATTTGAAGCCATCTTCACGGGTATGGAACATGGCTATCAGTTTCTGCTCTACAATTCTGTTTTGTTGTGAATCTCGAAGTCCGCCTTGGAGGCTGTTTACCCGACAATCAGAGGCTGAATGTTCTTGACCGCTGAAGTGTTCCCCCACTGGGAGGGAACATCCCTGTCTTGCGATAGTTTCCTGGTGTCCATTCATTCTTTGTTGTAGCATCCACGTGGTTTCACCAATGTACCATGCCTTGGGGCATCTTTGCCTGCAGCATATGAGATAGACAACATTGGCCAAGTCACATGAGTATCTGCCGTGAATGTGGTAGGTAGTGTTCCCAAGTGTGATGGTAGTGTCCATGTCAATGACCTGTCATGTCTTGCAGAGTTGCTATGGCAGAGTCGTGTGATGTTGTGGTCAATGTTGCCCTAATGGCTGGGTGGTTTGCTGTGAACAATGGTCTGTTATTTGAAGGTGACTAGTGGAGGTGTAGGGATGATCTTGGCGAGATGCTCATCGTCAGTGATGACATGTTGAAGGCTGTGAAGAACATGGCGTAGTCTCTCTCCTCTGGGTAAGTACTGGACGATGAACGATATCCTATTGGATGTATCCTGTGTTTGTCTTCTGAGGAGGTCTGTGTGGTTTTTTTGCTGTGGCATGTCGGAACTGGCGATTGATGAGTCGAGCATCATATCCAGTTCTTATGAGGGCGTCTTTCAAAATCTTTAAGAGTCCATCGCATTCCTCCTGATCTGAGCACAGAGCTTGTCCATAGGGGATGGCTTCTTTAATACGTTTAGGGTGGAAGCTAGAGAAGTGCAGCATCGTGAGGTTATCCATAGGTTTGCGGTAGAGTGAGGCACTAAGGTGTCTATCCTTGACAGAGATGTGTGTGTCCAAGAATGAGGCTGGTTTTGAAGAATAATCCATGGTGAGTCTGATGGTGGAATGAAACTTGTTAATATTGCTATGTAGTCGTTCCAGTGATTCCTCGCCATGAGTCCAAAGGAAGAAAATGTCGTTGATGTATCTGGTGTATAGCATTGGTCGGAGGTCCTGGATAACAAAGAACACTTGCCCAAACTTGTGCATGAAAATGTTGGCAAATTGGGTGCAAATTTAGTCTCCATGACTGTTCCATGTGTCTGGATAATAAAACTGCTTGTTGAATGGATAACCTCGCACTTATCCAGATTATATTCCATTTGCCATGCTCTTGCCCACTTACTCAGCTGTCCAAATCCCCTTGAATCCTCTTTGCATCCTCCTCACAATTCACACTCCCACCAATACTTGTATCGTTTACAAACTTGGACATATTACAATTGTCTCCCATATCCAATATATTGTCAACAGCTGGGGCCCGAGTGCTGATCGTAGTCTTACCCCACTGGTCACAGTCTGCCAACCTGAGAATGATTAAATTATTCCAACCTCTACCTTTTACCTGTTGACTGATCCTCAGGCCATGCTAGTATATTACTATCAATTCCATGTTCTTTAACTTTGTTTTAGTAACCTCCTGTGTGGAACTTTTTCAAAAGCCTCTGAAATTCCAACCACTCCATATCCTCTGGCCCTCACTTATTGACTCTATTCATTGAAATCTCAAAGAAATCTATCAGGTTTGTCAAAGATTTCATTATTCCATGCTGACCAACTAATCAGACAATTATTTTCTACAAATCCATTAATGATATCATTTATAATAGAGCAGTTCAGAGTCAACCACACTCCTATTGGTCTGGGAGTCACATGTAGGCCAGACCAGGTAAGGATGGCAGTCTCCTTCCCTAAAGGACATTAGAGAACCGGATGGGTTTTTCCTGACAATCGACAATGGATTCACGATCATTGTTAGATTCTTAATTGTAGATATTTATTGAATTCAAATTCCACCATTTGCCATTGCAGGATTCGAACCCGGGTCTCAAAAACATTATCTGGGTCTCTGGTTTAACAGTCTAACAATAACACCACAACCAGTCATTACAATCTGGAATACAATGCCTGAAATGTGGTTAAAACAATATCAATTGTGACTTTCAAAAGCGAATATTTACTTAAAATAAATAAAGAAAATTGCAGAACTGTGAGGAAAGTTCAAAGAAGTGGGACTGTTGGATAGTTCTTTAAAAGCCAGTACAAGCAAGATAGGATGATTAGCCCCCTTCTGTTCAGCATGTTTCAAAAATTCTTTGGTTTGCCATTTGAGAATTCATTCTGTGAAGTGCCTAAGTGAATTCTTCTGTGGTAAAAATATTATTAATAAAATCAGATTGTCGTGCAGGAATATCTTCTACTCAGTAGATGTTATACATCTTTTAATGCAAACAAAAACAGAAACTCAGAAGTCTGGCTACATCTGTGGAGAGAAAACAGCATTAACGTTTCAGGTCTAATAACCCTTTTTTGGAACTCATTTTGTTTATTTGTATGAGTTATGAACGGCTATACAAATTGCAAATCTAACCTGCTCTGCTCACAAGGTGACAAGTCCTGTGATACAGCAACTGTTTCTCTTACTGCCTCCTTGACCAATCAAAGCTCTTTCAACAAAGCCTTTTTGGAACATCAGCATAGTAAATTTTAAATGCAATGGTGGCAATGTTTCATGGAGCTAAATATACTTTAGGCATATTTTCCCATTTGCATGAAGTTTACTTTGAGTTTTCTGCACATTTCTCTCCTGAAGGCGCTTCTTCATGCATGCGTGCATGCGTGCGTGTGTGTGCATGCGTGTGTGTGTGCATGTGTATATGTGTCTGCGTGTTTGTGTGTGTGTACATGTGTGTGCGTGTACGTGTGTGTTTGTGTGTATGTTTGTGTGCGTATGCACGTGCGTGCGTGTGTGTGTGCATGCATGCGTTTGTGTGTATATGTGTGTGTTCTGTATAAGTGAATGGCTGCTGGCGTTTTGACTATGGGAAGCTTCTCAGACATACCTAATCCAGTCCCTACTGGTTGTTCATCCCGATGCACTTTTCAAAAGTTGTTAATGACAGAAAGTAGAAAGTAAAATTCTGTAGGTGCTTGATATCTCAAAGTGATAACTACCAGAAACATGCAGCAGCTCTGGCCAATAAAGAAAGGATAATGGAGCTAAGATTTCAGATTGACATCCTGAATTCCCATCTAAACAATAAGTTTAATTGTGGTGCTCTCAAATGACTTCAGTTAACATGGCGCAAAGTAAGGATCAAAGCTGAGACGTTCTGGGGTACAGTAAGAAATTTAGCCGTAATATATCCCTTAATCTTCAGGTTAGTTGGAAGCAGTAAAGCCTAAACCAGATTAGTTTAAATCAAGAGTATCAATAAAGTTTTTTTCTTGCCAGTGCCTTCACCCCTTCTGCTCTAGAGGATCATGATGCTTCATTAGGCTAAAGTGAATTGGGTACAGGGTCTCCCACTTCATTGACCTTATGGTCATTGAACCATTTTATGAAAGTGTGAGCAATCTTGCAAACTTTAGGATTTGCAAGATTGGAGGTCTGCATGGACTAGGGTGAGAATACAATTGACCTGATCTGTCATGCATAAATGACCCACCAAATATCACAGTTTTAGGCTGACATGCAATGATTGACCACTCATATGTGATATGACTACCATTAACTAAGACTTCATATCTTAGTAAGAAGAGGAGTGGGGGGAAGAATTGAAAGATAAACCTCTGAAATAATTAAAGAAATAAACAAGTATGATCTGATAGTTATTACAGAGACATGGCTGCAGGACGACATATATTTGGACCTGACTATTGAAAGATAGATGGCACTCAGAACAGGAAACTAGGAAAATGTAGTGGTTGTGGTGGTTGGGGAGGGGGTGGTTCTGTTAATTACTCATATTATTAGTACAAGAGAGGAATATAATAGGGAAATGTTAGAAACTGATATTAATGATGGGCACAAAAACAAAGTTGCTGGAAAAGCTCAGCAGGTCTCAGCAGTTCTGAGGAAGGGTCACCGGACCTGAAGCCTTAACTCTGTTTTCTCCTTCACAGATGCTGCCAGACCTGCTGAGCTTTTCCAGCAACTTTGTTTTTGTTCTTGATTTACAGCATCTGCAGTTCTTTTGATTTTTATCAATGATGGGCACTTGGATTAGTTCAAAATAATCAGGCGTCATCAATCAATATTGTGAAAGAGAAATCATGTTTGACCAATCTATTGGAATTATTTGAGGAGGTAACATTTGCTGCAGAATAAGCAGAAATGTTGAACTATTAGGGGCACTTCAAGGTTTCACATCAAAACCTGTTACAGAAAATGAAAACTTATGGTGTAGGGAGTACCATATTGGCACGGGTAGAGGTTTAGCTGGCTGATGGCAAGCAGAGTGTAAGATAAATGAATGTTTTTCCGGTATGCCATAGGGACCAATGTTGGGACTTCAGCTGTTTACACCTCATATTAATGACTTTGGTGAAGGGAAAAAGGGTATGATTGCCAAACTTGCTGATGACATGAAGTTAGAATTATTAGAATCCCTACAGTGTGGAAACAGGCCCTTTGGCCCAACAAGTCCACACTGACCCTTGGAGCATCCCACCCAGACCCATCCCCCAATAACCCACACACCCTTGAACACTATGGGCAATTTAGCATGGCCAATCCACCTAACCTGCACATCTTTGGCCTGTGGGATGAAACTGGAGCACCCAGAGGAAACCCATGCAGACACAGGGAGAATGTGCAAACTCCGCATAGACAGTCACCCAAGGTTGGAATTGAACCTGGGTTCCTGGTGCTGTGAGGCTGCAGTGCTAACCACTGAACCACTGTGCCGCCCCTTAGTTAGAAAGGTAAGTTGTGAAGAATACATAAGGAGGCTACAAAAGGATAAAGATGGGTTAAGTGCGTGGGCCCAGGTCTGGCAAATGGAGTATAATTTGAAAAAATGTGATATTGTCCATTTTAGTAGGAGGAATAAAAAAGAAGCATATTATCTAAATGGTGAGATATTGCAGAGCTCTGAGATGTAGAGGTATCTGGGTGTCCTTATGTATTAGTCACCAACAATTAGTGTGGAGGTAGAGCAAGTAATTAGGAATGGTAATGGAATGTTATTATCTGTAGAGAGGGGAATTGAATACAAATTAGGGAAGTTATTTCTCAGTTATTAAGGGTACATCAAAAGTACTGTGTGCAGTATTGATCTCCTTACTTAATAAAGGGTGAAAATGCTTTGGAGGCAGTTCACAGAAGATTCAGCAGACTATACCTGGAATAAGAGGTTTGCCTTATAAGGAAAGATTGGACAGGCTGGGCTTGTATTCACTTATGTTTGGAAAATTGAGGTAATTTTTTTGAAGCATGTAAGATCCTGAGAGATCGCTGTAGGATAGGCATGAAGAGGACACTATCTCTTATGGAAGAATCTAGAACTTGAAGACACTGTTTAAGATCAGAGGTCACTTATTTTAAACAGTCATGGAGTTCTACAGCATGGAAACAAACCCTTTTGTCCAACACGTCCATGCTGGCCAGATATCCTAAACTAATCTAGCCCCATTTTCTAGCATTTGATCCTTTCTATTCACATACCCATCCAGATGCCTTTTAAATGTTGTAATTGTACCAGCCTCCACCACTTCCTCTGGCAACTCATTCCATATACGCACCACCCTCTGTGTGAAAAAGATGAAAGTCTTTCTCTTTGGTTGTGACACTTTGGAGCTCTCTCATAGAGTCAGAGTCATAACGTCATAGAGTCAAACAGCATGGACACAGACCCTTCGGCCCAACCTGTCCACGCCAACTATGTTCCCAAACTAAACTAGTTATACCTGCTGCTCTTGACCTATTTCCCTCCAAACTTCCCTAATCGTGTACTTATCCAAATGTCCTTTAAATATTGTAGCTGTACTGCGTGTACCTCTGCCTGGAAATTCGTTCCACATACAAACCACTCTTTGTGTAAAACAATTTCCCCCCAGTCCTTTTTAAACCTTTCTCCTCTCATCCTAAAAATACACCCACTTGTTTTGAACTTCCTCACCACAGGACCTTTGCTATTAACTTTATATATGCACCTCATGATTTTACAAACCTCTACAAGTTTACCACACTACCTCCTAAAGACCAGGGGAAAAATGTCCCAGCCTATCTATTGTATCTTTATAACTTATACCTCAATGTCTTATATCTTTTCTGATCCATTTCTAATTTAATAATATCTTTCCTACAGCAGGGTGACCAAAACTGTACACAGTGCTCCAGAAGAGGCCTCAATAATGTCCTGTCTAACTTCAACATGACATCCCAACTCCTATGCTCAAAGGTTTGAGCAATGAAGGCAAACATGCTCAATGCCTTCTTAACCATCCTATCTACACTCCCTGAAAAGGTGATGGAAACAAAGTGATAGAATATTTTTAAACTAGATAACTTCTTGTTAATCAAGGAAATGAAAGGAGATCAGGGGTAGGAATGAGGTTACAGTCAGACCAGGTGTCATTTTATTGAATGGCAGGATTGATTCAAAGGGCAACTCCTGCTTTAAATCTGTATATTGTATCCCACACTTTTGATGACCCTAGTCATCTCAGAATGCTTTATATCCAATGAAGTATTTTTGTAATCACTGCCAGCGTGAAGCACAACAGCACACAACAAATTCCCACAAGTAATAGATTGAAAATGATCAGATAATATGTTTTTTGTGATGTTGATTGAGGGATTAAATATTGGCCAGAACACAGGGGTAACTCCCCTGATCTTCTTCAGCACAATGCCATGTGATATTTCACACCCACAATTAGTCGAGGCTTCAGTCTAACATCACATTTGAAAATTTACACATTTGAGAGGGCACAACTCCCTCAGAACTCCACCTTTGATTTTTGTAGTTAAACAATAGGGCTGAGTTTAGACTAGGCTCCTGTAACTACAAGGCAAGAGTGTTAGCAACTGAGCCATACATGGAGCAGAGCAAAGCAGGTTATTAAGCAGTGTTACCAAGTGACATGCCTGACTGAAATCAAAAAGAGTGGGTATGATTTTTTACATTATGCCACTAATAGGTATCAGGATGTGAGTCAACTTTGGCACATCAGGAGTATGAGATTAATTTATGCTTGCTATTAATGCCTCTAGTCCTGAGAAACTAGCCACAGTTCATTGAAACTTGTAAGAGTGGCATTACCACTAGTTTTAAAATAAATTGTTGCAGTTTCGTTTTGAGCTATAATATCAAATTTCTGTCATTCCTTTAAAGTAGAACTGCTGCTCATATGAAAGCACGTGGGTAAACGATTCTGATGTGGTCTTTGTAACAGAGGAGATAAAGCAGAAGACGCAAGATTTTACTCATTGTGAAATGGGATTCCTGGCACTCATACAAATCGGTCTCTCTCAGGACGAAGTCCTGACCTCATTTTGCTAGTTGCTACACTAACCAAGTTAGCGATTGGATGAAACAGGCAAAGCTGGGATAGGGAACAGCTGCCAAGCTGCCTACATGCTTGACTGGAATCAGAAATAACAGAGTTGATTTGTGAGCCCTCAGGGAAGAACAGGTAGAGAGAATTACATGTCACCAGCTGATGTGCCAGTGCACTAGATCCATACTGCCCCATGCCATTTTCCCTGAGACAGCTTGTAGTGGGGGAAGCAGTAATGGCAGTACTACCTGTCTGCAAGTGTTGGGTAGCCTTTTTCTTAATTCGTTCACAGGATGAGGCTGTCACTTGCTAGGTCAGCTTTAATTGCCTATCCCTAATTGCCCAGAGGGCAGTTAGAGTCAATCACATTGCTGTGGGTCTGGAGTCACATGTAGGCCAGACCAGGGAAGGATGGCAGCTTCCTTCCGTAAAGGACATTAGAGAACCAGATGGGTTTTTCACAACAATTAGCAATGGATTTGTGGTCATCATTAGATATTTAATTCCAAATTTTTTACTGAGTTCAACTTCTCCAATCTGCCATGGTGGGATTCGAACCTGTGCCCTCTGTACAGACCTGGGTATCTGGATAAATAGTCCAACAATAACACCCCTCAGCCATTTGAGGGAAGTTGCCTGGGATTCTTCAACTGGTGGACAGTTTAGTTGCTTGGAGGTGACCATCAGGGAGACCAGAAAGCAGTACCCAAGGCAGGACCACAGACCCTTTCTGCCATATGCGTTCAGTAGCAGCTGAAAACCACCATGTGGAGCAAAATAATCCCACACGTCCCAAAAAGCCGCTCTGCCATCCTTCATTGGCCAACTTGTCAAAATTTGTGGGCTTTTGACCCCCATGTGAACCTGACAGCAAAGTTCAAAAGCCCAGGGAGAAAATCCTGTTCAGTCGCTGTGAAACATTTTTAGATCATTTCACTCTTTTTGAGAATGTCGCTTACTGACGTCCTGGAGCTGCTGTTACCCAATCACACCTGCCCATGGAGCTACACTGTGTTGCTCAGAGGCAGAGTGAGAAAATTGAGTGGCGGTGCACAAGCAACCACCAAAATAGTCGATCCCTGCAGCCATCAAAACAAGGTCATTGTACATCCCATTCCTGGCAAAAGAGAGTATCATTAGACTGCAACAGGGTATGCCATTTATCCAATTGCTAATTGAACCGAAAAAACGTAATCATATTTTCTTTCAAATTGTCTTTCTCTCTTCTCTCGAACACCTGGAGTTGCCAATAAATCCAGGTTTATAGTGAATCTCTAGGAATTAAATATTATTCTTTTCAGTGGGATACTGGTGCAAGATAAAATGTTGTTTTTCATTTTTTTGTTGAATACTTTTGTTTGCTGTTTATCAGAAGGCTGAGCAAGGGGCAAGAATGGACAGTAGGAAAACGTCTTGCGATCAAACCTTTAAGATTACAACAAACCAGAACTGGTAGTCATGATCAAGTCAGAACCTGATTCTCATGCCCTCCAAGTTTCTTTTTGTGTCTCTGCCAGAAGTTCATTCTTCGTTAGCATATCTGTCAGCCTTGGCCCTCTGCTTCCCACATGATTGGTAAACCACACCACACAGATGATTCTTCCTGCTTCTCTCACTGGAGCTTGCAACCTTGAAACTATGTGCGCAGTACAGCCAAGTACCCTGCCTCCGTCCTGGAGTTCCACCTAAAGGCAGACAGAGTTATCACACAGCAGGAGCAAAACACTGTATCAAAATGCAGGGAATTGAAGTATGGTTGGCCTTTAAAGGTTATAACAGTGATGGTGTCCTTTTGGGAGCCAGCCACATATTAGGAAAGCTCCAGGCTGCCCCGTAGATCACTGAGTTTCCAATGCTAATTTAAACCGTATCACAAATAACCATTTGGTGCTGCAGATTTTGAGTATCACTGAAAAAAGACACATTTTCTCAACTTTTTTTATTTGTCTTGCAATCATCAGGACAGCTCCGTCTGGCTATTCACAACAGGCAACATAATGACTTTGCCCAGCCAGTCTGTGCTCGCAAAACTTGCAACAGTGTTCAACTTTCACTGTGATTCTGCAATTGGAGAACAGTTACTGCATGATCCTGAGTATGTGAAGAATAATACTGACAATTAATTTAGATTGTCAGCGAGGTAATTGTCAGTGAGGTTAGCAGTGTGGAATGCTATATGGAAGCAGCATATAATAACCCAAAGTGTCCTGTTTTTGTGGACAGAAAGACCGTATACGTGCACTGTACCCATTTGAATTCAACAAGACAGATGACAACTTTCTCATTTCTCATGACAATGCCCTGATCAATCAAAGTCAACTTACCTTATAAAAAAAACTGATAGTTAACTGTCAATTAGCATTAATAGGTGGATTCTCTATGACAACGCTTCTCCTGATCAGCGTTCACTTGCCAATCATACAATATAAATGTTGATTTCCTCTGGAATTGGTGTTCCATTGAAAAGTTGAGATGAGTACAAATGAAAAGCTTTTTTATTCAGTAATTTCCAGTGCTTATTCATTCCTATCAATTTTTAAGGCCCAGATTGACCAGTTTGTTACAACCATTAAGTTATCAGCACCTACCATTGCATTAATCCTGAGAGGATCCCAATCTATTCTGGGCTAAAGAATGTCTAGTGGATGTCCTCAAGCAGGTATCATGTATGTCAAGGAGCCAGGTGTATGTTCCAAGCTAACATCAGGGATACCTGCAAAGTGATCTTCAACAATATGACAACATTTATAGCGCAGAAGTTTATAAAATCATGAGGAGCATTGGTAGGGTGGATAGTCAAGGTCTTTTTCCTAGGGTGGGGGAGTCCAAAACCAGATGACATAGTTTTAAGGTGATTGGGAAAAGATTTAAAAATGACTTGAGGAGTAACTTTTTCACACAGAGGGTGGTGCACATATGTAACCAACTGCCAGTGGAAGTGGTGGAGGCTGATACAATTACAATAATTAAAAGGCATCTGGATGAGTATATGAATAGGAAGGGTTGAAAGGGATATCGGCCAAATGCTGGCAAATGGGACTAGGTCAGATTGGGATGTCTGGTCGGCATGGATGAATTGGACCGAAGGGTCTGTTTCCGTGCTGTATGACTCTGTGACTCTATGGCTAGAAGAAGTCAGACTTTGTGATCTTAAATTGGAAGTTTGTGCCGTTGCTTTCTTTACATAAACTAAGTGTAAAGATTATTTCCTTTAATTCTACCTGTTGTTTTCTCCCAACTCTTTGCTTTTGAAAAGCAATGTTATCTATTGGCTTTCAATTTTGGTCAATGGCTTAGATCCAAATTGCATTTTCAGATGCTGATGAGCCTGCATGCACTTATAACATTTCCTCATTTTATTCCTGAGTACACTTTGTGTTGCCTAAAGAAATCTGTGGGAGGATAAAGCATTTCACAACACAGAAGGTGTGGTGGAGTCTGTATATCTTTGACACAGTCAGTACATTCCGATGAATATTGTAGACACTTACAAACATGTCAAAACCATGTTTTGCAATATTCATAACAAAAAAGTACTCAAATCTACAAGAAACAATTGGTTAAATTTTTAATCATAACCAATGGCTTAGAGAAAACCTTTCCATTGTATTATAAATTTCAGAGAGTGATGCCTACTGCCTGAAGAGATTTTGTTGTGAATTTGAAATGGCTCTTTGAAAATGGATCTGTGCTTAAGCCGCACAGATGTCTGGGTCCATTGAACATTCTGTTTCTAAAGCATCTAATGGGCACAGTGATAGATTACACCAGTCTAAGGCCCTCCAGTCTCACACAGATCATCCATTGAGCTCAGTTAGCTTTAGTGAGTAAAATTCAACTGTGCGTCTTGGCAATTAGTACAGAGGAGTCGGTAACGAGTGAATCGTCCAACTCAAGAAAGCACCTAAATGGACGCTGTTCCAAAGTAGTGCAACTCCAGTTCACCAACTACAAAGTGGAATGGAAGTTGGCCTAATATTCATATCACATCAGCTCCGGTTTACAGCGCTAAAAGCCCATTTGGTGAGGGGAAACAAGAGAAGTACAATTATGTGACAAAGCTTGCCCCACTTTTATACCTTCCCACCAGATTTCACTGACCCCTGCCATAGCAGGGCTGGACAAATTCTGCCAGCCCTCTTATCGAAAAGCCATTTCTCATCTTTCACACCAGGTGGATGATGGCAGCAAACTATGCAACAACAAAACCTGACCTTGTCCTTATTCCAGCTTCGAAACTAGACTAGATTGGGTAAACACAGGAAGGATGTTCCTAATAACTAGGGAGTCCTAGACCAAGGATCACAGTTTAAAAATATGGAGCAGACCACTTAGAACTGAGATGAGGAGAAATTTCTTCACCCAGAAAGTGGTAAGCCTATGGAATTTTTTGCAACAGATAGCAGTTAAGTCCAAACACTGAATATTTTCAAGAAGAAGCTAGATATAATTCTTAGAGCTAAAGGGATCAAAGGTTATGGGGAGAAAATGGGAACAGGGTACTAAATTGGATAATTAACCATGATCATATTGCATGGGGGAGCAGACTCGAAGGTGCAAATGGCCAATTCCTATTTTCTATGTTTCTGTAAGGTATAATCAGTAAGCTCTTGAACTGCAATTTCTGCAAATCATGGAGCATCAGCATTTTGTTGTCAAGCTGACTTATTTCTGAGGGTTGCTCATACTGCCTGCTTCTTCAGTAAAATCTGTTTGCGTTTGCGTGTTGTTAGATTATTCCTCTCTAGAAAGGTGTTTGAGCTTAAACTAAAAGTGAATAGTGTAACTTGCCCTGTATCACTTCCTTCCACTTCCTTCACCAACCATTCTTTGGCTTCTCTGAGTAACCCCCCACTTAAAGGCATTTTTATTTTGGATCCACTTCAAACACATGCAGTCGTCCATCCCCTGGGAAATCAGTGAGGAGCTCAATTTTTTGAATCAATTAGCATGTGGAAAACACACCGATCGATGAGAAGACCTGATTAATATTCAAACATACAAATTAGGAACTGGAGGAAGTAACTTGGTCCCTTGAGCCTCTTCCACCATTCAACAAGATTCTAGTTGATCTGATTATTCCATATTATAGCACATCCCCAATAACTTTCAACACAATAGTTAGCAAGAATCCAACCACTTCTTCCCTAAAATATCCAAAGAGTCTGTTTCCACCACCTTTCAAGAAAGACAGTTGTAAAAACACACGAATCTCTGAGAACATAAGAACATAAGAAATAGCAGCAGGAGTAGGCCATCTGGCCCCTCAAGCCTGCTCCGCCATTCAATGAGATCATGGCTGATCTTTTTGTGGACTCAGCTCCATTTACCTGCCCACTCACCAGAACTCTTAATTCCTTTACTGTTCAAAAGTCTATCTATCTTCACCATAAAAACATTCAGCAAGGTAGCCTCATATGCTCCACTGGGCAGGGAATTCCACAGATTCAGAACCCTTTTGATGAAGACGGTCCTCCTTAACTCAGTCGCTACTTCTTATTTTGAGGCTTTGCCCCTAGTTCTAGTTTCATCCGCCAGTGGAAACAACCTCCCTGCTTCTACCTTATCTATATCCTTCATAATTTTATATGTTTTGATAAAGTCCCCTGTCATTCTTCTAAGTTCCAATGAGTAAAGTCCCTGTCTACTCAATCTTTCCTCATAAGCCACAATAACCCTCCGAGGAGCATCCCACCCAGATTTACCCCCCTACCCTATCCACATAACCCTGCATTTCTCATGGCTAACCCACCTAACCTCCACATCTCTGGACACTATAGGCAATTTATTTTGGCCAATCCACCTAAACTGCACATCTTTGGACTGTGGGAGGATACCACACAGACGCGGGGAGAATGTACAAACTCCACACAGACAGTCGCCTAAAGCTGGAATCAAACCCCTGTCCCTGGTGCTGTGACATAGCAGTGCTAACCACAGTGCCATTGTGCCACCCAGTCACATAAACTTGGAAAACGTGCCCATTCTACTTGTAGCACAACTTTTAAAAAATCAGTTCTTATCGTTAGTGTGCATTAATTTGTTTTGCTAGGGTGGTGAAGAAGACATTGGCATGCATGCCTTCATTGGTCAGTGCATTGAATAGAGGAGTTGGGACGTCATGTTGCAGCTTTGCAGGACACTAGTGAGGCCACTTTTAGAATATTGTGTTCAGTTCTGGTCTCCCTGCTATAGAAAGGATGTTGTTAAATTTGAAATGGTTCAGAAAAGATTTACGAGGATGGTGCCAGGGTTGGAGGGTTTGAGCTATAGGGAAAGGCTGAATAGGCTGAGACTATTTTCCCTGGAGCATTGGAGGCTATGGGATGACTTTATAGAATATAAAATCATGAGGGACATGGATAAGGTGAATAGTCAAAGTCTTTTCCCCAGGGTAGGCGAGTCAAAAAGTAGAGGGCATGGGTTTAAGGTGACAGGGGAAAGATTTAAAAGACACCTAAAGGGTAACATTTTCATGCAGAAGGTGGTGTGTGTATAGAATGAGCTGCCAGAGGAAGTGGTGGAGGCTGGTACAATTACAACATTTAAAAGGCATCTGGATGGGTCTATCAATAGAAAGGGTTTGGAGGGATACAGGCCAAATGCTGTCAAATGGGACCAGATTAATTTAGAATATCTGGTCAGCATGGACGAGTTGAACCAAAGGGTCTATTTCAGTGCTGTTCAACTCTATGAATGTAAGACTCTGTGTTATTTTTGCACTTTAGGATGTTTTCCAATACAGTCTATCATTATTCTTGGCTGCTTTTGCTCTTTACATTGCACCATACAAACTCACAGACTTACAAATTAGGAGCAGATATAGGCCATTCGGCCCCTAGGCTAAGTATGTGATACTTCTTCCAAGATTAGCATGTGTGATTCACTAAAGAAATTGGAGCCCCTGAAACAACAAGTGCGGGTACAATGTTACCATGATGGTATTTCATCCGCATTCGTCACTAATTTAGGCTGCTCCACACAGAGCTGAGATTGTCGGAGTTGATCCGACATTACTTCCTCTGCTATGTAGCTCTGCTGTCACAGCATTGTAACATGCAATGGTGTGCGGGAGAAGTCTGGAACCAGTTGGTCGGAAGATTATCATTTCAGTAAAAATTCCATACTACCTGTTCTTTTTACATCATGGTTGAGGACCTAAGCTAAGTTAGGACACTTCATGGGCGAGACAGTGGTTAGCACTGCTGCCTCACAGCGCCAGGGACACGGGTTTGATGCTGGCCTTGAGTGACTGTGCAGAGTTTGCATGCTCTCACTCTGTCTACATGGGTTTCCCCTGGGTGCTCCAGTTTCCTCTCACAGTCTAGTGCAGGTTAGGTGGTGGTTTAGCTATGGTAAATGACATGTTACATTTTAGAGGTGCGATGTTCTTTGGAGACTTTATGCCCCAATCTCCCCCCTCACACTCCCTCCCCCGACCCCCGCCATCTCCAATACCCCCATCTTACAAATATACTGGTGGGGATCTTAAAGTCCTGTACCATATGAGCAATTAGCCCTTTTTCCTACCTTGCCCTTTACTGTTGACCAGCAGCTCTTTAAGAGCCACTGATTTGTTGGGCTTCCATCCCGAGGTGGATGTGCTATAGTTCACTCTATTGGGGACAATGTTATATACAGCAGCATTTCAATAACATTGGGAGAGAGGTTTCAGTCACAGGCCTGGTTAAGGGGAGACGGTGGCCGAGTGGTGTTATTGCTGGACTGTTAACCTTGAGACCCAGATAATGTTCTGGGAACCTGGCTTCGAATCCCACCATTCCACCAGATGGTGGAATTTGAATTCAATAAAATATCTGGAATTAAGAATCTAATGATGATTGTGAATCCATTATCAATTGTTGGGAAAAACCCATCTGGTTCACTAGTGTCCTTCAGGGAAGGAAACTGCCATCCTTACCTGGTCTGGCCTACATGTGACTCCAGACCCACAGCAAGGTGGTTGACTCTTAACTGCCCTCTAGGCAATTAGGGATGGGCAATAAATACTGCCTGGCCAGTGATGCACTTATCCCATGAATGAATAAAGGAACAGTTTTTGCTAATATTGCACAATCAGGGTTAATATATCAATCTTTGCCCACTCTAAATGTAACAGATTCTTAAATTTATCTAGAATCACAAACCATTCTAGCTTGGCCTAGTACATCCACCTATTAATGAATGATCAATTAGTCCATCAATAATCCTGACTGGGATTAAAAAACTCATAAACTCTCCAGGTAAAAATTCAGTCAACTGAAAACTAGGCCACATTTGTAGAACATTAGGATTACTTTTTGTGCCAAGAGGAAGAATTAAGTTCTCTGTGGTCCAAGTGAAGCAATAAAAGTGTTTATTTTTAATGTCTCTGCTTTATAGCAATTCAAAGATGGCCTGATATTTTCCAGCAATTAAGATAGAGTGTAAGTGAGAAAATGCATTATTCAATTGACTGTGAAAAGAGCTATGAGCTAGAAATTTGATTGTTCTTGATATCAGGTGTACAAGGGGCAATACTGTCAAATTATTTGCTTCTTATCCAGGTTACAGTTAGTTTTTAACAATGGTGCTGTGGTCTTAATTGAACATAGTAATGATGAAGCCATCCACTCTGTTCACTGGCCGCATGCTTGGTTTAGGACTGTGGGTGTAGAATTGTGCTTAACTGAGGCATTTTAAAGGCAGTTGGCATCTTTTAAATGGTGTCCCCTCTGGTTGTAGACAGTTTGGAACATTCCAGAATAATTGGCTGACGAAACATTCACAGCATTCCAAGATAATATGACACTATCTTCGAGGTCCCAGTGCAGGTACCAGAATGGAGAATCTTACCGACACTTCGCTCCAGGATACATACATTTGCACAATAAATGGGACGAAGTGGTTGTCTTTTGATTTGTTCATGGGATGTGGGCAACTCAAGGATCAGTGCTGGGTTCACTGCTTTTCATCATTTATATAAATGATTTGGATGTGAAAGTAGGAGGTATGATTAGTAAGTTTAAAGATGACATCAAAATTGTTGCTGTAGTGGACATCGAAGAAGGATACCTCAGAGTACAACAGGATCTTGATCAGATAGGCCGATGTGCTGAGGAGTGGCAGATGGATTTTAATGTAGATAAATGTGAGTTTTTGTACTTTGGAAAGGCAAATCACTTGTACACTTAATAATAAGGTCCTGGGGAGTGTTGTTGAACAAAGAGACCTTGGAGTGCAAGTTCATATTTCTTCAAAGTGGAGTCACAAGTAGATAGGATAGTGAAGAAGACATTTGGTATGCTTGCGTTCATCGGTCAGTGCATTGAGTATAGAAGTTGGGAGGTCATGTTGCAGCTGTACAGGACGTTGGTTAGGCCACTTTTGGAATACTGCAGGCAATTCTGGTCACCCTGCTGTAGGAAGTATGTTGTGAAACTTGAAAGAGTTCAGAAGAGACTTACAAGGATGTTGCCAGGATTGGAGAATTTGAACCATAGGGAGCGGCTGAATAGACTGGGGCTAATTTCCCTCGAGTGTCAAAGGCTGAGGGGTGACCTTATAGAGATTTATAAAATCTTGAGGGACATGGATATGATAAATAGACAAGGCCTTTTTCCCGAGGTGGGGGAGTCAAAAACTGAAGGGCGTAGGTTTAAGGTAAGAGAGGCAAGTTTTAAAAGGGACTGAAGGGGCAACGTTTTCACGCAGAGGGTGGTGTGTGTATGGAATGAGTTACCAGAGGAAGTGGTGGAAGCAAGTACAATTACAACAATTAAAAGGCATCTGGATGGATATATGAATAGGAAGGGTTTAGAGGGATATAGGCCAAATGCTGGCAAATGGGACTAGATTTGTCTAGGATATCTGGTCAGCATGGACGAGTCGGTCCGAAGGGTCTGTTTCTGTGCTGCACAACTCTATGACTCTGTGAATCTATGACAGTGGCTTGACCAGCATTCATTGCCCATCCCAAATTGCCCAGATGGCAGATAAGAGTCAATCACATTGATGTCAGTCTAGGCTCATAGGTAGGCCAGACCAAGAAAGAACACCAAATTTCCTTTCCTGAAGGAAGGACATTAGTGAACACATTGGGTTTTTGCAACAATTGACAATAGTTTCCTGGATGCCTTTTGATTAGTTTTCTTTTCATTCCCTTTTTTTCATCTGAATTCAAATTACACCATCTGCCATGGTGGGATTTGAACTCATATCCTTGGCATATTAGCCTGGGATTATTGTATTACCAGTCCAGTGACATTACCAAGATATCACGGCTTCAAGTGGCAATTCAGCAACTAACCTGTGTGCAGTGCACGGGTCCTTTAAACACTGTTGACGTGGCTTTCTTTCAGCTGTTATCACATTTTGTTAGGTCATTTTATTTATGCAAGAAGTAAGATCAGAAAAATTCTAGAGCAGAATAATTTTCAGTGCTTTTAAATAGTTTTGGTGAATGCTTTGAAAGCTCTATGGTCAGACCTGAATTAATTAGGCTGGTCTAATGCAGAATGAGTGTGTGAGGTCAACCATATTGTCTAATTGGACATCTATTTCGTGCCTGCATATTTCTCAAACAATAGATCTCCAGGTTGAGGTAGACAATTGAATGGCGTTGGAGTTGAAAATTCAGGCATGTTAGGGAGAGTCGGCACTGACTGTAACCAGATCAGCCAACTGGACATCATAGAATATGAGTTTCCTGATTGGAGCTGTTAATCTGTTCCAATCAGGGAGCCCTGGCTGATCAATAAAAAAGGGAGTGTCAGAGATACTGCTGCTCTGATAACTGACTCTGAATGGGGCAGAACTAAAATCTAGGGCAGTTTATGTGTAAATAAAAGGTGACTTGGTGAGGGATGCCGGCCCGTGTGGAGTAATTTCAGAGTCAATCACTTGTCAGTCACGTCTTTTCTTGGTTTTCAGACTCCACAATCTTTGAGACACTTGAATCCCCACGCTCCTCTCCCATGATGGGTTGGAGTGGTTTGGAAGGTATAATTAGACAAATATGCAGAACTCAACTTCATCCAGTGGGAATTTGCCTACTTCCACTTTTACCGTTGGTTTGTTTCACTCTGGTGAGGTAGGATTTTATTGAACATGCTAAGGTCATCGATGGCTCAATTCCTCAGATTTGCATTTAACACTTGCTGACATGCGATCCCAGGACTTAAATATATTGAAGATAAGGATGGGTGGTTCAGTGGTTAGCACTGCTGCCTCACATCTTCAGGATCCCACATTTGGTTCCAGCCTCGGACTATTGTCTGTGTGGAGTCTGCACATTCTCTCCTTGTCTACGTGGGCCTTCTCCAGTATCCTCCCACAATCCAAAGATGTTCAGGTTAGGTGGATTAGCCATGATAAATTGGGGTGGCACGGTGGCTCAGTGGTTAACACTGCTACCTCACAGCTCTAGGGACCCAGGTTCAATTCTACCCTTGGGCAACTGTCTGTGTGGAGTTTGAACGTCCTCCCTGTGCCTGAGTGGGGTTCCTCTGGTTTCCTCACACAATCCAAAAATGTACAGGCTAGGTGGATTGGCCATGAAAAATTGCTTGCAGTGTTGAGGGATGTGTAGATTAGGGGGATGGGTCTGGGCAGGATGCTCTGAGAGTTGGTGTGGACTTGTTGGGCCAAAGGGCCAGTTTCCACACTGTAGGGATTCTATATTCTATAAATTGCCTCTAGTGTCCTGTGATGTGCAGGCTAGGTGGATTGGCCAGGGAATTGCAGGATTATAGGGTAGGAGGGACAGAGCAAGTTAGGATGCTATTCTGAAGGTTGGTGTGGACTTGATGGGCTGAATGGCCTGCTTCCACACCATAGGAATTTTATGGAAGGTAGAAGCTATCAGACCCAGACAATAAGCATTTTTTTATTGCACTGCTTGTCAGCTAAGAGGAGCAGGAGCATTTTTTTCATGAGACTTTTTTTGTGATTGAGAAATTCCAAACCGGCTAACCTGCAATCTCTCACAAATCCGTTTTTTTACCCTGATCACCAGTCTGGCCATTGAATGTACCATGATGTGAGTCTTCCATTTTGCTGGCCATCTCATAGGCAATGAAGGCAAAAGCTGCTAATTATGTAATTCCATTAAATGTGGCAGATTTTCTGTTTTTGTGGTATTTACCCCATGCTCTCTCACTGACTCCCATAAATACTGGGACACACAACTTCAAACAGCAAGCTTCAGTGCATGTTTGACATGAAGAAGCTAAATGAACAGCAGCAGTAATGAGGGGTATGTTAGGATCAAGTGGTCAATTGTGAGAGGAGACTGTCTAGTCAGGGGCACAGACAGACATTTCTGTAGCTGACAGCGAGACATCAGAATGGTGTGTTGTCTTCCTGGTGCCAGGATCAAGGATATCTCAGAGAGGGTGCAGAATATTCTCAAAGGGAAGACGGACCAGTAGGAGGTCATTGTACACATTGGAACTAACGATCAAGGACGAGAAAAAGACAACATTTTGAGGAGAGGATGTAGGAAATTAGGCAGGAATTTAAAAAGTAGGTCCTCAAGCGTGGTAATATCTGGATGACTCCAGGTGCCACGGGCTAGTGAGCGTAGGAAAAGGAGGATAGAGCAGATGAATGTGTGGCTGGTGCAGGGGAGAAAGATTCACAGTTTTGGATCATTGGAATGTCTCATGTGGTAAAAGTGAACTGTACAGAAGGATGGATTGCACCTGAATTGGAACGCGACTAACATACTGGCAGGGAGATTTGCTAAAGCTGCTCGGGAAGGTTTAAACTAGTTGGGGGATTGGTGTTTGGGACCCAGGGAGATAGTGAGGACAGAAACCAATCTGAGACTGTTGCAATTGGGAAAAGGAGCAAGTCAAACAGTCAGGGCAGGCAGGAACAAAGCAGAGAATGAGGTAGGACTGATAAATTAAACTGCATTTATTTCAATGCAAGAGGCCTAACAGGTAAGGCAGATGAACACAGGGCATGGTTGGGAACATGGGACTGGGATATCAAAGCAATTATAGACACCTGACTCAGGGATGGACAAGACTGGCAGCTTAATGTCCCAGGGTATAGATGCTATTGGAAGGATAGAAAGGGAGGGGAGGCATTTTTGATTAGGGGTAATATTATGGTTATGCTGCGGGAGAATATTCCTGGGAGTAAGTCCGGGAAGTTATTTGGGTGGAACTGACAAATAAGAAAGGGATGATCATCTTATTGGGATTGTACTATAGACCCCCCCAAGTAGTCAGCGGGAAACAAATTTGTAAGGAGATCTCAGTTATCTGTGTGAATAACAGGGTGGTAATGGTAGAGGATTTTAACTTTCCAAACATAGACTGGGACTGCCATTGTGTTAAGGGCTTGGATGGAGAGGAATTTGTTAAGTGCGTACAAGAACGTTTTCTGACTCAGTATGTGGATGTACCTACTAGAGAAGGTGCAAAACATGACCTACTCCTGGGAAATAAGGCAGGGCAGGTGACTGAGGTATCAGTGGGGGAACCCTTTAGGGCCAGTGACCATAATTCTATTAGTTTTAAAATAGTGATGGAAAAGGATAGACTGAATCCAAAAGCTAAAGTTGTAAATTGGAGGAAGGACAATTTTGATGGTATTAGGCAAGAACATTCAAAAGTTGGTTGGGGGTGGGGTGGTGGGGATGCGCGGGTATGAGGGTGTGGTGGGTGCAGATATTCGCAGGTGAAGGGATGGCTGGAAAATGGGAAGCTTTCAAAGATGACATAGAGAGTCCAGAGACAATATGTTCCCGTTAGGGTGAAGGGCAAGGCTGGGAGGTGTAGGGAATGCTGTGTGACTAAAGAATTGAGGTTTTAGTCAAGAAAAAGAGGGAAGCTTATGCCAGGTATAGACAGTAGAGATCGAGTGAATCCCTCGAAGAGTATAAAGGCAGTAGGAGTATACTTAAGATGGAAATCAGAAGGCCATAAAGGGGACATGAAATAGGTTTGGAAAATAAAATTGAGGAGAATCCAAAGGGGTTCTACAAATACATTAAGGACAAAAGGATAACTAAGGAGACAATAGGGCCACTTGAAGATCAGCAAGGCTGCCTATGTGTGGAACTATAGGAGATGGAGGAGATCCTGAATGAGTATTTTGCATCAATGTTTACTGTGGAGAAGGATATAGAAGCTAAAGAACTTGGGGAAATAAATATTACAGGGGAGGAGGTGATGGATGTCTTAAATGCAGATTATTTGTTTTAAAAATATTAATGAGGAAGGAAGGCAGCCCTGGAAAGTGCCTTTCTATCCATGAGCTAATATTTCAAGTGCAATATCAGTAACCTCAACTCCACCTCCCCCGTCATCAGAAGTCCCAGATACTTTACCTTCTACAGTCACTGACTGTTACAGTTTCTGCTTGGCCACACTGCAAATTAAAAGCTAAACCAACCTAACACTACCAAAGCAAATTTAAGAATGGAATTATTCTGTATTGCATACAACATTTACCTAATCACCACTGTGCATTCTTTTAGTGCCTGTCTTTCACCTACCTCACTGCTCCCCCAAGGATGGATGGAAAGCTGGTGACTTTCAGTAGAGGACATTTCAGAACCTGATGCCAGGCAGTTCAGGGCCTGCTAGATATGGTGGGGCTTGGTTTCAAAGTTCACCGTCTCAGAAAGTGCTACAGCATTTCAAGGATGTCTGGCTGACAGTCAACCAAAACAGTATTGCTGAAGTCTCAGAGAGGGTCATTCTGACTTACAACAACAGGTACAAACTCTATGAAGTCACTTAGTGCTGGATTCCTTCATGGTCCTTGACATTGAACACAAGCTTTCTGAAAGGATTGCTAATGCATCAAGTTTTTTTTATTTGGTATAGCTGTGACCTGTCTTCTGTTGTCTGAAGCATCAATGCCTAGAACTGGGTCCTCTGCAGTGAAACCCATATGCTACCTCACCTTCTGGTTAACCTGTGCTAATGTCAACTCTTACCTAGATACAGTGCACTGGGATTTCCCAGTGTCTCGCCATTTACAAATCTCACCTCCCATTGTCATCAAGTATTATCATTTGCAGAGTCAACTCTAGGACCCATCATGGTCTGAAGTTGCTGTTAATGCTGCGTACAGCTCCAGAGCTAATCTCTACTGTAGCCATGCTTCATTTGTGAGCCCACTGAATGTGTCTGTACACAATTCAGTTGTAGACTTTTATCACAGGCAAGTCCTCCACTCTGCATACTTGCCATTTCTAGTAGGAGTTACTGAATAGTAATTGAGAAAAGGAACCCTGACTGGGTTACTTATCTTACAACAAGAGAGAATGCATGCACATTGAAACAGAATTATTTAGACATGTTATGTGATAAGACTGGGAATGTTTGTTATTTATCAAACAATTGCTCAATGCTTTCTGCAGTGTTTTTGCAGATTCATTGAAGTGGTCAATCCTGCTTGTGCTGGCTCTCTAGAAGTGAATTCAAATGAGTCCAACTCTCTCGTCTTCTGCCCCAGGCCTACATATTTTTATCTCTTCAAGTATTGGTATATTGCCTTTTGAACATTGCTCTCTGCTTCTACCACCCTTTCAGGCAGTGCCTTTGAGATCATAAAAACTTTTTTGTATAAAATGAAATTCTTTTCATCCCAGCCTGATTTGTTTAAGCTGAGTCTTCTGGCCAATAAATCTGTTTGAAAAACAAGCCAGCCACTGTCAGTACAGAGAACAGGCACATTTAGGTTTTGAATATAACACTTTCAGGAGTTACACTCATCAATAAAGTGATGGAAAGTGTCATCAACCACGTTACCAATCTGTACCTGCTCAGCAGTAACCTGCTCACTGATACTCAGTTTGGGTTTCACCAAGGCCACTCAGTTCCTGACAGCATTACAGCCTTCATTCAAACTTGGATAAAAGAGCTGAATTCCAGAGGTGAAACTGACTGACCTTCATATCAAGACTGCAATTGAGCAAGTGTAAGATCAAGGAGACCTAGCAAACCTGAAGTCAATGGGAATCAGGGAAAAAAAGATACGTCACGGGTTGGAGTCATACCTGGCACATTGGAAGATGGTCGTGGCTGTTGGAGGTCTCTCAGCTCCAGAACATCTCTGCAGGAGTTTATCAGGGTAGTGTCCTTGGCCCAACCATCTTCACCTGCTGCTTTAGTGACATTCTCTCCATCTTCCACAGCACCTTCCAAACCCATGATCACTTCTACCAAAGAGGATAACAGATGCAGATACACCTAAATTTCCCCTCCAAGCCACTCACGATCCTGGCTTGGAAATATATCACCGTTCCTTCACAGTCGTTGTGTCAACTAAACATTGGTTAAAGAGGTTTATACTGAAAAATTTGAGATGAAAAATGTCTTAAAAGCACACTAATCCAGTTAGGTCTATTTTAATTCATTTTTTTACTATGGATACACAAGTTCAATCTATTCACTTTATTACTAAGATAGACAAACTGCATTCTACCAGAGACACTTGGCAAGTTAACAAGTAATTAATAAAGATAAACAAAGATTCTCACAATCAAGATATATTCCAGTGAGGAAGATATATTCTAAAAAGAGGATAAACCAACTTTGGTTAACCAAGTAAATTAAAGGTAGTGTCAAGTTGAAAGGAAAACCATGAAATGTGTCAGAGATTTGCGGTAAGTCAGAGTACTGGTAAAGTTTTAAAAACCAACTAAAGATGATGAAAAAAGTCAAAAACAAGGGAAGAAAATAATCTTTTAGGGCAAATGAGCAAGTAATGTACCTAAAGATAGTAAAAGCTGCTTTAAATATTGAAACAGGGAGGGAAAGGCCAAGGTAAACATATGCATCTCAGAGAATGAGGCTGGGGAAGTAATAAAGAGGATCAGGAAATGGCAAAGGAGTTGAATAGATATTTTGCATCAGTCTTTGGAGTAGATGGTAGTAATAGCATTCCAAATATACTGAGCAATTAGGGGAAAATAGGGGCGAGGAAATAAATACAATGAGTATCACAAGAGAAAAAGTATAAGGGAAGATAACAAGGGTAAAACTGCATCCCAACTGGTATTTTGAGTCCACCCACTAGAAATGGGTTTCAGCAGTTCCAGAGGTAGCTCACAACCCCAATTCCAAGGTCCCTTAGAGATAGGCAACAAACCTGGCCCAACCAGTGATGTCCACATCCCATGAGTGAATGATTTTTTTTAAAAAGCTGATGCGACGACCCATTTCACAATCAACAATGACGTAAAAACTGAAATAAAAATGACAAAGTGATCTCAGGAGTGGACTTCCCTTTCTAGACATGTTTCAAACTTGGTGCCAGGTTATAGAGAACTCAGGCAGGCAGCAGAACCATCACCACCACGGATAAGCAGCTAATCACATGAAAGTATTCCTACAGACAGCAAAGCAGGAAGTTAAATACACACAGGTCACCTTTCACCATTTGAAATATTTTACAGAGAAATATATGTAAGTGGGACATAAATATGGAATTATAGTAGAAGCTGAAATGCCAGAATAAATTTTATAAAGGCATGTAATTATTTTTTTAAAAGTGCAGAAATTTTTTATAATAATGGAGAAATTTGAACATTCCAAAAATAGAAAATTAGTTTTAGAGGTCCAGTGGCTTTCATCAGCAGTAATGAGGAAACTATTGAGTTTTACCAGTTGCACGTTATTCAACAAAATGTAACTTTTTGATTTTGTTTGCCGTAAAGCTAATTGTGTCAAAATTTAAGTTCTAGTCAGTTCAGTGATTTCCAGTTGATTTTCAGTCTGGGAAGAAGCTTAACAGTGTATTCTCTGGAAAATAACAGAATCACTGACACCGATGCCTGGATTGCCGTATCTAATTATGTGTGTGCACGGGCTTGAAAAGCTGCCATCCCATTCAGAGGAATAATGACGATGAACAATATCAATTTCACCATCATAACTCCCACAAAATCTGGGTTTGTAACTTTCTATTCACTCTGCAAAAGCTGATTTATTTGCTTGTTTTCAGTATTTCCTGTTTGGTCTTCATATCTATAACTGTTTCTTTTTGTTGTATTTAAAGATAGTTTAGATTCTCAGCTTTGCTAACCATAAACAAATAATGCTCTGCTTACTGCACCATCTGACAGCTTTGTGTTGTGCAGGGATTCAAATTTTGCAAATGTCATGTCATTAAAAAATCAAATTTCAAAACCAAAGATTTTTCTTGATTTTTTTTAAACTGTGTGTGAAGTAACACGCTGGCAATTAAAATGTAAACACAAACAGTGCAGAATCAGTTTTATATACTTTAAAAAGTACCTTTAGAACAGACAATAGAAGAAAGATTCCTTTTCTTTCATAGCTAAGGACTCCTATTTATTTCCTGAATCTCACTGACATTTGCTGTTTTGAGTGCCACTTCCTGCCTTTCTGACCTACTTGTGTGGAATGCACAACAGCTGGAGTTGCAGTTTGGTAATATTGTCGGTGCATTCTTCCTCTGCAGTGTAATCAAATCCTCAAATTCATCTCAAAATGACTGTTATTCCCAGTCCTTCTGTAATAATGTCTGCATTCAATCAGGATCTTAAGAAGAAAATCAGTCCTGACTTAAAAAGACATCTTAAAGCATTAAATCCCTCTTCCTGTAATGGAAGCCCTATCTGACCAAAGTTGAATGGTTTTGCTACACTCCCATACCAAAGGAATAAGTCTCTGTACTTGAAAGTCAGATTGTAGCGGGGAGAATTTGTACTGGTTATGACTTTATTAAGATTAGAATGGGAAGACAGCAGTTTCTTTTAACAGGTGCAATCAGCATTCAAGTTGTGTAATCAGATAAACATAAAGACTTAAGTTCACAATGCCTTCAACTTGAGACCGAAAGGCTGAGACAACAGGATTTTAACAAGGCCATGTCTTGATCCTGGAACAGCTTCCACTGAAGTGCCAGGCCATCAATTAATGGTCACCAGGCCAGGGCTGTGCAATCTGTGTCTTTGGAGATGTATGCAACTACTAACCAGCCTAACTGAGGCTTCCAATCTTTTCCAGTTGGCTGGCATTAATATGAAAAATGCCTAAAAAGAGCTGAAGTAAGGAAAAATAAGATCTGTGCTTCTGTCGTCGGGATAAAATGACAACCATTATGTTGTACTTTATAGTTTCAAATGGTTACTTTAACAAAAAATATTCATTGTGCTCCAAATAATTCTGTCTGCGTGGTTTAACTGCACTGGATCAAGGAACAGGCTTTATGGTTGCAACCATTCATGTTTCTGCTATAGCTGTGTCAATAAATTACCCTTAATGAGCCATTAGATGCCTTTCTTTATCATGAAAATCAGCTGCAAAAATGTTGTATTTTTGTGCAACTAAACATTGGTTAAAGAGGTTTATACTGAAAAATTTGAGATGAAAAATGTCTTAAAAGCACACTAATCCAGTTAGGTCTATTTTAATTCATTTTTTTACTATGGATACACAAGTTCAATCTATTCACTTTATTACTTATATAGACAAACTGCATTCTACCAGAGACACTTGGCAAGTTAACAAGTAATTAATAAACAAAGATAAACAAAGATTCTCACAATCAAGATATATTCCAGTGAGGAAGATATATTCTAAAAAGAGGATAAACCAACTTTGGTTAACCAAGTAAATTAAAGGTAGTGTCAAGTTGAAAGGAAAACCATGAAATGTGTCAGAGATTTGCAGTAAGTCAGAGTACTGGTAAAGTTTTAAAAAACAACTAAAGATGATGAAAAAAGTCAAAAACAAGGGAAGAAAATAATCTTTTAGGGCAAATGAGCAAGTAATGTACCTAAAGATAGTAAAAGCTGCTTTAAATATTGAAACAGGGAGGGAAAGGCCAAGGTAAACATATGCATCTCAGAGAATGAGGCTGGGGAAGTAATAAAGAGGATCAGGAAATGGCAAAGGAGTTGAATAGATATTTTGCATCAGTCTTTGGAGTAGATGGTAGTAATAGCATTCCAAATATACTGAGCAATTAGGGGAAAATGGGGGCGAGGAAATAAATACAATGAGTATCACAAGAGAAAAAGTATAAGGGAAGATAACAAGGGTAAAAGCCAATAAGTCCCGATGACATAATGAGTTGCATCATCAGATATTAAAAGAAGTAACTGCAGAAATAGTGAATCCACCGGTACCAATCTTCCAGGAATCCTTAAATTCTGGAAAAGTCCCAGAGGACTGGAAAAGTTCCAATATAACATCATTGTTGTAAAAGGGATGGAGACACAAAAATAATTGTAGGCCGGTTAACTTAACATCTGTTTTTTTCCCCTTCAAGTCATGCATCATCCTCATTTGGAACTATCTTTTCATTCCTTCACTGTCATTGGTTCAAAATCCTGGAGCTCCCTCTGCCACAGCACAGGGGGGTCTGTCAAAAGCACGTGGACTATGGCAGTTCAAGAAGGTGGCTCACTACTGCCTTCTCGAGGGCAACTAGGGATAGGCAAGAAATGTGTTTAAGCCAGTGACATCTGCATTCCATAAATGAATAGTAATAAAAGTCAGCTCTAACCAGTGCTCTTTACAGCTGTAGAAATGCCAAACTTTCCTGTAATTGACACTATTCAAGATAAAGGCACACATTCCATTAACCTTTTTTTGGTTATTTGTTGTACTTGTCCACCAGCTTTTAGTGACTCTTCAACAGAGTTCTAAATCTTTCTGCTTACCCTTTGTAGTCTGATTAATTAATTTCTCTTCTTGATGGCTGTTTTACGTTACTTGTTGGATTGTACGTATTTCCATGTTCTTAAACACCCCTCTGTGTGGCTATTAAGCAATGTTGTTATGCTACCACATCATGCCAATGCACCACAAGACCTGCGTTCAAGTCCCACTTGCTTCACACGTGTGTAATACCATCTCTGAGAGGGGTGGCTAGAAAATACCTGCTGCTACGTTGTTTTAAGTGCATCTTTCCCTTTGGACAGAAGTTAGAAGAGGAAGATCAGAGGAAGCATGAAAGGAGTTTCTTTCCTTCGTGGTACTTGGCTGATACATCTATATCGATCAAGCAATAGTTATTTGACATGTCTGACTAAATCCTTGGGAGACATATTTCACAGGAGACAACCTTCTGAAGAAGGATGTGACAGAACTGCCATCTACTGCATGCAGATCTAGATCATGAAGGCAAACACTTTGATTTTTCCTTCAGGGCAACTTCTATCCAGGTGACAGCAGAAGTTTGGAATTCAGCTCTAGAACTAAAATTCATCATTGTCATGTACGTACCAGATGTATTTTTTTTTAATAGGGTGTGTAGTATCTTTGCAGACCCACCAAAAACAGCAACACAAAGGAATGCTACCTTTTGGCTAGAATCCCCAACATAAAGGATGATATTAAATGCACTCACGTAGCCGTAGAGATTTATAACCTAAACTTGCTGCCTTTCACCAATAATCAACAGGACTGCAAGCACATAAATTGATTTCACTATGTTGTTTCATGTTGTGGAGCTCATCTGCAATAAAATCCATTCATTCTCCAAAGTTATTTTGATGCAGACAACCAGGACAAAACAGTCTAGTTGATTGGCACCACCTCCACAAACATTTGCCAGTGACATTCCGGAGCAGCAGTGTGTACAATCTACAAGATGCACAGTGGAAATTCATCAAAGATCCATAGATAGCACCTTCTAAACCCACAATAACTTCTATATAGAAGGACAAAGGCAGCAGATATACGTGAACACCTGCAAGTTCCCCCCCAAGCCACTCACTACCCTGACTTAGAAATATACTTTTGGTCCCTCCACGTCGCTGAGTTAAAGTCATAGAACTGTCTTTCTTGTGGCATTGTGTGTTTACCTACAGTACATGGACTACAGCAGTTCAAGAAGACAGCTCACCACCACCTATGTCAGTCGCACCCATAATCCCATGAATGAATAAAAACAATCTAGCTCTCCAAATTTCCGTGGATCTGGTTGAGGAGTCAAACTACATGCTCTGCAAAACTTAATAATGCGTATATCAATTCTTAAGTTCTTAAAGACTCCCTGTTGCCACCCCCAGCCTTACTTGAATGTCTGGGAAGAATATGCTGTTCCTGTATCATACTGTATATGTCTTGGAGGCACTTGAGAAGATTAACTAAATGATACAGATGAGGCAACATCCTGAAAGCCATGGCAAGCAAGGCCAAAGGTCTGTGTTAAGGTAGACTTTTGATCAGCAGTGAAGTTTCACTTGTCCACATCAGTCATCTGCTGATATGGCTTTTCAGGAAATTGCTCTTTAACAGCTGCTGCTGTCAAATGGCCCACAATCCTGTGCATTCTCAGGTTCTCAGCACTACAAACGATGCATTTTAGGAGCACCAACAGTTTACTGAAATTAGGTGACGATTCTCTGTGGCGTGAGATCACCTCACTTTGCCACAGCTGTCCAGTGGCCATACAGCAGACCCAACACAGAAAGTGGCCCCAGTTCAATACCCAACATGAGAGGGATGTTTATAAACACTGTGGTTAGTTTTATGACCCTCAAATATAGGATAGCATTTGCAAAAAAAGGTTAAGTGAATGGACATCCTGGGATAACATATGGAATCCAACTGAAAAGCCTTCCCCCCAAAAGCTTGCTCCTAAATTATACGGTAACTAATAATATGGTAATCTTTACCAGAAATGTTCTAGACCAAGCGTTTTGTTCCATTGCACACGATGTAATTGTCAGTGGGGAGATTCATTGCTTCTTTCTTGTGGGAAGAAGAAAGCAGCCACAACGCTTCTCAGCGTGAGGGAATGACAGAAAGCAGGCAGCCCGAGATAACTCTTGACATAGTATGTATGTCCCTCAACAGTACTGTGTGGCCTGAGTCCTTTAGTTTGACATACAAAAAAAAACTGAGACCTCTCTTTCTGTGAACACTAGGTGCTCTGTGGCTAATCCCACCAGGAATTTGGCTTCTTGTTTTTTTGCCGCTGTTTCATTCTGAGTTAATATTTTTTGCCTTTCGAGGCACTCACACTAAACATCAGAATGTCAGATATCTTCCATGTTAGAGCCAGTTAACTGATGAGGTAAAAAGCAGATGAATATTCTAAAGAAAAGTGACAAATGTAAATTTTAAAACAGCAGGTTTATACTTCTTTGCAAATACACAGTAGATATATTTATGTTCCTGACTTTAACAGGCCTTCTCATTGTTCATTCTTGACATGCCCCCAGTCCCCTCCCATCCACTCAATTTTTCTCTAAATCCGTCCTTGCTCATTAACTGTTCGACTGAAAACATTTCCAATTCTAATAAAACGTCATCAACCCAAAACACTACACATCTTCTCTTGCCATGGGTGTTGAATATTGGGTAGTTGACAAACGAAGTTTCCTTTTCTTTCCACTGACACCATTCTCCATTGCAACTGGCTGAGGCTGATACAGACTATTTGCAACCTTGGTGTCATAATTAAATTCGAGGTAAACTTCTGACAACATATCCGTGCAATTATTAAGTTTGTCGCTTTTCACCTTTGTAACTGTCTCAGCTCATCAGTTGCTGAAACCCACATCCACGTCTTCATTACCTTTAGACTTCATTGCACTCCTGGCCAGCATATTGTGTTCTAATCTCCATTGAATTGATGTTATCTAAACTGCCACCTAATCTTACTCACCTATCACCACTGTGCACATTGACTAACACTGGCTCCAAGTTAAGAAATGCCTTGATTGTAAAATTCTGATTCTTGTCTTCAAATTCTTTCCCAGTCTTGTCCCTTCCCATTTCCATAATCTGTTCCAGCCTTGCAACCTCTGAAATATCCATATTTATCTAATTCTTACCTCTTGAATATCCTCAAATTTAATTAGACTGATTTGCTGGTTGTGCGTTTTGATGCCATGGCCCTGAACTCATCTCCTTGCTATCTCTCGTTCTTCCTTTATGCTTTATTTACTAAGACTCTTGAGAAGAGCCTTGGGACATCATTCAGTGCTAGAGATGAATTAGACATACAATTGTTGCGTTTCCAGCATTTTGCTAATGTTGCATCACAATGTGAGACTGACAAATTTTGCCTCGCTATTTATTTAAACATTTGGTTATTTTCATTTTCCTGAACTGTGACTGTATTTCCATTTATTTCTTTCATCCTTCAATTTTGTGCTCTGAATTCTGCATTTTGCCTTTCTCTAAACGGTTTCCTCCTCCACCTTTGACTTTTTTTTGCCTCCCATGCATTCAAAGAAGGCATAATATTTGTTGATCATTAAACACAAGGGAAAATTGTCAAAGGGCATTTTTTATACTGTCCTTCAAAACATCAGAGGTATCTGGGAAGAAGGAACTAATGTGCTGCGGGTGAAATATCATTGCAGTGGAATGCTGTGTGCAATTCGAGTCTGCCCTACTCACGTTGAGAAGACTAGCAAAATCCTGCAGAATTATGAGGGCAAAAGACAACAGAAGATCGTAACAAAGCCTTTGGCAGAGTGGGTAGGATTTTCCCATGGCTTTTTAAGCTCAATGTAGGAATGAATAGGTAGTCACAAGCCCACACCTCCATGGACCAAGCGCAGCTATTTTTCAGAGTGAGGTCTCCTGACCAGCTGCTGCTGGAGTTTTGATAGTGTGTGCCCCTCATCAGAAGGGAAGCAGTTGTACAGCCTCTGCAGCCTGCTGGGAGGTCACCACAGAGCCAGGTAGGAGAGCTTAATGGCACCTCAGAACGAAGACTGTCAGGAGGCAAAAGATACATTATTTTCAAGGGACCAGCTCGGCAAAAGCAAAGATAACCAGCTTTTACTTTGTGGGGATTAAATAGTGCTTCCATAAATAGGAACAGATTGACATCCAGGAGTAATTTAGGAGGTCATATGTTCATTTGTTGCTTGAATATTTTGAAAAGGTCACCTGAATCTCTTCTCAAGCCTAAAACCACAGACAGCCTATTTCACTATTGAAATTTCCTGAAATCCAATATTTAACCACCACAACACAAACAGATTATCAAATTAATATCGTAATGCTATCTGTGGGAGCTTTCTGTGTGCAAATTAGACAATTTTTTTTATTCGTTCATTGGATGGGGACATCACTGTCTGGCCAGTATTTATTGTTTGTCCCTAGCTGCCTTTGACAAACTGGTGGTGAGCTGCCTACTTGAGCTGCTACAGCCTGCGTGCTGTTGGTTGACCCACGAAGCCATTACAGACAAAGTTCCAGGATTTTGACACAGAGACAGTGGAGGAATGGTGGTGTATTTCCAAGTCAGGATGGTGAGTGGCTTGGAGGGGAACTTGAGATGGTGGTATTCCCATACATGTGCTTACCTTGTCCTTCTAGAATGAAGTGGTCGTGGGTTTGGAAGGTGATGTCCAAGGATCTTTGGTGAATTTCTATGGTACATCTTGTAGATAGTACTCACTACTGCTACAGAACGTCTGAAGGAGAGAATGTAGTGCCAATCAAGTGAGCTGCTTTATCCTGAATGGTGTTGAGTTTCTTGAATGTTATTGCAGCTGCAACTATCCAGGCAATTAGGGAGTATTCCATAACACTCCTCTCACATAACTTTTAGATGGTAGACAGGCTTTGGGGAGTCAGGGGATGAGTTACTCACTGCAGTATTCATAGCTCCTGACCTGCTCTTGTAGCCACTGTGTTTATGTGGTGAGAGTTTGTTTCAGCTTCTGGTCAATGGTAACCCCAAAGATGTTGGTAACAAATGTTTCAGTGATGGTAACATCATTGAATGTCAGGGGCAGTGGTTGGATTGTCTCTTATTGGAGATGGTCATTTCCTGGCATTTATGTGGTGTGAATGTTACTTGCCACTTTTCAGCCCAAGCCTAGACATTGTTCAAACCTTGTTGAATTTGAACATGGACTGCTCCAGTATTTGAGGAGTCGCTAATGGTGTTGAGCCTTGTGCAATCATCGGCAAACATCCCTACTTCTGGCCTTATGATGGAGAGAAGGTCATTGATAAAGCAGCTGAAGATGGTTGGACCTAGGACACAATCCGGAGGAACTCATGCAGAGATGTCCTGGAGCAGAGACGATTGACGTCCAACAACCACAACCATCTTCCTATGTGCCAGGTATGACTCTAATCAGTGGAGAGTTTGCTCCCTGATGCCCATTCATTCCAGTGTTGCTAGGGCCCTTTGATGTCACACTCAGTCAAATGCAGCCCCGATATCAAGGGCTGTCACTTTCACCTCACCTCTAGAATTCAGCTCTTTTGTCCATGTTTGAACCAAGAATGCAATGAGGTCACGAGCTGAGTGTCCCCGCCGGAATTCAAACTGGGTGTCACTGAGCAGGTTATTGCTGAGCAGGTCCTGCTTGACAGCACTGTTGCAGACACCTTTCATCACTTTACTGATGGTCAAGAGTAGACTGCTGGGGCGGTAACTGGTTGGGTTAGTTATGTCCTGCTTTTGTGTGCAGGACATACCTGGGCGATTTTCCATGTTGTCAGGCAGATGACAATGTTGTAACTGTACTGGAAGTGCTTGGCTAGGAGATGTGTTTCCTATTTTGCAACGAGGACAATACTTCACGACTAATTCATTGGTTGCAAGTCTCTTCAGGATATCCTGAAATCATGAAAGATGATATACAAAGCAAAAACTTTCCTTTGAAATTGGTTTGAAGTTTTGGGCTACAAGCTACAGCTTTGGATGGAATGTTGCAGATTCATCTGAAGTCAGCTTGTAGACGGGAGAGCCACAAAATTGGGTTCCATGGTGGTGACACCATGCTTGTCCCCTACTAGGCACTGCTTGCATTTCCTCTGTCTGATCTTGAGCCAACTGTATCTATTAAGCGAGATAACAAGGTGTAGAGCTGGATGAACACAGCAG
>JAHRHZ010000051.1:12268573-12376763 GCA_024137785.1 Ginglymostoma cirratum
CTGAAGAAGGGTCTAGGCCCGAAACATCAGCCTTCCTGCTCCCCTGATGCTGCTTGGTCTGCTGTGTTCATCCAGCTCTACACCTTGTTATCTCAGATTCTCCAGCATCAGCAGTCCCTACTATCTCTGTATCTATTAAGTAACTTGTTAATGGCCAAACCAGAACATTTTCTAGTGACAGTGGTATTCCAACACTTCATACACCACATTGGGACATTGGATAAGGATAAACATGAGACATCCTGCTTCGTCACCCAGAGCAGACATTAGTTCATTTTCATAAGCAAATCAAGGGCCAACGTCACCTTTTGGTGGGTTGATCAGAAGCTGCGTTTTGGGGAAGCAGTCTTGGGTTTTGTCTGCAAAAAAGAAGACAAGTAATTTACCAAAATGTGAAGACAGGACAAGTAGTGGGGTTCTGCTTAGTTCTATATCAAATCACCCTCACAATTGCCACCACTCCCAATCAGCAATGATCTCTCCGTATCCCTGGCCTGAAACCCCTATCCATTAGAACATAAGAAATCATAGCAAGAATAGACCATTCAGCCCCTCAGGTCCCTTCCGCCATTCACTAAAACCATGGCTGATTGTCAGCTTTTCATATTCCTTGATCCCTGAATGTGAACCATTCTATCAGTCTCAGCCTTTAATCAACTCAATGACTGAGCATCCACAATCCTCGAGGGTGAGGATTCATGAGCCACTGAATGAACAAATTTCTCCTTATGTCAGACCTAAATAATTGACCCCCTCATTCTGAGCCTTTCCATGTGTTCTAGATCCCCTAGCCTGGGTTAAGATGCTCTCAATGTCTAGCCTATCAGGGGTTCCTTCAAAATCTTATACATTTCGATGGAATCACCTCTCATTTTTCTAAACTATGGGCAGTATTGGTCCAATTTACTCAGACTGTCATCTCAAGAACCAATCTACTGAGTATTTACTGTGTTGCCTGAAAGGAAAATATATATGGAGTCAATTACTGCACACAGTATTCCTGACATGGTCGTACCAAAACCATAGAAAATTATAGGCACACTTCATGATATTTGTATAAGATTCCAGTCACCTTGTGCGTTAGTTAGCTCAGTTGTCTGGATGGCTACAGTCTGGTGCAAGTTGATACCAATAGTGATAACTCATGGCGGCACCTACATCCTCACCTAGACCACACTGAATAGGAACAAATGCCCCTCAAACGCAATAACTACTTGTGTGGAGAGATGATAATGTTCCCTTGTTAGCTACATTTAAGTACATTATCGAATTATCAATACCCTTGAAACAAAGGCCCAACCCCATGCCCGTCCGTGTGCTGAATTTAGCTGGAATGGAGAACATTGCCAGCAGCCTCTTTGCCTACCAGCCTTCGGTCTCTCAGCTCATGCTAAAATGGCCCTTTGGTGAGTTACCAGATGCCGGATGCCATCTCTTGAACAATACACCACCTCAGACCCTGTTCAGTACAAACAGTTGTAAGTATTATCCTCATTATTTCACACAGATTGGAAATACTTTTATAATAGCCTTTAAAAATCATTGTCGATGATCAAGCCATTTAATGAGAAGAGGAAATCTTGCTCTTAGGTCCTTTAAAAGCTAAATAGTGCTTTCTAGGAGAGGGTCATAGCCCAGTGATTGTTACTGATTATGGAATAAGTAATTAGAGTGGAAAAGGATTGCAGATGTGCTTAAGAATCTCAGCTCATCAAAGTACTGAGATGTATTCCATGTGTTTCATATCTTTATTTTGTATCCTGAAACAGCAGACATTTGTAAAATGTTATTCTGCAAAATATACATGGAATGGAGTTTTCAGTTTTCAGAATGAAAAGAGCTTGCGCAATTTGTCTTTGCTGGGCATTTGAAGCTTATCCCAGATTGAGTCATAGCTTAGAAAATTTTCTTCTGAATGAAAGAGATTTAAGCAGAGTTATTTCCTTTGCAATTTCACCGTCTCCCCCATCACCTCCTTTGCTAAAGTCACTGATTCCTGCTGGGTGGCGTTTCTCTTTCATCAGCGCTCCCTACTTCTTTGTTCCAGATTTCTGCTGACCAGACCTAAGCTTTGGTGAGTGAGCGTCACTGCTTAGTTTTGATCCAGGGAATGGAGTCACCCCCTCACTCTCCTGAATGGGTCACTGGAAAGCAGTCAGGAGCAGTAACTCTATTCAGTCTGTCCGTTTCATAGCTGCATAACACTGAAGTGGCTGTAGTATCCAACGACAAGTGGAAGAACAGCATTTGGATAGCACCTTTAACTGCAAATCATCCCAAGGGGTTTCATGGGATTGTTACCAGTTAAAATTTGACACTGAGCCACATTGGGGGATATTAACAGCAACTTATTTTCATTATAACTTGGCTGGAGACTAATTGCTAAGCACTTTGATGAAAAATCATAATTAGCTGATTAATCATGTAAAAGAGAACAATGACAAAGGGAACACTGGAATACAAACAGCCTTATTCTAATAGCTAAAAAGAAATCAGCCATGGAATTTGTTTCCAGTTCCCTGTGATGACATGCAAAAGTCCATCTGGCTCCATTGCTTCACTGCCATAATTATTTCCTCTGCTCTAGGTTCAAAGGGCTTCCCAAATCCTTGTCAAGCATAGGTCAAGGAGTTAGAGATTCACTTCAAATGAGATCATTTCCCATCCATTCGATAACTGTTTTCACTTTACTCTTTGTATGTCCGGGATCTCTGAGCTGATAAATATACACATTAAAGATTACTAGGAAAGGCACTGTGTGGGTTTTAACTTTATTACACAGGGAAAACAGATGCCTCACACACTCCTTTGCTGCTAAATTCTCCTCTGTTTGTTTCAAAACACATCAATCCTTGTTGGAAGTCCGATTCATTCAATAAACTATAAAGACATATATACTGGGCTTTATTCTTCCTGTTTACATCTTCACATGTTTCCCAACCACAGACCACCATGACGCAGTGCCAGACTCCATCTGGCACCTCTGCTGACTGTTGCCAGCTGTCATCAGACTTGCTTTAAAGCTCTGCTCACCTGCTGTTTCCTGTGTGTTTTATAACATTACTAATTGCCTGAAAGGTGTAAGGCTGACAGCACGGCAACAGGGACGGAAAAGTATCTGCTAGCCAGAAACTTCCTCTCAGTTTTTCCCACTTCTGCCAGCCTTAACAGCAGAGGAGTTTCCGTAGAAAGCCCTAAAGTTATGGCAACAGAATAGCAGAAATCCTAAGGAAACTCACAACTGGCTAAAAGTCTACCTGAGACTCAATAGTTTAATTCACAGTGGAAGTTGCTGTAATACTTGAACCCTTAAGGCTATCCAGCCTGAAGGCTTGCAAACTGATGCCTGGTTAAGATCATTTTCCTCAGGAAATCAAGCTAACAACCCAGTGGTTCCTGTGACTAAATTGATACTGCATTCAACCCTTAAATATGAATTCTAATGTTATAATGTCAGTGATGATTTACCTCAAAGAATAACCAGGCATGGCAGAACAAAGTTTACTATTATCTAGTAGGGTCTGGCATAGGTACATGAGACCGAATTGATCCAGAGAAGTGGTCACAGTTAGATATTAATTAAGAGATAATTGAGTGAGAACTTGATCTGTTGTGTGGGGAAAAGTAATCAATATTGTTGGACTTTGGAATGTGTAAGTTGAAATAAAGGTTTGACCAGAAAGGTGCATTTCTGGACCCCGTAACCGACCTTTAACCTAAACTGACTAGCAAAAACGTGAAGGTGGTACATCTTTAGTACTAAATGTCATTTTAGGGGTTTTCAGTGTTTCATTGTTCATGAATACTTTTGAGTGTGCTTAAAAGGAAAATGGTTAAATAGCTGGTTTCAAGGTTAAGGTTAACTTTAGGGTTAGGGAAATTAGAATTTTCCATTTCATCTTTCATAGAAAGGGGGATATTCAGGAAAGTAGTCATGTCATGAAGGAGATTGAGAAATGGAGTCTAACTGTGGGACAGATTGGGGAATAGAAGTCTTGTAGTGAGGGAGATTAGGGAATGGGAATCTGATAGTGAGGGAGATGAGGGAATGGGAGCCTGGCAGTGAGGGAGATTGGGAAATGGGAGTCTGGCAGTGAGGGACATTGGGGAATGGGAGTCTGGTAGTGAAGGAGTTTGGGGAATAGGAGGCTGTTAGTGAGGCAGATTACGGGATAGGAGACTGTTAGTGAGGGAGTTTGGGGAATGGGAGTCTGGTAGTCAGGGGGATTGGGGAATGGGAGCTTGGTAATGAGGTAGATTGGGGAATGGGAGTCTGGTAGTGAGGCGCATTGGGGAATGGGAGACTGGTAGTGAGGCAGATTAGGGAATGGGAGTCTGGTAGTGAGGAAGATTGAGGAATGGGAGTCTGTTAGTGAGAGAGTTTGGGGAATGGGAGCCTGGCAGTGAGGAACATTGGGGAATGGGAGTCTGTTAGTGGGGCAGATTGGGGATTGGGAGTGTGGTAGTAAAGGAGACTGGGGAATGGCAGTCTGATTCTGAGTGAGATTGGGGAAGGGGAGTCAGGTGGTGAGAGAGATTGGGGAATGGGAGGCTGTTAATGAGGGAGTTTGGGGAATGGGATTCTGGTAGTGAAGCAGAGTGGGGAATGGGAGTCTGGCAGTGAGGCAGTTTGGGGAATGGGAGCCTGGCTTTGAGGGAGATTGGGGAATGGGAGCTTGGTAATGAGGTAGGTTGGGGCATTGGAAGCTGTTAATGAGGGAGTTTGGGGATTGGGAGCCTGGCAGTAAGGGGCTTTGGGGAATGGGAGTCTGGTAGTGAGGCAGATGTTGTGGAATAGAAGTCTGTTAGTGGGGCAGATTGGGGAATGGAAGTCTGTTAGTGAAGGAGACTGGGGAATGGCAGTCTGATTCTGAGGGAAATTGGGGAAGGGGAGTCAGGTGGTGAGACAGATTGGGGAATGGGAGCCTGGTAGTGAGGGAGTTTGGGGAATGAGTGTCTGGCAGTGAGGGATTTTGTGGAATGGAAGTCTGGCAGTGAGGGAAATTGGGGAATGGGAGTCTGTTAGTGAGGGAGTTTGGGGAATGGGAGTCTGGTAGTGAGGCTGATTGGAGAATGGGAGTCTGGTTTTGAGGGAACTTGGGGAATGGGAGCTTGGTAGTGAGGTTGGTTGGGGAATGGAAGTCTGGTAGTTAGGCAGATTGAGGAATGGGTGTCTTTTAGTGAGGGAGTTTAGGGAATGGGAGTCTGGTAGTGAGGCTGATTGGGGAATGGGACTCTGGTTTTGAGGGAGATTGGGGAATGGGAGGATGTTAGTGAGGCAGATTGGGGAATGGGAGTCTGTTAGTGAGGCAGATTGGGGAATGGGAGTCTGTTAGTGATGGAGTTTGGGGAATGAGAGTCTGGCTGTGAGGGAGTTTGGGGAATGGGAGTCCGGTAGTGAGGGAGTTTGGGGAATGAGTGTCTGGCAGTGAGGTAAATTGGGGAATGGGAGGCTGTTAGTGAGGCAGATTGGGGAATGGGAGTCTGGTAATGAGGCAGATTGAGGAATGGGAGCTTGGTAATGAGGTAAATTGGGGAATGGGAGTCTGGTAGTGAGGCAGATTGGGGAATGGGAGGCAGTTAGTGAGGGAGTTCGGAGAAGGGGATTCTAGAGAGAAAGGGTTACTGGGGAATGTAAGCCTGCTAGTGAGTGAGTGGCTTGATCAGATCAACATCTTTCCCAAACTATATCTTCTAAAGTATTTGGTGGCCAAAGAAATATTTTAGATATGCAATTACTATTGCAATGTCGGAGAAATTGGGCAGGTTTGGGAATGCAAGATCATAAGAAGTAAGGGCAGGAGTAGTTTCATCAGCTCATTGAGCTTTCATAGTCATTCAATAAGGCCAAGATTAGACTTCAATCTACTCTCTTCCTTCAACCCGCTTCCCCCCATTCCCTTGATTTGATTCCCTTGTCGACTGCATTCAATAACCCAGTCTCCAATGCTTTCTAGGGAAGAGAATTCTAAACAGCAATGATCTTCTGAGGGGAAAAAAAAATCCTCTTCATCTCCACCTTAAATAGGAGGCCACTTATCTTGACTATGTGTTCTCTAGTTCAGATCTTCCACATGGAAAAAATATCCTCTTAGCCTCTTCCCCGTCAAGCCCTCTCAGAGTCTTAGACCTTTCAATAACGTCCTAATTTCTTTCCTAGGAATTGGAATAATGAAACTTCTGGTGTCTGCTTCCAAAGTAAATACGTCCTTGATACTGGATATTGGAGTCAGTGTGAGGGACAGCATTTTCTGCAGATTCGGAAGCAGTAGCAACAGTTACACACTGAGAGTCAGTGATACAAGGAGAGAAGCAGCAGCAAAGGGATAGAGGATGCCTTTCAGTTTCTTCAGGAGGGTTGGCAGATTTAGTTGTGGTTCAGGGTCAGGAGGTTGGATCTAATCAACAGGCCAATAAGTTTCTGCCTTGGAGAGTCAGATTGTCAGGCAGCAGTGGGTAGCCACTTTCCAAGTGTACATGTCCAACTGGGGGAAGCTTGGGGTGTCGCTGTGATCTTCCAGGCAGTAAATGTACTCCCACTGAATGCAGAGTCTGGAAGGTGCCAGGAGACACCTTGCTGCTGTGGGAAAGTTGTGGTGATGCTGGTTTTGTTGTTGGTGCTGGTGGTGGCGTTGGTGGTTGTGGTGGTGGTGGTTGTGGTGTGTTGGTGATGGTGGTTTTGGTGGCAGTGGTGCGGTGATGGTGGTGGCGTTGGTGGTGCTGCTGGTGGTGGTCATGTTTGTGGTGTCGGCGGTGTTGGTGGGTTTTGGGGGCAGGTGAGCTACAACCACTCCTAGCTAATAACTCCATTATCTTGAGGCTGGTAGCTGTAGCTATTAACAAAATTGAGAAATCTTCAAACAGTGTCTCAAGATGAAGATACCCTCATGAGTTAACCTCCCATGGAAGCAATGTCGTTCAGGCTGCTTTTCCTCCAACGCCACAAGATATTCAAGTCGACCAGCTGTGTGAGGAAGCTACCCACTGTCCTCAATTGGATAGCAGATGGGAACAAGAGCACTTTGGAGGCTGATTCCCAGAGAGTTGTGTCAGCTGGTATATTCCCAGCATGTATGAGGTCAGGACCTGGAATGATTAAGGCTCCTCTTGATATTTTTGGATACATATTACCATTCTTCTTTTATTGGCAGATTGCAACCCGACAATTTCCCACTTAAGAACAGAACTTCAGCATAAGGGCCTCAGAAGTGTAAGAAGTCCAACACCATCATCTCAAAGCCGTAGAGACAGGCAATAGAAATAGCTCTTCTAATGGCTCCTACATCTTTATCTTAAAAACTGTACAAGATCAAAACATTCGTTAATTTTGTTATTTTCTCTGATTATTTTGTTTAAATCTTCACAAGGTCATGTGCATTTTGTGTTTATGCAGCATTTGAGGAACTAATTTTTAAAAAATATACTTCTGCGTTGTCCTTTCTATTAATGGAAAAGTCATTTAAAGAGATTTAGTTATTTCAAAGTACATCATGTAAATCTACATGCATTTGAAACTAATTTATTATAAAATGATTTTTTATGATTAGCATGTGCCATTTTGTCATCCCAATTTTGACTCATTGCTGACCTCTCCGAAGATCAGTGACTCATGTGAATTTCAAGTCTTTGTCATCTTTCTGGTAGCTCCTCTAATCGTTTCATGTTTCTTAACTGACCTCAGTCTTGACCAGTTCAAGTGAACACCTTGACAGGAATCAGGGTTCATTTCTTATTCTTCTCTATGAACAGAGTCACTGAAGCCAATTATAATGTCTTCATCATCACACTGAGATCAAGTAACATAACAACCAGAAAATGTAACTAAGAGTTTCTCTGCTTTGCACAGTTAAACAGCATAGCTGACAGTGTAATTACCCATGAAACCATCTGTGCAACTTGTATCCAGCCGGCTCATTAATACTTAACCAGCGTATCTTAACTCGCTGCTCAAATAGATGAAAACTGAAATGTTAAAGTCAATATAGGAGTGTTTCCAGGGAACAGGAAACATACTTATGACAAAATGCAGATTATCAGGTAAAATGCATTTTGTCAGAAGTGACATGTTAAATAAATGAAACAAATATGTTGAACCCCGGCTGTTCAATCTGAAATGCCATACCACCAGCCATATGAGTAACAATCTTCTTTTGCAGATGTCTTCAGGCAAGTCTATTATCTATGTCAACTATTAGTAACAAAAAATAATTAATAATAGGTGATTTTTTTATTCATTCACAGAATGAGGGCATCACTGGCTAGCCCAGCATTAATTGCCAATCCCTATTGCTCAAAGGGCAGTCAAGAGTCAGTCACATTGCTGTGGGCCTGGAGTTACATGTAAGCCAAACCAGGTGAGGACAGCAGGTTTACTGCCCTAAAGGACATTGGTGAACCAATTGGGTTTTCCTGATAAACTTCTTCTTTAGGCTTAGAAAGGGCAACTGATGTAAAGCACACTTTACTTTCTTTTCTCTGTGATGCTGTATGGGCTCCAGCCCATATTCATGGAGATTGACATCTGACATCTGCCAGCCTCTCAGAACCCTCAGGGCACATTTCCAATCTACACACAGGATATTCCTGTATTTATAGACAATGGATGTCATTAGACTCTTAATTCCAGACTTCATTGAATTTAAATTTCACCATCTGTTGAGGCGGGATTCAAACCTGGGTCCCCAGAACATGACCGGGATCTTGGGATTAACAATCCAGCAAAAACGCCAGTAAGCTATTGCATCCCCTCAAAAGTATTTCTTTTGCAAACAGTGATTGAGAAATAATTTTTTTGTGGCCATAACCAACATTCTTAAATCTATAGTCACAAAATTTAATGACATTCAAATTCTGAAAGAGCAATGTTCTGATTCTAATATTACTCCAAGATTATTTGCAACATGCTGGGGGAGAAATTGGCTGGTCCCTGAAAATGTGTGTGCCCCTTCATTATGTTGTCTGCACTTATAACTCCTCAATAAATGCAACACTCTATCCTGTTCATTGGCTGCATTCATTAGGAGGCGTTCCAATATCATTATGAGCTGCTGCTTTTTAAGGCATGTGTGTTAACCTGCATTATGACCACAGGAGGTATTAGGAACTTCTTCAAAAGTCAGTCAGCACAGCAATGTTTTGAACAATTGCTAAACATCCAAGAGTATAAGTCCCAAGGTTTTCAGGCAATTATTATAATCTGGTCAAAGATTGTTACCAATTAAAGAGAAATCTAAATATCTTGTTTTAACCAAAAGAACCATGTTGTAAGATTTCATGTTTTCAAACGAATAACAAACATTATCGTGTATAAAAGACTTAAGAAAAACAAGTGCTATTAACTTAGCAATATAGTTTAAAACTCATGCACTTGGTTTGACTTTTTTCTTCCCCCAGGAATTATTTTATACTTTTTGGGATGTCAACGTTATCGCCTTTTGTTGAGATCAAAATGTATGTCAGTCTTGCAGGACTTCACTTTAATTCTTCCCAGTATTCCATAAAATTCGGAGATAAGAGTTTTAAATGATGTCTGTAGCTTATGGAGCACTCTGACCTTTGTTCCAATTGCTTTCTCAATACTCACTGTGCTCATTGATATATTTTCCTATTGTTTGCAAGAGATGGTGATGGTGCATAATGGCAGGAAGCAGGAACGTTCATGTGCACCTATGTATTTTAACCCCCATGGAGGAGATCATTCTAGCCATCATAGAAAGAATTAGTACTGTAGCTGCGTTCATTAGTGGGCTGAAACAGTTGATGCTGATGGTACCTGCGTATCTAATACTCCCATCATCCCACTTCTCAGTCATCGCACAATCTCTACTGACTTGGAAAGGGCAGCTGATGTAAACACACTTTCTACTTTCTCCTTTCCATGGAGCTCTATGGGCACCAGCCCACCTCCATGAACATTGACATCCGACATCTGCCAGCATCTCAGAACCCTCAGGGCACATCTCCGATCCACACACAGGACATTCATCTATTTCAATGCAACATCCCAGCTGCACCATCAACTCTCATTGCAATGCTACAGCAAGGACAGTGAACACTCAAGGACACACAGCCAGCTCAAGGACTGGAAAAGGCTGCATCTGTGACCTGTTCGTTTGTTCTCATAGTGTCTACTCATACTGAACCTACCAGATGCCTAAAATATCTATGCATTGGAATTCCTTGTCTTGCCTTTTTGTGCTTCGCCCTCTCAACCAGTGATACCAAGTTCACAGTATTGTTGTATTGCTGCGCATTTAACACAAACATAAAGCCAGGAAACGTGTCATCATTGTCAGCACTCCTCAGTCAAGCGAGATAGCTTGCGCTCAGGGAGTCCCAGCAACAGTCAAGGGCAGTCCCTAATACCAGTCCATGGGTTTGGACACAGTCATCATCATTCATTATTGCGGTCCCTCATAGTTGAGGAAGACTCTCTTTCACTCTCAGGGTGAGTCTGCAGGTAGCTGTACAGACCGACGCAGCTATCACAGGCTCTGTTACACTTGGGGTCAAAGGTGGTTGTGGGAAAGGGTGGCTAGGGTGTTGCTGTGGCAAGCGCGCTCCCTTTTGCTGTTTTTGCCTGGCTCCCGCTTTTTCCTGATGGCAAGCCTCGAGGTGACGATGCCTTCCCAGATGCTCCTCCTCCAGTTTGGATGGTCTTGGGCCAGTGATTCCCAAGTATCTGTGGGAATGCCGCATTTCGCTCGTGAGGCCTTGAGGGTACCACTGAAGAGTTTCCTCTGTCCACCTGGGGCTCTCCTGCCGTTTCGAAACTGGGAGTAGTGCACCTACTTACACAGTCAGTCAGTCACTCAGGGCAGTCAGAATCAGGATGCTCTCCCAAATAAAGGGTGAGGAGCTGAAGGTCAGGCAACCTACCATGTATCTTCAGTCTTTCTGCCATACTGGAGCTGCTTTCCCCTCGGATTGAGTGGGAAAGATAGGTAATAAAGAAGTTGTAAGTGGGTGGTACAGCTGTTATTTTTGATACTCGGTGTCCTGAGTGAGTGAATAGGCAGTGCAGAGGCCATGCAGTGAGAGAGGTGTCAGGGATTGGGATGGGTGATAGCAAGTGAGGGAAGGTTTTGCAAGCAAGAGCGAGAGCGAGAGAGCACGAACTTTGATGGGGAGGTGTGTACAGGAAGAAAAGTAGAGTGAGTGTTAAGTAGCAGAGAGAAGATGGAGATGATGGATTGGAGATGATCATTGACCTTCCTACAGTGCTGGCATTCATCCAGATGACTGTAACTATACTGACCAGGGTGGGAACCTTGGATCAGTCTGGCATGGTCTGGGTTTGGGACCTCCTCTGCTAGTCCTGGGGTTAAAGGACATCTCGCTTTTGCACCACTTCATCCAGCAGGATCTCCAGATCCCTGCTCACAAAGCAAGGCACCAAACTGCCCCTGCCCAGAGCAACTGTGCAGTGCAACTCTGGATTAACAGTGTTTTTCCAGGTACACAATGGCCTTTTAAAGATGCCAACTGTGCCAGGGAAACCATTTTCACATGACTTGTGGTTTGCTGATCATGTCAGATGGCTGGATGAGTGTGATCATACAGTCAGGAAAGGGAATGAAGCAAGAAAATACTGTTATTCTCAATATTCTTGTTGATGTCAGATGATGCTGTCACAGCTGGCCATGGTGCAGAGGGTCTTCCCCTCTATAGGCTGAGGAGATGCCGGCATCCTCATCCTCACTAGTTTCACTCTCCTCCCTCCCGTTGTCTAGGAGAGATTAGGATGTCAGTGATTGTGTTGCATTCCAGTGACTGCTGACCAGCTGGAGGTTCATGGAGCCAACAAGAGGCGGGTGTGAGACTGGTGCAAGTGTGAGAATGAGGTGAATGACTGGATGTTAAGTATGTATCTTGCTGGGCGAGAGATAGGGGTGTGGTGCATTAAACAGCCTGAGAAGCTGGCAGTGTAGTGGGTAGGCAACGTCTGGTAAAGATGTGTTGGTTGACCTTGATCACTCACGGTAGGTCACAGAATGATAGAATGGTGATAGCAGAGAAAGAAGCCTTTGTGTTTATTGAGCCTGTGCAGACTATCTGCAAGACAAGTTTAGTTAGTCCCACCTCCCCACCCTTTCCTGCAAGGCTGTCAGTAACTTCCCTCAGGTGCTCATCCAATTCTCTTTCAAAAGCCCTGACTATATTTACCTCTGGCAGTGCATTCCAGGACCCAACCACACATTGTGCAACAAAAATAAAACTTTTCCTGCTGTTGCCTTTGTTTTGTTTGCCAACTGCTTTTAATCGCTGGTTCATGGCCCTCTTGCCGATGGGAATCCTTTCTGTCTGTGGGTTTCTCTCTGTCTACTCTGTCCAAATCCCTCAGCATTTTGAAACGCATTATCAAATCTTCTCTCAGCCTTCCCTTCTGTAAGAAGAACAATCCCAGTTTTTCCAACCTATCCTCATAGCTGCTTGGAACTGGACAAAACAGTTGAATTTGAAGCAGAGTTTTATAAAAATTCATCATCATTTCCTTGTTTTTGTACTCTACAGTTCTATTTATAAGACACAGGATTATCCCATACGCCTTTTTAGTCACTTTTACCAACTACCTGTGACCTTCAATGAGTTGTGAGCAGATTCCTACCAGTTCCTCTGATCCTTAACCTAGTACCAAATTGTACCTTTGATTCATATTATCTTTAAAGTTATTAGACTGCTTCTGGCACTGTTACTGGGTCCTTTAGACTAGACTTGCCTTGCTTATTTGTTCCCAATCCATTTTTTATGCTTTATTAAACTTTTCTGTCATGCTATGTACGTTATACTCATAGTAAATACTTTATATAATCTATAATATATCCTATTCCCCATTACGTTGTTGTAGAAATAACCTGCCAGGAAGATCATTAATTTGGAGAAAATAGACATCCCTAAAGACTGCTGAGTCAATAATAGTTAGGAAAAATTGGGACTTTTACAAACGTGAAATATGTATTCATGGGTAGGATTTCTACTTCTCAACATCCTGAGGTCTAACTCTCCTCGTTCTTCAATTACTGTGATCATGCTGCCATGGTGCTGTCATGTGGGGTGAAAGAGAGGAGAGTGACATTAGGGCTAGGTCTCTGCACAACAAAGTCTCTTGGAATAAACAATGTTTTGTCACATGGTGTAGTTGAGGCACAGACTTTTAGATCTTTTGAATTGAAATTAGATAAATATTAGAAGTTTGCAAAGATACAACTCTGTGGAGAAAAGGGGGGCATGGGGGCAGGTGGTGTGGGATTAATTTTGGAGTGCTTCAGAATAAACCCAATGGGTTGTATGACTTCTTTATATACTTCTAGGATTCTATCTTTTACCATATTTAGTACTGAGGAAATCAAAGCCATCATTAGCAGTTTCTAGACACACTCCACCCCTTTTCCATTCACTCGATTCCTCTTCTGTGGCTACACCAGACTGTTCACAGCTCTGACATCCTATTTAACCCCCAAATGAATTTCAGGCACTGGATCCTCACCATCGCATAGACCTCTAACTTCGAACAATCCCAATATTGTCTATGTTGCATTTTATATTATTCCTTTGATGATGAATCCCTCACATGTTTATTTTATCTGTGCTTTTCTTGACAATATTCAAAGCTATTCTCACAATGAATGATTCCTCCTGACCCCAGAGAACTGACTTCAATGGCTGCTGGTTGCTTTGTGTCTCTCCCCACACCTCCCTCTCTCCACTTGAAAGGGTCTTGGTGACTGTGGACTTTCTGTGTTGGGAATTCTTGGTAAGGAACTGCAATGGTTTGCCATTGCTTTCTGTAAATGCCAGACCAGGATGTCTGCCATTCTTTTGTCGTAATATTAGTGTATGCTGGAAGGATTTAAAAGTGGACATCAAACTGTTTGACTACAGAATGAACACACCTTCCCTAGCCATTAAGTCCTGGGTGACTGAAACCTGAAGCTTCTTGCTTAGCGACAGGAACACTACCTACTATACCACAAGGCCCTCACAATAATGATAATATTTCAACAAAAAAATTATTTCATTCACCTTAACGATCTTTTGGACAATTTTTCAGCAGCTCACAAGAGGAGAAGAGATAAGTGAGTCAACCTTCATTTATCGTCGAGATAACAAGGTGTGGGGCTGGGTGAACACAGCAGGCCAAGCAGCATCATAGGAGCAGGAAAGCTTGACGTTTCGGGCCTAGGCCTTTTTTCTGATGAAGGGTCTAGGCCCGAAACGTCAAGCTTTCCTGCTCCTGTGATGTTTCTTGGCCTCTTGTGTTCATCCAGCTCTACACCTTGTTATCTCAGATTCTCTAGCATCAGCAGTTCCTACTATCTCTATTCATTTATTGTCAATTGTTTGTGCCAAAATGTTACAGTGAATGTTAGCTTGTAACTCACATTATTTTGAACTCCCTACCTTCCCAACAGCACCTTGAGGTGTGTCTTCACCACAATGACTGCGGCAGTCTAAGAAGGTGGCTCACCACCACCTTTTTGAGAACAATTAATGCCAGGTAATAAGTGCTGGCCTTGCCAGAGATACCCACGTCCTATGAATAATCATAAATAAAAATTTAGCTATGACTCCTGGTGTTAAAATGAGAGAACCTCCATGGTAATAATCCAATTTAACAATGGTTATATTTCGCAACTGACTCATCCTCAGCACAAAAAGTACAGGAATTATTTCATTGCAGACTATTTCATCATCAATATTTATCTAGATCCTTAATAGCTTTCATCGTGTGCCCAACCGGGCACTTATCCAGTTCTTTTATAAGGTGCTGAGACAGCAGCATTCCTTTATCTGAAAGCCTATTGAATAAATCAACATTTTATCTCCAGGTTTAGGCTAGAAATGGGACAATACAGGGGGTAGATATCCCTTGGGTTTACCACTTTTTGGGGGCATAGACAGTAAAATGGAATAGTATTGTTCTTCAAAAAACATTAAGAAATGTCCACTGTGTTTAAGTAAGATGTCTTAGGCATGATCCAGCTGTCCTCTCTATTTTCACAAATCTGCCTCAAAAGATGTCCAACCAACAGAGATAGTGAGAACTGCAGATGCTGGAGTCAGAGACAACACAGTGTGGAGCTGAAGGAACACAACAGGCTAGGCAGCATCAGAGGAGCAGGAAAGTTGACATTTCGGGTCGGGATCTTTCTTCAGAAATGGGGAGGGGGAAGGGAGCTTGAAAATAAATAGAGAGAGGAGGGAGGGGCTGAGGAAGGTAGGTGGGATGGTGATAGGTGAGTGCAGGTAGGGAGTGGTGGAGATTGGTCAATGAGGTAGGAGGGGCAGATAAGTGGAAGACGAAATGGACAGGTTGTGTCAGGTCAAGGAGACGGTGATGAGAGGGAGAGTTGGTCATGGGATGAGGCTGGGGGTGGGAAGATTTTGAAACTGGTAAAATCCACGTTTAGTCCATTGGGCTGTAGGCTCCTGAGACTCTCGCTGCAACTTCCTTGTCTGCTCCACACTCCCCACTAACCCCCCACTCCTGGCACTTTTTCCTGCAACTGCAGGTGGTGCTGCACATGCCCCTACACTTGCCCCCTCACCTCCATTCAAGGCACAAAACAATCCTTCCATATCAGACAGGGGTTCACCTGCACATCCGTCAACATTGTCTACTGCATCCGCTGTTCCCAATGTGGCCTCCTCTACATCAGTGAGACCAAGCAGAGACTTGGAGACCATTTTGTAGAGCATCTGCGCTCTGTTCATGACAAAAGACAACATCTTCCGGTCACCAACCATTTTAACTGCACCTCTGGGTGACATGTCCATCCTGGCCCTCCTGCAGTGTCACAATAACACCACCCACAAACTGGAGGAACAGCATCTCATATTCCGCCTAGGGTGCCTTCAGCCCAATGGCCTAAACAAACAGGTCTTAATGCATGCTAATTCCATCAGCATGAACTCAATGCTAAGCCAGTGACGTCAGTGCTGGTTCAACCACCTTCATTGGAAGGATGATGGTGATATACCCAAAGGCTTTTTTATGGTGAAGTATTCACAATTCTTCAGTGTCCATTCATCCACTTCAAGGACACATGCAAACAAGACAAGAAGATGGTGGATATTGATTCTGTCATCTGGGAGATAGTCACCAATGACCATGATCTTTGGAGCTGACTCTTTGGAGGAACATTGAAAGAGTTGAGTTGAAATGGAAAGAGGACTGTCATATAAGTGATTTTGCCTGAAAGCGTTAAGTTAGAAGCTTTGGAATAACTCTGCCCACTGACATCCAAATGACTGTCTCAGGAAGGAACTAGAAAGTCTAGGTTTTGATGTTTAACTGTCAGGCACGTGGCATAGATGTCATTATTATCTCTTAGGAAATAACAATTTCTCTCACCTAATGTCAATGAAATTAGCCAGTCATAAACTAATCTGACATATTATCTTATTATTATGTAATAATCTATTTCCTGCCACTAAAGTACGTGTCTCTCTCTCAAAAAAAATTGTGGTTAGTCCTTGACCTTTTAATACTAGTAAGCCCTGTAGACTGGTATTTCAAGAAGAGTTGGTTACAACAAATCCACTCAAGGAAGATCCCAGTAGAACCAAATGCCTGAAGCTGGCATTCTTACGAGAGGGATCTTAGAGCCATCTCCCAATGTCCTGTGGACCTTCAGCTTCGGCACTTCATAAGTTTTAAAATAATTCCCTACCTTCACAAAATTAAACTAGAAGACACTGGAGAAACTTAACAGGTCTAGCAGCATCTGTGGAGAGAGAAACAAAGTTAATGTTTCGAGTCCAATATGACTCTTCTGCTGCAATTACAGGTAATGCCAAGACCCTTGAATGATCACCTGTCAAGTTTTGGTATCTGTAATTGCTGATACTGTGCAATGCCTAGCACTGTCATTGGAAGACTGAAGTTTGTTTTTAAATATTCCCTGTATCATGTTTACCATCACATTGCCTTATATTAAGTTTTAACTATAAAACTGCCCCCGCTTAGAATCTAAGCGCTCAACAAAATGAAACTGAACTGTAAATATTTCCCCAAGCTGAAGTAGAACAGACCAATCGCAGAAATTGATTCTATGCAACAAGAAGTAACACGGGCACACTTTGGCTTTAGTCATTTTATTGGCTCCAATGCTCTTCTGGAAGTAGTTGCACTCAGATTAAGATGGGATGGGGTCAAGCAATTAGTTGCAATCCTAGCCAAGCTGTTCCAGTACAGCTACAATACTGGTATCTTGCCAGCAATATGGAACTGTTCCCAGGTACATACCATCTACAAAAAAAAGGACAAATCCAATTTATCCAATTGTTGTGTCATTAATCTACTCTTGATCATCGGCAAAGAGATGGGAAGAGTCCTGGGACGGTGTTATGGAGTTAAACTTTCAAAGGAATAACCTGCTCATTGACACTCAGTTTGGGTTCCACCAGGGCAGATCAGCTCCTGGCCTCATTACAGCCCTTGTCCCAACATAGATAAAATTGTTGAACTCCGGAGGTGAAGTTTGAATGACTGCTCTTGACATTCAGCCAGCATTTGGCTAACTGTGGCACTAGGAGTATTACAAATTAGAGTCAACAGGAATCAGTGGCAACTCCCAATGGCTGGAGTCATACCCAGCACAAAGGAAGATAACTGTAGTTTTAGGTGAATAATCTCAGCTCCAGAACATCTCTGCAAGAGTTCCTCAGGGGAGTGTCCTAGGTCCAACCATCTTCAGCTGCTTCATCAATGACCTTCCTTCCATCATAAGGACAGAAGTGAGGAATTTCATTAATGCCTGAACAATGTTCAGTACTATTTGAAATTCTTCCAAGAGTGAACCAGTCCTTGTCCATTTGCAATAAGGCCTGGACATCCAGGCTTGAGCCCATAATAGACAGGTAACATTCACACTACACAAGTGCCAGGCAATGGCAATCTATAAGAGAAAATTAACCATCTTTCCTTGAAGTTCAATGATATTATCATCACTGAACCCCAACTATCAAAATCCTAGGGATTCCCATTGACCAGAAACTGAACTGGACTAACCAGATAAATGTGACAGTCACAAGAACAGATAAGAGGTTTTGATTTCTGCAACTAGTAACTCGTCGTTGGATTCCATTAGGTCTCTCTGCCTTCTACAAGACACAGATCAGGAGATGGAATACTCTGCACATGCCTGGATAATTGCAGCACCAATGCATGCAACTTCTCCCAAGAATCTTCAGACCATCTAGGACTCAGAATCCAGGCTCATGGTCACTCTATCGACCACTTTCAACATTCACTTCCATTGCCATGACACACTGTGGTAGCAGTGCGTACTATCCACAAAATTCACAGCAGCAACTCACTAAGGCTCCTTACACAACATCTTTCAAACCCACAGCCTCTACCACTGAGAAAGACAGGGTCACCTGCAGGGTCTCCTCCAAGTCACACATTATCCTGACTGGAAAAGAAAACATCAAGCACAGCAAGGCAGTGAGACAGAACTACAATGTTCAGCTTCTTAGTGGGGAAATAATGGTAGTTTTAAAATAAAAGGGCATCGGTGCATGAGAAAAGAGGTCTATTTCGATGTTGTTTCGAACTGTAGTCTGCAAAGCCAGTGTAGTGGAAGGAAGGTGGATGATAGGACCAGGAAAGCAATTGAAGTATTTCTTGGAAAGATGAATTTAGAGAAGATAATGGTTACTGGAAAGGCAAGCTGCAGATTGGAGTGTTCGGTTAAAATGATTGAGGATCATGGGTGGTGGTGGTTTTATAAGCAATACCAGAGCTTGGCAGCTTTTCCCAATTGTCTCAGTGCTTCCCAGTAGTTTCCAGCAATCTTCCTAAAAATCCCAGTGTCCAATGGCATAAGTCCCACAGAAATCTTATTTTCTCTAGCTTTCACAGAAAGAATTTCTCTCACTTTCTATGAGAGAAGAGATAGGTAGTAGAGGTAGCTGTGCTACATGAGACATTCAAGATTGATGCTCTCATATATCAGGGCGTCAGAAATTACTTTGTGGAGACAAAGATGGTGAATACAGAAATTAGGCCAGTATTACAGATGAACAGTTAATTCATGAAGCTGAACCTTAGATATCTGTGATGAAGTGTCAGTTGAATCGTATTTCTTGGACGATTTTTCACCACAAGGCATTGTGAGATATCTCGCTGTATCTTACAAAACCCACATTATTCGCTATTTAAGCCACCACGGCATTCGTCTCACTCAATCTGGGTCCATCTAACCAAGCACTGATTTCAGAACGCTGACCAGATATTCACTGAAAGTTTCATCATCTTTGAAAGGCCTCTGTCTACTTAGACAAGTATTGGAATCTAGTGATGCATCTCACCAGTAATGGCACAGCAGCTGCTCAGAGATTACCTGTCCTTAACTACCACCTGTCCAAATATCCCCATTTTGACTCCATTATTCTGACAAATGGACAATTCCAAACCTGAGCTTTTGTTTACAAACAGCAATAGTAACACAAACGAAATGAATATTGGCTGCCAGTTTGGCTCCATAATTCAATGGTATCATGATCGGCAACAATTTTACATTCCTTGATGATCTGCTGCACCCAGCTCTCATTGACTGGAACTGGGCATCAGTCAGATTCTGTCTGGCTTGTAGCACCTGAGGCAGCTGAGCTCTGTTATCCACAAGGAGAGCTTCCTTCTCCCCAATGTCCTCATCCTTATCCTCGGCTAACTTATCCGATTCCCTCAGTTCCTCAGCATCTGTCACACCACCGTTGTTGCCTGCTTTAATTGTGCAGACCACAGCATACCAGAAAAATGTGGCACACCCTGTCTGGTTTATACTGTAGGAACTCCATTGCTCCACACACCCCCCATCCCCCACGTGCCCTGCTTAGACTGGGCTGAGGAATGGAACCTCATCGTTTGTTGCACTGTGGCCCCGATCACAGCGTGGGCCCTTCATATCCCAGACCCACATCAATCATGAAACTTAACATTAAATTCTATCATCACACTTACAGAGATATTCCTTTCCTTGCACCGCAGTATTAAAGATTCACAAGTGCTGAGGTGTTTTGGCCAGAATTTGTTCCATTTCAAATGATTGCCTCTAACCTCTGTATCAATGAGATGCCAATGTTAGGTTTCCAAAAAGCAATGGCTGGTGCAAATTACCTTTGACCAGCATTTATATCCTAAATACGATCCCTGCATGTATTGCAAATTGGCAAAGAAATGTTTGCAAATGAAATGTAGTTGGTGGTTTGAAAATACTTGTTTCATATATTTGCCCCTTCGATATCCTAGCATCCAACAGATGTGGATTCTGCTCTTTTGCTCATTAAACTTAAACTGACTCTGCCCACCATGTGTGTTATCTCAGCCAGTTACCAGTTGCATTGTGTATACAGTGAACTGGAAGTGATGGTACAAAACACAATATGTGGTGGACTCCATCAGCACCAGGCTCTGCCTGGTGTTCAGTTACCCTGGCAGGACCTCTATGTCTCTTTCTGCCTCATTCTACATTGACAACCCATTTCCACCCAGCCTCACTCCCAATGCAGTTTTCCAAAGTGGAGACCCATTGCATTGAATATTGCTTTCAACTGCCCTCCCAGCCCCTGGAACCCCGACATTACATCTTCATGATGCCCACTCCTCCTATAGGGGTCAGGCTTGGCTGAAGCGCCAGCACATGAAAAGGCATGGTGTGCCAAGGCAGGGGTGCTACAAGCATACAGGTAGGTGCTGTGTGAGAAATCAAGCAGACTTGAGTTGTAGCTCGATCCAATCTGTGAGTTGGGTGCTTTCCCTGCATAAAGTTCTTGCTGTGGCCTTTCAATGTTAGCTGTCGGTACTCCTTTCAATACTGCTCTGTGTTTCCTAAAAACCTGTAAGTGGATCAGAGAGGTGCTAAATCTTGAATGTCAATATCTGTGGACAGCAAATGCATGTGTTTTGGTGCTCATGGATTGAGTGCTTAGATGCTCTGGCACACTTGGTAAGATAGGAAACTGAATATTAATGAGATGTGATGCACAGTGATGAAGGCATTTAACAAGCTACAATTTCATTAAACAAGCTACAATTTCATTAAACTGGCAATTTGGCATTGCCTAGTGAGAAATTCACCTCGACACCTGGCAGATGCATCAAAGGTTCAGTGAGTTGCTCCTGACATCGAGATAGGCCTTGCTGGAATTCTCACATAGTTCTGCCACAAATCTCAGCCATAGACCATGTCTTTCAGGCCGCTATAAGATTTTGCTCATGATGTTCGTAGGGCAAAGGTTTGGAATAAATGGATCTGAGTTTCCTTGGATTTTCCACTGAAATCTACATATGTGCTTTCGAAATCTACAGGGCTTGTGATATGTTACAGCAGAGTGAGTGAGGAAATTCAGAACTAAACAGATCGAGTTGGCAATGCACCTTAAGGGTGGAGTTTATTGTTATTGTTTGGGAAAGAGTGGGGCTGAAGGTAAACAGGAAGCTATGGATTACTAGATGGATGAAGATGTGAAGAGATAATCACATTAATGACTGAGACAACTGGCAATGTATGAAGCAGGCGAGGCTTTTACTCTCTACTTTTTCTCTCACTGATGTTCCTAGTCCACCTGGAGAGAGATATGAATCCACAGCACAGGGCTAAGTGGTCTTACAATTTCTATTGCCATTTCCTACTCTGTTCAAACCGACCTTAACAACAAGAACAACAAAGGATAATGGAGCTATTCATTGATAAATTGTTGAAGTTGTTGACTTCGTTTGGCAGTGCTGAATCATATAAACATATGAATTAAGAATAGGAATAGACCATTCAGCCCTTGAGTCTGATAAGATCATAGCTGATCCACTTGTCTTAACTCCACTTTTCTGATTATCCTTTATAACTTTTGAGCTCTTTGTTAGGCAAGAATTTGTTAACTTCCGCTTAAAACATTTAATAACCCAGTCTTCACTGCTTTTTGGGGAAAAGAATTACACAGATTCACAACACTGGGAGACTCATTGATTTTAAACTGTGTCCTCTCGTTCTACTCTCTTTCACAAGGAGAAACATCTCCTGCATCAAGTCCTTCAAGGTTCTTATAGGTTTCAATAAGGTCACCTCTTGTTCTTCAAAACTCCAAAGATACAGGCCCAGTTGCTGACTTTTTCCTCATATGAAGTAATCTTTCACCCCAGGAATCAGTTGAGTTATCCTTCTCTGTGCTGCCTCCTCCGCAATTATGTACTTTCTAAAAATAAGTGACCAAAACTGTATGTAGTACTCTAGATGTGATCTCACTAGTGTCCTGTGTAGCTGTAACAAATATTTTACTCCCCTTGCAATAAGCAACAATAATGAATTAATGTTGTTAAGGTAGGTTTGAACAGAGTAAGAAATGCCAGTAGAAACAATAATTCTATTTACCTTCCTAATCACTTAATACAGCTGCATACTAACTTTTCGTGATTCATGTAACAGGACACTCTGATCCCTTTGCACCCTAGAGTTCTGTAAATTCTCAATTAAATAATAGGCTGATTTTGCATTGGTGTTAATTATTTAGCAAAGTGTTTTATCAAATATATACAAATACACTCTTGTATAATGGACCCACACTGGAAACACTTCACAAAGACCACCTCCCACTCTTTCTAGCCTCCGAGCTTATACGTCTATCACTTTCACCTCACATACCTTCCTAGCTTCCTCTTAAATGCATCTCTCCTGTTTGTTTCAATGTCATCCGGTCATAACCGGTTTCACAGCATCACCACCCTTTAGGGAATGATATTTCTTCTGGATTCTGTATTGGAATTAATGATGGCCCTGGAGATGGCAGCTTTTTTGATTCATCCCAGAAATGGAAACATCACCTCAGTAAAACCTTTTACAGCTTCAAAAATTTGTAATAGGTGCCCTCACAGCCTTCACTTTTCCGGAAAAGGGTGCACCATTTTGTTCAACCTTTGCTGTCCAGTTCTGGTATCTTCCTTGTGAATCTTTTTTGGGCTTGTCCCCTTGTCTTTTCATCTTCGTTGATGATATGAAGATCAGAGCTATTCACACTGCAATTCTCTGTTCCCCATCTATATTATCTCCCACGTAGCTGGACAGTATGGCAATCAGAAATGAATCGACTCTTGCAGGGCAATGTATAAAAAACTGTTAACATAATAAATGCTTTCATCACAAATTCTCCTGTGTGTGTTCCAGCTGAAAGCAATAACAAGCCACTCGCGATTTAAGCTTCACTGGGTGACTCTGAGAAGGAGGTAAGGGGAAGACTGTCTCCAAAAGCAAATCCTGGTTTCTTTTTCGGAAAGTAAACCTATCCACTGTAATGTTTTACTGCTGTAACAATATTTCTATTATATGACTGCAACCATAAAACATGAGTGGAAAGTTTTAACTTATAGATACACACGGATACAGACTTGGGAAATCTTTACTTTCTGGAACTTACTGTTTTGTTTAGGGGCCTGGTTTTTTTTTTGTGTGCAGACTAGCTGCATTTTTTTCATTTGAGAACAATATATCTTTGTAATATCATAAAGCACGCTGATTAAGCCAGGAAAATTTGTTATTTAACCCCTTAGTGAACATAGATGTATGATTTTCCACTACATAAAAAGAATAGCAAAAGTTAGGTTCCTTAATTTCGTGCAAAGACATTAGAGAGTCTTATTGTTGTGGGATATCCTTTTAAGCTTTCTTTTGTGTGTGATATGGGGGGTAGAGAAGCTCCAAATGGGAGGCCTCAGCACTCTCATATTTGGAAGAATGGCTGGCACTTTTATATTGCCTCTGGTTGGCTGGTAACTGCTGCTTAAACAGCAGCAACTACAGAACAAACCCAGGGCCAGAGGGACGTCGTACGGAGGCGGGTCCTGGACCGGAGGCCGTCACAGGGAGGCAAGCCCTGGGCTGGAGGGCTGTCACGGGAGGTGAGCCCTGGGCTGGAGGGCTGTCATGGGGAGGTGAGCCCTGGACTGGAGGCCATCGCAGGAAGGTGGGCCCCGGACCAGAGGGATGTTGTGGGGAGATGAGTCCTAGGACCAGAGGCACGTCATGGGGAAGCGAGTCCTGGATTGAAGGGCCATCATGGAGAGGTAAGGGTCTTTGCGGACTGGATGTGAGGCCTTGAGCTTTGAAGACCAGCATGGTTTGAAGGCTAGGTGCCGGCACAAACTGGAATGGAAGGAATGTGAATTGAATACTTTTTATTTCTTTTTACTTTTGTGCTTGACTTTTTATTTTTTTTTTCTATTCTATACTAAATACTTAAGTATCTATACCTGGTTACCTTGTAGCTAAGATGGCATCATAAGTGGTGACATTGCAAACTTTTCACTGCACTCATTCGAGTGTTTGTGACAATAAAGCCAACTGAATTTAATTCAAACCTGAGAAATGTAGTTCAAACTCTTGTTTCAATTATCATACTCCAGTTTTGAGAAGGGGCCAGAACTAAGGGGTGTTAAGACTCTTGTTGACATGAACCATAACCCTACACCTGGAGGAGGTTTGATAAATGTCACAACTCAAAATCAGGTTACATATCTTTAATGCATCTCTCGATTTTCCAAATCAACCACTTTTATGGGTGTTTTATACCTGTTCAATTCATACCCTATTATTTGTATTAGATAAGTATCAAATTGATGATGTGCCAATGGGAAACAAAATATGGCAGAAGCACAGAAACACGGAATTTTGGAGAAGAACTAGGCCATTCAGCCCATTGAGCCTGCTCTACCATTTGGTAAGATCATGGTTGATCCTCTATCTCCGAGCCAGTTTCCTGCTTTCTCGTCCCCCACCCCATAGCCCTTAGTTTTAAATCTATTTTTTTCTTGAATATATTGAGTGACATGGCCTCCACAGCCTTCTGTGGTAGAGAATTCCACAGGTAAACTGACCTTTGAGTAGAGCCATAGGGTCATAGAGCTGCACAGCACGGAAACAGACCTTTTGGTCCAACTTGTCCATGCCGACCAGATATCCTAAATTAATCTAGACCCATTTGCCAGCATTTGGAGCGTATCCCTATAAGCCCTTCCTTTTCAAGCACCCATCCAGATGCCTTTTAAATGTTACAATTAAAGACTTTTTTCCCATCTCAGCCGTAAATGGCCTACCCCATATCCTGAGACCATGTCCTGTGTTTCTAGACACCCCAACCAGGGAACGTATTCTCCTTGCATCCAATCTGTTCAGCACTGTTAGAATTTTTTATGTTTCAATCAGATCCACTCTCATCCTTCTAAACTAAAGTGAATACAGGCCCAGTCAAGCTTCCTCAAAGGACAGTCCTACCATCCCCTAGTATCCTCAGTATCAACCTCTTCTGAGCTCCCTCAATGGCACGTATATCCTTTCTTAGGTAGGGACACCAAAATCACAAGCAACAGTCCAGGTGTGGTATCACCAAGGCCCTATATAACTACAATAAAACATCCCTATTTCTGATCTCAACTCCACTTGCAATGAAGGCCAATATATTATTTGCCTTCCTAATTGCTTGCTGACCTTGCCTACCCACTTTCATTTATTGGTGTACAATGACACCCAAATCCCTTTGTAAATCTACACTTCCCACTATATCAACATTTAATTAATCATCTTCCTTTGTGTTTTTCACACTGAATTGTATAATGTCACAGTTAACCACATTGTACCACATCTGCCATGTGTTTGCCCAAGCCCTCAACTTGTCTAAATTACCTTGAAGCTTGCTTGCATCCTGCTCACAACTCAGAATCCTGCCCAGTTTTGTGCTGTCTGAAAACTTGAAAATGTTACATTTGTTTCCTTCATCCAAGCCATTTATATATATTGTGAATAAAAATTAATGTTATAAGTACACATATGCAGACTTTCAACTACTGGCTGCCTGCTTCTGGCCAGACGAATGGACAAATGACATTTGAAAAACCAATGGGGATCTTTCCTCCTGAGCCATCCACAGCTTTAAATGAATACCCAATGGTGCTGGCCAAATAGCTTTAACCCTCTTACTGAATAAAAATAGAATGCTAGTCTTGAAAATTTCTATTGACGCACATTCTGGGTTTAAGGAAACATGTTTAATGTTGCTTTATTGGTTTACAAAGTAGTTCTTCCTGAATTCATTCCTAGAGAGCCCATATCTCTAATTTTAGTGCCATGCCCACTTGATTTTTACTAGAGGAAATTGTTTAGTTGTGACTAGCCTACTGAATTCCTTTATCATGTCAAAGGCCTTGATTAGATCATTCATCAAGGTTCTATATAAAAGAGAATACAGGTCGGGTCTATATGGCCACAAAACTTAACTTCTTTAACTTTAGGCAACATTCTGGTGAATTCTGCAGGTACTGAGGCAGTTCAGAAGAATAGTGATATTGGACTTGAAATGTTAACTCTGTTTCTCTCTACACAAGCTCAGCCAAACCTGCTGAGTTTCTCCAGCATTCTCTGTGTTGGTTACAATGACAGTCATGGGAGGACCAAGTTAGTCCCTGAGAAAGCCATCAATATGCCAAAACAACATTTCAGTTACCTCAAATCAGTCTTCCATAAAGGCAGAAGCACACAACATCTTCCGTATCGTTGTTGTGTACACTTTATCACATCATCTTGCCATACCACTGTAAAATAGTGAGACATCAGCAGCATGTATTATAATAATGTGTTATGGAGCTATGACAACACCAGTGTCACCTGATTATATAGAGAGAATTAGAAGGCAGTAGAGGTTCTGGAAAGGAGGAGTTATAACGAGACATAGGTGAGCTTGCATATCACTTGCTGAAGGTAAGCATGCAGGTACAACAGGCAGTGAGGAAGTAAAACGATATGTTGGCCTTCATAGTGAGAGGATTTGAGTATGTGAGCAAGAATGTCTTACTACAATTGTACAGGACCTTGGTGATTTTGATTTAATTATTGTCACATGTACCGAGATACAGTGAAAAGCATTGTTTGGTGGGTTATCCAGGCAAATCATACCATGTGCAAGTACATCAGAGTAACAGAACAGAATGCAGAATATAGCGTTATAACTACAGAGAAAGTGCAGAGAAAGATCAACCTAACATGAGAGGTCAGTTCAAAAGTCTGATAACAACAGGGAAGGAGCTATTCTTGAATGTGTTGTCATGTGTTTTCAAACTTTTGGATCTTCTGTGTTGTTTTGTCGTAGTTTGAGATCTGACCCACTATGGTGGTGGCATCAGCAAACTTGTAAGTGGAGTTAAAGCTGAATTTGGCCCCACAATCGTGCATGAATAAAGAGTATAATAAAGGTCTGAGTTCCCAGCCTTACGGGGCTTCCGTGTTGAGGGTTATCATGGATGAGGTGTTGTCGCCTATCCTTGCTGTTTGCCATATGTGAGTAAGGAAGTTGAGGATCCAGTTGTAGAGGGGGAGCAGAGCCTTGGAGTTTGGAGATGAGCTTGATTGGAATTATGGCATTGAAAGTGGAGCTAAAGTCAATCAGTAGGAGTTTGACATAGGTGTCCTTGTTATCCAGATGTTCCAGGGATGAGTGTAGGGCCAGGGAGATGACATCTGCTGTGGACCACGCCTGGAATATTGTATGCAGTTTTGGTCTCCTTACCTGAGGAAGGATCTTCTAACTGTGGAGGGTTTGCCAAATTGACTCCTGGGATGGCAGGACTGAGGTATGAAGAGAGACTGGATCATTAAGGGCAATATTCACTGCTATTTAAAAGAAAATGGGGTGAATTCTTATACCTATGAAAGTCTAACAGGACTAGGCAGGGTAAATGCAGGAAAGATAATCCCGAAGACCTAGGAGTCCAGAATGGGAGGTCACAGTTTAAGGGTAGAGGGAAGCTCATTTGGAACTGAGATGGGGAGAAATTTCTTCACCCAGTGAGTGATGAGCCTGTGGAATTCTCTATCATAGAAAGCGGTTGAGGCTAAAGCATTGACTTTTTTCAAGAAGGAGTTGGATAGAATTCTTTTAGCTAAAGGGATCAAATGCTATGAGGAGAAAGCAGAAACAAGGTATTGGGTTGGGTGATCATATTGAATGATGGAGCAGACTCAAAGGGCAGAATGGTTTACTCTGGCTCCATGTTCCTATGTCTCTATGTAAGCTTTAGCAGAATCTAAATAGAATGTATAGATCTGCTATGCTGCAAGTAAAGAGCTCTTATGGAAAGCCCATAGAACTCAAGAAGCAGCATTTAGGAGATTAATTACAGTTAGATGCGAGACGCACAATAAACCAACAACGGTGGCTGAACATTGACCCAGCAGTAGCTTCTCTGAAGTGCTCATTGAGCAAAGAAGAGGCTGAGGAACAGAAGAAATCCACTCAGCAAGCAATTCTGGGTTATTGGGCAACAATTAATGGGCCATACTTCCAGTAAAAAAAAATTAGAACCCCTTCATATCATTCCTGCATTAACAGCCCTTCAACAACAATTTATCATCACTCTCTGAGCTGCAAGAATGCACTTACCTCATACATAGTCCACCATTTCCACAGATGTTACCTGTCTCAGTGTAACCCTTCGAACAGATAGACTTGTACTATTCAGCTACTATGACTTTTAAAGTTTTCACAGAATGTCAAATGGAACAATTTCATCTTGGTTTAACCCCATCATACTTTTCTTTAGTGTTCTCTTACCGTTTCTAGTGCTTCTACACATCCTTCCCCAATGGCTTCATCAGGGTTACTGGAAATCTGCTGATGAGGGCCTTTGAATTGGTTCTGACCTCTAATAGCTTGGAGACCTGAAAAGGTATTTTGAAAAATTTGGCAACTGCTGAGCAAGCTGCTGCTGTCTTTCTAGCACTAAGGAGGGTACGGTAATTTGGTTGATGTGAAAGTAGATGTGTCGTCATCCTGAGAGAGGGCAACGTATAATTTTCTTATTGAGCCACTACCATTCCCACAGGCCTACACTGCCTTACTTTTATTCTTTCTTGAGATACCGACATCATACACTCAGTTGGCATTCATTGCTGATCTCTAACTGCCCTTGAGAAGGTGGTGATGGTCTGTCTTCATTAGTCACCACAGTTTATTGGATGTAGGTCAACCCACAGTGCTGTTGGTTAAGAGTTCCAGGATTTTGACACCAAGACAATAATGGAATGGCGATATAGTTCCAAGTCAGGATGATGTGTGGTTTGAAGGGAAAATTGCAGGGGATGGTGTTCCAATTTGTCAGCTGCCTTTGGCCTTCTAGGAGGTAAAGTTTGCGGGCCTCGAAAAAGTAGTCTCAGCAGCCTTGATGAGTTGTTGCAGTGAATGTTGTAAATGGCGCATACTGTGGCTACTGAGCTTCAGTGATGGAATGAGTGATGTTTGTCCTGGATGCTGTTGAGCTTCATGATTGTTGTTTCAGCTGCACTCAACCAGGCAAGTGGGGAATATTCTACCATATATCTGACTCGAATTTTGTAGGTAAAGTCATAAATTCACAGAGATATACAGCATGGAAACAGACCTTTCGGTCCAACTCATCCATGTCAACCAGATACCTATGTAAATCTTGTCCCATTTGCTAGCATTTGGCTCATATCCCTCAAAACCCTTCCTGCTCTTAGACCCATCCAGATGCCTTTTAAATATTGTAATTGTATCAGCGTCCACCACTTCCTCTGGCAGCTCATTCCATACACACCACTCTCTGCGTGAAAAAAGTTGCCCCTTAAATCGCTTTTAAATCTTTCCCCACTCACCTTACACCTATGCCTTCTAGTTTTGAACTCCCCCATCCTGGGAAAGAGACCTTGTCTATTTACTATATCCATGCCCCTCATAATTTTATTAACTTCTATAAGGTGACCCCTCAGTCTCCGATGCTCCGGGGATAACAGCCACTTTCTATTTCAGCTTCTTCTATAGCTCAAACCCTCCAACCCTGGCAACTTCCCAGTAAATCTTTTCTGAACATTTTCAAGTTTCATAACATCCTTCCTCGAGGAGAGAGACCAGAATTGCATGCAATACTCCAAAAAAGCTGAACCAATGAACTATACAGCCACGACATGACTTCAGAATTCCTATACTCAATGCACTGACCAATAAAGGCAAGTATACCAAACACCTTCTTCACTATCCTATTCACCTGCAACTCCACTTTCAAGGAACTACGAACCTGCACTCCAAGGTCTCTTTGTTCAATAACACGTTCCAGAACATTACCATTAAATGTATAAGTCCTACCCTGATTTGTCTTTCCAAAATACAGCAGCTCACATTAATCTAAATTGAACTCCATCTGCCACTCCTTGGCCCATTGGCCCATCTGATCTTCCTGTCGTACTCTGAGGTAACCTTCTTCGCTGTCCACTACACCTCCAATTTTAGTGTCATCTGCAAATTTACTAACCATACCTCTTATATTCACATATCATTTATATAAATGATGATAAGCTGTGGACCCAGCACCGATCCTTGTGGCACACCACTGGTCACAGGCCTCCAGTTTGAAAAACAACCCTCCACCACCAACCTCTGGCTTCTAACTTGAGCTGGTTCTGTATCCAAGTAGATAGTTGTCCCTTTATTCCATGTGATCTAACTTTGTTAACCAAGGTTGAGGAATCTTGTTGAATGCCTTGCTGAAATCCATATAGATCACATCCACTGCTCTGCCCTGATCAATTCTCTTCAATACTCCTTCAAAATACTCAACCAGGTTAGTGAGGCATGATTTCCCACGCACAAAGCCATGCCAACCATCCCTAATCGGTCCTTGCCTTTCCAAATATATGCAAATCCTGTCCGTCAGGATTCCCTCCAACAAATTGCCCACCACCGATGTCAGGCTCATTGATTTATAGTTCCCTGGCTTCTTCTTGCCACCTTTCTTAAATAGTGGCACAACATTAGCCAACCTCCAGTCTTCTGGCACCTCACCTTTGGCAATTGTTAACACAAATGTCTCAGCAAGGGGCCCAGCAATCTCTTCCCTCACTTCCCACAGAGCTCTAGGGCACACCTGATCAGGTCCTGGGGATTTATCCACCTTTATGCGTTTTAAGATGTTCAGCACCTCCTCCTCTGTAATATGGACATTTTTCCAGATGTTGCTATTTATTTCCCCACGTTTTGTATCTTCCATATCCTTCCCCACAATAAACACTGAAGCAAAATTCTCGTTTAGTGTCTCCCCCATCTTCTGTGATTCCACACCTAGATGGCCTTGCTGATCTTCAAGCGGTCCTATTGTCTCCTTAGTTACCCTTTCGACCTTAAAGTATTCGTAGAATCCCTTTGGATTCTCCTTAAATCTATTTTCCAAGCCTATTTCATGTCCCCATTTTGCTCTCCTGATTTCCCTCAAGTACATGCATACTGCCTTTACACTCTTCTGGAGATTTACTCAATCCCTGCTGTCTATACCTGACATACGCTTCTTTCTTTTTCTTGACCAAGACTTCAATTTCTCTCGTCACCCAGCATTCCCTACACCTCCCAGCCTTGTCTTTCACCCTAACAGGAACATCTTGTCTCTGGACTCTTGTTATCTCATTTTTGAATGTTTCCCATTTTCCAGCCGTCCCTTTACCTTTGAAACATCTGCCCCCAATCAACTTTTGATAGTTCTCACCTAATACGCTCAAAATTGGCCTTCCTCCAATTTACAACTTTAACTAGATCCGGTCTATCCTTATCCCTCACTATTTTAAAACTAATAGAATTATGGTCACTGGCCCTAAAGTGCTCCCTCACTGACACCTCAGTCACCTGCCCTGCTTTATTTCCCAAGAGTAGGTCACGTTTTGCACCTTCTGTAGTAGGTACATCCACACACTGAATAAGAAAATTTTCTTGTACACACTTAATGAATTCCTCTCCATTCAAGCCCTTAACACTATGGCAATCCCAGTCTATGTTTTTAAAGCTAAAATCCCCTACCATGACCACTCTATTATTCTTGCAGATAACTGAGATCTCGCAAATTTGTTTCTCAATTTCCTGCTGACTATTGGGGGAGTCTGTAGTACAATCCCAATAATCCACCCAAATAATTTTCCTGGATGTATTCTCAAGAATACCCTCCCTAAGTACAGCAGTAATGTTATCCTGTGTCCCTTCTCTCTTGTTTCCCTTACTATCTTTCCAATAGCATCTATACTCTGGGACATTAAGTTGCCAGTCCTGTCCATCCCTGACCCACATTTCTGTAATTGCTACGATATCCCAGTCCCATGTTTCCAACCATGCCCTCAGTTCATCTGCTGTACCTGTTAGGCCTCTTGTATTGAAATAAACGCAGTTTAATTTATCAGTCCTACCTTGTTCTCTGCTTTGTTCCTGCCTGCCCCGACTGTTTGACTTACTCCTTTTCCCAAGTGTACTAGTCTCAGACTGATCTCTTTCCCCACTATGTTCCTGGGATTCCTCCATTTTACAAGTTTAATCCTCCTGAGCTGCTCTAGCAAATTTCCCTGCCAGTATATTAATCCCCTTCCAATTCAGGTGCAATCTGCCTTTATTATACACGTCACTTTTACCGCATGAGACATTCCAATGATCCAAAAATGTGAATCCTTCTCCGCTGCACCAGCTCCTCAGCCACACATTCATCTGCTCTACCTTCCTTTTCCCAACCTCACTAGCTTGTGGCACCGGGAGTAATTCAGACATTACTACTCTTGAGGAAGTTCTTTCTAAACTCTTGCCTACATTCCTGTATTGAATCCGCAGAATCTCATCCTTATCTCTTACTGTGTTGTTAGTTCCATTGTGTACAATGACCTCCTGCTAGTCCCTCTTCCCTTTGAGAATATTCTGCACCCTCTCCAAAATATCTTTGATCCTGACTCAGGAAGACAACGCGCCATTCTGATGTCTCACTGTCAGCCACAGAAATGTCTGTCTGTTTCTCTGACTAGCGAGTCCCCTCTCACAATCGACTGCTTGGAACTTGATGTACCACTAGTTACATTAGCGCCAATCTCCATACGAGAGATACATTGGCCTGAGAATCCATCACCCCCTACATTTTCCAAAACAGCATATTTATTTGAGAAAGACAAAGCTGTGGGAATCTCACGCACTAGCTGTCTCCCTCTCCTACCTTTCCTGGAGGTCACCCATCTACCTGACTGTATCTTCGATTTTTCTCTCTTCCTGCAACTACCATCCATCACACTCCTGACCTCCTGTAAATTCTTCATTGCGTGTAACTGCCACTCCAACTGATCCATGCAATCTGATAGGATTCGCAACCAAGTACACATCGCGCAGACATAATCATCAGTAACAAGGAAACTCTTCCTAATCTACTAAAGTGCATTTTTGGACCTTAAAAATCTACAGACCCAGAAAATAGCACAGTCTTACTGCTCTAAAAAAAACACTGCTCCAGGCTAACGTAGTACTATGTTTTATATTTTTAACGTTTAATCAAGAGACAAATCTCAATAAAAATGTATAATCCAAAAGAACCCATTCTACTCATTCTTGTAGATTTATGAAAAAGAAATTAGCCACTTAGCAGCTCCCCTGCTGTGATCTCCTCACACAGGCTCCTCCAAGGTCATTTCTGAATTTTGCTGTTTGTTTATTTTTCTTAGATGAACTCTGAAGTCCAGAGGTAGGATTTGAGGAATCAAGAAGTGAGTTACTTCTCTCAGAATTCCTAGTCTCTGATGTGCACTTGTAGCCATCATATTTAAGTAGCTGATCCAATTCAGATTATGGTCAACGGTAAGCACAAGTATTCTGATATTTGAGTTTCACTGATAGTAATTCCATTGAATGACAAGATGAAATGTTTAGTTTATCTCTTGTGGAGTTGATCATTGCCTGGCACTTATTTTGTACTAATGTTACTTGCCAAATATCCACTCAGGTCTGAATGTTGTCCAGGTCATGTTACATTGGCATTAGCAGTTTCTGTGTCAGAAGAGTTGTGAAAAGTGCTCAACGTTATGTCATCGTCATCGGTGAACATCCTCACTTCAAATCTGTGATTGATAGAAGGTAATTGATAAAGTAACTGGAGATGATTGGGCCGAGAGCATTCCTCTGAAGAACTCCTGCAGGGAGTCCCTGGAGTTGGGATAATTATCCTGCAGCAACACCAAAACCATTTCTTTTGAGCTCAGTAATGACCCCAGTCAAGGGAGAGAATTCCTCTTGCTTTCCATTGATTTCAGTTTCATTAAAGCCCCTTGATACCACATTCAGTCAAATGCTGTTTTGATGTCCTGGGCGGTCACTGACACCTCACATCTGGAGTTCAGCTCTTCTGTCTGAGTTTAGACCTGGGTGTAGTGAGGTCAGGAGCCAAATGGCTCTCATGGGAACCAAAGTGAACATCAGTGAGCAGATTATTCCCTTGCAAGTGCCACTTGATATCTGCATCACTCCCTTCTCCATCTGACATAGTGGTGCATCACAGCAGAATCACTCTCACCAACCCAATTACACCCACTTCCTTTCCAGTTTGGATTCTCTTCCCTTCTGTGGCACAATCTTTTCCTGCAGAATTATTTGTTGCGAACTGCTGTTCAACTGCCTGTGGCGTCTCTGTTGAGAAAGCATGACCAGTGGGAGAAATAACAAATTTGGAGAAGCAATATCTGATGGCTGTGATGAGGAAAGATAGATACAATCAACAGGAGAATGCAAGGCTTTCCAATGGTGGAGATGAACCCTGACTGTGGTTTATGACTGTTGCAAGGGTGCGTCTGGCAGGTGAGTTTCTGTTTGTAAAGAGAAGGACATATTTATTGGAAAAGCAGCTTATAGAGTCTAGGGAGAATAATTGTAAAGTCTGTAAGGAGGGACCAGTGGGGGAGGGGAATATGGTTTGGCATAACACTCCCGTGGCACGGTGTGATTTGTGTAGAGTTAGGAAGACCGACACTTCAGCTTTGCTGTCCTGGTGAGGCCAGTGATGCCTTCCCTTCACCAAAGCCATGCCTTGTGCCTTCCACTTCAACAACTCCCCTCCGGGTTTACCGTTGGCTGTGTCTCAGCATCCTGATGCCATCCCTTGGAAAGAGGACATGTTTCCAGTATCATACTTATCTGATCAACACCTTCATCATGATACCCCTGTAACATGGAGTTCCTGCTCTCTTTGTTCTGAAGATGTAGCATTCAAGTGGAGAAATGACAAAGCTTGTGTCTCTCAGGCTTAGGGATGATTCGTCAAAGTCATTTCAAATTCACTTCTCTGTCTCGTTCAAGGCCAATGGATCATACCCAGCATCCTAATTCCCACTTGGATAAGCTGCCTACCATTTTTAATGACTAGGTGGTTCACGACGGAAACAAAGTCTGGCTTTGCAAACCATTCAGGCCTACAGGTTTCATAAAGTGATCATTACAATTACTGCATTGCTCTGTAGCCACCTCAGGAGGATGGTCTACCCTAGGACTTTCTCTTCCATGTCAAGAGTTTCTACACTGTATCCAACAATGTGAGATTTCAAGCCTTACTGAAACTGTTTACTCACAAGAAGAAAGTGGCTTTTCAACCTCCTCTCCTCTATTCTGGCCAAAGTAAGAAAGAAAGATCTGTATTTATACCATGCCTTTCCCAGCCTTGGGATATACAAAGCAGCTTTACAGTCATTGAAGTATTTTTGAAATGGCAGCTGGTTTGTGCACTGCAAGATCCGACAAACAACATAGTGACCATGACCAAATAATATACATTTGTGACGCCAATTGAGTGCTAAATATTGGCCGGGATACTGGAGTGAACTTCCCAGCACTTTTTCAAACTTGCTGTGCCACGGGATAGTTAACATTCTCCCAAAAGGTTAATCGAGGCCTTGGTCTAATACCTCATCTGAAAGAAGGTAACTTTGACAGTGAGATACTTCCTTAGTGCTGCTCAGGAGTGTCAGCCTGAAGTTTGTGCTCAGGTGTCTGAAGGAGGGAGTGAATCCAAAAATTCCTGACTCAGAGCTGAGAACATCACCCTCAAGTCACAGCTGATCTCTCATGCTAAATATCTAATTATGACCCACCTCTCACATGTTGTTTCCTATCTCTACCTCCGTTGCATTTTTTTAACTTCTTTTCGTATCCCTCCAACAACAGTCAGTGCTCCCTCTGAGTTTTCCCTTCTTGTTCCACTGAGGTCCAAATATATCATTGTCCTTTCTCCAATACCTCCTGTCATAATGTCTCCTACATTGTTGGTGCTCATTTTTGTCTGATTACACTGTTGTGAATACCTCAGAACATTTTACTGCATCAGAAGTGTTATATAAATGTAAGTTATTAAACTTGTTGTTGAAATCATTGCATGGGCACTCAAATCTTTCTTTCCTGGCACTTAAAATAAACCTTTGGAGGTCCTTACCTTCCATAGCCTTCCTTTCCCTTCATATATAATTCCTCTATGGTCTTGCCCCTTTCTATGTTTGCAATCTCCTCCAATCCTACAACTCCTTGTGCTCCTCTAGTTCTACTCATTTCAGTTAATCTCCAATTTATGCTGGAGGCCATAAATTGACATATGTTCTAAGGTCTAGAATTCCATCTCTCAACCTCTATAGTCTGTTTCTCCTCCGACTCGATGTCAATGTTTAAAGTCTAATTGCTTGCCCAAGCTCTTAGTCTTCCAACTTAACATCTCCTAACGTGACTCGCCATCAAATTTTCTTAATGATCCTATGAAATGCCTTAAGGCAGGTTACCGGGTTAAAGGTGCTATATAAACGTGGGCTGTTCAGGTTGGTACTCATAATCTTTCAAAATACAATCATGGTGTCAACTAGTTGTAACTTCTGGAACTGTCTCATCTTTCCCATCACTCTATTCAGCCAGGCTTTTGCCCTGCTTTCGCACTGCAGTGTCTAAAAGAAAAGGGCACATGTCATCTTGTGTGAAAAGTTCTAATGTGCTTCAGAGAAAGATGAAAAGCAAAGTTAAAATGCTCTACAGTCAGCAAAGAGTTAAAACCTAAAACTAATTGTTTTTCTTCATCTTTATCTGTCTGTGGCACCAGACTTTGAGTATCTTTGAGGAAAAGTGCTTTCCAAGTGTTTGTATCGTATTGTCATGCTAAACTATGAGGTGTTTACACTTGGACTTAAATAGTAACAAGTTCTTGGAATGGAGGTAATATGAATTGGAAGAGACTTTCTTGGAGTCTGTGGCCTTGTTGACATTACCTCACATTGCTTTGGGCAGTTTTTCTTCTGGCACGTGCTGTGGGTGACAGAAGGTCCTTGTTTAGTAATGAAATGGACGTTCAAGAGTTTCGTTTCTGCACGGTTGGATTTTTTTTAAGCCATAATTGGATTCTGTACGGGTGCCAGATGAAGTTAAAGGGCCACTGCAGGGGAACCTTGCACTGCACGTTGCCTCTGAAAATAAATATAGCATAAGGATAAATTAATAGCACTCACTCTGCATCCCAGTAAGTGAGATCAGATGGCAACTTAATCTGGCTCAGAGCTTAATGCAATAACAGCACCATTGCATAAAAAGCCAAAATGGCTACTGTGGAAATGCTCTGTAATTCCTTCCAAAAGCAAATACAAATTGTCAAACATCCTGAACAGTTCTTAAATATATGTAGATTCATAACATTATTTTAATGCCAACTATGCTGTTATTCATTTGGCTGATGAAATGAAATCAGATTTTTTCCAGAATGGTGGACAGGTCTTTGAATTTTTCTGCACCTCCCAGCTGATATGAAACTTCTCATCCTTCCCAAACCTCACATGCAGGTTCCCCTCAACTCTTCATTCTCTTCTTGAAGACAACGTGACTCATGTTGGAGGAATTCACTGAGCCCAGCTTACTTTCTGGCAGGTTTCCACACACAATTGTCCCAATTCCTTTCTCTTTCTTGTTGCTAAAAGTGTCCTGTGGAGGCAATGGCAGTCAAACTCGATTCCGCCTTCTCTGGATGTTCACCAGGAGGTGGGCAGTGGTCACAGGAAAGTGCTGAGGGAAAGAGGCCAGGATCATTTTTTGCCCCCTTCCCCCTCTCTAATCTGTGGTACCATGCACAATTATAGTATCCCATGCAGTCTGGGCTAAGATGGGCAAACTCAGTGCAAAATAGGACATGAGGTCAGTGGTCTGCACTACTCATATATGCGACGGACAACGTGCTTTAACTCCAATTCTTATTGCTTAATATGGATAGGTAGGCTTTAAAATGGATTGAACTTTAGAGCTGATTTCTATTTATAGCAAAAAAGGGATTGGAGTGTCCAAGATTTCCTGTCTGCTTCTCTGGTTTTGGTTATATTGGCATCACTGACTAATATCTGTAATCTGCCAGCCTTCCTATGGGTAGCACCAGTTATCCAGCTGATGAGATAGTCTTCCTCATAATAAGAACTTGGTAAATGGAAATCATAGAACCTTACTGTGTGGAAGCAGGCCATTCAGCCCATTGAGTCCACACAGACCCTCTGAAGAGCATACCACCTAGACCCATCTTATCCCCATAACCATGTATTTCCCATAGCTAATCCATTTAACGTACACATCCCTGGATCATATGGGCAATTTAGCATGGCCAATCCACCTAGGCTGCACATCTTTGGACTGTGGGAGGAAACCGGAGCACCTGGAGGAAACCCATGCAGACACGGGGAGAACATGTAAACGCCACACAGACAGTTGCCAAAGGGTGGAATCAAACCTGGGTCCCCGGTGCTGTGAGGCAACAGTGTTAATCACTGAGCCACAGTATTGCTAAAATGACTTAAATTTGGGTCACGAAAATGAATAGTGACGGACCTGTGGCTTCTTTCTCTGACAGCTTGCTCCATTGTAGGGCAAAAGCAGAAACTGCTGAAAACCTCAGTAGGTCTGACAACATTTGTGACAAGGAAGCAGAGTTAATGTTTCGAGTCCGGTGACTTTGCTTGAGAAAAGCTTTGAAGAAGAGTCACTGGACTCAAAATATTATCTTTGCCTTCTCTCCACAGATGCTGCCAGACCTGTGAGTTCCTCCAGAAATTTCTGCTTTTGTTTCAGTCTTCCAGCATCTGCAGTTCTTTGTTATATTTTGGTGTTATGTTATGGTATTACCTTCGGGAAGAGAGACTGTTGATATGCTGTCTTGGAAGGAAATGGTCTTTGTAGTTAGTGAGGATAGCTACCTTGTGTTTTATCATTGCTGGAGTTCAGCAGGTGCCTTTTTCTGTAGGCTCCCACCAGTACATTCCCAAAGAACATGATCAGTCTATTTTTTTCATCCTTTGCTGTGGTGGCTCCTATTCCAAATCTCTACCATTGCAAATGATCAGCTGTACTAAATTTTCCAAGTGTGTCACCAGCGAGAATAGGGAATTCCACACCTCAGGTTGTTACTCACATCACTAATGCTGCCAGTTCTGAACATTTCCAGCACTTTCTTCTCTTCCAAAATACAAGTTTTAATGCACAATTATTGACCCAAAACATTAAGCCAGTTTCTGTCCTGCCTGAGCTGCTGAGTAATTTCTGTTTTTGCTCAAAAATGTAAGTTCAACCAAATATAATGAAAATGGTATTTTAGTACAGATGGTGGAGGTGTTGTCCATTATTATGAATCCTTTTGTAAAGGGGTCCAATCCTTCAAATAAGCATGTTGGCAATTTACCAGATACAAAGGTAGAGATACAATGACCAAGCTATTTAAGACACTGGTGAGGCCACAACTAGAGTATTGTGTGCAGTTCTGGTCACCACATTACAGGAAGGACGTAATTGCTCTGAGGAGAGGGTAGGCAAGATTTACAAGAATGTTGCCAGCACTGAAGAATTGTAGCTCGAAGGAGAGATTGGAGAGATTGGGGTTGTTTTCCTTGGAACAGACAAGGCTGAGGAGTGACGTGATTGAGGTACACAAATTTGTGAGGGGTAGAGATAGAGTAGTCATGAGGAACCTGTTCCCCTTGTCAGAGAGTTCAAAAACCAGGGGTCATAGATTCAAGTGGCAGAAGGATTAGAGGGAATGTAAGAAAAAACCTTTATACGCAGGGGATGGTGGGTGTCTGGAATTCACTGCCTGAGTTGGTGGTGGATGCAGAAACCCTAAACTCTTTTAAAAAGTACCTGAATCTGCCCCTTAAGTGCTGTAAGCTTCAGGGCTATGGGCTGTGTACTGGAAGATGGGATTAGAAAGGGCATCTGAATGTCTTTTGCTTGGCATGGACAAGATAGCCTGAATGGTCCTCTTCAGTGCTGTATCATTTTTATGATTCTATGGCTCTAGATCTCTAATTACCCCTGCTCTCTTGGATTAGTTCCCAAGTCTCCATTTTAATATTGTCATCCTTGATTTCAATTCCTTCCATGGGTTTAGCACACCCCCAACCCATCGCCTATCTGTATAACCCCCACCAGCATCACAAGCCTCTAACTCAAGCAGACTGTTTTCTGACATTTCAAAACTTTTCCACGATTGATTTTTCAGTTTGTGTCTCAAGGTAAAACTGGTGATTTGGAATTTCACAAAAGTCGTGGTGATGTTTATAATGTGGCACGGTATGAGATGCATTTTCTGTTGCTTGTCCTGGACTTGATCAATCTCAATTATACCTGGAACAACAAACATCCCAGGCTTAATTACAAACAATTACCCAAGTGATCTATTACAGTTCTGACCCACTCAGACATTAACACCTTTACTGGCTCCAGGGCTTTAGATCAACAATTAGGTCTACTCAGGCAACAAAACAACACTAACTTGGACTTACATCGTATCTTTAATGTTCAAAAGTATCAGGAAGCACAAGAGCGTTTTAAAAACAGCTGTTCACAATGAGTCACAAAAGAAGATATTTGATGAAATAGATAGGATTAGAAAGTCCTTTAAAGAAGGAAAATGTGGTAGATAGGCTGAGAGGTACAGAGAAGGAATTCTGGAGCTAAAGACCCAGGCAACTCAAAACATAGCCACTGTTGATGGAGCAAAAATTGGGGTGGCGTGGTGGCACAGTGGTTAGCATTGCTGCCTCATAGTGACAGAGACCTGGGTTTGATTCCACCCTCAGGCAGCTGTCTGTGTGGGGTTTGCACATTCTTCCTGTGTCTGTGTGGGTTTCCTCTGCGTGCTCTGGTTTCCTCCCACAGTCCAAAGATATGCAGGTTAGGTGGATTGGCCATGCTAAATTGCCCGTAGTGTTCAGGGATGTGTAGCTTAGGTGGGTTATAGGGGCATGGTTCTGGTTGGGATGCTCCAAGGGTCGCTGTGGACTTGTTGGGCCGAAGGGCCTGTTTCCAAACTGTAGGGATTTTATGAAATAAGACTGGGGATACATAAAGGGCCAGAATTCACAGAGTGCAGATATCTCTGAGTGTTCTGGGCCTGGAAGAGATTGAAAAGGTAGGGTAGGGTGAGGCTATATAGAGGGATTTGAAAACAAGGTGGAGAATTTTAAAAGCAAACTATTGTTTGACTGAGAGACAATGTAGATTAGCAAGCCCGGATGTGAAAGGATAAATGGGACCTGCTATTGATTAGGACATTTTGGTTTAGGCAACAGAGTTTTGGATAACCTCAAGTTTATCAAGTTTAGACGGTGGGTGGCTAGGCCAAGAGTCCTTTGGAATAGTTGAGTCAAAAGAAGGCATGCGTGAGAATTCCAGCAGCAGATAAGCTGAGGCAGGTTCAAGTCAAGGTGGAAATAGGTGACATGACATGAACATGCAATCTGAAGTTCACCTCAAGGTGGAAGGCAATATCAGAGTTGTAAATTGGCTGGCTTTATCTCAGGCTGTTGTCAGGAAGAGGGATGGACTGTAGATAGGGAGTTAGGAGTGGGGACCAGAAGCAACGGCTTCTGTCTTTTAGTAATCAGTTGGAGGAAATTTCTGCTGATTCAGTAGTGCATTTTGGATAAAGTGATAATATTAGCGAAAGTGGAGGAGTCAAGAGAGTAGAGGTGGGTGTCAGAGTATGTGTGAACACTAATGTTATGCTGAAGGACAATGTGTAAATAAGAAATAGGAGGTGGGGGGTGGGCGTGTGGGGGGGAGGTGGAATCCTTACATACTCCAGAGATAGCAATGAATCTCATATTGAATGGGATATCATCATGGTCTTTGCCAGGATCAAAGGATCCCAGGGGCTACAGCCCTGCCCTTCAAGTAATGCCAGTCAATCAGCAGCTGGCAGCTCTGTTGAATAGCAATGTTGCTGGGAAAGTCACAAGCCATTATTATTGGTCGTTTACAATATCAAAGCAGATAAACTCAAGAAAGTCATTAATCCCACCTTATGTCATTACGTGAGGCCCTACAATTTCCAATCCCCATCAGATCTCCTTAATTCAGCATTTTTCTGGCTGACCTCTCACTTCGCATTCTGTTCATCCCAAATTCCGTTGCCCCTTTCGAATTTGCACTGCTCACTTATCTGCAACCATTGACCTTATTTGGCTCATGATTTGACAAAGCCTTGATTTTAAAATTTTCTTTCCAAATCGCTCAACTGCCTCATCCCGTCCCTATCTCTATAGTCTCCTCCAACTCCTCAAATCTCTGAGTTATCTGTCCTGCTCCAGCTCTGACCTCTTGCAAAGTACCACTTTCCCTTCCTCAACCATTAACAGCCTCACTTGTGGTTGCCTAAGCCTTTGGAGCTATGTGCTAAATGTAAAGTGCTAACAGTTGCTATTGCTGTTGTTAATTGGCCCCAAGGTTTTTATCCTTTACTGTTAAACTTAAAGGTCTATTCCATGTGTTCATTGCTCTTTGGGGTCATTTTGACTGAAGGAAATATAAAACAGGAGAGATTTAAACTGACCTGCTGATTCTCAGTCACTGATTTTACATTGCACAAAACGTAGACGTTCTCCTTTGAGTGAAGATGTGCGGGACAGCAGGTACTTGTTTCAACCCATCCTATCATTCTGCTATTGTTTTTAACATGATGTAATGGTCTAGGGTTTGCTGTTTTCTAAAGCTGCATCCAGTCAACCATCAGTTGTTGCATCTGCAAGTCAAGAAGTTCAAGTTTTCCCAAAGTTCGATCTAACTCTGGCATTTTTGAATAAGCAGTGGTGGGAATTATTTGTACATCCACCTTTTAACAGTCTGTGTCATTTCATTTCCAATGGTCACCCTCCTGTCTGTTTGGGAAGGAAGTCAGTGAGTAGCGTCACAAACCACCACTTAGGCCAGGAAGGCAGTGGAACTGGTTGTTGGGATCATATAGGAACATTTCAAATTGGGAAGAGGGAATGGGAGCAATCCATGCTGGGAGTACCTGAATCTTTTCATCTTTTTATCTCCTCCTAGCCCCATATCCAAAGTTAATAAATATCTATTTTTGTGCCATATAAAAATCAAAAGAAATGCAGCTGCTGTAAATCAGGAACAAAAACAGGTGCTGGAAGCTCAGCAGGTCTGGCAGCATCTGTGAAGAAAAAAAATCGGACTTAACATTTCCTGTTCTGAGGATGGGTCACCGGACCCGAAACGTTAACTCTGATTTTTTTTTTCTTCACAGATGCTGCCAGACCTGCGGAGCTTCCAGCAACTTCTGTTTTTCTATCTTTTTTATACTGTCGTCTGAACCCAATCCTCTTTCCCCATTCTCTTCACCTTGTAGCAGTCGACTTTTGATGACACTATCAAAACATGCTTCTGTAAAAATGCACCCTGCTGGTTTTAGGCAGACATCTTTTCTGCCTGCACAGGAGTAAATATCACACTGACCTGCACTCCACTGTACCTGGCCAGCAATCTGTCTCACCTTCCCTAAAGTCCCCTCATCAATCCACCAAAGACAAAATGGTCAGTAGCCTTATTGCCCCATTAATAATAATGAAAAAGCTGGCTACATTTTTGAACAGAACATGACATGCATATTGCAGTCATTTTCATAGGCAACAGAATTAAAAAGCTCAGACCAAAGTAGGCTCGTAATTTTTTTGTTTTTAGAATAACAACGGCATGCCCTATTACAGAATTTAGTGATCACTATCACCAACTGACCTTACTAGTTGGCAGCTAAGGCAGGCTGATATTGGTAGGCCTCAACGTGGCGAAGGGAATCAGGATACCAGTCTGGCATCTTGTAACCTATTGGCAAGATGCTAATGAAACAAGGCCTCAAAGTGGCGGCTTGCCTCCTTTTCTGACATGCGTTCGAAAGCAAACCTGGTGCTAAGCTATGCTCTGACCACAATGCCTTCCCGTTTGAATATCTGATTCCTCCTGACCAGATGCTGTTTGATCCAACTGCAGTGACATGGGTTGGTAATTTTAAGTTATGATACTGAAACAAAATCGAATATCATTTCCAAACACAGATTTGTTCCATTACCATAGAACCAGTAGTTCAGAAATTACCAGCAATGGGATTAATATAATTAATAATGTAAGCAACATTTGTACTGGGAAAAGTCTTGATACACTCACCATGTACATTTGGGATAGTAACAGGATTGGAAAATGCAATGTCATCTATCTCTCAAAGGATATATATTTCAACATTGATGAGATGACAACTGTTCTAATATTACTTGGGGTGGTGCCAGTATGGAAATATTGAAGCGTTGACTCTGCCAGATGGCTGTCAAGGCAAATGAAAGTTAAAAGGAGATGAGAAATGGGGGAGGAGGGCATCTGATTGACTTTCCATATGTCAATTATACTTAGTATCATAGAATTATACAATGCAGGAGTCTATTCAGTTCATTGTTCAGAGATTGAACAAACCAATTAGTCTTCACCATTCCCTGTAGCTCTGTATTCACTCCCCCTTCAAAGAATAGTCCAATTACTTTTTGAAAGTTAATTAATCTGCAGGCATAAGGGAGCCTTCAAAGGTTGTAGATGTTGATGTGTTCACCGAGCTGGGAGGTTTGATAGCAGACGTTTCGTCCCCTTACAGGGTGACATCCTCAGTGCTTTGGAGCTTCCTGTGACGCACAGTTGTCCTGTGCCAGTTCAAATTTACATGGTCTGGTTTTTTGCTGCTTCCGGTAGGTGCCAGTTCCAGTTGTGCGCAGTAATGTTTGGTATATCGGGTCTAATTCAAAATGTTTGTTGGCGGAGTCTGCGGATGATTGCCAAGCCTCCAAGAATTCCCTGGCTGTCCTCTGTTTGGCTTGTCCTATGATAGTAGTGTTGTCTCAGCTGAAAGTGTGGTTTTTCTCGTCTGTGTGTATTGAAAGCAAGGACATCTGGTCGTGTTGTTTAGTTGCTAGCTGGTGTTCGTGGATGCTGGTTGCTAGTTGACTGCCTGTTAGTCCCACGTAGTGTCTTGTGCAGTCCCCGCGTGGTATCTTGTAAACCACATTCATCCTGTCCATGGTTATCGATTGGGTCTTTAATCCTGGTCATCTGCTGTCATTGTGTGGCTGCTGGTTTCTGTGCTGTCATGATTCCTAGTGGTCTGAGTAGTCTGGCTGTCAGTTCTGAAGCATATTTTATATACGGTATGGTGGTTAATGTATCGGATTTTGGTACATCCTGATTGTGTTGTCTGTTGGCTAGGCATCTGTTGATGAAGCTGCGGGGGTATCCATCCCTGGTAAAGACCTTGTAGAGGTGTTCTTCTTCTTCCTTCTGCAGATTGGGTGTACAGCAGAGTGCGGTGGCCCTTTTGAACAGCGCAGCTCCTCTTGTGTGAGTGGGGGTGGGGGTGGGGGTGGGGTGGGGAGGGATTTGTGTGATAGTTTAAGACCAGACCACAAGACCTGGAGGCTTGGCATTCATCCGCGGACTCCATCAACAGACACATTGAATTAGATCCGATATACCGACCATTACAGCGCACGACCAGAACCAACTCCTACCGAAAGCAGCAAAAACCAGAACGTATAAATTCGAAGTGGCACAGGACAACAGTGCTTCATAATAGGCTCCACAGCACTGAGGGTGTCACCTAGTAAGAGGACGAAACGTCTGCTATCAAACCTCCAAGCTCGGCAAACACACCAACATCTACAGCCAGCACCAGAGCTACAAATCTTCACTCAAACCCTGAGTCATCAAAGGTTTCCAGGTTAAACTGAGGATTATTACTGCTCCTCCCAACCTTAAAGGAAACTAACAAAAAAATGATAATGACTTACTATGCTAAGGAAGATCAGATCCCAGCTATTGTCCCCAGCAGAGTTTGACCTGGTTGCTACCATTGCTAAGTGTCTGTTTAAAATAATTGATAACATAATTTGAGATGAATCAGGACACTTAAAGGTGACCTCACTGGCTTTGGGTGGAATGGTGGTTTAAATTTTTATCGGGCCAAGCCAGGGCTAGAATGGTAAGGGTGATTTTAACTGATCACCAAGCCAGTGGGCGGGGAAACTGAGATTAAAATTACCACCATCACCAGCACTGCCCTTCCCCACCCAGGCCCATGAAATATCTGTGAACAACTCTCTCAGACCATAAATGTAAATGTGAAACATGAGCCATACAACACTCTAGCTCTTACAAACCGGTAGCATCTACCAGACCTCACCATCTTGCAGCCTGCCTGTATCTATTTGTGGAATACCCTGAAATGACCTTCCCCTCCCAGGCTGCTGAATGTCTGTTGCTGAGCAACATGGCACATCCATCTTAATTTGATCCATCTGCATGCCAAGGAGTTCTGAGCATAACTGATGGAGTAACTGGTAGTATCAATGACGTCCAGCATAACTATGTATTGGCTATTGGTCATATTTCCTGATAAGGCACCACTGTTAAACACATTTGTAGCACACTCAATTTTGAACAGGGATACTATATAAGGGCTTAGCTCCAAACTGTCACCAGTCACACATTGCCATAAATTGTGTGGTCATTTCTCAGTTTGCAGATAGTATTCAATTTTCAAGCAGGGATGGAGGAAGTCAATATTAAGATTTTATAACTGTCGTAAAATGCTGGCATAGTATGGTCTGGTATGAAATAGTAGTTACAGCTGATTATAAGATATCCTGTGACATTTGTCCCATTTGAGAACCTATATAAGATTTCAAAACTAATTTGATATCCTGCCACAGGACTGCAGTTTGAAATTCAATGGGGGCAACATTAACTTTAACCCTGGGAAACCAATGGGTTTTAGTAGAAAAGTTTAACACCCAAGAAAATGCACTCTTTATTGAAATCAGTCCCAACCATATATTATGGGTTTTCCACCTATTGAGGAAGATGTGATATAAAGTGTATAAGATGTCTATACATTTTAATATAATTTGTTTCAGCGTTCGGATTTTTGAAGTAGTGGCATGAGGGCTTTGATTTGTCTGTATGAGTGGGTTTAATGATTGACTTGTCAGTATTTCTAAGGTCATATTCTCATAAATAAAGGTAGTTCTTAGACTGCTAATAGGAATTTATTTGCACTGGGAGAAGTAAATTAGTGAACAGAGAAAAAAACTGAGGAGTATTAGCCTGCTTTCAGTTGGAAGGAGCAGGAAGTGATCCTTTTTGTTTTGCTTAGGGAAAATACCCAGAGCATAGAAAACATTTGTTTTCAGTTTGCTGACAGTGCTGATTGACATTGAATGTATGAAAGAGTTTCTCGAGAGAAAGAAGGTGATTCAGAAAAGTTAGGAAATAGATTACCTTAGTGTAAGAGTTTGAGTTTGAAAGCTTCAGATCAGATCAGAAATGTTTTGTTAGAAACATGAAGTTGTTATTTGAAGAAGAGAAAATCAAAGATTAATTGCATGATTCCTCAAGGAACGTTCTATCAAACTCTGAAGAATGGAGTTAAGCCAAATCAAACCTGTAGAAGAAATATTGAAAGGAATTCTGTCCAGTGTTTAAGTGCTGTAAAAGGATGCTGTTGGAATAGATGAAATATTTTCACTGCTTATATCAAAATCTTTCAAATTGTGTTAAGTGCAAATAGCCTGATTTTTCTATTTTTTTTTTCTTAATTTATTTTGCACGCTAAACTTCTGTTTTATTAATAAAACCAGATCTGTAGCTTTACATGCGTGTGCTTTAGTGAAAGACCACTTTGTTAAATAAAAAAAATCTATCAAACCAGACTTCAGACTGAGATCGCATTTGTCCAACAATAGCATCAGCTGATATCATAACAAAGGTTGAAGTTATTTATTAGCAAATGTAAATCCCTGAAGTCTCTTTATTTGCTGAGTTTAAGGCATTAGACCACTATTTAGCCAGCAGAGAGGATAGTCCTCAATATTGGGCAAAGCTGTTTGTGACTGTCCTCAAGTGCCGTTTGTATCGAGGCCCCATCACTGGAGATTGGCTTTGCTGAACCTGTTTAGTAGGTTCCCTTTCGCTGAGTAGATCAAAGGCTGTCAATCAACAGATGGGTTTTGTCACAAAGAAATTGTCAGTGGCTTCCTGTATTTCCTATTCCTTGGTTGAGAAGATCACAAAATCACAGAATTGAAGAAGGTTGACATTAAGCCCTTTGTGTCTGCACTGGCTCTCTGAATGAATAATTCACCCAATGTCATTCTCCTGCGTTCTCCCTTTAATCCTGCACATTCTGCCTTTTCAGCTAACAGTCTAATTCCTTTCTGAATGGTTTGATTGAGCCTGGCTTCAGCACACTTTCAGTCAATGCATTTCACTTCTTGTGTGAAAATATTCCCCCTTCCCCCAATATGCTGTTGCTTCTTTTGTGAGCGATTTTAAATCCATGACCTCTTCTCAATCCTTTCATGGATGGGAACAGTTTCTTCCTATCTACTTTGTACAGGCTCCTCAATATTTTGAACGCCTCCATCAAATCTCCTCTCAGCCTTTTGTCCTTCGAGGAAAACAGTACCAACTTCTCCGATCTATGTCATAACTCACGTGCCTCATCCTGGGAAGGATTCTCATGAATCTTTTCTACGTTGTCTCCATTGCCATCATATCACATAAGGTATGGAGCCCAGAACTGGATGCAGTATTCCAGTTGAGGCTGCTTTATGTCCTATGTAAATCCAACATTGCCTCCTTGCTCTTATACACTTTGACCTTTTATTGAAACTTTGAATGCTGTGTGATGTATTAACTGGACTCTCAACCTGTCCTGGCACCTTATACACATTTATACACCTTATATACATATACACGCAGGTCCCTCTACTACTCTCTCCATGGTCTTCCCACTGAAATGAATCACTTCACTGTCGTTGCAATGGACTTCATCTGTCACCTGTCCTCCCATTCGACCATCTTCTCAATGTCCTTTTGAAGAATGTACCAACCTCCTCACAGTTCAAAAATGCTTTCATGTTATATATCATCTGCAAACTTTGAAACTGTGCCGTCTACACCAAGGTCAAGGTCAGGAAATGCAAAGGCCCCAATCCTAATCCCTGGGGGACTCAATCACTCAGCTTCCTAACACGTATAAGAACATAGTGACAAGGGTGGACCATTCAGCCTGTCAAGCCTGATCCATTGCAAGAAAATGATTACGACTGATCATCTAACTCAGTGTCACTTTCCTGTGCTACCCCCATGTTGCTCGATGTCATTGGTCTCTAGAAATCAATTGAATACTGTCTTGAAGATGCTCAGTAGCGCTTTGGGGTAGAGAATTCCAATGATTCACTGCCCTCTGAGTGAAGAAATTCCTTTTTATCTCACACTTAACTGGCTTTCCTCTTTTGCTGAAATTATGCCCCCTGGTTCTACAAGTGCCAGCCAGGGGAACTTCTGATCTACATCCATTATGAAAGAATTTCATTTACTTCAACAAGACCACGTCTCATTGAATTTGAGAGAAAACATGCCCAGTTTTCTAAATCTATCCTTTAAAACAATGGCGCCAATACAGAGATTAGACTGGTAAAACTCTATTGCCCTTCCTTTATGGTAACTCATTTTATAATGAGAACAAAACCATGTGCAATTCTTCAGGTGAAGTCTTATCAAGGCTCTGTGCAATTGCAGCCAGACTTTTTCAATGTTTTACTCAAACCCCCTGTAATGAAGTCTAACATACATGCTCTCTCACCACTTTTGTTGACCAAAACTCTTAATCTCTAGCTGCTTTTATAGCCTTGAGCTCCAACTCTCTTATATTGCTTTTATGGTCCTGAAATTTAGTCACCCACTTCTACGGACCTAATGTCCATCGATAGATTCCTTTCAGGAAAATTGCTGCGTGTGTGCTGCTGCAATGGAAGAAAGGCAGCAGTTGGATTCAACAGATCATCACGGAGTGATAAGTGAGGTACATCCAGTGGTGTATTCAACCAGTTTATGGATTTTTGTCAGTCTGCAAATACATGGGGAGTTATGAACAGGAGAACAGAAAACCAATGGAGGCTTATTGAGCGTTCTAGTTATAATGTACATTGTTGCATTCAAATAATTGTGACAAAAATGTGTGCATGATGTTCTAAGCTAGACAGCTACAATACAGTCTGCTATGGATGTCAGTAGGAGAAGTGCTGAGGTCTGCTATGTTGTGGCAACAGTGTCCCATATAAATCCAGTAGTCCAACCTGAATTCTAAGAGACAAAGTTATTGTTGTAAAAGACCATCTGGTTCACTACTTCTCTTTAGTTATGTCGGTATCACTCTTCTTTACTTGGGTCAGCATTAATATCCTTTTCCTTCCAACATTTAAATGGGAAACGATGGCTAAAGAACACATGACCTGCTGAGATGGTCACAATGAAAACTTACAGCTTTAATAATCTAAAGATGGTTATTGTGTTAACTCTGGTAACATGAGCACTGAGACTGGGGTCTTACTGTGTATCAAAGGATGTATGCATAGATGAACTAAATACATCACTACTCTTTCACAGACATTGGTGTAGTATGGGCTCAAGCTGGTTCACAAACGGACTTCTCTAATGCATTGCAAAGGTCAGCAGGAGCTATTCAAGCTGGAATCAATACTTTTACGCAAAACTATCACATGACATGGTGTGTCACCGACACTATCACTTCACTCTTTTGTTAGGTAATAGATACATGCCACCCCACAATAGATGGGTGTTGAAGATTCCTTGTGATAGGCCTGTGACTATTTCCTTTGGCACTCTGTTCCATTGTTCGATTAGAATTGGAAGACAGGTTTTTGATACACTGTCTTAGAAACAAAAAGTCTTTGTGGTTCCGGGAAAGAAACCTATCATCCTTTTTCAGATTGGCCTACAAGTGATACCAGAGCCACAGCAGTGTGGTTGATTCTTAACCACTCTCTGACTGGGCTGAGTATGGCTCAAAGGTATTATGGGTCTTTGACTTGCCAGTGATTCCCACATGCCATGAAACAATGAAGAAAGAGAAAAAAATACTCTCTGTGTTCCACTTTAAATAAACTGCCAAGATATTACTTCAAAATTATGACAACACAGTTTAAAGGGAACGATTGCTAGAAGAGTTGCATTGGTTTTCCTTTTGTCAACTAAGCAAGAATCAGACTGGTCAGATTTTGGACCTGTCTCTAATTTCAGAGGATTAGTATGCATGTAAATGGCAGCATGCATGGAATTCTTCTTAATTCCACTTTAACTCTTCAAACTACGAAAAGTTACTGGAGTGCTGTGCCATGGATGCTAGGCTGTTAGTCTCCCACTGTGCTATTATCTGCCAGTTCTGACAGGTATTGGATTGTTGAGCATAGAAGGAAGCAGGGTTTGGTGGCAGAGAGTGGAAGGGGGTCTCACAGGCATTGTCTGAACCTGACCCCACGTAACATTTACACATGTTGCTACTCATGAGCAACACGGGCATCCCGGTGAATTTTCATCTACAGGTTTTGGTGAGCCTGCAAAGCCTTGGTCAGTGATGCATTGTGCAGGAAAGCGAAAGACATTTCATGGAGATTTGTTTCACTGCCACTATGTTCTGTGGCACTTTCACATTGTGGAAGGATCTGGGTTATCATTTCAATGTTACATTCAGCAGATAGTGAGGCCACAAACAAAACCAGAAATTGCTGGAAAGACTCAACAGGTCTGGCACTACCTGTGGAGAGAAAGCAGAGTTAACTTTTTTGGGTCCTGTGACCCTTCTTTAGAATTGTCACTGACTGCTATAATCCAGCATTTTTGTGTTGTAGACTGAGGGAGGGATTTTGGCCAAGACACAGTAGAGCTTCCTGTTTTTCCACACATTGCCATTGACAGTTTACATCCCAACTGAGCATACAGGTTGGATTCTCTCACCTGAAAAGCAACAACCCAAACAATGTAATGAATTGGACAAAACCAGGCTGTCGATGTTGAACAATTCTTTCTATTCTTCTTGCAATGGCTTAAAGCACAGGTTTACATTTCCGATGAAAGCGTGCCAAAAACTTATTCCCATTGAATTATAAAGCCATAGACTAATAGCGCAGAACAGAAAGACACTATCCAGCCCATCAAATCAGCACTGGCTCTTTCAAAGAACAACTCTACTTACCTGCTTTTTCTTCAATCCTGGCAATTGTTTTCCTCCTTCAAACATTTAGCCATTCCCTTTCAAACATTACTGTTGATGCTGTATCCATCACTTTCTCAGACTGTCAATTTAAGATCTAAGCACTCAACTGTAAAAAAGCATTTAATATTCATTCAGGGCTGTTTTTGTCTATCTCAGTTTCACCACTTCAAATGCTTTTGCTATAATTGGATGTTGCCTCTGTGCTTTCATCCAACCAAATTTTGACAGAGTTTTTCATTCATCTTCAGTGGTAGCATTGAGCAGGCAAATGCAAAATGGGAGATAAAAGGTACTGCAGATGCTGGAGAATCCGAGATAACAAGTTGTGGAGCTGGATGAACACAGCAGGTCAAGCAGCATCATAGGAGGAGGAAAACTTGACGTTTCGGAAGGGTTTAGGCCCAAAACGTCAAGTTTTCCTGCTCCTATGATGCTGCTTGACCTGTTGTGTTCATCCAGCTCCACAACTTGTTATCTCAAATGCAAAATGGGAACCCGTTTTAGCCCCAAGTGTCTGCGTTATTTCATTGATGTCCATTCATCTGCAAAAGCATAAGAGCAGGAGCAGACCACACAGCACATTGAGCCTCCTCCATCATTAAATACAATTTTGATTTTCAATTCGACTTTTCCCCGCATTCTCCATTTCCCTCTGTTCTCTAAAAGATCAAAAATCTGTCTATCCCAGTCTTCAACGTACTCAATGATGGAAGGGACACAGCCCTCTGGAGTACAAAATTCCAAGGATTTATGACCAATTGTATACAGACATAGGGAGGCAGTGAAGATCAGGTTGATGATCTGGGGTCAATGGGTTCAAGTCTCACGATCAGTCTATTCATCTCTTCCCTTTGCTTACCTCTATTTTCCCACGCTTCATAAAATGGCTCTTAAAGACCCGCACCAAATGTCCTCTGCTACTCCTTCTCTCATGCATCTTCAGCATTCTTTTAAATCCTCGACAAGAAGAATAGAGTTAATGAGCGATAGTAGGAACTGCAGATGCTGGAGAATCTGAGATAACAAGGTGTAGAGCTGGATGAACACAGCAGGCCAAGCAGCATCAGAGGAACAGGAAAGCTGATGTTTCGGGTCTAATTCGTGCTTTGCAGTAATAGCAGCCAATTTTATATGCTGCAATCTGTAGAATGGAACGAACTGGTAGAAACTTCAAATGTCAAAAAGCGAGAGGCCATTCAGTCCATTGCACCTGCCCTGGCTCTTTGAGAGGCCAATTATAAGCCAATTTCATTAGCCCACTCTTGCTATGGCCCAATATCTGCCTCCACATCAAATATTTCCATTGTTTCCCTTTAACAGATGCAGTACTGCCTGCTTCAAGTAGACTCCGTGGCAAAGCATTCCACACTTCAGCAATCCTCTGCATATAAAAACCACAACCTTCTAACTCAGAGACAGGAGTCTTACCAGCGGAGCCAAGTTGTCAGTTAATACATCACTGTCAGCTGCAGCCAATAATAACTAGAGCTGAACAAAACGGGTAAAGTTATGATAGATTATGCATTCCCGGGGTTTTGCATTTGTTTGGAATGCAGGGGAATTGCAAAAAAGCTAGGATTTTTTTTAACTGAATGAATCAAGTTAAAGCTCAATTTCATCCCCTTTCACAGCAATTGAACAACAATGCGCATGTATCTAGGATCCGGCAGCAGATACACACAATAAACCCCAATCTCCCCATTGCAACTCATGGAATGCAGTCAACTTGGAAAATTATTGAGTATTGACATTTCTGTTCAGGTTTTGCGCACCATTTACAATAAACTCTAGAATTACAATGAAATAATCAAACACATCCTTTTGATAGAGACTGCCAGAATCTGATTGATTTCAATGTAATATTATGAAGCGGAACTGATGCGTGCCAAATTTCATTTTCGCTCAAGAATATACACGTAATCAGATTTCATTCTAGGAAAACTTCATCACTAACATTACAATGACCAAAGAATAACATTGTTCTCTTAAAACCTTAATCAGTAACATTGCAACGAACAAAAGTAACGTCGAATATTAATATAAAGGTAATTTTTGCATGGCGTATTATCATGCAACAATTCAAATACAGAGTTTCCCTTTTCTTGGCCTTTATAAATGTTTGATTTTGAATTGATCAAATTAATCAATGCGCATTATCATCTGATTGAATTACTATTCTTCTTCCAGACCTCCTTTAAATCTAATTACAGTTTTTGTTTTGCTTTGCTTTGCTTGTAAATCAGATTTGGAATATTCAGACTGTTCGTTAGAAGAACTTTTCCATTTTCTTTCAAACCTTGTGTAGTTTATCACATCTCAACCATCTCGTTTTGTGCTGTATGTGTCCATGGGCTGATCTTTACACTGTTTCACCAACAGTAGTGGTACCGCTAGTCCTTGGGCCCATTGAGGCCTATAAATATCCAACTAATGGCATCATCCTGCCCCCATTGGTATTTTACTGTGAGTAGTGAGAGGAAAGGGACAAGCCATTGGTTATGTGAGCTGGTGTTGGGTGGGTGGGAAGCCACCTTTATGATTCCAAATTAAAATAGAAATTACTGGAAAATCTCAGCAGGTCTGGCAGCACCTGCAGAGAGAAATTAGAGTTCACATTTCGGGTCCAGTAACCCTTCCTTAGAACTGATGGTAGCCAGGAAAATGCTGTTTTGTCTGGAGAAAATAGAGTGGGGGAAGGGCTTAAGGAGTAAATGATAGTTGGACATAGAGCCCAAAGAGAGAGTAGAACAGTTGGACAGACAAAGGAGTGAGTAATGATCAGGCGAGGAGACTGAATAGTTATTAATGGGGACTGTTCGTGGCTAACAATGTGTTGTGTTTAAAGCCATCTTTAGGATCTCCCAGATCCGTTGGTGATGCCTTTTACCCTATAAGGTTATCACTGCCCCCCACTCCACCTACGCTCGGTTCGCACTAAACAACTGCACCTCCCAGTCGCGAACCAGTTCAACTCCCCCTCCCATTCCTCAGACGACATGTCCATCATGGGCCTCCTGCAATGCCACAACGATGCTACCTGAAGGTTGCAGGAACAGCAACTCATATTCCGCTTGGGAACCCTGCGGCCCAATGGTATCAATGTGGACTTCACAAGCTTCAAAATCTCCCCTCCCTCTACCACATCCCAAAACCAGCCCAGCTCATCCCCGCTTCCCTAACCTGTCCTTCCTCCCACGTGACCCCTCCTCCCACCTCAAGCTCCACCCCCATCTCCTACCTACTAACCTCATCCCGCGCCCTTGACCTGTCCGTCCTCCCTGGACTGACCTATCTCCTCCCTACCTCCCCACCTACACTCATCTTTACTGGCTCCATTCCTGCCTCTTTGACTTGTCTGTCTCCTCTCCACCTATCTTCTCCTCTATCCATCTTCTATCCGCCTCCCCTCTCTCCCTATTTATTTCAGAACCCCCTTCCCCTCCCCCATTTCTGAAGAAGGGTCTAGGCCTGAAACGTCTGCCTTCCTGCTCCTCTGATGCTGCTTGGCCTGCTGTGTTCATCCAGCTCTACACCTTGTTATCTCTTTTAACCCAGTGCTGTTTTGAACCCAGCTCCTCAAAGTGGTAGAACTGCGTCTATATCTAGCAGTTACCACCACTCAGAGGTAGCACTGCTGGCACTACAGAATTACTGGCTTCTAGTTAGAGTCATATAGTCATAGAGTCTTACAGCACTGAAACAGTCCAACCAGTCCACGGTGACCATAATCTCAAACTAAACTAGTCTCACCTGCCTATGCTTGGCCCATATCCTGCCAAACATTCCTTATTCATGTACTTATCCAAATGTCTTTTAAACGTTCTAACAGTGCCCACATCCACCACTTCCTCTGGAAGTTCATTCCACACACAAACTGCTCTCTGTGTAAAAAAATGCCCCTCCTCTTTTTTAAATCTTTCTCCTCTCACCTTAAAAATATGCCCCGTGTCTTGAAATCCCCCATCCTGGGGAAAAGACACCTGCCATTCACCTTATTTATACCTCTCATGATTTTAGAAACCTCTATAAGGTAACCCCTCAACCCCCTATGCTCTAGTGAAGAATGTCCCAGCCTAACCAACCTCTCCTTATAACTCAAACGCTCCATTCCTGGCAACATCTTTGTAAATCCCTTCTGAATCCTCTCCAGCTTAACAGTATCCTTCCTATTAGAGAGTGACCAGAACTGGACATTGTAATCCCAAAGGGGCCTCACCAATCGCCTGTACAACTTCAATATGACATACCGACTCCTGTACAATTGGACAGCTGTTCTCTAAACTGTGCTTCCCTCCTGAGTTAAAATGGCAATCTCATCTTAAAATAGTTAACTGTACTCCCACTATTATGTTTATGTGGTGTAACCATTGCCCTTGAGGTCAGGATCCCTGCTCACAGTTTTAGCTGGATGAGAGCAGAGGGGTCTTGTAAAATCTAGCCCCTATGATATTTGCTGAATGATGATTGAGTTTCTCAAGACCTCAACATAGAATAAGACTGAAGCAGGTGAAAGGAGAGCTATCAAGGCTGAAAACTCAGGCTGGATCTGCCAACGCTGCTCTCGGTCCTGAAGATGCAATATTGCTGTCCATCCAATTTTAAAGGTTAATAATGGAGAAATAAGATGGGCTGGAGGGATGGACTCCCCTGCTGGAATTTCCATGCCTTCTGATGCACCCAACTGCCTGGACTATTGAAAACAAATTAATTTTTAGCTCCATAAAGAGATACAAGTTCCACTGGAGACTCTAGACGCGTGTAAATCCCAATGTTGAACCTAAACAACATCTTTACTTCCTCAGGAGGCTGAGGAAATTCGGCAAGTCCATTAAGACACTTACCAATTTTTATAGATGCGCCACAGAAAGCATTCAGAGACGAAAATAGAAATTGCTGGAAAAGCTCAGCAGGCCTGGCAGCATCTGTGGAGAGAAATCAGAGTTAACTTTTCAGGTCCAGCGACCCTTCCTCAGAGAAAGGCAGCCAACATAATCAAAGACCCCTCCCACTCTAGCTTAAACACACGTACCAACAGATTCAAGAACAGCTTCTTGCCCACTGTTATTAGATTTCTGAATGTACCTCTCAAATTTTAAATTTAATGTTGATCTCGCTCTTTGCGCAGCTTCTCTCCAGCCGTCACATTGTATTTGTTGCTCTGTTCTAATACCCTCGTTAACTTTGCATGGTATGATCTGCCTGTATTGCATGCAAAACAGAAGTTTTCACTGTATCTAGGTACATCTGACAATAATAAATTAAATCAAATAAACAAATGTCGATATTTCTGTCTAACGAAAGGAGCCAATTGCATGGAGAGAAAGAAGAGCATGTACCAACTTTGCAATAGGGCTGATGCTTCAAAATACTTTGTTGGTCTAGTGACCCTTTGGGAATGTCCAAGAGCACGGCAGTTGTTGCAAAAATCCACTTTCTTTTGTATTGTCCCTCAGACAGGCAAAACACTGATTAGATTTCTAGGAATCAACTCGAGGTGCTCAGCTCTGTTATGACTTTATAAAGGGTTATCAGTTTTTAAAACAGAAGTTCTTGGACCCTAGCCCATTTAAAACAAATATTATTGTGTCACATAAAATGGCCAAGGATAACAACGTTATTTCAAACAGAGAGGAGGTTTATTAAGTAATTTTATACATTACATTCAGGCAACAGTTGACAGAGTACACACAATCTTTACTCCCCACTGCAGCCTGAACACACATCAACGAGTATCAACTTATTCTAATTTCATCTCAAATTCTGCTTCTTTTCTCCTCTGTCTCTTTTCCTCTGAAGGATGTAAACTGTGGGTGAGGCCTCCCTGGAGAGCCCTTCCTGCTATAGTGGAAACCTGCTGCAAAATTTAAAACAACGCCTTTCTCCGGATTTGGAATGCTGTAAATGGCATCTTCAGGAGATGGATGGAGTTTTCAGTTTCATGCAGAGTGTGAGGACTGGGAAACATGGATTGATGTTATTCATCCTGGTCAAGTCAAATTCTCTCTTCATGTGATATATGCACTTTCCAGCAGGTTCAACTAGATTACAATACACAATGGGGAATGATGGCCATGCTTTTTTATTCACGAAGCAGGAGGGCTGAGGCTAGTTGAGGTGAGGTCCTGGCTGAGATCAGCTAGCTTGAACCGAGTACCTTTTTGGTGCAGAGATCGTAAGAACTGCCGATGCTGCAGTCAGAGATAACACAGTGTGGAGGTGGAGGAACACAGCAGGCCAGGCAGCGTCAGAGGAGCAGGAAAGCCGATGTTTTGGGTCAGGACCCAAATTGACCAGAAATGAATTTCCTGAAGAAGGGTCCCGACCCAAAACATCAGCTTTCCTGCTCCTCTGATGCTGCCTGGCCTGTTGTGTTCCTTCACCTCCACACTGTGTTACCTTTTTGGTGCAGCTGACTGCCTGGTGTATGTTCACTATGCAATCTGGTGGAGGAAACCAAATTTGAATAGCCCTCCAACAACCACTGTTCACATTCATTCTCTCCGCCAACAGTGTGCAGTGTGCACCATCTACAAGGTGTAAATAAGCCGTAGCATTCATTTTAACTTTAAATGTAAGGCTTCAGTTAATTACAATTATTGACTGATTTTGTAGGGCTATTCTGAAAGGTTCTTTTTTCTGGCCTATTACAAGATCACTCCATATCTGAACACAACAGGTTTCACTGAATTCATTATGTTTAGCACAATAAGTACAAAAGAGGGATTTTCGATAAAGATGATTGCTAAAAAATATTACCCCTTTCAGGGCATTATCTCTGCATGGTCACCCCAAGTTCTGATTAATTTGCCATCGCATGGAAAGCGCATGATCGATCTCAAATTAGCTAGATGATGCTTGACCAATTCCTGACTGTTTTCTTAAGAGCAATGGTCATTTTATTAATATCACTTTCTGTTATATCCTGACTAGTTCCCTAAGGTATCAACCTCTTTGAAAAGATACTGGATCCTTTACAGGGTCTTTATTTGTTCTCCAGGGACATAGTGAACATACACCAGGCAGTCACATGTTTTACTAGAATTCTCATTAGACCAGACCACACGATTATCAGGAATCAAACCTCATCACTGAGCGCAAAAGGCCGAAAAGACCACATGAAGAAGCCTAGAAAAGGATTTGTACAGCCTAGGTTGCCTTGTAACAAATCATTATATAATTAATTGAAGGTACATAACGTAAAGTAACAAGGGGCCAATGCAAACTTAACTTGTAAAAACGGGTCAGAAGGACTACATACAAAGCTAATTATGAAACTTGATTCCAAAGTAATGTTCACATACTTTAAAATAAAATGACTGTTTCTCTTTAAGGAGCTTTAAGTTAAAAGGCGAAGCCAATTTAGAACATAGTTTTTTGGCTTGTGACCTAAATCTGTTTTACTTCGCGCAATTTGCTTTGAAAATTAAACTACAAAGTGGCTCCATATTTATCCTGTAATGATACCATAAAATGTAACAATGGATCTTCTCCAGAATTTGTTCACAGTTAAACTATAAAATCATAATCTTTTAGACCCCAGCCAAATGTAACTCATCTCCTTTAGCAGCAAAACTGTAGTTATGGTCACCGGCTAATATGATGTGACACTAGCATTTTACATTGACCTGAATTCAGCAGAATATACTGTGAGTTCCTCATTTGCTTGGTGAGGTCAAGGGCCAAACCCTGACCTTTGCCATTTAGAGGTACAATCGGATACACAGGAACCCCACCACGAGCAAGTTCCCGTCCAAACCACTCACCATCCTTACTGAGAAATATACCATCAGTTCTTCACTGACGCTATGTCAAAATCCTGGAACTTTCTCTCTTTACTGTTAAGGGTCCAATTATGGAACATGGACTGCAATAGTTGAAGAAAGTGTCTCAGGACCAGGTGTTCGAGGACAATTAGGGAAGGGCAATAAATGTTTTTGTCCCTGCCAGTGAGGTTCACATCTTAGGAAAGAACAAAAAAAAACCTTTCCGCTGCCAATTATACCGCTAGAGTAATACTGGCAATCAGCCCTCCTTATTTAGACGTTTTAAGCAATCATGTTAGCCACAACAGGAGTGGCTCAGAATTGAAGGTGGCTATTGGAGTAACTCCAATGAACATCTTTTCCAATTGGGAGCAATATTCATTCATTTATTTATCTAATGTATTGTCATTTGTACCTAAGTACAGTAAAAAGTGGATAATGTTGCCACATTCAGGAGCCATCTTATAATACAGAAGAAATTACTGAATAAATTGAATAAATGGTAAAATACTGAATAAATTAATATTAAATTGATATTACTAAAATTGAAATAGCTTCAAAAGTTCATCGTTCCCTCTCCGTAGACTTCACCCGCTCTGCTTTTCCAGTCACCACCGTCCCTGGGGTCCTGACAATCTGCTTCTTTTCAATTGCCATCCAGCTGGTGATGGTCAAGCTGCATGGGGCCCACACCTCCTTCAATGCTGGGCATCGACTGACGGGTCCTGACTGCGGGTCGGCCAATGGGGTGCTGGCTTGTCTTCTGATGGCGCTGGCCGAGATGGAACGGGGACGAAAGTATATGGGGCCTTGGCCTCCTGCCCCCTGGGCAACCAAAACAAAAAACAATACTGAACTGGAAAGACAACGTTGAAACCACGTGAATACGGCAGGACCAGCTGCATGAGCCGTGAGCAGCTGAGCCCTGCATTCAGGAGCCAAATGCTGCCACCACCATGGCTGCCATTTTGAGCAGAGGAGATGTGCTCATGGCTACCAAGGCCTTTGCTTGCTGAGTCAGTATGTACTGTTCTTTATGACTTTTATTTCAAGAAAGATGTTCTGTGTGTGTTTAAAAATTGCTCAGGTGTGTATTCAAACCTTTGACTTGTTTTTTGAAATTTGGAACAAGCAGAAAAGTCACTCCGTTGGTTAATCAGAGATGTATGACCACATACCTCTGTGAGAACCATCCACTGATTTACAGAAGGAAATTTTCACAGGCGGTCGGAATTGGGTTTGAAGGTGGAAGAGACAGAGAAATTGGGAAAAAGCCAGTATCCTACCGTGTTCCTGCCTACTTCTGTCTTTTTCTATGGAGCGTTGGTAAAGACCAGGGATGCCCATTGATGAAGTAGAAAGGAAATTATACTCATTATGGAGGTAATTAACCGGAGTGGAATTCCTCTTCCCCAACAGCAGCGCAGTCCTATGTTTGGTTTCCAACAAAGCACGCCCCTGTTCCTCGGATGCTGCCTGACCTGCTGTGCTCTTCCAGCTCCACATTTTTGGACTCTAACTTCCAGCATCTGCAGTCCTTCTGTCTTCAACAGCAGTGCATTCTGCTTCATGCTGCTGGTAAGTTTTTGCTGATAAGATTGTAATCACTCAGTGTCGGGAGAAGAATAGGTGAGGGGTAGGCAATGAAAAGTTACAGTCAGATCAATCTGGTCAACAAATTGCACCCGTGCTTTTGATTGGATGTCACTTGGGCAGCTGTGAAGGCTTCCCCTTTGAAAGTAGATTGTAGTAACTGGGCCACCTTAACATTTGGACTTGACTTGTCTTTGCTCAGGAATATGTGCTTCTGTACAACAATCCTACAATGCCATGCTTTACATACCAACCCACAGGAATCATCATCAGCCATTAAAATGACTTCGTGGGAAATAAATTTTTTTTTGGTCACACGTTAGTATTCAGCATCGTAGTTGAAGTGGAGGGTCTGGTTAGCCTGTTAGTTTAATGATTAGTGTGTGATTCAGAATTGCCAACAGTTTCAAAATCTATTGTGGCTAAGATGAATGTGTGACCTGCCTCCTATCCCTGAAGGTAACAGCAAACCACTGCTGGCAAGAATAAAAAAAACTGCAAAGGAGAACAGCCCGGGGTGAAGCATCAATTGGCAACAAACCAAAAGACCTGCCTTCAGGCAGTGCACTCGTGGATTGAAAAGGAATTTGAAGTGGCGGCTTATAGCTGCATACAGCTCCTCTTGGACATCAGCATCAAAGCCCCATGATTAAAGTACAAAGGTGTCAATAGGTACTTGAGCTATGGATGATAAAATATTCGAAAAGCAATGAGATTTTGAAATTGTCTTATAAAATATAGTCACCAGCTAGAATGCTAAAGAAATCCTACTCAAGCTATACGGTGGCATGAAAAAAATGAAATTTTTGAGTAGAGTATTCTTGCAATTTTTCAACAAAACCTTTTCATCTTGTTTGTTTTATTCTTGTTTTCTTTAAGTAAGATGAGAAATTATGCATTCAGCTCAGATCATATTGCCTCCATTCAAACCTGGTAAAATAAATTTGAAAATGGAAATTGAAATTGAAAAGCTGAAGTAATTCTTTTTGCTAAATAATAAATTTAAAATTCCACTTTCACTTTGCTCTAACAGATAAAAAGAACTTATTCTGAGCAAGACGATTTTTAAGCAATGTTTGAAGTAGAGATTTAATATAACTGCACAAGAGTTCCTCTTTTACTTAAAGTCATCATAGTAAGCTGTGTTTAAAACTGTAGTTATTCAAAGCTGGTCCTTTATAATGAATTATGAATCACAACCTGGGAAGGTCTAATATACTGTGAATCATTAATGTGAGCCAGAATATTCTCAAAGGCCAAGTAAACCTTTCATTTTCTGCAGACAGCATTTTGTGGAGTAAAGGAAGGAAGGAAGGAAAGCAAGTAATCAATTGAGATGTATCTATTATTGAAGATGCTGACACTGATTATTGTGTATAGCACTGCAGTAAACTGACATGAGACACAGATACATTCACTTAATTGGAGTAACTGTTGCCAAAGCATGAGAGCAACCGAGAATGCATTTTCTCTCAGGTAGCAAGTCTTTCACTATATACATTGGTTGCCTGCAGATAGCTATTAAGTTTATCATTATTACTGACATGATCAGTAATGTAGTGGGTTACAGGTTTCAGGTTTGGATAGCTCACAGAGGTACAATTAACATAAGGAAACATTAACATTAACATAAGAAAGTTAATGACCTGGATAAGTGTTCAGAGCCAAGGTTGTAATATAGAAACTGGATGGGTGCAATATTTGTCAATTAGATTGATACGAATTCGTGGCAAGGGTACAGCTGAACTGAACAATCTAATTTGAATTAAGCTTGAATTAGTTGTGGTGCAGTGGTAGTGTCTTTAATTCTGAGTCAGCAGACTTGGGTTCAAGTCCCATCTGCTCTGGACATGTATAACACTTCTGAACAGGTTGATTATGAAAAGATCTCAAGCAGTTTTTAAAAAAAATTCTTGCACATTTATACTTTATTCATAAAAAATCTTTATATACATAGTTACTGAAGCATTTCTGCACATCCTTTGCACACAAAACAAACAAACATTGGAAATTTGGTATTACAAGCTGTTGTAAAAAAAGCCCAAGGGAGTTCTTACTTTTATGAGACTATATTTACATACATTTGAGACATCAAGAGGATTTGATAACTGAATGGATCCCCATTGTATTTTGCAAGACCTTAAACAGTGATCTTTCCCAACTCTGCCTTGGCAGCTTCCATCCCAAAGCTTTCGTGCATCTCTCAGTGCGTATTCCTGGACCTTGGAATGTCCCAATCTGCAACAGTTGGTTGAGGTAAACTTTTTGCACTGCAAGACCAACAAGTGTCTAAAACAGTTAATTATAGCAACCTGGCTGTAACCAGCAGAGACTGATTGAAAGCAGACAGGTAATCACAGTTGGACAAAGAAATCCTCAAATGTCTCAGCCAATGGCAGATAACTTGAAAATACTTTAACCAACAAATCTGTTTGATCAGATTCCCTACTAACTAATCTGCATCCAGAATAGGAATATGCATGACCTCTTTCAGGAAATTGTGTCCTTTATGTTAACCTCTGGAAACAGTTTCACTGTGACAGGACTTGCAAAGGATATCAGAAGTTACATATCAACGAGTGCTCAAAGAAGAAAGATATGTATCAATGGGAAGAGTGTGAGTGAACTAAGAAGAAAGTATTCAATCAAAGCTAACTCCGAAGCAATTTACGGTTATCTCAGACAACTTGAAGAATAACCATATAGTTTTATTGAAATGGCTTTTTAAAAGTAATTCTCAATAAAGACATTGGATGAAATGTGAAACTGTGCCTGTTGGGAACAACAGCGTATGCCCATAACACGCAGTAATTTAAGGTTCAAGAATAAAACAGAGGTAAGCACAAGGGTGAATAGAGTGAGTGAATTAGGATCAAATTAGGTGGTGAAAAAGACATAAAGAGAGGAAGAAAGTTTGGTTGAGGAAAAATGGGAGTAAAAAGACAACAAGAAAAACAATTGAGTTATTTAAATTTCTAAAGAATAATTCAGTGCCCGAAGGTATGCATTCCCATGTTTATGTATCATATTCCCATGTAATAAAATTATTCCCATTCTGGGCTGGAGAGGTTGACTGGCAATTATTAACAATTATTATATGCTTAGGCCACTTTGGAATACTGTATTCAATTCTGGTCTCCCTGTTACATGAAAGATGTTGTGAAACTTGAAAGGGATCAGAAAAGGTTCGCAAGGATGTTGCCAGGGTTGGACAGTTTGAGCTGTAGAGAGAGGCTAAATAAGCTGAGGAGTGACCTTGTAGAGGGTTATAAAATCATGAGGGGCATGGATAAGGTGAATAGGCAAGGTCTTTCCCCCATGGTAGGGTATTCAAAAGTAGAGGGCAATAGGTTTAAGGTGAGGGGGAAAGTTTTAAAAGGGACCTAAGATGCAACGTTTCCATGCAGAGGGTGGTGCTTGTATGGAATGAACTGCCAGAGGAAGTGGTGGAGGCTGGTACAATTACAACATTTAAAAGGCATCTGGTATATAAAAGAGTTTAGAGGGATATGGGCCAAATGCTGGCAAATAGGACTAGATTAATTTGGGCTATCTGGTCGGCATGGATGGGTTGGGCCAAAGGGTCTGCTTCCATGCTGAATACCTCTATGACTCTATATTATTAAAAGAGTATTTATCAATTACCTGATTTAATTGTCTGTGGGGCGTTCAGCTTGCAATTAATGCGCAAATTGTTACAAACAATGAGTCTGAAAGATGAAGCACTGTTTTTGTCAAGCTGCAGCAGTGGAAATGTACTTCCCAAAATTCTTCTCACTGTGACCCAGTTTTGAGGCTAGAAAATTGTCACAATTCTTTGGTAGAAGCTGGCAGATGTGGGGATTGGAAGGAGAGAAGACCTCTAAAAGCAGGGAGAAGGAGAGTGGAGCTGCATTGGCAGTTATTGCTCCCTTGGATCTTGTGACTTCGAACTTTCAGCACACAATCCCAGGCGGGATCCAGATGCCCAATTTGGAAAGCCCTGAGCTAACTACTTCTGAAGATTCACACTCAGAGCATATCACTCCAGCAGTGCTGAACATTTGGCTAGTTGCACTATACTCATGCAGTGCATTATTAACAAAGTGCAATTTATGGCAAGGTGTAGCTAATTACCTTTTTTGGCCTACACTAATGTCTTGCCAGGCTTTTCCAATGTTAGAAATGCCACATAAACCAGAAGGTGGCAGATTGAATCCCCTAGTCGACGTGGAGTTAGCTGATTTCAACTAAGATGTGGTAGTCTTCATATCCCTGAATAAGAGAGTGTATGGCAGTGTTATTCCTGAGTTTTGTTCAGTTGAAAGGAAAAATTGGACCTTGTGTAAAATGGACCACAGAATTTGCACTATGAGGCAGGACCAATCTCAAATCTTTCCAAAGAGAATTGCAACCCTAATCCCCATATTTGTTAAACATTATAATACAGTAATTTGGCTCAATGTAAACAATTACAATAGAGTCCCCATGTGGCTCAGTGAATAAGTTCACCATCTGGACCTATACTATACTGATGAGAAAAGTCATTGGTTGTTGCAATAGCTTCGATGTCTCTGACTTAGAGATGAGAAAGATCCATTCACTCCTGCTGTTGATTGTCGACACATGACTCTGACTTACCAGTGTAGAGAAATGGTTTTGGTGAGGTGATGAGATTAGAATGGGACTTAGTTATGCAGCTTTCCACTGTTTAGTAATATGCCACCCCAAAATGTATGGCCTCATGCATGAAGCACAAGGTATTTGTTGGAACCTGTGGGACAACAACACAAGAAGGGAATTAAATCTTTGAAATAAAAGGGATTTCTTAGTCACATTTAGAATTGCAAAAAGATAAATCCTGAACTTGATAACATTCAAAGTGCATACCTGCAATAAATTGAACATGGGTGTTGGTTAGACATGTGTGTGCTTGTATGGTTTGGACTGGGCATTTGAAATGACTAAATGCTGATGTAAATAGAAATTCATGAGAACAAAGTTGTAGGATGTTTTTTTTAATTGCCATACCGTTGCTAACCCATGTTAATGCCAAGAAGTAAATAAATTATTTTGCAGTTTTGGACTGTTTATTGAAACATGGGAAAGAGGAAAGAAATTGGAAAACATATTTTTTATCTCACTGTGGATTGTCTCCCCAAAGCATGTATAACATTGAATGGTTTCACATATGATCAGGAGTGGCTTCTGAAATGTTCTGATTGCCATGCTGTAGTATATTGGTGACGTACTGTACAGATATAATGTAATTAGGAAGCTGAAATACAATCCCATTCAGGAGTATTCCAGCATGTTTCATCCCTTGAAATAATTAGGAGATGAAATAACCACTTGGTGGCAAAGTTCAAGTTGTACAGAATGCCTGAAACACAGATGTTTCACATTTGGAGACCTCACTCCTGATTGACTTCAGTTATATAGTGCAATATTAGATTAGGAATAGTGTAGAGGAATCTGGAGCTCCTTTACACTTTGTGGTGTGAGGGTTGAAGTCAATGATTTAGCTACCACTAGAAACTCACTTTGCCAGCTTCTAGTTACAGCTCTGGAAATGGTAGCTTTGTTCACATATTTCCAATTGAAACTAGAATATTAATTGACTCTCTAATCTGATTGTAACCTCAAAGCTAATCCATTGAATGAATAGGCTACTGTTTACATTATAATGGGAAAGCCTTAGGCAGGATACTATCCACACTCATCGCACCTCTGACTCTAGTTCCAACCAGCTTTTTCATGGTACTCACATGAAATTAAGTAGATTAATATTAATGGATAATACTGTACTTTTTTTCCCAAGTCCAACTCTCAATGTTTGGACCATATCCAGGGAAACACCTTGAAAGAAAAATTGTTGCATATTCCTGGCAGTACTCAGGTTAAATATGCATTCAGGTGTACTGCCCATGTTTGTTAATGTTAACTGTGCAGGTGTTCTCTTTACAAGATCCTGAACAAACTTTGAAAAATTAAACATTCACTGACCCTGAATTAAATGAGTACTTTTCCTTGTTGAGCAGCACATTTATTTTAAATTCACGAGTGGAATGTGGGTGGCACTGACTGAGCCAGCATTTATTGCCCATCACGAGTTGCCCTTGAGAAAGTGGTGATGAGCTGCTTTCTTGAACCACTGCAGTCCATATGGTAGACCCAAAATGCTGTTAGGGAGGAAATTCCAGGATTCTGTTCCATCAATACTGAAGGAATGGTGATATATTTACAAGTTAGGATTAGTGAGTGGCTTGGAGGGGAACTTACAGGTAGTGGTGCTTCCTTGAATCTCTGCCCTTGTTCGTCTAGTTGGTATGGATTGTGGGTTTGGAAGGTGTTCTCTCAGGAACATTGGTGAATTTCTGCAAAGAATCTTGTAGATGATATATACTACCGCTGCTGAGATTTGGTGGTGGAGGAAGTGGATGATCGTGGATATGGTGTCAGTTAAGTGGGCTGCTTTGTTCTGGATGATGTAAAGCTTGAGTGTTGTTGGAGCTGCACTCATCCAGGCAAATGGAGAGTATTTCATCACACTCCTGACTTGTGCCTTGTAGGTGGTACTCAGGTTTTGGGGAGACAGGAGGTGAGCTATTCGCTGCAGTATTCCTTGCCTCTGACCTGCTCTTGTAGCCATCATATTTCTATGTCTAATCCAGTTAAGTTTCTGAACAGTATAACTTCCAGGATGTTGATAGTGGGGGATTTAGTGATGATATTGCCATTGAATGTCAAGAGGCAGTTGTTGGATTGTCTCTTATTGCCTGGCACCTTTTATCCCAAGCCTGGATATTGTCCGGATCTTGCTGCATTTAAACGTGGACTGCCTCGGTGTATGAGGAATTGTGAATGATGTCGAACATTGTGCAATCATCAGCAAACATCCCCATTTCTGATACTGTGACAGAAGGAAGGTTGTGGATGATGCAGGTGAAGATGGTTGAGCCTGAGACACTAGCGTGGTGAACTCCTGCAGAGACATCCTGGAGATGAGATGACTGACCTGCAGCAACCACAACCATCTTGCTATGTATCGGGTTTGACTCCAACCAGCAGAGAGTTTGCCCTCAATTCCCATGAGTGATGTTTTGCTAAGGGCTCTTTGATGCTATACACAGTCAAAGGCTGTCACTTGCATCTCTGGAAGTCAGCTTTTTTGTCCATGTTTGAACCAAGGCTCTAATGGGGTCAGGAACTGAGTGGCCCTGGTGGAACCCCAACTGACTGTCATTGAGCAGGTTATTGCTGAGTAGAGCTACTTGATATCACTGTTGATGGCACCTTCCATCACTTTACAGATGATCAAGAATAGACTGATGGAACAGTAATTGGCCGGGGTTGGACTTGTCCTGGTTTTTATGGATGCAACAGGCCTAGACAATTTTCAACGTTGTTAGATAGATGCCATTGTTGTTTCAAAGATAAACTTTGAAGTATTTAGAGTTTTAGTGGCTGTAGTGATTGTAACAAGGTCAACTAGGTAGACCTCATAGAATATGAGTTCCCTGATTGGAGCTGTTAATCTGGTCCAATCAGGAAGCCCTGGCTGACAGATATAAACAGGATTATCAGACATTCTGGTCGCTTTGCGAGCTGGCTCTGAGACAGCTGGATCAATATCAAGGACTTTCCATGTGTAAGTAAACAGTGGCTTGGTTACAGGATACTAGCTCCTGTGGTGTTATTTGAAGTGGAAGTTTAGGAGCAGCACTGTGGAAATTCTAAGCCTCAATATCTAAAACCTGGTTGCCTCTTGATTTAGTCAACAGCTTCCTTAATTGTCCTGCCTTCTTTCTTTCCTCTTTAAAGTATAATACCTGGACAATAAGATTTAAGTGATGAGGATGTAATTTATAGACTAGGCTTCTATTGCCTTCCATATAGATGGTCAAGGGTTAATCAGTAGAGGTGTTTTAGGATAATTAATAATAAGGTAACAAAAAGCAACAATTTCCTCTGGTAGAGGAATTGAGAACTCGGAGTCATAATCTTACAATTAGAGCTAACCTGCCAGTGTGATATCATTTCTTCTCAAAAAGGGTATTGGAAATCTGAAACTCCCTCCATCAAAAAAACTACCAAGGCTAGATCAATTGAACAATTCTAAATTGGCAAGTTTCTCTTTATGAAATCAAGACAGATAAATTTCAGATAGTCATCAGCTTTATCTACCTGAATAGTGGAACAGGTTCAAGAGGGCTGAATGGCAGCCCCCTGTACCCAAATTCCAAGATTCTGTGGGCTTATTTCTTTGTGAGCAACATTGAACCACACTTCCCCTGTCAATTATACAAACAAAAAGACTTAAAAGCTGTTGAAAAGAATTAATGTCTGGTATTACACGCTGGCTAAAAATGGTTCTCAAACAACAGTTGCCATTCGAAGATTGGACAGTAGGATTCAATACTTTTTGTGAATAAGTGAAGTGCATTTAAGCTCTCAATATGTGATCAATCAGAGCAATTCAGGAGATTATGAAAATTGCCTCAAGGAATACATTACTAATGAAGTGCAGCAGGAACAATATAAATTTAAAGTATCAACGGGTGGACAAGAATATGTGTTGAAGTCACGCCAGTACTGCACAGTGTTCTGCTTACAGTAAAAACAGAAGATGCTGGACAAACTCACCAGCTTTTTCAGCATCCGTAGAAACAGAGAAAAACAGAGTTAATGATTTGAGACCATATGGCTCTTCTTCAGAACTGAAGAGAACTGGAAAAGTGAAGGGTTTTATGCAGTAGTAAAGGGAGGAAATGGAGGAGCAAGTAAAACAGATGGTGAAGGTGCCCTAGGGGAAAACGCAGGGGGAGTGATCATAGAAGTAGAGGAGCAAGTCACTGGGGGTGGGGGAGGGGTAGAGGGAGTAAGGCAGTCATCAAGGGCAGAGTTCATTGTCTAAGGTTATTAAGCTCTTGGGGTGAAATTTCTGTGCTAGGCTCAATGCGCCCTGGAAGAACAGCTCCTCATTTTCTACTTGGGCACTCTACAGTTGAATGTGCAAGGATTTACTCCAGGCAGAACTGATCTAGTTTCTGCTTTTAACACCTATGATTAATATCTAGTGTTTTCGCCTCTATTCCTTCTGTACTATTGTTGCCTCCATCATTCATTTCCACTTGCACCTACAGCACTTTTCCTGCAGCAAGGAGCCCATCATTCTTCCAGCTCCCTTCAGTTCTGAAGAAGATTCACATCAGACATGAATGTTAACTCTGGGCTGAAACTTATCTTTTTTTGGCTAAGTCTGGTTGTGTCAAGATATTTGGAGGGATTTCTGCCTTGAAGCCGGGCATATGTTCTCACCAAATCTCATCAAGCTTGGCTCATTATTGACCTACCCATCTGTTTGGCATTCCTCACATCTGATTCCAGCACCATCTTATGATGCGCCATTCCCAGAACATCTCCCCACTCAGCAGGTTACCACAGAAAAACAGGCATCCTTTGTACTTGTGCCATCTTTGAAAGGCTGTTGTCCAACTAGACAAATGTTGGCAATCTACCGTTGCCCCTCGCTGGCAAAGTAATGCCACAGAAGTGACAAATTCATGCTGCCAAACAGCATATAACTGAGGGCTGATATTCCCTCTCACGTGACCACAATCTCTCAGCCATGTCGCAGTTTCACCATCACATTACACGACTTCCTTCTACTTAATTACATCAACTCTGAACGCCCACTAAGCCAACACTGCTCTGTTCCCAATAACCACAGTGGACCCACAATTTGTTATTGCTCACTGGGGCAATATCACATACAGGCAAGCAATTGGGTACTTCCAAACATGATTTTTTTTTCACACGTCTAAAGCAAATGCAAAAAAAACCAAACAAGGCTGAAATTGTTCTGACAATTCAAAGCAGAGTTTTGCATCACGGCCACCAATATTGTACAGTTAGCAATGTAATGGAACACCTACATGTTGCTGATTTCTGCACTGTTACGGTAAAGCCGTATCAGTGCTACATGAGTCCTGTCGATGTATCTGGCGGATCCAGCCATGTTCCCGAATTCTACTGCCTGGGCTACTGGACTGCCCGTGCCATTGGGCAATGAAACAAACTGGTGTGATGTTGCAAAGATTGCATCAGCCACTGTCCTGATGCACTGTGGGAGAACGACTGAGAGATTCCACATAGCTCATCTGTCATGCCCTGGAAGAAACCAGTCACATGGACGCTCAAAGTGACTATCACTTTCATAGTTACTGGGAGAGCATAGCCTCCCTGTCCTGCAGCTCTCAGGTCCTGCTGTAGCATCAGGTGCAGTTCCATAACCATGTCCCAGCATTTTGCCTTGCTGTTTCCCTGGAAAGCTCTGGTCTTCCAGTATGTCTGACACATCCCGAGAGGCCCTGTGGCTACACTTTTTCCCTGACCCTCTTCATCCTAGGCATCCTCCTGCTGCTCTTAGGTTTGTCATGGGGCCTGATCCTGCTGCGTTTGCCTTCGGCTTCTGAGGAAGGCAGCCACAGCATCCAACATCCCAACTCCGTGGAGGACTCTCAATAGCTATGACCTATGTTGGGAACTCAAAGAAAATGAAAGAGCTTCTTAGATATCAGTGCAGTCACTATAGTGCAAATGAGGGCTGAACACACTTCACCACACAGTGAAACATGATGAACTCTGATAATGAGGACATGGCAAAATCATCCATCCACATTCAGGCTCAACAGGTACATCTATTATTCCATTTCTTATCGCATTCAGTACATTGTTAAATTTACATCACAAATAATGAAGCGATGTTGTGTAACTCGCACAGCATGGAAATTGCATGAATAATAGTTCACTTTTGACCAGCATTAGCCTTTTGAGATATCATTGATGCTAACTTCAACAAAACTGAGATGCTCATATTCAATTTACAAACACACATTGCACATTGCATGCAATCAGCATTGGTGGGGTGGGGGGTTTGTGGGGGTTGGGGGGAGGGGGGTGGAGGGTGCGCGGGGTCTCGATGGTTAGCACTGCTGCCTCATAGCACTCGGGACCTGGGTTTGATTCCACCCTCGGGTGACTGCCTGTATGAAGTTTGCATATTCCCGCTGAGTCTGCGTGCACTTCCTCCAGGTGCTTCAGTTTCCTCCACAATCCAAAGATGTGCAGGTTAGGTGGGTTAGCCATGGGAAATGCAGGGCGACAGAATGGGTCTGGGTGGGAATCTCTTCAGTGAGCCAGTATGCACTTGATGGGTCGAATGGCCTGTTTCCACTGTGGAGCTTCTATGAAAAGCATCTGACCCCTGAGCACCTTTTTCACTCTCCATGCATTGCAAATTAGTGATGAGATGATTGCAAATAAAAAATCTACAGTTTGCAAATGACTGATTTAGGTATTTGTTCCTTGTGTCCAGCAAATGTGTATCCTTCACATTTAGTGACCTTCTAAGTTTCGCTATGTATCATCCTTTATCATCATGTGTAATTCAGCATGTTGCGTGAGCACCAAGGTGTACAGCTGGATGAACACAGCAGGCCAAGCAGCATCAGAGGAGCAGGAAGGCTGACGTTTCGGGCCTAGACCCTTCTGAAGAATCTCTGAATCAACTCCTTTGAATTTTCTTTCAATTCCTCATTAATATTAAAAGAGGCTTTCTGAAGTTACTGGCATAGAACAATTAAACAATTCTGAATGTCTCCCATTAGCTCCTTATTCAGGATTAATCCTCCCTCCAAATGGCATTGTGTGCTAATTATTTCACCATTAACACTTATTTTCCAGCATCTGCAGTTCCTACTATCTTTGTTGTGTAAGCACCCCACTGAGTAGGTGGCAGACACTGGCACAAGAGATAGATGATAAATGCCAGCCTTGCTAGTGATGCCCACATCCCAAAACTGAAAATGAGAGAGGTTGGGATCCAGCACAAGATTTTGGAGCCTGGGAAAATGTCTACATTCTGTGAGGAGGTCATCTGGGCTCAATGTGCCTTTTTGAATGGGCATTGAGTGGCATAAACAATGACCTTTGAAGATGCTGCTTCAGAAACATCACAGCTAAATTTCACTTGCAAATGACTCTTAAGGGACTGTGCCCTCAAACCAAATTCCCTAATGTTTGCTGGCTCAGATGCTGTCAAGGAACCAAAGTAAACACATTGAAAGCTTCATCTGTCATCCTCCCACCTTCTGGGAATGACCAATATTTCTCAGGTTCTCTGGTACAAGTTGCCGGCTTCAGTGTGCATCCTGCACATTCTGCCGTCACCAGCTTTAAGGTAACTTTCTTTAGTGAAGCTGTTTAGTTCTGTACAGCTAGTGATCCAGCCAAATGGTCTCATGCTGCTGAATGTGAGACTGGTGGCTGGTATGTGTCAACGGGACAGAAAATACACTTATATAAATTGGAAACTGCTCCAAAATGACAGGCCAGGCAAGGAGAGTGGATGTGGCATATCACTGTGAGAACCAGGAATTCATTACTTTTTATCTGTCTACCATCGCGCGTCTCTGTAATGAAATTTTTACAGCTGTGATGAAGTAGCCCATACACTCTGGCATTTCTTTTCCTCTCTCCAGTGAAGTTCATTTCCTCTCAGCAATACAGAATTGAAGTGACATTCTTAGCAAGACCTTTGGCATTCTCTGGAATTAAAGGACCTGGTATTTGCCTCCTGTCCTCCTAACTTTCAGAAGAGTGTCTGCATGTGAAATTCTGTCCTGCAAATTGATTTATCGTGTAAACAGTACCTGCTATTAGTAAGCTATAATCTCCTTCTCCTTCCCCGTCAGGTGATATTTTTAATGGCCATCCCTGAAGAGCACTGCAATGTCATCACAGCTGTTTTTTGTATTTGCATTATTTCTAGACAATGCCAAAAGGGACTGTAGAGCCATTCCAGAGCACTTAACCTGTGAATTGTATTTAATTCAGTTGCAGACAAGCGATATTAAAACTCAAGGTTTTATATTCTGTCACCTTGCCTATTATTCATCTGCCAGAAGCTGTCGGCCCACAGTAAATTAGTATTGTCTGGAAATTTCTTTCTTTTGTACATTCAGCACCTTCCCTTAGTTAATTGTTAATCTAACATTCATTGTGCTTTTGTCTTATTTTTGCTATGTGCTGAGCATAGCTCTGATCGATTGGACTTTCTTTACTCTTTTTAAAAATTAATATTTCCATGCCTTCCATTGGTGTCTGTAGTTAGCAAAATGTAGAGGCCTTTCAGCCCTCAAGCCTGTTTAACTGCTGTATGGCCATCAGTAGGACTAGTGGAGGCTATGGCAACGAAGGTGCAGGAGCTACAACCTCAGACTGGCAGAGGGTCAGCAGGGAAGTAGGTTTGTGTTCCTTTCAAACACAGGGAAAGCAGAGGGAAATCACCTCAAGGTTCCCCTTTTCTCCAGCCAAATACGGCCTTTACAAACAATTCGTCTTAAGTTAAGGGCAGGAATGGGAGTGGCACCATTTGTACCAACACTTCGCTCAATATAATCATCCATGAACTTCAGGTGGACTTGGATAACATTAAAGACTAGCTTAACCAGATCTCTAACAATGCTGTAACAATGAAGACTCAGGACCAGTCAAGAATAATTAGGAGTCCCAGGTGAAAGTTCAGCCTAGGTTGTTTTCCCCCATTCCCCAGAATCAACTTTCAAAAAAACTTGCACAAATAAAAGTCCTGCCGCTGTAATTACAAATTTATTTTACATGAAAAAGAGGAATATTGTGATCCTAATTGCAGGTTCTACACTTTGATAAGTATTCAAACTACATATTGTAACATGTAATATGAGTGGTATTGATGCAATACTATGTGTTTCTGCAACAGTTAGACCATAAGACCTAAAGAAATAAGAATAGGAGTAGGCCATTCAGCCCCTTGAGCCTGTTCCATTGTTCAATAGGATCACATCTGATTTGACCCTCTTCACATCTGCTTTCTTGTGCTTTCCCCATTACCCTTGATGACCAAGAATCAAACTATCTCAGCCTTAAACCTACATAAGAACTCTGTCCTCACAGCTCTCTGTGGAGTTTTTTAGAATTAGAATCCTTACAGTGTGGAAACAGGCCCTTCAGCCCAACAAGTCCACACCAACCCTTGGAGCATCCCACCCAGACCCATCCCCCTATAACCCACACACCTGTGAACACTATGGGCAATTTAGCATGGCCAATCCACCTAGCCTACACATCTTTGGACTGTGGGAGGAAACCAGAGCACCTGGAAGAAACCCACACCGACATGGGGAGAATGTGCAAACTCCATACAGACAGTCACCTGGGGCTGGAATCGAACCCAGGTCCCTGGCGCTGTGAGGCTGCAGTGCTAACCACTGAGCCACCGAGCCACCCTAGTTGCTACATGATTTTATAAAATCTGCAATTTACACCATCAGTAATGGTAATGATAGATCGGGCTAGACAGAATACATTCCTACTTGTACTATTTACTGGTTCACAGTTTTGAATAATTGTGTAGATGTGCAAGTTTGTCAAACTGACAGATAAACAGAATGAGTATTATAATGATAGGGAAGGCAAATGGACTGTTGGCCTTTATTTTAAAGAGAATGAAAATAGTGAAGTTTTGTAAAACTATACAAGACGCTATTCAGAGCACAACTGGAACACTGTGAACAGTTTGAGTTCTTTTATCTAATGAATGATATATTGTCATTGGAAGCAGTCCGCAGAATGGTCACTAGGTTGATCCCAGGTAAGGAAGGATCGTCTTATGAGGAGAGATTGAGTATGTTGGTACTTTACACCTTTGAATGTAAAAGAATGGGAGGTGACCTTATTGAAACATGTAAGGTTCTTAGGGACCTTGACAGGGTAATTACAGAGAAGTTGTTTCCCTTTGCAGGTTGCCATACAAGACGGAGATGAGGAGGAATTTCTTCTCTCAGGAGATAGTAACTTTGTGGAGTTCTTTACTTAGAGGGCTGTTAAGGCCGGGTGGTTAAGAATATACAAGGCAGATAAGATGCAAAGGAGATTTACCAGGATACTGCCTGGACTGGAGGGCAGGTCTTATGAGGAAATGTTGAGGGAGCGAGGGCTTTTTTCATTGGAGCAAAGAAGGATGAGAGGTGACGTGATAGAGGTGTACAAGATGATGAGAGGCATAGATAGAGTGGATAGTCAGAAACTTTTTCCCAGGGTGAAAATGACCATTACATGGGAGCATAATTTTAAGGTGATTGGAGGAAGGTATAGGTTTTTTACACAAAGAGTGGTGGGCATGTGGAATGCACTGCCGGCAGTGGTAGTGGAGTCAGATACTTTAGAGACTTTTAAGCGATTCCTGGATAGGCACATGGAGGATAGTAAAATGTAGGGTATGCAGGATAGTTTGATCTTAGTAAGATAATAGGTCAACACAACGTCATGGGCCGAAGGCCCTGTTCTGTGCTGTACTGTTCTATGTTCTATGTTCAGATAGACAGATTTCTGATCAGTAAGGTGATCAAGGTTTATGGTAACAAGGCAGGAAAGTAAAGTTGACGATTGTAAGATCAACCACAATCTCATTGAATAGTAGATCAGACACGATGTGCTGAATGGTCTACTTCTGTTCCTACATCTATGGTCTTAGTATCTTATAGTAATGGCTAATGGATATTTTTCACACTGAAGAAAGGTTTGTAGTGGATTTCCTTAGAGTTTGTACAGGAAACCTTGCCTTACCTGGTTGACTTAAATGATCTAGATCTGGGTGTGCAGGAGACAATTTTGTTTGCTGATGACACAAAATCTAGAGGAATTATAAACTGTTAGGAGCTCCAAAATGAGATTGACAAGTTGTTGGAGTGGGTGGATATGTGGTAGATGATGTTAAATACAAAGAAGTGTGAGGTTATGTACTTTTGTACAAAGAACATGGAGAGACAGCATAAAATAAAGGGTACAATTCTAACACATGTGCAGAAATACCTGGGTGTACATGGAGATAAGTCATTAAAGGAGGCAGGACAGGGAGAGATGGCAGATAATAAATCATAAAATATTCTACGTTTCACTAAAAGGGCCATTGAGTACAAGATTAGGGAGGTTATGATGAATTTATACAAGATACTGGTTGAGGACTCTTGTGATATAGTGATAGCGTCCCTACTTGTGGTCTAGGTTGCCTGAGTTCAAGCTGCTTCTGCTCCAGGGGAGTCTAATACATGTCTATAACAATTTGTTTGGAAACTATCTATAAGACACTGGTTAAACCTCAGCTACAGTTCTGGGAACCACACTATGGAAGGATGTGAATGCATTAAATAAAATATAGGCGAATTTATGAGAATGATTTGAAATCAGACACACTTCAGTTATGAGGATGGACTGGAGAAATTGAAACTGTTTTCATTAGAGGGGAAATTTAACAGGAATTTTAAAAATCATGAGGGTTCTGGAAGGAGTTGTTAGGGAGAAACATGTAAAAGAATTGAGAACCATTGGATGCAGTTTTAAAGTTCTGAAGAAGGATCACTAGGCTCAGAGCATTAACTCTGTTTTCTGTCTACAGATATTGAAAGGCCTGCTGAGTTTCTCCAACAATTTCTGATTTTGTTTCTGATTTCCTGCAACCTCAGTCTTTCTTTTATTAGCACAGTTTTAAAGTGTTTCATAAAATAAACAAATGTGATGTGAGGAAAGAAACGTTTTCTCACACAGCCAGTAGTTGGACAATGCACAGCCTGGAAGTATGATGGAGGTGTGTTCAACTGAAGCATTAAGAAAGCATTCGATGGCTATTGAAATTGAGACAATGTTCAGTATTATGGGGGAATAAAGAAGGATTTGGCACAAAGTCAAAATTCTCAGAGAGCTGATACAGAAATGATCGGCCTTTCTGGATTGTAACAATTCTGGGATTCATGGGATATAGGCGTCACTGGCTAGGCCAGCATTTATTGCCCAACCTTATTACTTTGAGAATGTGGTCCTGAGCTGTCTTCTTGAACTGATGCAGTCCTTGATTTGTAGGGACATTCACAGTGCTGCTAAGGAGGTAGTTCCATGATTTTAATCCATCTACAGTGAAGGAACAGTGAAATGCTTCCAACTCAGAATGGTCTGCAGCACACTGGGGAATCTGCACATGATGAAACTCCCATGTATCTGCCATCCTTCTAGGTGCAAACATCATGGTTTTGGAACCTGCTACTGAAGGAATCGTGGTGAGTTATTGCAGTGCATCTTGTAGATGGTGTACACTGCTACGACTGTGTGTCGGTGCTGGAGGGTGTCAATATTGAAGGTGTTAGATGCGGTGCCAATCAATTGCACTGCTGAGTCCTAGATGGCATTAAGCTTCCCAATTGTTGTTGTAGCTACATTTACTGAGGTAAGTGGGATGTATTCCATCGCACTCCTGTTTTGTGCCTTATCGAACATAGACAGGCTTTGAGAAGTTAGCGTCTTCTGCAATTCTGACTTACTGCATTCCACTGCTGGTGGCCATGGCATTAGCTACTTTAGCCTTAAGCTCTGCATTTCCTTCTCTAAACCTCTAAAACCTCAAGACCCATCCTAAAACAGGTTTTTGCATGCCTGCCCCAATGTCTCCTTATCTGGCTTGTCGTAAAATCTTATTTGCTGGCACTCCAGTGAAATGCTTTGCGATCTTTGACTGCAACAGCAGTGTGATCTAAATGCAAATTGCTGCTCAGTGAAACGAGGGAACACTAAATTTTCAAATGTCCTCGTACCTATCACAAATGCAGAAAGTTGGAATTGCCGAAGAAACCACATCTCTGAGGTTTGCAGGGCTACAGAAGGTAACAGAGATATCTTTTGGCACGGTCTTGGAGGCATTTATAAATGAGGAGAATTTTAAAATTGAGTCATTGCCAAACCTGGATTGAGGAGGTCGAGGTGCGGGGTAATTTCAGTCAATAGTCAATTAATTCAGGGGGGCTGGGTGAACAGAATTTTATACAATTTAGCGTATGGGCGAATTTATAGAGGCTGCACGGCAGATGACCAGTTGGAGAACATTGAATTAGCCAAGTTAACAGGGAAATATGTAATGGGTGAGGGTTTCAGCACTGATGAGTTACAGTTAGGCGATGACAAGTGATGAAGGACTGTCCTTCTCAAACTCTCCCCTCAAATGAGGCATGATGACCCTCAGCTTGAACAGCACCAGTCACCTCTCTCTGTTTCTCTATTGGGAGAGCAGCCCCTTAGTCCAGTAAGATTAAGGCAACTTTACCTTTTAACCTGAGGGCATACTTAGAACTCCACCGACCAACTCTTCAGTGCGATGCCAGGCTAAGTCAATGTTGTCCAATACACTTGCCTGCTCTTGACCATTGGAATAGGCTGAGAGCCAGCAGGTGGGAGTGGTAAATCTAGAGTGAGATTGAATCCGCTGACAATCTACTGGGAATGATGTTTGGAAAGGTCATTGTGGAGGGTTGGGGATGGCATGTTACAACAGCCAGACAAGAAGGGAGAGGCCCAAGAACAGGAAGGTAAAAACAAAATCCCTCAAAGTCCTGCGGAGAGCAGTTAATTCTTGCTTGTCGGGTATGCACTAACACAAGCAAGAAAAGGCTGCCTGTCACAATTTCTAATTTATACATATACAGAGCTTGTAGTTTTTATCCAATATAAATATCCAGAGCAGTGTTATCTCAATGTGAATGTCCAATACAACAGGCATCTCCAGTTATTTATTATGTATGAACTCCTGTTTTGAGTGTGGATAATGGTTGCAAGTGAAATATCAATCAGTTTTGAATATGTTACAATATCGGTACTACCCTAATTACAAATGCAAATGGAGTCCTCTGGCTCTGAAATACCTATGTATAGTATATGAGATAAACAGAATTTGTTGAGATTCTGAAAACATTTATTCTACTTGTATTATAGTTTATTTTTATTGAACACCAGTATTAACAGTTCTTGCTTGGAATCTCCTCTTCACTTCCTTCATTTTCCTGTCATTATGTGTAACCATAAACAAAACAATGACGCTCAGTGTATGATCATCTCATTAGTTTCTGCTATGTGCAGCACTTCTCTACTGGTGCTGCTATAGGTACTAACTTGCATTCATATAACACCTTTCAAACCAAAATCCTTTACAGCCAAAGAAGTACTTTTGCAAAATAGACATTGGCAAGAGTAGCAAATGTGCGTGTTGGAAGATTCAATAAACATTGGTGAGCTTACTGTTCATATAATCTGTTTAGCTAATGGTGGTTGAGAGATAAACAATGGTCAGGGTGTTCTTCAAGATGTACCATGGGATTCTTTGCATCTGTCTAAGGATACTTTAATGTAAACCTTATCTATTTGTTGGACCTCAGTTGGAGCATTATGGTTAGTTCTGAGCAGTATATTGTAGGAAGGATGTGAATACTTTCAGGAGCGGTTTGCAAGAATGATTCCAGGGATGAGAAATTTCAGTCAATGAAGATAAATTGGATAAATTGGAACAGTTCTCCTTGGAGAGAAGAAGGCTGAGAGGAGATTTAATGGCAGTTTTCAAAATCACGGACAGCTTGACAAAATAGATTGGGAGAAACTGTTTCCGCTTGTCAAAGGATCAAAACCCACTGGGCACAGATTTAAAGTGACTGCAAAGAGCGCAGTTGAGAGGCAGGAAGAGGAGTTGAGAAAAATCAGATTAGTCATAATGTCACTGAATGGTAGAAAAGACCCATTGGACTGCACAGTAGCCCAGTGGTTTGCATGGCTACCTCACAGCGCCAGGGACCAGGATCCAACTCCACCCTCAGGTGACTGTCTGTGTGGAGTTTGCACACTCCCCCTGTGTCTGCGTGGGTTTCTGTTGGGTGCTTTGGTTTCCTTCCACAGTCCAAAGATGTGCAGGCTAGGTGGACGGGTCATGCAAAATTGCCCAAAGTGTCCAGGGATGTGCAGGCTAGATGGTTCAGAAATGTAGGGTTACAGGGATAGGGTAGGGGATGGGTCAGTATGGATTGTTCTTCAGAGGGTTAATGTGGACTTAATGGCCTGAATGGCCTGCTTCCACACTGTAGGGATTCTATGAGTGAATGACCTATTTCTGCTCCTCTGTCTTTATGGCCTTTTGTTGATATGAGGAAAAAACTCTTCACTCCAGTGCCTTATGGTATGCATTGCCTAGAATTATGGTGGAGACAAGTTCAATTGAAGTTTTCAAAAAGCCCATTAGATGATTATTTGGGTAGAAATAACGTGCAATGGTATGGGGAGAAAGTAGGAAACTGGCAGTATGTTCACGATGCTCATTTGAAAAGACACATTGAGCTTAGATGACCTTCCCACTGTAACACTTCTGTGATTCTGTCTTCCACGGGACAGTGTCTCCCCTAGTACTGCACTGCACTGTCAGCCTAAATTTCTGGAGTGTGGCACGCATGACTGCACAACCTTCTGACTGAGAAACAAGAGAGCCACCAACTGAACCAACTCTGACATTTTGGCTTGATTCCTTCAAGATCACCATTTATGACCTGGAAATGGGCATTTAGGCTCCCAAACCTAGCTCCACCAATCGTCAACATTGATTGTCCCTCTGTTGGAGGATGACGTCTCCTCAAGGTTTGTGAATTTCTCCTGTTGGTTTTCATATGGCTGAGCATATCTTTATGAACATAGGGCAGGACATCTCCAAGATGTTGGGAGTCAGACTGCAGGATTTGGTTCCTTTACTTTCCTCCCTTGCCACTGTTCTGCCTAATCATGACAATATTGTGATTCAAAGGATTATTGAGCGTGATGGACAGTTTTTGCCATTGGTAGCATCAAGGAGATGCCATGCTTCAAGGAGAGAGTCAGTGTTTTCTTTATCTTCCTTAGAACGTTGGCTATTTCAGAGTTGAGGAGCCAGGACCTTGCCCAGGGCTTAGAGGCAGGCTGTACACCATTTTCTGATATTTGGACACTATGTCCAATGTTATTAATTTTTCGGGGGCTTTGCTTGAATGCTTCTCCTCAAGAACATTAATCTTAGTTTGACAGCCCTACCAGTGAATGTGAGAATGTGGTGGACAAAAGTATTTCTTTAGTACTGTCTTACAGGAGTTTGGGAGTGTGGTGACAATAGAGGCTCCTGGACTTTGTTTGCAATGCACTCGCTGTAATAGTTTGTAAAAGCTGAGCTGGTGCAGCTGATAAGATAATAAATCTCCTCGTCTTTTGACAAAGGTGGCTGCCAAGCTATGGGAAGTGTTCAAAATATTGTGGAATCTCTGTTTTGCCATATATGGAGTTGGAATATTTGTCTGATCCAGCTCTAGGTTGATAATTAAGTTGTGTTTTGGCAACATTCAAAAACAGCTAAGCCTCTTGTATACTGAATTGAAGAGATCAAGAGTGACTTTCAAATGTACAGTCATCCACTTACTGTAGATCATATATATCATCGGCGGTCTGTTCAGTTTTGGCACAGAAATAGCTGAGCTTCTGGAGTTTTCTACCTCGGCATTACTTAATACTCATCAGGACTATTGATCTTTGATGAGGTGAATATGCACTGTCAGATAGATTGTAAGTAGTATGTGGGTAATCATATTAGTACATATAATACTGATGAGGTAATTGCAGATCCAAAATAAATCTGGATCCACAGCACTGTTCCTTGGGTCTTTCAACGTACAATCACGACCCCACTCTTAATTAGCATCTCAACTAAAATAGTGGCTGTATAAAAGCTGCAGATGCTGGAAACAAAGGTAGACAAACAGGAGGCTGGAAGTACACAGCAAGCCAGGCAGCATCTGGAGGAACGGAGCAGTCAATGTTTTGGGTATTACCCAGCCCTGAAGAAAGGTAATACCCGAAATATTTCAAAGAAAGTTGGTTTGCTGATGCCGCCAGCAATGTGTGAGAAAAACACCACAGTGTTCCCTGCCTTGGTTTTATCATAGTGATAATATAAACAGAATGTTTAAGGTGGCTGCCACTGGCTTAAATGCAACATAAATCTAGAAGCAGCCTCTTCCCTTCTCTCTCTCTCTCTGTTCCTTTTTGTATCTGTCTGATCCCCTGCCTGCCCTGGGCAGTGCACATCCAGTTAATTGTGAAATTTGCTCAAGCAGGGCCATGCTTACCTTCATTCCTCATGGCCCACTCCTCTTATTCATTAGGAATCTCAATCTTCCACACTTACTGTGGCCACTATCACAGCAGCTTCAACTAAGCTCAGAGTGTCGGTTGTAAGGAGATACATAAGTTCAGTTTAAAAAAAAACCTAAAGATCCATTTGATTTTGTAGGGAGTTATATATTTTAAAATGTTGATGGGGATATGGAAGAAGGAATGGCTCTTTGGGAAATAGGAGGAAAAATGGACTGGTCCTACTTAAACAGATATGAAAAAACTTACCATTATTATGCACATTTCTGATTTTCTTGATGTTAGAGAATTGCCAGACAACAGATAGTAGAAAACATGACCTCTACAGTGAGGATAGAATCTATTCATGCTGGCTGTCTGATTTTTTCCCCATCCTATCATGGACTACAAGTTCTTTTATTTGTGCGTAGCCAATAGCAGGGGAAACAGATCCTTGGACATGTTGTATCAGAGATAAAAGGTACTGCAGATGCTGGAGAATCCGAGATAACAAGCATGGGGCTGGATGAACACAGCAGGTCAAGCAGCATCATAGGAGCAGGAAAACTTGACGTTTCGGGCCTAAACCCTTCATCAGAAATGGGGGAGGGGAAGAGGGTTCTGAAATAAATAGGGAGAGAGGGGGAGGCAGATAGAGGGTGGATAGAGGAGAGGATAGGTGGAGAGGAGGCAGACAAGTCGAAGAGACGGGGATGGAGCCAGTAAAGGTGAGTGTAGGTAGGGGGGTAGGGAGGAGATAGGTCAGTCCAGGGAGGACGGACAGGTCAAGGGGGCGGGATGATGTTAGTAGATAGGAGATGGGGGTGTGGCTTGGGGTGAGAGGAAAAATAGGTTAGGGAGGTGGAGATGAGCTGGGCTGGTTTTGGGATGCGGTTGGGGGAAGGGAGATTTTGAAGCTTGTGAAATCCACATTGATGCCATTGGGCTGCAGGGTTCCCAGGCTGAATATGATTTGCTGTTCCTGCAGCCTTCGGGTGGCAACACTGTGGCATTGCAGGAGGCCAAGGATGGACATTGGACATGTTGTGGGCTTTCCAATAAAACCGCCTTTACGTTCGTGTTGGTGTGCTGGTTCCTGAGGACCTCTCACAGCCAACAATTATGTATCAGTGCCTTGGGGAAATGTCCCTTTATCCATACACTGAGACTCAATGGTTCAGCATCCAGTAACCCTGGGTCTGAGCAATAGCAAAAAGCAAATGGACTTCCGACAAAAAAAAAGACTCCCTGTGGCATTCATTAATGAGGAGGTAGGGGATCAGGTTTATGCATTGAAAGAAACAGTACGTGATAAAGAAAAGTGACCTTATGCAGATTAACATGAGTCATTAGCAAAATGCAGGGTCAGAACACCAGTAATACATCGCATAGCAAAGGAAAGCTATCAGCTGGACAAAGATTAACACCTCATCCTCTCAATTCATGGAATGTATTTGGAATTCCCATGCATGCAAATCATGAGGAGCACAGAAAATAGGATGCATTCAAATTAGACTGTCCCTATATCTGATAAATTGGAGACAATGAATAAAAATCCAAGAAGCAGCTACACATCAATGATAAAATGTTAGCATAACATAGACAGAAGGGAGTCCTCTTAAAAACAGATTGCAATTTGCCAGTGACCTCGTTGAGGTTAAAGATTACAGAACATTAATATTCATTTCTAACCTTTCACATACAATTGTCTTTTCTGCCACTGCTACTTCTACGTTGAAAGATGATATTGGTCAATGCAGTTTGTTAAATCACACAGTTTTTAATTGTTCATTTAGCCTCTCTCGTTCTTTCTCATATCTTTCCAACTGTCCAGAATTGTCATGAAGTCTCCAGGATTAAATGTTAATCCCCAGACAATGCTATGATTAACAAACATGAAGAATGCTGAAGAAACTCAGCAAGTTTGGCAGCATCTGCGGAGAGAAACTGAGCTAATGTATGACGCTTCTACAGAATTCTGTGTTCTGAAGAGAAGTTATACCATTTCTCTGTCTACAGATGCTGCCAGACCTGGTGAATTTCTTCAGCATTCTCCATGTTTATTTCAGATTTCCAGCAGTCGCAAGATCTCCCTTTTATTTGATACTCTGAGTAACCCAGGGGAATAATCTTTGGGTTATTAAAAGTAATTGTTCAAAGAAATTGAAAGAAAATCAATATTGTTAGTTACAACAAAAGTAATGGGGATGGCAGATTAGATTTGAAAGGAGGAGGGGTGGATGGTTGAAGGTTGTGTGATGAAACCTCCAGGAATGATTTTAACCCTGGTCAGTGACTAAAATCACTCTCAATGAATCTGTCTTATCTCAATGCTCCAGCAGGGCCGTAATTCTAAAATTTCAGCCTTTGTTTTCAAATTCCTCCTCAATCTCACCTCACCCTATTGCTGTAACCTCCTCTAGCCCATCAAGATATCTAAGTAACTCTTCCCACCTCCAATTCTGACCTCGTGAACATCCCCTAATCCGAACACGATACCATTGGAGGCTGTGCTGCAGAGACTCAAATCTCAAATTCTTTCTCTTAGCTTCTACCTCTATCTATTCCTTTAAATGAAAACTCTTTGATCAAGCTTTAGACCACACGTAATACCTCCTTATGTATCTGGGTGCCGAACTTTGAATGATAACGTGCCTGTGAAATGCCTTTGGATGTTTTATTACGTCACAGGTGCCACATAAATGAAATTAGTTGCTGTGTCATGGGCAAAAACAAAAAGTGTGTTTAAAGCTCTGTACTTGGGATAAGGGAGATAATTTCAGAATGTAATTAGGGCCAGCAAACACGTAAGTGTGGACTGCACAGAACAATTGCCGAATATATAAGTGGAAGTTGAATATTTGCATCATATTTGCCCGTGATTTATGAGACAGATTTTGTTTCAGCATCCACTGCAAGGACATATGGCATGCATGAATAGTTTTTGATGTACAGCTGGTTGGTCACAACTGAGCTACAGCTTCAGACTGGCAATGTTCCTGCTTGGGAGTGCTGTACCTCAAACAGTCAGGAACATATCTGTGCTGACGGTACCTTAAGGCAGATATGTAAATGCAACATTGCCTCCCTGGATACAGCGACTAAGCATGTAAGTATTTAGTCCTTTGAAACAGGGAAAGTTCTGAGGAAGAGTCGTCCGGACCCGAAACGTTAACACTGATTTTTTCTTTACAGGTGCTGCCAGACCTGCTGCGTTTTTCCAGCAACTTCTGTTTTTGTTCCTATATATTCTAACCCCGCTTGGCAGAAACCAGGTAGGAAGCTACGGAACAGTCATCACAGCTTTAAATGTCTGATTCCACTGCCTTCCTCGGCATCCCCCAATCCAACGATGATTGTAACTCTACTTTTGACCAGGCAAGTGGGAGCAAATATTGGAAATTAGTTTGAAAATACAGATCAGTCTCCCATCACCTGACTGAAATTTTAACTTGAGGCCTGAACAGGGTTATATGGCTTTCCCATCAGACTACCCTCATGGCAAACGAAGGAGCCAGATGATGCACAGAGAGCTCCTTTTCCTCACAGATACTTGGGGAGCCAAGACCTGCAGGTAGCCATGGGCCTATTCTACATCGAGCTTTCCCCCCCATGCCGCCCCCCCCCCCCACCACCCCACCTCCAAACCATCCCTCCACTTACTGAATATTTTCTTTGGGTTCCCATTATGACCTCCCGCTACTCAAAATCCTCCCACGGTTGGAAAGAATCTGCATATGGAAATAAAACAGAGATAGCGCTTTGAGTCCAGTATGACTCTCTTCTTTGTTCTGAAGAAGAGTTATATCAGAATTTAATTTTGCTAATTTTGTTCCTCTCTCCACAGATGCTTCCAGACTTGCTGAGCTCCCCCTAGCACTTTCTGCATCTATTTTCAGACTTCCAACATCCGCAATGTTTTGCTTTCACTCGCAATCCTCCTTGTGGCAACCAGCTGGAGATTCGCAGCAGATTCAGATGGACAGCTGTTATGACCCATAAAGTTTCAAGTGGACAAATGAAAATGTCCTAGACCTCAAGCTGGTGAGGCAGCTTTCTGTCCTTTCTGCCTTCACTACAGTCTCCAGGAGCTAAAATCAGGCCTTCATTGCTGGATGCATAACCTGTCCAAGAGTCTTAGGTGGACATCAGGGTGAAGGTTTCTTCACTGAATTCAAGTTGTGATGTATCCAAAATACTACCATGGTTACCCACCGTCGTGATTGGAGTGAGGGCTGGGTGGATCCATTGGCTATGAGATCCTTGATTGGGGTTATTAACCTGGGCCAATCAGGGAGCCCTGGCTGACAGATGTAAACAGGAAAATTAAAGAGTCTCCTCATTCCAGGGATTAGCTCTGAGCTGGTCAGAGTCCATGCATTATGCACATATAAATAAAGGGTGACTTGATGTGCAGTTATTTTACCTACACAATAACTCATTCATCGAAAGCTCTGAGAGTGGGCAAGGAGACTTGGAACAACAAGGCATAGAGCTGGATGAACACAGCAGGCCAAGCAGCATCAGAGGAGCAGCAAAGCTGACGTTTCGGGTCCAAACCCTCCTTCAGACCCTTTTCTGAAGAAGGGCCTAGACCCAAAGCGTCAGCTTTCCTGTCCCTCTGATGCTGCTTGGCCTGTTGTGTTCATCCAGCTCTGTTGTCTCAGATTCTCCAACATCGGCAGTTCCTACTATCTCTGTAACAAGGTGACCTGGAAGTTCCCTTTTAATTCTCAGTGGTTCAGTGAAAGAAATATCCTCTCAGCAGTAAAACTCTCCAACCTTGAACAGACCAAAGATGCAGCAGATGAGTAAGCAAAGGTCTAACTCCGAAGTTTAATGTTGGCATAAACATGTGATTAACAGAAAATACGCAACCAGTGCATTTAGAAAGTCCGTATACAATTCTGATGAAGGGCTTGAAAGATTAATCTTTCCTTTATTGTCTACTGACAGACCTTGTCCCATGTATTTTCAATTCTGCCTCCCTCCACAGATTTCCGGCGTTCCACTTATGTTATATTTGCTGAGTTTTACCTGTTTTAGTAAGAAACATGGTGCTATTTTGGAAGACTTAGAGTCATTGAGTCATAGAACTGTATAGCATGGGAACAGACTCCTCGGTCCAATTCGTCCATGCCGACCAGAAATCCTCAGTTAATCTAGTCCCATTTGCCAGCATTTGGCCTACATCCCTATAAACCATTCCTATTCATCTTAACCATCTTAACCATCTAGATGCCTTTTAAAAGTTCTAATTATACCAGCCTCTGCCACTTCCTCTGGCAGCTCATTTTATACACACACCACCCTCTGCGTGAAAAAGTTGCCCTTTAGGTCCCTTTTAAATCTTTCCCCTCTCACCTTAAACCTACACCCTCTAGTTTTGGACTCCACTACCCTGGGTGAAAACACTTTGGATATTCTCCCTGTCCATGCCCTTCATGATTTTATAATCCTCTATAAGGTCACCTCTCAGCCTCTGACACACCAGGAAAATAGTCCCAGCCTATTCAGCCTCTCCCTATAGTTCAAACCCTCCAACCCTGGCAACATTGTTGTAAATATTTTCTGAACCCTTGAAGTTTCACAACATCCTTCCTATAAGAGGGAGAACAGAATTTTACGCAATATTCCAAAAGTGGCCTCACTATTGTCCTGTACAGCCGCAATATGATCTCCCAACTCCTATACTCAAGGCACTGACTAGTAAAGGAAAGCATACCAAATACCTTCTTCACTATCTATCTTTCTGCGACTCTACTTTCAAAGAACTATGAACCTACATTCCATGGTCTCTTTATTCAGCAACACTGTCCTGCCCTGATTTGCCTTTCCAAAATGCAGCACCTCACATTTATCTAAATTAAACTCCATTTGTTACTCCTTGGCCCACCAGCCCATCTGATCAAGGTCCTGTTGTACCCTGAAGTAGCCTTCTTCATTGTCAATTATACCCCCAATCTTGGTGTCATCTGCAAAATTAATAACTATATCTCATATGTTCACAAACAAATCATTTATATAAATGACATAAAACAGTATCCATGTGCCATACTGCTGGCCACAGGCCTCCAGTCTGAAAAGCAAACTCTCCATCACCATCCTCTGTCTCCTACCTTCGAGCTAGCTCTGTATCCAAATGGTTAGTTCTCCCTGTATTCCGAGTGATCTAACCTTGCTAACCGGTCTACCGTGAGGAACCTTGTCAAGTACCCTACTGAAGTCTATACGGATCATGTCCACCGCTCTTCCCTCATCAACCCTCTTTGCTACTTCTTCAAAAAACTGAATTAAGTTAGTGAGACTCGTCTTCCCATGCACAAAGCTATGTTAGCTATCCCTGATCAGTGCTTGCCTTTCCGAATATATGTAAATGCTGTCTCTCAGGATTCCCTCCAGCAACTTGCCCACCAGTGATGTCAGGCCCATCTGTCTACAGTTTCCTCACCTTTCCTTACCACCTTTCTTAAATAGTTACACTGCGTTAGCCAACATCCAGTCCTCTGACACCTCACCTGTGGCTATCGATGATATAAACATCTCAGGAAGGGCCCCAGCAATCCCTACTGCCCTAGCTTCCCACAAAGTTCTAGGATATGCCCTATCAAGCCAACCAAGAAAAGTAAAATTAATTCAAATGTGTTGTCTTCTGCTGTTCTGTATCCCAGCAAGTGTGTTTATTTGAAGCCTTCTCCACTGACATTCAGGCAAAACTCCTGCAAAATGATCTTTGACGGACAGAATGCTATCCAGATGTTGTAAAACATCTCCCTAGCTGGACTGTGCTTTCTCCAATCTCAAAAAGCTAAGATTGGGAAGGACAAAGAAGACACTTCTGAGTAACAGCACCTAAATGATTTCATCGAACTTTGGCAGAGAAGGACAGAAAAGAAAGCAAACACCGTTTTGTGGATCCCATTGTCTTATGGCTCTTTCTGCTCACATTGCCAAAGATCTGGGAATCACGAATTGTTCTGTTCTGTCAGTGACAGAACCTTGATACTATCCTCAAATTGAGGACAGACACCAACAGCATATATCCCAGCAAGAGTCCCTGTGTTCAGGAAAAGATGAGAGAATTGAAATTTGGAAATTCTTGGAATTAGAACTAGCAAGAAACAGTCAGAATTAAAAATGCAGAAGCAATACAACACCTTAGAACATAGAACAGTACAGCACAGGAGCGGGCCCGTCGGCCCATGACGTTGTGCCGAACGTGATGCTAAATTAAACTAGTGCATTAACGATAAAGTCATCATAGTTTTACCAGACCACAGAGCTGGCCTCTCATTATAGAGAGACAACTAGCATAACCAGAGGATCAGCATGCTTCAGATGAGGGAAGAAATTGAGAAAGAATGTTTGGCAGAGAAGCTGTTACTGTGGCGACACAGCTTCAAATCCCATTATGGCAGATCCGACATTTGAATTCCATAAGAATCCAGAATTAAAAGAAGGGAGAATAGCAACTGTGTAGCCACTAATAATTGTCATACAAACCTGTTTGTTTGACTAATCCCATTAAGAGAAGGAATTCTTCAGTCCTTACCAGATCTACGTGTAACTCCAGGCACACTGCAATGTGCTTGATTCCTAACTGATTCTGAAATGGCTGAGCAAGCCATTCAGTTGCATCAAACAATTAGAAAGCCCAAAGAAAGTAACGAAACCAGACCAATTACAGAAGTATTGCAGTGCCAAAGGAGGCCACTTGGCCCATTTTTTTCTGCATCAGCACTTCAAATGAGTATCATTACCTCGTGCCAATCTCTTGCATTTTCCCCCATACTCTTAGACATTACTTGTATCCAGTTGCTTCAGGGATACCCTCAAGGCCTCACTGGAAAATAGCGGCATTCCCACCAACACTTGGGAGTCACTGTCCCAAGACCATTCAAAGTGGAGGAGAAGGAGGAGTAACCGGGAAGGTGTCGAGCACTTTAGGACTTACGGTCACAAGAAAGCAGAAGCCAAGCAAAAACAGCAAAGGGACCACGCTGCCACACCAATGCCCCACCCACCCCTTCCTGCGACCACCTTCTGCCCCACGTGTAACAGAGCCTACGGTAGCTGTATTGGTCTGTACAGCCACCTACGGACTCACCCTGAGAGTGATAAAGAGTCATCCTCATCTGCGAGGGAGTGTCAATGAATAAATGAATGATTCGTACCCAAATAATCATCCAATGCTCCCTTGAGTGCCTCACTGGACCTGCCTCTACTAACACTTCCAGGCAGTACATTCCATGCCCTAACTGCTTGCTGTGTAACAAAGATTTCTCTTCTCCATCTCACTTGTTCCTTTCACAAAAGAAATCCGTGCCTTCTGGTTATTGATCCTTACAGGAGTGGGTGCAGTTTCTTCTTGTCTACGCTATCCAACGCATTCATGATTTTGAAGACTGCTATCAAATCTCCTCTCAGCCTTCTTTTCTCTGAGGAGAACAGTCCCAACTTCTTCAATCCATCCTCATAACTGAAGTTTCTCATCCACGGAACCATTTTTGTAAAACACTTCTGCACTGTCTCCAACGTGTTCACATCTTCCTCACAATGTGACGTTCAGAACTGTCCAAAAAACTCCAGCTGAGTTGGAACTGGTCAGGAGCTACTAATTCCTTAATACACTAGACAAGATTAACTCTGAGACATGAAATCTAATAAAATGACATCGAGTACAAATTACCATAAACGATGGTTTACACATGTTTAATAGACTCCTATTGAATTTCACTTACTGTTATTTAATTGAAGTTCAAATTCATTTAAAATTTTCAGGCTAATGATTGCTATTTGGCAAAGATGATGACAGGGGAATAATCAGTGTATTGTTTACTGTTGCACCAGTAAAATGGGCACAATGTTGAGGGATGTAGCCCTTCCTCCCCTCTTTCCTCCTCTCCCAAATATAGCTATTTTTGAGTCAGGGGCATGGTCAGTCTTGTGGATGGAGATTTGTTCACACCAAGAGCTTGTTGGTTTGACTTAAAACATTGAGAAGACTTGGTTATCCTATGAGAAACTCACTTAACATGCAAGTTTTTCAGTCTTTTAAGATACATGATTATTTTTACAGCCAGATTATGTTTGTAACAGGATGTAACAAGAAAGGAATTCCAGGCTTTGCCTATAAGCTTTAAAAGTTTTCATTATGACTCTCTCTCAATACTCTCTCTTTCTAACTTAAACTCACCATTAAACTTTCAAATCAATTCCACCCCTGATCTTGTGGTCAATTTCCAGTCAATCCGATGGTGACTTTGTAATGACTCACTGAGCTCATACCAAGTACCTAAACCTGAATGATTATTTTCAAATGAAGGTACTTAATCAGTGGATCTGAGGCTGGAAAAGGCTTGGTTGAAGTAAGTTTTTTGTTTATATATAGCACTTGAAATATTGTATGGCTAAAAGAGAAACTTTGTGGCCCATTCTGGTGTGCTTGCTTTATAAGTCAGAGAAGTCTGGTAATTGCTCTGTGGGACTGAAACTGGTGACTGAAATCGTTTGTTTTCAGGTTTGGAGCCAAATGGACGATAGCAGTTAGTATTATATTACAATACAGCAACAGGAACTGATGGCAAGAGAAAGCTAACCCACTGGGAATGTCACTACATCAGATTTTGCACATGTTGCCCGTCAAGTTTCAGGTTACAGATATTTGCTGCTTTATGCCATGCCTGCAAATAAGACCAGATTCCAATCTCGAAATGGTCATGAACAAATTCTGTAATCTTCATCAAGATTACACCATATGATATTAGTAACCAACACATTAATATGCTCCTATAACACGCTTCTTGTTTTATAATTGAGCAAAGGCATTGAATTTTTCTTCTAATATCATGCTTACATTGGATGGAATGCTTTAAATCCACACATACAAATTGTTGTATTGGTTGGATGCACGTAGGAGAAATTTTGGAACTTGCACAGCACAGAACAGCCAAATTTGAACAGAGAGAGGTAGCAGGAACTTCTGAAGAAAGGTCTAGGCCCGAAACGTCAAGCCTTCCTGCTCCTATGATGCTGCTTGGCCTGCTGTGTTCATCCAGCTCTACACGTTGTTATCTCAAATTTGAATAGAACAGGAGAGAAGATGACGTAAATTGGCCATTAATATTAACATTAAAATTATTGAACCGCACAAACTGCATTATCTAAACATGCTGAATCCAAGTAAAACCACCAAGGAATGAAGTAAAGCTTTTGTCTTGGAATTATCGAAAGCTAGGGCAGAAAGGAATGCCATATGTCCTGTGCTGACGGGAAAAGAGTTATCTAGTTGAGGCTCATTTTCCAGCCACTCATCCAAAAGCCTTGTAGATTAAAGTAGTTCAAGTGCATCTCAAGTGTCTTTTAAATGCACGGAGGGTTTCTGCTTCAATCAATATTTCAAACATTGAACTCCAGATCACTGACTCTCAGTGAAACATTTCTCCTCAACTCTCCTCTAAACAAGGGAAGGGTTTGAGGAAGGGTCACGGTACTCGAAACGTTAACTCTGTTTATTCCTTCACAGATGCTGCTAGACCTGCTGAACTTTTCCAGCAACTTTATTTTTGTTCATGAAGGGAGATACTGGTACTGTCAATGTTGCTGAATTAGCAGTATAGAGAACTTAGGTAATAGTCTGAGAGTATAGGTTCTGATTCTATTGTGGCAGCTAGAGGAATTTCACTTCAAAAAATAAATCTGGACGTTAATTAATCTGGCCGCCAAAAAATCACTGTTGTGAGCACAGGAATTTCATCGTGGTGCTAGTTGGATCATTAAGTTTTGTGTGGTCAGGAAGGAGAGAGATCTCATCAGGAGTGAAACACAGTCTGAGTGATTATATGGTTCGGGGACTTTGGAGGCACATGGGAGTTTGGTGCAGAGGCGAAGAGGTGCTTTTTGCTTGCATTTTCGCACATAGTTTGTAAGATTGTTTTTAACAAGACAAATTGAAAGCCAGGTTTGGGGGCCCAACACATAAGAAAGAGAGATATTACTGGGAAACTGTAAGTTCCTTGGTTGGTAATAGATGCTATGCTGAGTAACTATTATAGGTTACTTTCAGATTGAAGATAAATAGGAGAAATATTTACAGATCACAAACTGACCAGTAAAATACCAGTATAAATTTTAAGAAAAAACAAATGAAGACCTAAATAAATGAAATAGAAGCTTAGGACAAGGCAATATGTTGTCTCTGCATGATATGGGAGCTGGTGGACTCCATCGTGGTTCACAATGACCACACCTGTAGCAAGTGTTGGTTGCTTGAGGAGCTCTAGCTCAGATGAGCTGGAGTCTGAGCTTCGAACACTGTGACATATCAGGGAGGGGGACAGTTGCCTGGACATGCTGTTTTAGGAGGCAGTCATACCCCTTAGAGTAACTACTACAAATTCAGTCAGTGATCAGGGACAGGAGGATGTGACTATGAGGGAGGAGGGTAGAGGGATCCAGGACGTAGTGCAGAAAGAGCCTCAGCCCTTGAGATTTTTGCTCCCTGTGTTGATGAGAGTTGAGACTGTAGAGAGGATGAACAAACTGGCCATAACACCGTGGAATGGGGAGTCATTCAAGCGGGGGAAGAAAAGAGAAATGTAGTTATAATCAGAGGTTGTATAGTTAGGAGAATAGACACGGTTGTCTGTGGCCAGGATGGAGAGTCTGGAAGACCGTATAGGCTGCCTAGTGCCTACGCACAGGATAACTCACTTGGACTGCAGAGGAGCTTGAAGAGGGAGGGGAAAGATACAGATGTTGTCGTCTGTAATATAGGTAGAAAACCAAAAGGTAAACTTAAGGTCCGGCCCAGGATTCTAATGGGGTTGGGGATGGCAAGGGAGGGGTAGGGTGTGGAGTGGTAGGGGGTGTGGGAGTGGCTGGTCCTCAAGCCCAGAGCCACAAAATGGACTAAGATGAACAGAGATAGTAGGAACTAAGTAGGAGGAACATAGTAGGACTCAGATTAACGTTGTCTTAATTTCTCTTTTGTTTTAAATTTCTTTCTCTTTTATTATATTGAACTGTTATTCTGAATTTCTTGCTTTCTTTATTCTTCTAATGCATTGTTTTGATTTTGTACTTTTGAATGTCTGTAAAGCTGGATTCTTTATGTCTTTAGTTTTTCAGTTTTTCTTCCCTAAGAATATGTACTCAAAAATCTGTACCTCAGTAACTTTGTACCTAAGATGGCACTGTAAGTGGCAACTTGTAAATTTTTCATTATTCTCATGTGAGTAGATGTGATAATTAAGCAGATTCCAATTCAAATTCAATGATCATGATCTGATAAAATATACCCTACAGATGGAGAGGGAGAAGCTGGAGGTTGCTAAGCTTGCAGACAACACAAAGATAGGTAGAGGGATAGGTAATGTTGAGGAGGCACGGAGACTTCAGAAGGACTTGGACATGATAGGAGAATGGGCAAAAGAAGTGTCAGATGGAATATAACGCAGAAAAATGTGAAGTTATGTACTTCAGTAAGAAGAATAGACACAGGGATTGTTTAATAAAGGGGAAAGTCTTCAGAAGTCTGAAGCATAAAGGGACTTGGGAATCCTAGTTCAGGATTCCATTAAGGTTAACATGCAGGATCAGTTGGCAGTTGGGAAGGCAAATGCAATATTGGCATTCATTTCAAGAGGGCTAGAATACAAGAACAGAGATGTACAGCTGAGGTTGTATAAGGCTATGATCAGACTGCATTTGGGAAGTAACAAGCAGTTTTATGCCCTGTGTTTAAGGTAGAATATGCTGGTCTTGGAGGGGGCCCATGATTCTGGAGATGAAGGGTTGTCATATGAGGATCGTTTGAGGACTCTGGGCCTGTACACCATGGAGTTTAGAAGGATGAGGGGGTATCTCATCGAAGCCTGGATAGAATGGACATGGAGGAGATGTTTCCACTCGTAGGAGAGACTTGGATTTGAGGCCACAGCCTCAGAGTGAAGGGGCGACCATTTAGAACTGAAATGAGGAGGAATTTCTTCAGATCTGGGGAACTCATTGCCACTGAAGGTTGTGGAGGCTAAGTCATTGAGTGTATTTGAGACAGAGATAGATAGGTTCATGATTAGTAAGGGGATCAAATTTTACAAGAAGAAGGCAGGGGAAAGGGGTTGAGAAACATATCAGCCATGACTGATTGGTGAAGTAGGCTCAATGGCCCAAAAGGCCTAATTCTACTCCTATACCTTATGGTCATATGATGTCCTTACCTCTGGGACAAAAGGTCTAGGTTCAAGTCCAACATACCATTTAGATGTGTCATCATATAGAGTTCTAGAGTTATAGAGTCATAGAGCTGTATGACACGGAAACAGACTCTTCGGTCCAACTCGTTCATCCTGACCAGATATCCTAAATTAATCCAGTCGCATTTGCCATCATTTGGTCCATATCCCTTTAAACCATTCCTATTCATATACTGATCTAGGTGTCTCATAAGCATTGTAATTATACCAGCCTTCACCACTTCCTCTGGCAGCTCATTCCACACATGGACCACCCTCTGTGTGAAAAAGCTGCTGCTTGGGTCCTTTTTAAATATTTCCCCTCTCACCTTAAACTGATTCCCACTAATTTCGGACTCCCCCAACCTGAGGTAAAGACTTTGGCTATTCACCCTGTCCATGACCCTCATGTTTTTATAAATTTCTATAAGGTCACCCCTCAGCCTCCAATGCTCCAGGGAAAAACCCCAGCCTATTCAGCCCCTCCCTACAGCTCACCCTCCAACCCTGGCAATCCTGTAAATCTTTTCTGAACCCTTTCAAGTTTCACAACATTCTTCCTATAGCAGGGAGCCCAGAATTGAACGCAGCATTTCAAAGTTGGCCTAACCAGTGTCCTGTACCGCCGTAACGTGACTCCCAACTCCTATACTCAATGCACTGACCAATAAAGGCAAGCATGCCAAATGCCTTCTTCACTATCCTATCTATCTATCTATCTGTCTGCGACTCCCCTTGAATCTGTCATCAAGATTGTATATGACTCAATCCAGGCTTATGAAGGTACACACAAAAGTCAGCTTAAAGTGAAATGGGCCCCTAATGGGTTACTGCACCCACTATCCAATTAAGCTCAATGGGCAGAACATCACGGTAGGATTTCAATCAGAGACACTGGAGATCTGGGCTACCAGGAGCCCAATCAGGAGCAGAAAGTGCTGCTGAGGAAAGAGTTAAGGGTGGGTGCAAGGATGACTCAAAATGGAGACACTGTCAGAAGCCTGCAGAGAATTGAACAATGCTGAAGTTGTTTCAGGGAACAGCTGCCAAGCAAAATTGGTTGTGGACCTAGCTACAGCTTTTCAAACTTGTGGCTCATTCATTGAGGCAGAGAAAAGAGATAATGGAGGTTTCCTGGCCCATCACCTGCAGCTCCATCCTCATTGCTGTTGACCTCCAAACTTGATTGGGTCATGCAACATATTTACTAGCTGCCACATACTAAAATCAAAGCAATTATTGTGTGAATAATGTGTACTCTCAGCCAGTAGTACACAGGTGAAAATACATTTCTCTAAACATCCCCTGTTCACAAAAAAAAGACAAAAATGCATGCACTATGAGTTGCAATTACAAGTTGTCCAAAGCGCCCAATTTACATGGTCAACAAAGAAAATTATTATGCATTATCCACATTTTGATAATTCTATTTTGTCCCATATATGTCAGTCTTTTGATGTGCATTTCATCTATTATGTCTAAAGCATTCAAGTATTTGAACAAAATGTGTGAGTTGTTATTGTCAGTTTGTCTGGTGTCTGCTTGCTCCTGAAATATGCTCCTTCCCTGAGGAATAATGATCCACAGTGTTTGACCAGAGCATGATGTTTGTCTTTCAGATTCAGGGGCTGAATCTTCATGATTTTGGCTGTGTCGGTTTTGTTGAATTTACTGAAGAGTTTTTGTCTCTGAGACCCAGTGGAATTTCCCACCATATCTTACCAAAGTCGCCTCATTCACTACCTACTCCACCCCTGTGGCACACCTTTTGCTTGATTCTAGCCCCATTCTATAGCCCACTGTTGATGAAACAACTCATGATATTTGGGATATCCTGGAAGAGATAGGCAAGCCTGACACTGACGCCATCTTTAAAAGCCCATTGTGCATCTGGACAAGTACTGTTGGTCTGGAATACAAGGTGTAGAGTTAGATGAATGCAGCAGGCCAAGCAGCATCAGAGGAGCAGGAAAGCCAACAGTTCGGGTCTGGACCCTTCTTCAGAAATGTGGGAGGGGAAGGAGATTCTGAAATAAATAGAGAGAGAGGGGGAGGCGGGTGGAAGATCTTCTCTCAATCTATCTGCTCCATTATCCACCTTCTATCATCGCCTCCCCCTCTCTGTATTTATTTCAAAGCCCCCTTCCCCTCCCCCATTTCTGAAGAAGAGACCAGACCCGAAACGTCATCTTCCCTGCTCTTCTGATGCTACTTGGCCTGCTGTGTCCATCTAGCTCTACACCTTGTTATCTCAGATTCTTTAGCATCAGCAGTTCCTACTACCTCTGTTAGTCTGGAGCTGCCTTGCATGGTTTTTGACATTTGCCTCGGACATTGCAAAGGTCAAATTGGCACCTTGCTTTGTGAACAAGGGCCTGGATTTCTTCCAGATGAGGTTGTGCACAGGCAGGGCATCTTCTTCCCCAGGTCCCACAGCGAAGCCATGAAATCTGACCTTGCCAGCCTGGCCTGAGGTTGCCACACGGGTCATTGCAGTCTCACCGGTCTGGAAAAACCCATACTTTGACAGTCTCAGTTTTGCCTGAAACATCTTCCCCACTTGATCTCACAGTTCGTCCCCACCCCCAAACCTGGACACCACCAATCTTGCATGTCCTCTGCATTGCCAACTCACTCACTCAGGAGACCTCACCAGCTGCACCAAAAGTAATGGCTGTGCTCTCCTCCTCCATTTCTCTTATAACCTCTCTCTTTCTCTCTCTCTCTTTCCTGGGAATGAGGAAAACAAACTGTAGTAAAAGCCAGTACAGGTGGTGGGCTGCCTGACTTTTGGGTCGTTGCTGCTGAGGAGGACAGGATCCTGACTCTGACCACCCTGGGAGGCTTAGTGTCAGTCTCTGAGCCCCTGGACTAATAACGGAGGCATCCCTCGACATCCTATGCATGGATCTCCTGACAAAAGGCCATCCACTTTGTCTTGTCAGAGGACTGCTGACAGCTAAGACAAGCTTCCTGGCTTTATGTCTGCACCGAGCAACATGAAAGTGTAGTGGTACTGTCAGTCTGGTATCTCTGGCTGAGAGGCAAAGTGTGAAAATGCAAGACAAAGCTGTGAGCCCCCAGGTAGGCTCAGAGAGTGAATGCTATGGCTGTGAGTGAACAGGCCAGAGATGTGGCCCGATCCAGTCCATGAGCTGATTGTGTCCCCTTGTGCACAGTGTCCTCGCTGCAGCATTACAATGACAGATGCTGATGCAGCTGGAGGTGCAGAATTGAAGTGTAGAAAGTTCCTATAAGTGGATTGGAGAGGATTCTTAGAGACTGGTACATGTCTGTGCCAATACCTGTAGATGTGAGTGCAGATATTCATGGAGGTGACCTGAGATGCTATTGAATGGTGTCTGATGTGGACGCTCTCCATAGTCATCAGGGAGCTGCATCCATTGAGTTAGAGCCATATAGCACAGTAACCTGCTCGTTGGCCCAACTCATCCATGTCAACTAAATTTCCTCAACTGAACTATTCCCGTTTTCCTGCATTTGGCCCACATTCCTCTAAACCTTTCCGATCCATGTACCTGTGTTTTAAATTTGTAATTGTACTCGCCTCTACCACTTCCTCTGGCAGCTTGTTCCATGGATGTGCCATCCTCTGTGTTAAAATGTTTCCCCTTAGGTCCCTTTTAAATGTTTCCCCTCTCACCTTAAGTCTGTGCCCTTCTAGTTTTGGACTCTCCTACCCTTGGCTATTCATTTTGTCTATGCTCCCAATGAATTTATAAACCTCTATGAAGTCACCCCTCAACCTCCTACTCTTCAGGGACAGAAGTCCTAGCCTATCCAGCCTCTATTTGTAACTCAAACCCTCCAGTCTCGGTAACATCCTTGTAAATCTTTATTGCACCTTTTTGAGTTTAATAACATCCTTCCAATAGTGGTCACCAGATACCCACTCTGGCTTCCATGTTGAGAATTCTTGGCATCTAATTTGCTCATGCAGGAAGTTTGATACAAAGCTACACCTTAACAGAGCACGATCTGCAGTTAATAAGGTCATCATTAAGCAAGAAACACCCTTGACCTCAAATTAGAGCCCTCTGGATCTTTGTTAAAAAAAGCGATGAGTTGATCCCAACATCGAGAGAGGTCTCGCTGCATTTCTCATTTGATGCTGCTGCTTTGTTCCCCATAGCCTACATCATTCAGGGCCCTATAAGATTTTAAATGAGAGGAGCACAGTGCTGACACAGGTTCCACATTTCCCTGGAAAATGTGATGGGTACTGGAATGGGAGCTGAGGGCTGCAGGAGGTGATGGTTAGGCGAGGTGACAGTTGCTTTGATCTTCTATTCCACTGACTCATCCTAGCAAACGACATGTGACCTGCGTGGGATTGCAGCTGTGCACTCCCAAATGCATTAAGGACAGTGACCACTGCCAACTATACAAAGTCATGCCAGTTTATTTTGTTCCCCGACTTCAATGTCGCAGCCGGGGCAGTAGGATTCAAGAACATCCGGGTGATGGGTGCCATCGACTGTGCGCACATGGCACTGAGGAGGCCATATCACACTGCTGTGGAATTCATCAACAGGGTTCCACTCGATTCATGTTTAGGTGATGTAGTTGAAGTTGCTGTCTTTGTATTTTTCTCTATTTTAATTCTGGACTGAAACAGGAAAAGAACTGTTTTAGAAAAGAAGAACTGTAGAAGAATTACTGCTGTTTTTAAAGGCAAACAATGTGGCATGCATTACTAGCAGTATTTACATATTTACTTGATTGAGCCATTTTTGAAGTGTACTTTGCAGACAAACTGGATACAATGTTTGTGAACAAATGGAGATTCAACTGGCAACAAGTAGCTGATTGCTCTGTGGACTAGTGACCAGCTATTGATGACAAAGGTGTCTGCCTGCCAACAACTATGCAATTGGTTCCCAGGTAGCTGAACAGAATGGGGCTGCGAACAAGATAGTGAGAGGCCTCTGATCTCTGCTAGCTAAGGAGCTCTCTTTGCTCTCTGCAGAAAAAAAAACACTTTTAGCCTGAGAAAACTGGTTTATTTTTCCTTCAGCAGTTGTCGTAAGCAGTGACTTTTAATTAATGAGTCAGAGGGCTTTTGTAAGTGTGAGCCAGTCATCTTGCAAGCCAACAGAAGCGTCTCAAGAAGGAAGTTCGAGAAATAGCATTCTGATCAGTACAAGAGCCATTCCAATAGATCCTGTGAACAAAGATCACTGATCTGCCTTTCCAGTTTTCTTTCTCTCTATAACACGCTAATTTTTTCCTGTCTGTGTCTGTTTGTGTGTGTAAGGGGAGTATGTAAAGAGATTAGAGTTTTAACTATTAAACAACATGACAATGGTACATAATTTTCTGATGAAGGGTCTAGGCCTGAAACGTCAAGCTTTCCTGCTCCTATGACGCTGCTTGGCCTGCTGTGTTCATCCAGCTCTATACCTTGTTATCTCGAATTCTCCAGCATCTGCAGCTCCTATTATCTCTCTCAATGGTACATAACTGTTTACTTGTAGTTAGAATCTTTTTAGGTAATAAATCGTAATTCTTGTTAAGTACAGAAACCTGGCCCATGCTTTCTCTCAACCTGAGTGTGAAAGATAGGTAAACCGAGGAATTTTATGAATTTCTAGAAAATGTTTAACTTTTGTGATGTCTCTTGAAATAAGAGGGTTTGATTTGTAGCATGTGACCAAGTGAGGCATAACATCTGTGAACACTGTAAACATTCCCTGGAGGTATGTCCACACAACTATGTCAGCTGACATGGATCCCAGTGGAATCCCAGAGTGCACTTGCGTGCATAGTATTTTTTGAGGATCTATGTACCTAACAAAGCTGGTTACTGGGGAATCAAGAATACTTGCTATGAAACATATTCCTGTGTTTCAAAATTTTCTCCTGTTAATGTTCCTTCCCTTCCAATAATAACTTCCGTGAACATTTACTCAAGCATTCTTTTGATATAAGCATTGATTAACATTCTGTTAGTCAAAATCAGTGCTAATTCTGAAAGTTTCCGAGGTATGGTTCTTTTTCTGGGACTGAGAGAGCAGCAATGACTGTCAGATTGCCTAGTCTACATTCCAAGATTATGTTCACCTACACTATTAGGGGTGGCTCAGTGGTCAGCACTGCTGCCTCACAGCACCAGGAGACTGGGTTCAATGCTACCCTCAGACAACTGTCTGTGTGGAGTTTGCACATTCTCCCTGTGTCTGCGTGGGTTTCCTCCAGGTGCTTTGGTTCCCTCCCACAGTCCAAATTTGTGCAGGCTAGGTGGATTGGCCATGCTAAATTGCCCGCAGTGTTCAGAGTTGTGTAGCTTAGATGGCTGAAAGGGGAATGGGTCTGGGTGGGATGCTCCGAGGGTTGGTGTGGACTTGTTGGGCTGAATGGTCTGTTTCCATACTGTGGGGATTCTGTGTATTTACTTGTATATACAATTTACTTGTAATAGCCAGCCAATTCCTAAGATATGTTATTAGTAAGCTTGTTGCATGAGAGCTCTCATAATTACTCAGGTAGTTAGTCAGTGAGTAGCTAAGCCACAAAGATCAGCCCCAGTTCTGATCTTTGCTGATTAAACACATCTCAGTGAAACTCAATCTGCAGTTGAAGTGGTGCAATGACTTCAACATCTCTGAGTATGGAAGAGATACAATCTGCCAGGTTTTTGCTTTTGAGCGTGAGGCAGCGGGCTTCCTTGAAATGGATGTGTCAGATATTCCAATATTCTTAGAGCAGAGAAACGCTCCTCCCTGTTCTGGTTAATCTTGAGCCCTTAATCAACAAATACAAACGGATTATTGAGTCATTGTCATGCTGCTGTTTTTGAAGCCTACCCGACTGATGCCGAAAGTTATTACTTGTCCTAAAATAATTATTAAGACATTCTGCGCATACAATATTTGAAAAAGGCTTCTCCCATTGTTTCAACAAAAGAGTGTTCAGCAAAACACGGAAGGGAAAAAATGCAGTTTACAGCCTAGGTTCATATCACCTCACATGTGACATTAGACCAACTCTCAATTCACTTAACTCACTTGCAAACACAACATCTGAAGTCAGTGTTGAAGGGATGGATGGAGGCATTAGTTTGCTGCCACACTTCCTTGTGTTGAAAATGCTTGACTCGCTTCTCAAAGGCCCAAATTGCTCATTGACAGAGACTACTCCATTTGGGTGTGTCCATATTTGTTCCTGTGCTTTGGGACCCAGTCTGCAAGCTCAGAGGTGGCTTTCAGATTGTCTTGCTATCTATGTTTGGGATGTGCAGATCTGTATAACACTCATATTATATGGGTGTCTTATGAAATTAACATTTCAATTATTATCTGAGATGACTAACCAATTTGGAATGTTGTCATAGAGTCATAGAGATGAACAGCATGGAAACAGAGCCTTCAGTCCAGCTCATCTATGCCAAACAAATATCCTAAATAAATCTAGTCCCATTTGCCAGCATTTTGCCCATATTCTTCCAAACCCTTCCTGTTCATATACCCATCCAGATGCTTTTTAAATATTGTAATTGTACCAGCCTCCACCACTTCCTCTGGCAGTTCATTCCATACACACACCACAACCTGCGCGAAAATGTTTCCCCTTAGATCCCTTTTAAATATTTCCCCTCTCATGTTAAACCTATGACCTCTAGTTTTGAACTCCCCCACCCTGGGGAAAAGTCCCTGACTATTCACCTTATCCACACCTGTCATGATTTTATAAACTTCTATAAGGTCACCCCTCAGCCTACGATGCTCCAGAGAAAACAATCCCGGCCTATTCAGCCTCTCCTTCTCGCTCAAACCCTCCAAACCTGGCAACATCCTTGAAAATCTCTTGTGAACCCTTTCAAGTTTCACAACATCTTTCCTATAGCAGGAAGACCTGAATTGCATGCAGTATTCCAAAAGTGGCCGAGTCAATGACCTGTACAGCTGCAACATGACCTCCAAATTTTTATACTGAATGCACTGACCAATAAAGGCAAGTATACCAAACACCTTCTTCACTATTCTGTCTATCTTTACTTTCAAGGAACTATGAACCTAGATTCCAAGGTCTCTTTGTTCAGCAACACTCCCTAGGACCTTCTCATTAAATGTAAATGTCCTGCCCTGATTTGCCTTTCCAAAATGCAGCACCTCACATTTATCTAAATTAAACTCCATCTGCCGCTCCTCAGCCCATTGGCCCATCTGATCAAGATCCCATTGTACTCTGAGGTAACCTTCTTTGCTGGCCACTACACCTCCAATTGTCATGTCATCTGCAAACTTACTGACCATACCTCCTATGTTCACATCCAGATCATTCATATAAATTGTCCTTTAAACAGAAATGTTTAAAAAACCTTGTGCTTGATTAACACTTAAGTGGTGACATTGAAAATTACTCTGAGAAAGTGTTTGCTGCCTGGGCAGCATAGTGTTAATGCTGCTGCCTCAGAGCGCCAGGGACCCTGTTTCAATCCCAGACTTGGATGACCACCTGTGTGGAGTTTGTACATTCTCCCCATGTCTGCGTGGGTTTCCTCTGGGTGCTCTGGTTTCCTCCCACTTACCAAAGATGTGCAGGTTAGGAGGATTGACCATGCTAAAAATTGTGCTATAGTGTGCAGGAATGTGCAGGCTATATGGTTTAGCCACGGTAAAAAATCTGTGTTGGGTTATGGGGATGGGGCGAGGGGAGTGGGGCTGGCTGTGATGCTCTTTGGATGGCCAGTGCAGACTTGATGGGCCAAATGGTCTCTTTCTGCACTATAGGGATTCTATGATTGAGTGAAAAAGTTTCCCTTGCTACAGATTTTTTAGGAAATTAAAATCGTTAATAAATAATTTTAAAACAGAGCTAAGCAGAAACATAAGACCCCAGCTTTTTAATTAACAAACAAAGAGTATGTTGGGATCTATTAGCTATTTTTAGAAATGTTCTGATTAAGAGATGTATAGGTTGACATTTTGTGTTGCTTTCAATGGGGTAAAGTTTTCCATTGGCAGCAGGCACAGCCTTGTCTGCCAAGGAAGCTTATTGATGGGCCACGATGTTTCCATTCATGAACTCTAATCAATGAACTCATCCAGTCTGGTGTGTATATCTAAAGGTTTTTATGGAACACTTTTAGCCTTATAGAAGTGGGATGTTGTGAGTGGGAATCATTGGACAGGATTTCCCTGTGGGGTTCGGGACCCCAGCCTCAGGGTGAAAATCTATGCCCTGCCCATCTGCCCTTACCCCTGACTGGGGCTTAAGGATTCAAACATTGACCCATTGCCAAATTCATCAGCTGGATTACTGTGGACTTTAACCTAAGTGTTCAGAGTTCAAATATCTAGGAATAAGTGGTCCAGATTCACCGTCCTGCAATATAGTGATAAAGCAGGTGTGAAAATACCCTGTTTCCCAGGTGGGTTTTCTCTTTGGAAATAAACAACATCATTTGGGGTTTTTGTGGTGGAGTGGTAGTATCCCCACCTCTAAGCTAGTAGGCCTTGGTTCAAGCCCTACCTGCCCCAGAGGTATATAGTAACAACCCTGAATAGGCTGATTAGAAAGTGGGTTTTTTTAAAGTAATTTTATCTAATAAAGGTTCAGTCAGATCAGAGCGCTAAAACCCCAAAATCTATTCACCAGCCTGATTTTTCTGTCCCACAGACGTTGGCATCCACTGAAGTACAATGCCACCAGTGTCACCATTATCATGCTTACAAAAACAGGAGTAGAGAGAAAACAGAGTTAACATTTTAAGTCCACTGACACTTTGCCCAAACTGGAAGCAGCTGGGAAATGGTTGTCTTTATGCTGACGATGGAGGTAGGGGTTGGTGGGGACAGGAGGGAGAAGGAGTAAATAGAATACATGGAGACACAGGGAGGAGCCATTGGGGAGTTAGGGAGTGTTGGGAGTGGAGGAGTAATGGACCAGGGTTCTTGGGGGAATGGTCCCTGTGAAATGCTGACAAAGGAGAGGAGGAGATCCCACTGGAGTGGATGAAACGGCAACTTATGATCCTTTTTATGTGGCGGCTGGTGGGTGGAAAGCGAGGACCAGGGGACTCTATTAGTGTTTAGGCGGGTAGGGAAGGGATAAGTGTGGAAGTGCTGGAAATGGGTCGTACACAGCTGAGGGCCCTGTCAACCATGACAGCGGGGAACCCTTGGCTGAGGAAACAAGTGGATTTTTCAGTACTTCTCCACTCCCAACACCACCTCACACTCTCATAGCACCTTCCTGTGTCTCCAAGTATTCTGTTCATTCCGGCCCCCTCCCTCCACCCGCATCCCTGTCATCAGCATTAATGCCAGACCTTCCTAACTGCTTTAATTCTGACAAAGGATCATTAGACTTGAAACGTTAATTGTGATTTTCTCTCCACAGATGTTGTCAGACTTGCTGAGCTTTCCCAGTACTTTCTGTTTTTGTTTCAGATCTTGCCAGTTTGCGGTTTTACTCTAATTTGCTTGTTGATTCCTTGCATCACTCTGCTGTTGAGCCACTGATCTGTATTTTTAGGTACCAGAGTGTACTATCAAGGGAATTGCACATAACTTTGAGCCACAATTTTCAGTGACTATTTCACAAGACCCAGATGAGGAGGATTTTTTATTTCTCTCTGAGGATGGTGAATCTTAGACCTTATTCTTCGAGTAAAGAAGACTGTCAAGGCTGGGTTGCTTTGTATGTTCAAGGCCAAAGTAGACAGGTATCTGTGACAATGAAGGGATAACGACTGTTGCATGAGAGGGCTACAATCACACAACTATTCATTACATCCATTAAAAACCTTCTTTCACTCATTTGAGGTTTACTAAGTTGATTGCCTCAGAAGGATAATGAACACAATGCTCTTGCCATTTGGTAGTGAGACTGTTCAAGATTCCTGGACAGAGGTCCCATTTGTTTACGCCAATGTTGGTGCAGTTCAGGCAGGATCATTGTAAACGTTCAGGGAATTTTACATTGCATTCTGTGACCTTTTCCCTTGGTTTAATATTGAACTCATTTTGATTAGGGTCTGCTTACTGAAATAGTCTTGCCCCCACATCAAAACAGCATTTGTTCAGGAAAACTTAGATGTGGATTTTAGATTTAGAATTTTTTGTCATGTGTCCTCAAGTACAAAAGCACAGGAATACAGTGGAAAGTTTTTAATGTTGCCACACATGGTACAAGCACCTAGGTACAAAAAACTTAAAAACAAGGTAGCAATAAATAAGGAACAAGACTTTGAAATTGCATGTGAGAGATAAAAGGTACTGCAGATGCTGGAGAATCCGAGATAACAAGCATGGGGCTGGAGGAACACAGCAGGTCAAGCAGCATCATAGGAGCAGGAAAACTTGACGTTTCGGGCCTAAACT
>JAHRHZ010000051.1:12376863-12400809 GCA_024137785.1 Ginglymostoma cirratum
GAGAAGATAGGTGGAGAGGAGGCAGACAAGTCGAAGAGGCGGGGATGGAGCCAGTAAAGGTGAGTGTAGGTAGGGGGGTAGGGAGGAGATAGGTCAGTCCAGGGAGGACGGACAGGTCAAGGGGGCGGGATGATGTTAGTAGATAGGAGATGGGGGTGTGGCTTGAGGTGAGAGGAAAAACAGGTTAGGGAGGTGGAGATGAGCTGGGCTGGTTTTGGGATGCGGTTGGGGGAGGGGAGATTTTGAAGCTTGTGAAATCCACATTGATGCCATTGGGCTGCAGGGTTCCCAGGCTGAATATGATTTGCTGTTCCTGCAACCTTCGGGTGGCATCACTGTGGCATTGCAGGAGGCCAAGGATGGACATGTCATCTGAGGAATGGGAGGGGGAGTTGAAATGGTTCGCGACTGGGAGGTGCAGTTGTTTGTTGCGAACTGAGCGCAGGTGTTCTGCAAAGCGGTCCCCAAGCCTCCGCTTGGTTTCCCCGATGTAGAGGAAGCCACAACGGGTACAGCGGATGCAGTATACCACATTGGCAGATGTGCAGGTGAATATCTGCCTGATGTGGAAAGTCTTCTTGGGGCCTGGGATTGGGGTGAGGGAGGAGGTGTGGGGGCAGGTGTAGCACTTCCTGCGGTTACAAGGAAAAGTGCCGGGTGTGGTGGGGCTGGAGGGGAGTGTGGCGCGGACAAGGGAGTCGCGGAGGGAGTGGTCCCTCCGGAAGGCAGATAAGGGTGGGGAGGGAAAGATGTCTTTGGTGGTGGGGTCTGACTGTAGATGGCGGAAGTGTCGGAGGATGATGCGTTGGATCCGGAGGTTGGTGGGGTGGTATGTGAGGACGAGGGGGATTCCTTTTTGATTATTGTTGCGGGGACGGGGCGTGAGGGATGTGTTCCGGGAAATGCGGGAGACACGGTCGAGGGCGTTCTCGACCACTGTGGGGGGAAGTTGCGGTCCTTGAAGAATGAGGACATTTGAGATGTGCGGGATTGGAATGTCTCATCCTGGGAGCAGATGCGGCGGAGGCGAAGGAATTGGGAATAGGGGATGGCATTTTTGCAGGAGGGTGGGTGGGAGGAGGTGTATTCCAGGTAGCTGTGGGAGTCAGTGGGCTTGAAATGGACATCTGTCTCTAGGTGGTTGCCCGAGATGGAGACAGAGAGGTCCAGGAAGGAGAGAGAAGTGTTGGAGATGGTCCAGGTGAACTTCAGGTTGGGGTGGAAGGTGTTGGTGAATTGGATGAACTGTTCGAGCTCCTCGTGGGAGCACGAGGCGGCGCCGATGCAGTCATCAATGTAACGGAGGAAGAGGTGGAGTTTAGGGCCAGTGTAGGTACAGAAGAGGGATTGTTCCACATAACCTACAAAGAGGCAGGCATAGCTTGGGACCATGCGGGTACCCATGGCCACCCCCTTTGTCTGTAGGAAGTGGGAGGAATTGAAAGAAAAGTTGTTGAGGGTGAGGATGAGTTCGGCTAGGCGGATGAGGGTGTCGGTGGAGGGGGATTGGTCCATTTTGCGGGACAAGAAGAAGCGGAGGGCCTCTAGGCCATCCGCATGGGGAATACAGGTGTATAGGGACTGGATGTCCATAGTAAAAATGAGGTGTTGGGGACCTGGGAATTGGAAGTTCTGGAGGAGGTGGAGGGCGTGGGTGGTGTCACGGACGTAGGTAGGGAGTTCCTGGACCAAGGGGGTGAAAATTGAGTCTAGGTAGGTGGAGATGAGTTCGGTGGGGCAGGAGCAGGCAGAGACAATAGGTCGACCAGGGCATTCAGGTTTGTGGATTTTGGGGAGGAGATAGAAGCAGGCGGTGCGGGGTTGGGGAACGATGAGGTTGGAGGCTGTGGGTGGGAGGTCACCTGAGGTGATGAGGTTGTGGATGGTTTAGGAGATGATGGTTTAGTGCTCGGGGGTGGGGTCATGATCCAGGGGGCGGTAGGAGGAGGTGTCAGAGAGTTGGCGCCTGGCCTCAGCAACGTAGAGGTCAGTTTTTCCTCTCACCTCAAGCCACACCCCCATCTCCTATCTACTAACATCATCCAGCCCCCTTGACCTGTCCATCCTCCCTGGACTGACCTATCTCCTCCCTACCCCCCTACCTACACTCACCTTTACTGGCTCCATCCCCGCCTCTTCGACTTGTCTGCCTCCTCTCCACCTATCTTCTCCTCTATCCATCCTCTATCCACCTCCCCCTCTCTCCCTATTTATTTCATAACCCTCTTCCCCTCCCCCATTTCTGATGAAGGGTTTAGGCCCGAAACGTCAAGTTTTCCTGCTCCTATGATGCTGCTTGACCTGCTGTGTTCATCCAGCCCCATGCTTGTTATTTTAAATTGCATGTATTTGCTTAGGTGCAGGTGCACAGACATGGTTTAAAGGCTTTACTCATTTTGAAAAGATTGCTTATAAAACAATTTAGTTATTTAAAAATCACTTTGCAATGCAGAATTAAGTAGATGACCATGCATCCTTTCTTATAAATGTGTTTTTATTTGCTGATAATTTCCTTTCGAGCTGTATTGACAAAACAGCACAATGTGGGGTTTCAAAGTTTTAGCAAATACTAGGACGCATAAAGGGTTTCCCCGTCTCAAAAATACTTCTTCATGAGGAGAGAAAGATTGATAAATAGTTACTTTCTATTACATCGCACAATTGAGTGAGTTCATATGAGAGTTTGCGATTAAGGAAGTGAATTTAAGTGACAATTTGAACTGTAACCTAGCCAGCACCGTTTCTTAATTGTACCCGATGTGGAAATGTTACCCTGAGATAAAAAAACAAAAACAAAAAGCAAAAAAAAACAAGAGGACAATTTGTAGGAGGAAATTGAAAACAATGGGTGTGGGGCATGAGGAATGCTTGCAACACAAACGGACATAGAATGTATCCTTTTTCATGAGATCTTATCTTGTGTTAAGAATGCCCATGGGAGCCCCATTCCTAGCTGCAGGGCGAAGAATTTAATACAGCAACTTAGGAATGCAACTGATGTTGGAGAAGAGGTTCAAGGCATTATTCTGCAAATTTCTAAATGACATTCAAATTGTGACTGTGTACAGTTTCCCAATCTATCCAGAGAATTCTGCGGTAAAGTTGAAAACTTTATAAATCATGGTGGCAAGGCTATAAACACTAGTGAGAATGAATGTATTAATTTACTTTGAAAGCGTTATTTATTCCGTTATTTCCTTCCCTTTCAATTATGTTCAGTGTAATATTTGTCTCTGGGAGAAAAAGTCCTGCGTTCAGGCCCGACTCGAGAGATTAGAGTAGTAAATCTAGGATGACACTCTGGTGTTTTAATGATAATGACTGAATAATTAATTGCTCATCAGGAATTCTTTAACTCTGTGGGTTAGTTAACCTAACAGTGAAACACATTACAAGTCATGAAGTCAACCTTGCAACAAACTAATTGATTTCTGTGATGTATGTGTAAATTGTAGACCCATAGCAGACTGACTGCCAGGCAGAGTGGCAATATTGTCTACACACAAACCACAGAGTCCTTAAAGGTGAATTCTCTTAAAAGCAAGGTACATACAAAAATACCTACCAAATTCTGGATAGTTGAAGGGACTGTCTTACAGATAAGACATTAAACCTGATGTTCTACCTTCCCTCCCAGACGGATGAAAAAGATCCCATTTGAGAAAGAGCAAGGGAGTTCTCCTGGTGTCCTGTTTATATATCCCTAAACTGACATTAATCTCACACAAGGAAAATGATATTGCACCAAAAATTAAAAATTCCAAAAGAATTATTGAGTAACAGTGGCAAAATCTTGACATGAACTTTTCTTGTATGGCTTGGAGATTTACACAGAAGCCTCTGTAGGTTTTTCATTTTAAATTTGAAATCTTTCCTGACAAATGAACTCAGTTGTCTGTCACAATGATGATGGCGATAGGTGATGGGGAGGGCACGGGGTCAGACGCTGTGCTCAGGGTCAAACAGAGCGTATCAGAGATAAAAGGTACTGCAGATGCTGGAGAATCCGAGATAACAAGCATGGGGCTGGATGAACACAGCAGGTCAAGCAGCATCATAGGAGCAGGAAAACTTGACGTTTCGGGCCTAAACCCTTCATCAGAAACAGAGCGATCTGGTTCTACCCTGAGATGGTGGCAAGAGGAGGATAGAGCGGACAGCTAGGAAACCGAGTCTATGGTGAGTGCCAAAGACTTTGTTCTTCCTCATTGTTTACAGAGGGGAATTCTGTCTCTTCCAGCACTGCGCATTGAAAAACTTAATAACATAACATAATAGGATTGAGAAATAAGATGGTGCAAAGGAAGGACAGGAAACAGAAGCCATTGCAGGAGATATGCTGCCTATGAATGAATCAACATAAGTGGAACAGAGAAGAAATCAGCTGAATAATGGAGAATAAGACATGGAAAGAGTTTTGAGTTTTATACTTTGAAGATACACGGAGATGATGCATGCAAAAATTAGATGCCGAACAATTTAACACTATGAGGAGAATGGTGGTGTCAGTCATATCAAAGGTAGGTAAAGGAGCAAGAACAGGGAGAATACATTATGCTGTGGGAAAGATGTATTTGCAAGGAGGCAACACTTGCAACAACCTTTAGGGAGTAAAGAGACTTGGAAATAAGAACAGAAATAGCTGGAGAAACTCAGTAGTTCTGGCAGCATCTGTGGAGAGAAAGCAGGGTTAACGTTTCAGATCCAGTGACCCTTCTTCAGAACATTTCTATGAAGAATACTCTAACTATGAAGAATAGGTCTGAAGAAAGGTCACTGGACCCGAAACATTAACGCTGCTTTCTCTCCGCAGATGCTGCAAGATGTACTAAGTTTCTCTAGCAGTTTCTGTTTTGGTTTCAGATTTCCAGTGTCTGCAGTTCTTTGATTTTTTTTTGTTGAAAGATACTTTGAAGATGGCACGGTTGTGTGCAAGAATGGAAGGGATGGAATAATTTTTTTCAGGTATGTGTGATTAATGGATCAATGGGAGCGGTCTGTACCAGAGGAGACAGAATGATTTAAATTGAAGTTTAGCAAGGGGGTGAAGGAGGGAAATTTCTAAGGTTTTGGAATTGATTTGTAGCTCAGGTTATGGGTATTGAAGTGGTTGGGAAATTGCATGATCATTTTAACGTGATACAGGTTGAGAGAGTGGAAGATAGAGCTCTTGATGTGCTTAGAGAGGATACGATGGAAGAGATAGGAGAGACGAGAGAGAGCTGCTGAGACATTGGAATTCTTGGACAGGAAACAAAGTTTAGAAAGACCTTAATATGAGTAGGTTGAATGCTGCCCATTGTTTTAGATTGTAATCTTTCTGACAGATCATTTGAAGTGTTTGGAATTAATCAATGGGCCAGGCCATTGCATTCTCTCCCAAATGTCCTCTGGGGCTATTTACAGTATAGGCTTTGTTTGACAGCTGTAATCATGCTGGAATCTTGTGAATGTCTTGCTCAGTAAGCCCATAGGAAATCCTTCTTTGTTCTGGTGTGTGTTCAAAGGAATTTGGAGCTACACCTTGCCTGAGTTTTACTGAGTTGGCAGTCAATGTGAAACTGAATGTGATAAATTCAGTCCAAAACCTCTCCAGTAGCAGTAGTTACTTAACAATTAACTGACTGTACTCTAGGATAGGTGTTAATGTTGAGGGTTAGCAGACCGAAGCATCCTAGTTATTTTGGACACTTTGGCAATAAATGTGTTTATCTACTGGAAAAATATTAACTCTTTTTACTCATTCACTTAGCTGTTTAATGCTCATTAAAGTCATTGACCATTGCACAAGCTTTATCTAGATGGCACGGTGGCTCAGTGGTTAAAACTTATGCCTCATAGTGCCAGGAACCTGGGTTCAATTCCACCCTCGGGTGACTGTCTGTGTGGAGTTTGCAGATTCTCCCTGTGTCTGCGTGGGTTTCCTTCGGGTGCTCTGGTTTCCTCCCACAGTCCAAAGATGTGCAGGCGAGGTGAATTGACCATGTTAAATTGCCCATTTTGTTCATAGATGTGTAGATTAGGTGGGTTATGGGGCTGGGTGGGATGCCCTGAGGGTCGGTGTGGATTTGTTGGGCCGAAGGGTCTGTTTCCACACTGTAGGGTTTCTATGATCTATTCTATATCTTGTATTTTACTTTCCTTTGAAGAAGCAAAAAAGTCTTTGAAGAGGATGCAATGGATGGTTGGCACCTCACAGGCAGCTAAGGGTTTCTGAGCATGCCAAGGCCAGTCCACTAGTCCTCAATGAGGTTGGAGGTAAAGGTTAGAGTGCCGGCGGGGATAGGAAATGTAGGTGACTGAGTGGCCACAGTGACATTCATTACAGCTGGGGGACCCTGCATTCAAACAAAGTGTACTGGGATAAGATGGCCACTCTTGCCTGCCCTTTGGGCCTGCCAGGACCCTGCCAGGCTTTACCTGGTGGCCTGCCTGGTGGAAGCCCCCTTTCTCTCACCTAAGCCTGCACCACTGGCAAAATGCCAGGGATAGTGAGGAAGGGCTCCTAATTAGCTATTCAAGTGGTTCAATTGGCTTATGGGTGGGGGGACTACCTTCCCCTCTCTTAATAAAGTGGCATAGTCACAGGAAGGTGACGGGCATTTGATTTTCCCACGTCCCTGTGTCACCCTGCGAGACCCCAGTTTCCAGAGAGCAGGTAAAATCCAACCCATGGGTTCATGTTACTTCTCAGCAATGCCTTGACTCCCTCCATCCTCCTGAATTTTACTGAATTGGGCATCCCAATTAACCTGTGATCCAGTTATAGCCTTCAAAGGGATATAGGTAGGTTAAGGGAGAGGGCAAAAATCTGGCAAAATAGAGTATAATGTGGGAAGGTATAAAGTTGTCCTTTTGGGCAGAAAGAATTAAAAAAGAAGCATATTATCCAAACAGTGAGGGGTTGCGGGACTCAGAGATGCAGAGAGATCTGGGTATCCTAGTGCATGTTTCATAGAGTTACAGCAAGAAATCAGAACAGCTACTCGAATGTTATGGTTTATTGTGAGGGGAATCGAATGCAAGTGCAGGGAGGCTATGCTTCAGTTATACAGGGCATTGGTGACGCTGCATCTGGATTACTGTGTATAATACTGGTCACCATACTCACAGAAAGATGGAAATGCATTGGAAGCAGTTCAGAGAATGTTTACCAGACTAATGCCTGGAATGAATGGGTTGCCTTATAAGGAAAGGCTTGACAGACTAGGCCCGTATATTGTGGAGTTTAGGAGAATCAAAGGTGACTTACTTAAAATAAATAAGATCTTATATATTTTATGGTGGATGTTGAAAGGATGTGTCCTCACAAGAGATGAGGAAATATCTTTTTCTTTTAGCAAGGCCCTTGACAAGGTTCCACTTAGTAGATTGGTTAGTAACATGGGATCACATGTGATTCAGGGAGAGTTAAATTGAATACAAAATTGACTTGCCGGTAGGTGATAGAGAGTGGTGGTGGAGGATTGTTGTTCTGATGAGAGCCTTGCGGCCAACAGTGTGCCACAAGGATTGGTGTTGGGTCCACTATTATTCTTCACTTATACAAATGATTTGGATGAGCATATGGGAGGCATAGTTAGTAAGATTGCGGATGACATCAAAATTGGCAGTATTGTGGAAACTGAAGAAATTTATCTAAGAGTACAATGGGATCTTGATTAACTGAGCCCGTGGGCCGAGGAATGGTAGATGGAGTTTAATTTAGATAAATGCGAAGTGTTGCATTTTTGTAAGACAAACCAAGGCAGGACATACACGGTGAGATAGAGAATATCTTTTATTTACACACATTCAATGTAAAATACAGTGGAAAGTGTGTACTGTCGCTCGTACGTAAGCACCACTCACAGAATATACTAAAAAAGGTAACTTAAAGAGAGTCCAATTTTTCCTTCTCTGCTGCTACAGCATACTTCTGCCAGGGCCCTACTCTGGGCTTTCCAGCCCGCGCTATACCACCGAGAGTGTGACCCATTCCCGATCTCTCAGCCCACGCCATACCATCATCAGCGTCCTACTCCATGCGGAAGCGAGAGTCCCACTCCAAACTTCACAGGCCAACCGAACGACCCTGCAGCCAAGCTGCCTCTGAAAACGCCACCACTGCTCTGGAGCCTATATAAGGCACCTCCTGCCAAAGAGCTCTCTTTATCAGGTACGTTTGAGGAAAAAAGGAAGAGGTAGAAGGAAAAAAGAAAAAAACAACAAGGGAGTTAAGCCCAGCGCGGGAGCCTGAACACAGCCTACTCCGCCGCTGCCATCTTGAATGGCAATGTCAGGCCCCTGGGGAATGTTGTGAACAGAAAGACATAGAGGTGCAAGTACATAGTTCCTTGAAAGTAGACAGGGTGGTGAAAAAGGTGCTTGACATGCTTGTTGTCATTGGTCAGTGAATTAAGTACAGGAGTTGGAATGTCATGTTACTGCTGTACAAGCCAGTAGTAAGCCCACATTTGGATTACTGCGCATAACTTTGTTTGCCATAATTCTGATAATATCCTAAAGGAAGGATATTATCAACTGGAAAGGGTGCAAACAAGATTTACAAGGATGTTACAGGAGTTGGAGAGTTCTGAGTTAAAAGGGGAGGCAGAATAGGGTGGGACTTTTTTCCCTGGACCATAGGAGACTGAGGGGAGACCTTATAGAGGTTTATAAAATCATGAGGGTCATAGATAAGGTTAATAGCCAAGGTCTTTTCCACAGGGTAAGGGAGTCCAAAACTAGAGGGCATAGGTTTAAGGTGAGAAGGGAAAGATTTAAAAGGGATCTTAGGGGCAACTTTTTCACACAGACGGTGGTGCATACGTGGAACGAGCCCCCAGAGGAAGTGGTGGATGAGTGCAAAATTACAACATTTAGTAGACATTTGGACAGGTACAAGGATAGAATCATAGAATCCCTACAGTGTGGAAGCAGGCCATTTGACCCATTGAGTCCACATCAACCCTCCGAACAGCATCCCATCTAGACCCATCACACCCTCCCATCCCCGTAACCCTGCATTTTTCATGGCTAATCCACCCAATCTCCATATCCCGGGACACAATGGGCAATTTGGCATGGCCAGTCCACCTAGCCTGCGTGTCTTTGGATAGTGGGAGGAAACTGGAGCATCTAGAGGAAACCCACAGAAAGGTAGGAAAGCTAGGAAAGGTTTAGAAGGATATGGGCCAAATGCAGGCAAATGTGATTAGTTCAGTTTAGGAAACCTGGTCTGCATGGTCGAGTTGGGCCAAAGGGTCTGTTTCTGTGCTATATGACACTATGACTCTTTCAGAGGGTTGTGAGTTCTTGGAATTCCCATCATCAAAAGGCAGTGGATGCAGAATCTTAAAGTATTTTTGAGGCAGAGGTAGATAGATTCGTGACTATCAAGGTGATGAAAGATTATTGGGAGTATGCAGAAATGTAGAGTTGAGGTTAAAATCAGATTAGCCATGATCTCATCCAATGATGGAACAGACTTTAAAGTCTGAGTGGCCTACTCATCTTCCTTGTTCATTTGTTTGCAATCTCATGAGAATTCCTGCGCCATGTGTGAATAAATGATGGGTTTTAGGGATTTAGTAGCAACAGGATATTCAGAAACTATAATGCTGCTGATCAGGGATAATGCTGGGAACTACTGCAATCTTCCTGGCTACAGTTGCCCAAACTCCTGCGCTCCTGTTGTCTCGATTTAAGGGACAAGGCTTGACGAGCCTGACAGCTTGGGGTCTGCTTATGTCATGGGCTGCTTAGACCTCAGTGAATTTTCATTCTAAAATAAAACAAAGTGCTGCGGATACTGGAGTCCTCAAGTTCTGATGAAGGGTTACTGGCCTCAAAACGTTAACTCTGCTTTTTTTTCCATAAATGCTGTCAGACCTGCTGAATTCCTCCAGCAATTCCTATTTTGGTTTCAGTGAATTTTCACCGGTGTTAATGATAGGGTTTGTCATAGAAACCTGTGCTTTCTGAAACATGAAGCAATTTGGAGAAAGCAAGTGTGAGCCCATTTCATAGATCTTCACAGATTGATAATATCCTTGTCTGATTTCACATGCTGATATCTTCCTTGTTTATACCTGAACAAGAAGGACTAGCATGTTTGCACATATTCACGGTGTTTTAGTTCATGCTGCTTCCCATGGCAATTCATACCTTCATCTGAGGCATTGTGAAAAAAAACATAAAATATCGCCTTTGTATTATTATCTCTGTTCTATCTCTTTTAACAGATACCTGACGTGAAGCATTCAATGAATTGAAGTTGGTTCCCATGTCTCATTTAAAAGGATGCAGAACACATTGTTTGGACTATTTCCCACAGTAACCTTGTGGATAGCTGTATTGACCAGAGTAGTACAAAATCCATCTGATGGAAAGTTCAGGTTTGATCCTCCTGTTGACTCAGTAATCTCAATCTAACCAGTAGGAAGTGTCATTGCAATTTGGCCTCGGTATTTTGGGCGAGGAAATGAACAGACGAGTTAAGGGAACCTTCTCCAGGCTGTTTTCTGTTGACCTCCTGATGGAGCAGGTCAATGTGAAGGTAGGAGCAGGTGGTACCTGATATTTCTATGCTTGACTGGCTCATTAGTACATACTTGTGTCAGGTCACATCTGTCAAAGTGGGAGACTTACTGGAGACCAAACTTATCCCATGCAGCTGAATCCCTGAAACAGTCAGTACGAGGTAGAGCAGGAGAGAAATCTGCAAGAACAAAACTTGCTTCTAAGACAGAGCAAGGAAGCAAACTGAATGTATGCCAAGAGACAAAGGTGGCTCCTGCCAACTGTGGCTCAGTGGGTCAGATGCTAACTTCTAATTTTCGATGTTATGGATTCAAAACCAACTCCAGAGATTTCAGTGCTCTTCAAAAGAACAATGGAGTTCTTCCTGGTGCCTTCGCCAATAACCATCCCTTAACCAACATCAATACACACAACCTGATCATTATCGCTTTGCTGTCTTTGGGAAGTTCCTGTGGGAAAATTAGCTGCTGTATTTCGTACGAAAAGTACTTAAGCTTTCAAACTGTTTTATTTGTTATAATATGTGTTGATGTGTCTTAAGATGCTTGAAGGTGTCACATAAATTCAGCTCTTTTTTGTCTCTCAGGTCTGTACTCTGAAGAAAAAGATACAGATACCTAGATATGAGAGTTTTCCTCCTTCCATGTGTAAATTCACTTCTGCTTTTAATTTCATTATCCATGCAGAAAATTTCATACAGAAATTAAGTTTGAATACATTGCCCATTCATTAAAAAATGCAAATAATAAAGAAAAGTTATCACGGAAACATAGCTTAAGCTTAAACTGTATTACAATTTTCCAATGTAATGAGAATAATCAATCAGCGAGTTTACCCTGTTTGCGTATATCCTTGTCCATACATCAGCTCCCATGAGAAGTTTTTAAAGAGAAGGGTAGACATGAGTTCAAGAGCCAATTTGTACTTCTATATTTTGTAATTCGTTCCAATTATCAGTAATGTGAAATCCTAAATAATGTGAAATCCCAGTACACTGGAGGATGAGAGAAAGGAGGACATGGACAGGATTTCACCATCACAGGAGTGTGCTGGCAGACAGCAAGCTGGTTTGAAGTGTGTCTACTTCAACGCCAGGAGTATCCGGAATAAGGTAGGTGAGCTTGCAGCATGGATAGGTACCTGGGACTTCGATATTGTGGCCATTTCGGAGATGTGGATAGAGCAGGGTCAGGAATGGATGTTGCAGGTTCCAGGGTTTAGATCTTTCATAAAGATCAGGGAAGGTGGTAAAAGAGGGGGAGGTGTAGCTTTGTTAGTCAAGGACAGTATAACGGTGGCTGAAAGAACTTTTGACGAGGACTCGTCTACTGAGGTGGTATGGGCTGAGGTCAGAAACAGGAGAGGAGAGGTCACACTGCTGGGAGTTTTTTATTGGCCTCCGCAAAGTTCCAGGGATGTGGAGGAGAGGATCGGCAAAACGATTCTGGGCAGGAGTGAAAGGAACAAGGTGGTCATGATGGGAGACTTTAACTTCCCCAACATTGACTGGAAATGCTATAACTCCAGTACGTCGGATGGATCAGTTTTTGTCCGATGTGTGCAGGAGGGTTTCCTGACACAATATGTCGAAGGGCCGACAAGAGGGGAGGCCACACTGGATCTGGTACTTGGTAATGAACCAGGCCAGGTGTTTAATTTGGTGGTAGGTGAGCACTTTGGAGAGAGTGACCATAATTCGGTTACGTTTAGTTTAGCAATGGAAAGGGATAGGAACATACCACTGGGCAAGAGTTGTAGATGGGGGAAGGGCAATTATAATGCGATTAGGCAAGACTTAGGAGGGATAGAATGGGGTAGCAAAATGCAGGGGATGGGGACAATCGAAATGTGGAGCTGGTTTAAGGAACAGATATTGCGTGTCCTTGATAGGTATGTCCCTGCCAAGCAGGGAGGAAGTGATAAGGTAAGGGAACCTTGGTTTACAAAAGAAATTGTATCTCTTGTTAAGCGGAAGAGGGAGGCTTATGTGCCATTGAGACGTGATGGTTCAGATGAGGCGATGGAGAGTTACAGATTAGCTAGGAAGGATTTAAAGAGAGAGTTAAGAAGAGCAAGGAGGGGACATGAGCAGTCATTAGCAGGTAGAATTAAGGAGAACCCTAAAGCTTTCTATAAGTTTGTGGGGAATAAAAGGATGACTAGGGTAAGAATAGGGCCAGTCAAAGACAGAAGTGGGAAGTTGTGTGTGGACCCTGTGGAGATCGGAGAGGTGCTAAACAAATATTTCTCATCTGTTTTCACTCAGGAAAAGGAGAATATTGTAGAGGAGAAGACTGAGATACGGGCTATTAGATTTGAAAGGATTGAGGTTAGTAAGGAGGAGGTGTTATCAATCCTAGAAGGTGTGAAGGTAGATAAATCCCCTGGGCCGGATGGGATTTTTCCAAGGATTCTCTGGGAAGGAGGAGATGGCGGAGTCTTTGGCCTTGATCTTTGAGTGGACATTGTCTACAGGTTTAGTACCAGAGGACTGGAGGATTCCAAATGTTGTGCCCTTGTTCAAGAAGGGCAGTAGAGATGACCCAGGTAATTATAGACCAGTGAGCCTTACATCTGTTGTAGGAAAAGTTTTGGAAAGGATTATAAGAGATAGGATTTATAATCATCTAGCAAGCAACAATTTGATTGGAGATAGTCAACATGGATTCGTCAAGGGCAGGTCGTGTCTCACAAACCTCATTGAGTTTTTTGAGAAGGTGACCAAGCATGTGGATGAGGGTAGGGCAGTTGACGTGGTGTACATGGACTTCAGTAAAGCCTTTGATAAGGTTCCACATGGTAGGCTATTGGAGAAAATGCAGAGGCATGGGATTGACGGAGATTTAGCAGTTTGGATTAGAAACTGGTTTTCTGAAAGAAGCCAAAGAGTGGTGGTTGATGGAAAATATTCAGCCTGGAGTCCGGTTACTAGTGGTGTGCCACAAGGATCTGTTTTGGGACCACTGCTGTTTGTCATTTTTATAAATGACTTGGACACAGGCATAGGTGGATGGGTTAGTAAGTTTGCAGATGACACTAAAGTCGGTGGAGTGGTGGACAGTGTGGAAGAATGTTGCAGGTTGCAGGGAGACTTGGATAAACTGCAGAATTGGGCTGAAAGGTGGCAAATGGAATTCAATGCAGATAAATGTGAGGTGATGCACTTTGGGAAGAATAATAGGAAGGCAGAATACTGGGTCAATGGAAAGATTCTTGGTAGTGTGGATGTGCAGAGGGATCTTGGTGTCCAGGTACATAGATCCCTGAAAGTTGCCACCCAGGTTGATAGTGCTGTTAAGAAGGCATACGGTGTGTTAGGTTTCATTGGTAGAGGGATTGAGTTCCAGAGCAGTGACGTCATGCTGCAACTGTACAAAACGCTAGTGCGGCCTCACTTGGAATATTGCGTACAGTTCTGGTCGCCCCATTACAGGAAGGATGTGGAAGCATTGGAAAAGGTGCAGAGGAGATTTACCAGGATGTTGCCTGGTCTGGAACAAAGGTCTTATGAGGAAAGGCTGAGGGACTTGGGTCTGTTCTCATTGGAGAGAAGAAGGCTAAGAGGGGATTTAATAGAGACATACAAAATGATCAGAGGATTAGATAGGGTGGACAGTGAGAGTCTTTTTCCCAGGATGATGACGTCGGCTAGTACGAGGGGGCATAGCTGCAAATTGAGGGGTGATAGATTTAAGACAGATGTCAGAGGCAAGTTCTTTACTCAGAGAGTGGTAAGGGCGTGGAATGCCCTGCCTGCCAATGTAGTTAACTCAGCCACATTAGGGGCATTTAAACAGTCCTTGGATAAGCATATGGATGATGATGGGATAGTGTAGGGGGATGGGCTTAGATTAGTTCACAGGTCAGCGCAACATCGAGGGCCGAAGGGCCTGTTCTGCGCTGTATTGTTCTATGTTCTCAATGAAACTATCATTTTATTAGTGTTATGAACAGTCTCCAACTGAGGTTCCCTAGTTTGTCACCATTCGCAAAGGAATACTTTAAGCTTTTGAGTTCCTGACAAGGGAGGAGTATACTAGCTCACCTTGGCTATTTACCGAGGTTGGTTTAAATGATTACTTTCCTCTCAGATCCAAATTAAATTATTTTTTAAAAGGAACCAATTTAAGCAAGTTTCTTGAAGTAACAAAAGGAGTGAGCTTACTCATTATAAAACATGAGAAGAATAAGAAATATGGCACACGTATGCACAGAGTAGAAATAAGAAGTGAGTCCAAAAACATGTAAGTTTAAAACAAAATACAGATCAGTCTTGAAATTGTTCACGCATGACAGGTAGTTGAACATTATGGCTTTTGCAATGGATGTTTCAGGTAGCATTGACATTGGTGGTTGAATATTCAACTTTAAAATTGTTGGATTTGTAGATTGACTGAAATTCTTTTGTCTGTTTTGTACTGACTGTGGCAGACTGGCATCACGCAGAGTGTGAGAATCATTCTCTTTGCTTTACCTGCAGTGCCGGGGTGTTTAAATGGCTGTTTGACGAGCTGTGAACACTAGTTTAGACATTGAAATGTCAGACCACGAGCATCAACAGACCAAGATTGAAACGTGCTTTTAACACTTATCCCTGTATATTTTGGAAAATGAAAAACTCAAATATTTAGGTCACTCAGACTATCGCATTTTTGAACCATCATGTTCACCATCTGAAATATGTCCAGAAAACTGCAAGTTCAGTTTGTGGTGCATTTCCTCTTTGAGCTTTATTTAGCACTTGCAGGTGTGACATTCCAGAGTGCGTCTCTCTCGAGGCAAACACTTGAACTTATGGCCAATAGTTGATTACAGATATGCGTACCCTTTTTCAATATAAAAGCTATGTTGTAATTAATGGCGATATGTTCATAGGTGATCCAGGTTATGCTCCATAGCCATGACAATTAGTTTAATATATTATGTCACAGTTAATGCTACAGTGTATGACTGCATGTGATGCTTGCATCATTGATGTACCAGAGCAAGAGATGTATAACCCAATATTACAGTCAATCTTGCTACTGTACCTGATATCAATGACTTCCAACAATCTAGGTTCATTTCCTTCAGGATTCTGATTAGTAAGATATTTGCAGCAGCTCCTGTGTTGAGTTAGGTCACGAGTGAGTATTTGCCAATTTTCTTTCGTTATCGGATGATAACAGTGGTAAAAGATTCTAACTGTTTGACTTTGTCATACTCACAATGTTGGAAGTCTCTGTTGTTGCTTCCAGCATACTGCTCATAGTTCTCATTTGGATGCAGTCCGTGGTTGTATTTTTGGAGTTAGAGATCTTGCACAGGCGAGCCCAGAGTCCTTTTTACACCATGTAACATGGAAAGAACTTGGATCGCAGGCCAGTTTTGCAGTGGCCACGCTTTCCACACAACTTACTTGTTCTCTGCAGCCTAGTTACTGCACTGATAATGGCAATGCCACATAATTTTGCAGATGTAATTGTCCAGCTACAATGGCTTCATGTTATCTGCTATCTTTAAACAAAGTGTCAATGTCATGGCCTTTCTTTCTCTCTTAGAGGTCTCCTTTTCTTGGAGGGATTTGAGAGGGTTTCAATCTATAACCAGTACCCCATTGACTGATCATACAGCTCAGTCTCTAAAAGTCATAGTCCTTGTCCCTGTCTGAGCACCGACTGCCAAACTAATCAATCGATTGTTGTGGCTGTTTCTCGCAAGACATCAATTCTAAAAGATAAACTTTAAAATTCACTTCTACATAAAGCTGATTTTCTGGCATTTCTCACAGCTTAGCAGAATCTTTGTAAAGGGGTCTGAAGTGTTAACTCTGTGAAATCTCTCAAACCAAATGAGTATCTTTGTTTTAACTGTTTGCTTAGCTGGTTCTGCAATGGCTAAATCGAGAAGGTATAGCACCATTTTATTTGTTTAAAGAGCTTAAATTTGGATGTCTCTGGCCTTCCAATTCATAGAATCCCTACAGTGTAGAACCAGATCATTTGGCCCAACACATCCACACCAACTCTCCATTTGCCCAGCTTGTCATGCCTATTAATATGGGGGTTAGGTGTTAGCAGCATAATTGCCTCTGCAGTGCCACTGCTGATTGTGGCCGCTGCTGGGATTGCATAAGCAGGGTGAAAGTGCACTGATGGTTGAGCTACCAAGCAAGTTGTTCTGGGCATACTGATGCCAGTAAGGCAGGTGCCAAGCCCCTTCACTCCGTGCGCCCCCCATGAGAGCCTGGAACATTGACAATGTGTGGCATGGTTGCTGGTAGGGCTTACCCCCAGAATCTGCTGGGAGACCACCAGAAGTTGTCTGACGGCGTCTCCACCTCTCTTAAGCATGGGTAAAATGCTAGAGACTACAGAAAGAGGCATTTCATTGGCCACATGAGTGGCCCACTTGTGCTCCAGATGGGCACAACCCCTGCTGCCTTTCCCTGCCACAGAATAACCTGCATGACTTCAAACGCACCCCCTCCATTGATATCTATCCTGCCCCCTGACCATTGCAGACATTGGGAGAAACCAAGAGATGAAAGATGTTGACTCCCTTTGTTGTTTATTTTTTTAAAAACACGTAAATGTGTACTGTGATCTCAGTACAGTTTCAAAGTATTCTGCGCTGTGTTCAACTCTTGATCTGGACCTTGCCATTTGGAATACATTGAAGTGTGCAGTTGAAAGTGACCGTATGTCTTGGAAATCTCGAATGGATTTCCAGCTGCTAGCACTTATCTTTATTTACCTTAGATCCTTAATGCATTGCTCATTCAATAATGTGTTACAGTTTACCTTATCTCCCAATGCAGAATATTCAAGCTGCCTTCAGTGTTAAAAATAAACTGCCAGCATCCTGACACTCACAACAAGTTCAAGGTTGTTTTTCCACTCGCCTTATTGATGTTGGATCCTTCTGGAGAATTGCATCCTTTTCCTCTCTGTGCCTTTGTGCAGTGCTGAGCTATTCTGGCTTGGGAGGAATAAGTGGAAACTGTTGCAACTTAATCAGTGTCATCATTCAAGGAGCCAGCGATTCCTTTAGACCCTGGTGCTGTTTCGTTTGGCTTCAAGATTGGTTCTACAGTGAATTTTTCAATGGGTCAGAATCAGAGTCAAAAACATGAACAATGAAAATCTTTTTTCCCTGGCAATGGTATGAATCTGAACGGCGTTTTTATTTGCCTGTCAAGGTGGCCTTCAGACAGCATACTCCCAGGGATCACTCTCTCATATTGCTTTCTCTCATCAGCTGTGAAGAATTTGCTGCAGAATAGACAACAAAGTGCACTTAATAGGCACCTTTAATGCAGTAAAGCATCCCAGGAGCTTCACAGGAGCGTTGTCATCAGTTTGACAGCCTGAATAGCTATGAGAACTTGTGACCAAGAGCTTGATCAAAACATGAGATATTGAGGGACATCTTATAGGCAGGCAAATTAGGGAGAAATTTCCAGAGCTGATTTAGGCAGCTGAATATGATGTTATGCATTTAAAACAACTTACAGTTATATACCGCTCCTAATGTGGTAAGAACTCTCAATTAGCATTTCATTGGAGTGTTGTCAGTCAAAAATTGGCACTGAACCACTGGCTTGGTTAAAATGTATGACCATTTTACTTTATAAAACACACTTGTCCTTTAGACCAGTCTGAGTAAGACACCTGTGAAAAGGTAATCTAAGGTAATGGGTGTTTTATACTGAGAATCTGTTTTACAAAAGGCACTTCCTTTTCTTTTATTAGCTACAGCTCCGTAGTTGTCTTAAATACTTGGCAATGTAAAGGAAGTGAACTGCAAGCTTCCAGCAATCCCTGGGCCTACTGATTGTGGGGCATTGAATGGATGGCAGAAATGCAAAATCCCTGTGACTTTTTTTTGCACTAACCTTCCAACACTAGATGATGCAATTTGAAAGAAAGGCTTATTTATAGGGTGCCTTTCATGACTTTAAGATATCACACAGTGCCTCATAGGCACTTTGAAGTTTATTCAATCTTGCAGGAAATGTACCAGTCAAATTGCTTAAGGCAAGGTCGCAAACAGCAATGAGATAAACTACCAGATCATTTATTTTATCTATTAGTTACGGGACAATTTGTGGATTAATACCCTTGGTAAACTCTTCTGTTGTGCTTTGAAATAATGTGTTTGGGCCATGTTGAGAGGTCAATTAGGGTCTCACTTTGACATCTCATGCAAAAGACAGTAGAAGTTGTAATCAAGCCCTAGCAATCTCAATGCTGTTAAGCTGGCAGTAAGTGGCTTTGGGCTATGCTTGGGTGTAAACTGTGCAAAATTGAGATCTCCTCACAGAGATGAGGAGAAATTGCTTCTGTCAAAGGGTTTTTGAATCTGTGGAATTCAACTGTGGATGCTGATAAGTTTAAGGAGGACTTGGACAGGTTTTAAATTAGTAATTAGTATTTAATCAGTAATGGATTTAAGGGGTATGGAGACTGGGCAGGATGTGAGATCAACCATGATCATACTGAATGGCGTAGCAGGCTAGAGGGGATGAATTGCCTACTCCTGCTTCTAATTCTTATCATGGAATCACCACAGTGTGGAAACAGGCCATTTGGCCCAGCAAATCCACACAGACCTTCCAAGGAGCATCCCACCCAGATCCACTCCCTACCTTGTTCCCTGCATTTCCTGTGGCTCATACACCTAACCTACACATCCTTAGACAAAATGGACAATTTAGCATGGCCAATCCAGCTAACTTGCATTTTTTTTCAATTTTGGGAAGAAACTGGACCACCCAGCAGAGCATGCAAACTCCACACAGACAGTCGCCCAAGGCTGGAATTGAACTCAAGTCCCTGGTGCTTTGATGTAGGAGTGCTAACTGCTGAGCCACCATGCCACCCTTATGCTCTTATGATCAGGTATATTTTCATGGGGCCAGAGCTACTTTCTTGAGTGGATGGAGGCATCTAGCAGAAGTAACTTGGAGAAGGCGAAATGATAGAAGGATTTCACATGAGGTAATTAGGAACTAGAGTAAATCAATGATGTGCTCATTTTCTTTTGGAGGGAGTGGGCTTGTGATCTTGTGGTTGTTGGCCTGAAATCCATAATTCTGCTTTTTCACTGCAGATTTTGAAATTCTAGTTTCACGATGAACATAAGAAATACAAAAATAAAGTTAAAAAAAGAGCAGGAGCAGTCTCTTCGACCCCCTGAGCCTGCATTATCAATTAACAAGATCATGGCTCATCTTCTGCCTCAACACTATTTTTCCTGTCTTATCGCCATATCCTCTGATATTTTTAATCTGTAGAAATCTATCATTTGAAGTCCGGAACATATTCAATGCCTAAAGCTCCTTAGCCATCTGGAGTGGAGAATTCCAAAGATTCACCACCCTCTGAATTAAATGTTTGCTCCTCATCTCAATCTGAAATCAGAAGTCACATAACACCAGGTTTTTGTCCAACAGGTTTATTTGAAATCACAAGCTTTCAGAGAGGAGCCCACAGACACAGAGTTTATAGGCGGAAAGATCAAGGGCAGAAACATCAAAAGATCATACCAATGGTGTGAGTGGGGTGTCGAATAATAAGTCTCTTCAGGTGATCAAAAGTGTCAGATGGTGTGAGTAAAGAGCCAACAGCTGAACAACAAGAGAATGGATGACCTATAAGAGATAATTACAAAAAATTAAAAGTAAAATTACAAAAAATTAAAAATTAAAAATAAGGTGGTGCTGGAGACAAACCAAATGGCTGGATAAAACATAATAGGTATAAGAGTCGCACGCAGAGGGTCTAACCAAAGTAATAAGTAGTCCAAAACTGTGTAAACTAATTAATGTAGAGAGATCATAACAATTTGTCAAGGTGATGGTGTCATAGCAAGACAGTAAGGAATCTTTTACAAATACAGAACGATGTGGTGGGAACACATGTACTGTGACATGAACCCAAGTTCACAGTTGAGTCCGTCTGAAATGAATGGCTTTATCCTGAGACCGTGTCTCTGGTTTGAGACCCCACAGCCAGGAGAAACATTCTTTCTGCATCTACCCTGTCAAGCCTGTGAGAATTTTGTATGCTTGCCTTGAGATGGGATTCAGTTCAAAGCAATTAGTCACATACATTCAAAGTGCCCTGAGGTGTTTCTAACAGATGCAATAAGAAACCACACAACAGTTTTCTTTTTTTAGTGCTGTCCTTTATGCCAAAGTTCCACTATTGTCAATCACAAAAAAAAATCAATTTAGGTTAAGCAAGCATTTTGAATAGTGGCAGGAGGATTGAGGTGAGAGGCAGAACAAATTTGAGCTAACTGAATGGAATTCCCAGTAGTCAGAATGGCCTACCCCGTCCCTTATTGCAAAAGGCAGGCACTTTAGAAAGATAAAACTAAACCATGAAATGGGGAGAGTTTTAATCATCTTCACAGGCCTGGAATTTTCAATGGAAAATTAGGAAGTGTCTTTTGCATATTATGCTGTTATTCATTGCGCTGTAGAACTATATGGCACAGGAGGCTGTTCGGCCCACTGTTGCTTGTGGTGATTGATTTTGACAAATGTTACTTCTTCAAACCTGGTGGACGTAATGGGTGAGTGACAGTCGTGATTGGAAAATTGCCCATTCCAACACAGAAATTCCCAGGGCCAGGGGTCCAAGTCGAAAATGTACATTCCGAAGATGTAATCTATTCAGTTTCTTGACTTAAAGAAATGAACAGTCACTCTGTGTTACTGGAAAGTACAGCTGTGGAAAATGTAAAGTGTGAAGTGAATCATTTTGTGCAAGAAGCCAGCTTCCGGAGGGTGAGTGGGGAAAGCTCCATATGCAAATGTTCAAACTACATAAGAACTGGAAAGGTAAATAATAGACTTTCAACCTGATTAAAGCAGAGTGAAAGTAATGAAACAATGAGTCACACCACATTATAGTAAAGCAAATCGAAACTGTGGTTTAATGTGTTGACCACAGTGCTATTAATCTCCAAACCCTACTAAATCGACAATGCTTTTGTTGGTTAATGCTCAATAGACATATTCAGAATGACCAGGCCTCTAGTACATCCTTCAAGTTCACAAAGATACTCTCACCTTCTGATCAACAACAGAAATTTGTATTTATATATCATGAATAGTGGAACTAAAATGTCCCAAGGTGCTTCAGGGAAACAAAAATTCACGTCAAGCCAAAGATGGAAAAATTATGTAACCAAATGTTTGGTCAAATGGAGAGGTTTTAAAGTGGGTTGAGAGCGATTTGGAGAGGTTTTGGAGGGAAATCCAGAGCTTGAGGTCCAGTTGGCTGAAAACATGACCGCCAATGATGGGGGTGATGCAAGTGAGTTGGAGTGGGGTGTGGTAAGTACACAGGAGGCCAGAGTTGAAGGGATGTGGAATTTATGGAGATCTGTAGGGTGCTTGGAGGTGGCAGAGACTGTTAGAGGTTTGGCCATGAAAGGATGTGGAAATTAGAATAGCTGAGGTTTTCCTTTTAATTGTAAGCGCGCCACTGTGAAAAAAAATTGTAAAATGTTTGCAAGATAATCTGAGTTACAGGTGTCCTATGCCTGCCCCAGTGCTGATTGTTAACGTTGACCCTGTGCTATGAGCTGAGAATGTTCAGTTTTGCTGAAACAGAGTCTCTGCTGTCTCTGCAGTGGGAGAGGTTTTATCATTATGAAACCATCGGCTCAATGCAGCATTGACAGCAGGAAGTGTTATCGCTGTACGTCAGACTTCAATCTCTAACTATGGGTGAATAAACTCACCCACACATATCAGCACCTGTTTCCACCTGCCCTGTGATTGACAGATTTGTGCAGAGAGTAGAATTTCTAAATCATGTGGAGAATTATGACATACTTAAGGTTAACTTGTATGGAAGGATTAGAAGGTGGAGTAACTTTAGAGGAAAGAACTCTTTTTTGTCCAGTGGAAAAATAAAATGATGCTTTTGTGAACCATATTGAATGTTATATTTTCTCCTCACTTCTTGTAACCAATGATGTAAGAATGGATTTTAAATCAGGAGCACCATATTTTTTCTTTGTATTTGTTTTCTAGCTTGTAAAACACAGAGAATGGGGAATTCTGTGAGCTCCCTGCTTGCAGTGGTGATCAGCATTAACATGGAGAACATCCCAGGTCATCGCAAGGCCCTAAAATAAACAGATGAGAAAATTAAAGGGCTGCCTGGCTCTGGTTCACTGTAACTTCAGCCAAAATTAAAACCAAACAGAATCCGCCAGCTGATCTGACAGTGTCTGTGCGGAGAGTAATTACAGTTAACGTTTTGAGTCTAATCTGACTCTCCCTCAAAACTGTTGAAGAATGTTCATATCACCACTGCACACACACATTGCTTCAGCTGAATACATGTACGAGCTGATCTGCATGACAACAAGGCCTTAAGGTAATGTAACCGAGGGAACTTTTTTTTGTAGTTGAACTTTGGGTTTTGTTTTGTGACCACAAACATAAATTTAAACACACGCATAAGAAGGTGGTGACGACATGGAACGGAAACATAATGCAGATGCTCAGCTGATTGATCTGCATGCATAGCTACAAACGTGTTGCATGGGCTACAGTTTCCTACTCTCTTTCAGTCATCATGCTTCCTTCTGGTATAGCTCACTGTGTCATGATGCTACTATTCTAACTCCCCATTGATTTCCACTCACTGATCAATCAAATGTCAATTGATTGATTTTAGAGAAAAAATGTACTGTGTTCATACCTAAATACCTTAACCCTTTAACGTAGCAGGAGTATGGCAGCTCATGTGCCCACTGCAAGTAGCCACATACAGAAAGCAGTCTCCCGAAACCTGTCCACCACACACACAGGGCACAAGCCTGGACTGCAATGGAATACTCCCCTCTCCCCTGGATGACTGCAACTCCAATAATACTCTTGACATCATCCAGCACAAAGCAGTTGCTTGATTGTTACCGCATTCACAAACATTCACTCCCTCTACCATCAATGCTCAGTAACAGCAGTGTGTGTCTGCAAGATGCACTGCAGAAATTCACCAAGGCTCCTCGGACAGCATTTTCCAAACCCATGACCGTTATCATCCAGAAGGACAAGGGCAGCAGATACAAAGAAATGCCCCAACCTGCCAGTCTGTCTCCAAGCTATTCAGCATCCTAACTTGGAAATATATCACCTTTTGTTCAAGGTAACTGGATCAAAATCTTGGATCCCTCCCTCCCTAACAACAATGTGGGTCTACCTATAGTAAATGGACTGCAGGAGTTCAAGGAGGAAACTCACCACCACTTTCTCGAGGGCAGTAGGAAGAGACAATATAACATCCACATTCCCTGAATGAATAAAATATTAAAAAAATGATAAAAGACTTGACAACAAGGTGTGGAGCTGGATGAACACAGCAGGCCAAGCAGCATCAGAGGAGCAGGAAAGCTGACGTTTCGGGTCTGGAC
>JAHRHZ010000051.1:12401209-12420426 GCA_024137785.1 Ginglymostoma cirratum
CTTCCTGCTCCTCTGAAGCTGCTTGGCCTGCTGTGTTCATCCAGCTCTACACCTTGTTATCTCAGATTCTCCAGCATCGGCAGTTCCTACTATCTCTGTAACAAAAGACTTGGTAATTTGTTTTGCTGGTTGAGGAACACATCCGAAGAACTATAGAACTTTCCTGTCCTTTTTAAAATTGTACTATGGCAGGGAAACAGAGTCTTGGTTTGATATTGCATCTGAAGGACAGTGCCTCCTGTAATTGACTATAGTATCATTTCAGGGAAACCATTGCCTTTGCTGGAATATTTTGTAGTTTTCTTGATCTTGCTGAACGATTACTTTCCTCACAGCGAGTAGGAGATCAGCAATTTCACCGGAGCGATTACTTGCTCCCAATCACTACTTCTCTGTGTTTGTGAATGATAAGAGAAAGCATGCTTTATTAGATGTCCTATTGCCTTTCACTACTTCAGCTCAAATATGGATGAGTGTCACCGGAATAGAGTACTAGATAGTTCCGGGCCTCCAAAGATCAATAATTAAATGTCAATGTCTTTGGGAGTGGTAGACAGTGTAGGGGATAAAACAGTGAAGGAAACAAGGAAGATAATTAGGAACCACTGCTAGTATGAGATCAAGACATTATGATAAAAACAAGAAGACATTTTGATTTTACTGTCCATGTGAGATATAATGCAGTCATACTAAAAGCTACCGATATATTAGGTTTGGGTGGAATTGAAGGTCAAACACATCTGGTATTTTGGTCACACAAATTTGGCTTCAAATCGACTGTATGTATGTCTGATTCTGCTTACAGTGATGTCTTGGTTTTCACATTAATTGTCCCACCATAGCAAAGTGCCACACAAAGAGTCGTAATATCTTCACCGTTAATATAGGAAGGTTAGCTAGTACTCCCAAGGCAGCAGAGAGCCAACTTAAATAATGATATGCCCCACTGCCAATTTCAATACAAACACAAATTTTCCCACTTGCAGTTGGATAGACCTGGCAGTACACAACACGTTATTACAGGCAGTGTACCTTTTGCTAGTGACTGCTCCATCTAGGTGAAATTGACAGAACCAATCCCTGTTCACCCAAGTGTACTTCAAGTTGGTCAGTCTTGCAGTGCAGAACCACCTTAAAACCAAGAACAGCTTCGACTATTAGCTGAAGAACAAATGATTGCATTTATGTGGTGCCTTTCTTGAGCTTAGAATGCCCCAAAGAACTTTACAATGAACGAAGAACAATCGAAGTATAGTGGATGTTGTAATGTAGCCAACATGATGTCAGTCTAGGCATGGTAAACTTCTCCAAATAACAGTGTTAATGAAGAGGTTATTGATTTTATGCAGACAAATATTGGCTGTGAGGACACTCTCCAGTCCTTCTTTGGAGTTACCCCATGGGATCTTTTATATCCACCTGGATATGGCAAACTGGGCCTGGGTTTAAGGACTCCGTGTTTGACAGTGCAGCACTTCCTCAGTGTTGCACTGGAATGCCAGTCTTTAGCCATGCAATCTCCTGGAAACTGGGTTTGAATGCATGCCGTTCTGACCCAGAGGCAAGAGCATTATCACTGAGTCAAGACTGGCCCATCAAGGAAAAGGAATGCTTTACATATAATGAACTACTTCAAAGTTCAATGATATATTGTTCCATGATGGGGAATTGGAAAGGAAGAAGAGCACAAAAATATGAAAGGAATATTATCCTGGCATTGTGAAAGAGTTAAGTAAATAACTATCATTGACACTAAAAATGGAGAGGCTTGGCCCAACAGTTGCAGATCTACGTAACTAAAAAAGAAAAGAAATGACGCAAAGTTTAGCTGTGTTCTCCTAGCCTCTCATTATACTGACTGTCTTTGACAAACTTCATTTTGCTACTTTCGCAATCAATTTTCCAGAATCACTATAATTGTGCAATAATCTGAGAAGTAAATGGCGAAAATACCATAACTTCTAATTGAAGCATTGTTTGAAATTTCAGTCAGAACTTAAAATATCTGACCCTGAAGAATGATGATTGGTAGTTGTGAGTATGGACTGTCTGATTGCACATTCTTTGATAGGCTCCACTGTTACTTAAGTCTGCTATAATACTGCACCTTGTCCTCTTTATTTTGATAATGTGCAGTAGTACAGAACCTTCATTTCTCTTTCTCCAAAGCTATTAATCCATATGCCTACTATATCTCCACCAAAAGACTCTTGAGTATTTAGTGTCTTTCTCCCTTGACTCCAGCACCTTGTTCTCAGTCATATAAATAACAGTGGCTAGGCCAGCAATTATTGGCAACTCCGAGGCCTTAAATGATGACATTGGACCAGCTTTTAGAACTGCTACAAGACATGTCAATACAGTTTGGTCTGAATGGCTGACTAGACCACTTCAGAGGTCAATTCAAAGTCATATACATTGACAGAAGGCAGGAATCTCATCATAGGCAGAGGGGGTAAGGGCAGGATATTTCCTTTCTTAAAGACCATCAGTGAATTAGTTGCATTTTTAAAACAAACTGGTATCTTTATTATCTATTAATTAGCTTTTTTAATTTCTAGATTTTTAAAATATTGAATTCAAGTTCTAAACCAGGGAGGTGGTGCTGTAGCGTTTATATCACTGTACTAATAATCAGAGAGTCGGACAAATGCTCTGGGGACAAGGGTCTGAATCTCACCATGGCAGATGGTGAAGTTAGAGTATCTGGAAAGAAAAGCTACACCTATGGTGACAATATAAACGCTATTGATTGTTATAAAATCTCCCTGGTTCACGAATGCCCTTTAGCTAGGGAAATCTGCCATTCTTGCCTGGACTGGCCCATATGTGACTCCAGGCTCACAGCAATGAGGTTGACTCTACCCTCTGAAATGGTCTTGCAAGCCACTCAGTTCCAGGCAATTAGGGATGAGGAATAAATGTTGGCCCAGCCAGTGACACCCAAATCACATGAACAAATTTTTAAAGAAGTTCCTACATTGAGTTTTGAGCTGCAATTCTCTCCACGTCTATGCAAGCCTTGTGCTCACTCACCCAGTAACATTACCCCGTCATTACCGTGGATGCTTCACTTGTACCTCACTGTACTTTTGAGGATTTATGAGGAATGCATGCTGAATTCAACGAGTGTTCCTGAATGAACTACTTTCCATCATGTTGTTGAGAGTATATTAAAAATTAAAATGTGTTGCTGTTTGTATTCAGATCTTAAATGTTTTAAAATGTTTTCATTAATAGAATGAGGCCAGCATTTCTTAGCCATGCTTAATTGCTCACGAAAATACGTGGGTAAGTCGCATTCCTGAACCACAGCATGATAATGGCACGTCAACCACACTCTGAGAGAAAAATGTCCAGAATTTTGAGCCAGTGACAATGATTTTTTTCATGTCAGGGTGCTGTGTAACTTGGAGGTGACCATAGAGGGGATTATGTTCCTATGTTCCTGCTGCTTTTCTCCTTCAAGCCCATGGATTTGGATACTTTTGGTAAAGAAGTTGTGGTAAGTTACTGCATTACCTGCTGTAGATGGTAGATGCTGAAAAATATTCAAGAATGCAAAAAATGAATATTAACACCCATGTATGGATAGAGAGACATTTGACTGAACAGGGAAGTGTGCATCAGATGCTACAAAATTCATTCAAAACCACTCCTAAAATCAATCTTCATTGATGTCATTCAGAATGGAAGACTCAGTGAAAGATTTTGAACTCCTAGTTTCTTTTGTGAAATTGAGGAGAGGCGTCTATCGCGATTGTAACCAGGTCAGCCAGCTGGATTTCATAGAATACGAGCTCCCTGATAGGGGCTATTAATCTGGTCCAATCAGGGAGTCCTGGCTGACAGATCAAAAACAAGGGAGTGTCAGAGATAGTGCCACTCTGATAGCCTGCTCTGAAGAGGCAGCACTAGACTTAAGGATTGTTCATGTGTAAATTAAGGTTATCTTGTTTCCCGGATACCGGCCTCTGTGGAGTTAGTTCAGCATCCTGATTGACATTGGTATGGAGGTACACAGAATCAAATACCAAAGAAGATAAATTGCAAAGATGTAAACTCACAAAGAGAACCTGGACAATTTTATTCACTGAGATAGAAGTAATGTTTCAAACTAACAGCAGGTTTACATGATAGCCTCAACTGGATTCACAACATCCAGTTGTAACTAATTTCAGATCAGAACAAGAAATGTACCTTGAGCAAGAATAATAATACCCAGAGCACATCTGAATGAACTTTTGTATCGGTATGGTAATGTCTGGTTGTGTTGATTTCCAGTCCCTTCAGAATATTACAAACAAAGGTAGGAAAATTGGTACAAAGGAGACCTGGGAGGCTTGCTTATTCTGAACTGGGCATTGTTTACTATTCACCTAACAGAATGCGATTGCACATATAGAAGCAAACCACTTGCCATAGATTTGATGGTGTTATAAAATATGGTACAACACGGCTGAAGGAATGAAGAAGCCTAGATTCATGTGCACCATGCTGAGTTTATGATTTGAGCCGCAGTGCGGCAAAAACAAGAGGAAAGCTGACAGAGGCAAGAAAATTGTGCCAGAAATTCTGATGGTCAGAGGGTCATTCCGGTGGCATAGATACGTTTTGGACCATGCAAGAATTTCACTGCATCTGAAAACCTCTGAAAATGCTTCTTAATGAGACATTTTGGAGAGTTCTGTCTCAGTTACAATTACCCAGGAAATGTTAGACGATTAAAAAACCTGCACTAATCTAATAGCCCTGACTCACTTCCAACCCATCCCACCCTTTCCCACCAAACGACACAGCCCGGACCCCTGAGATTCCCGGACTTGACACCACCTAATCCATAGCCCGAATATCCCCAAAAAAACACGACCATGACATAACATCAGATGCTGACCATTTCATCATCCTCCCCTATGAGGTACCTCTCAACCTGATCCCCACCCTAACCTGACACACCCACTCTACAGCTCCACCCCAGGCCTAGTACCAACTTCTCCACACAACCCAATTCCACCCTCCACCTACAGAATCACAGATGTGCAATAGCACAAGAGGGAGGCCATTTGGCCCATAGTTTCTATACTAACTCTCTAAGTGAGCTTCATGGCAGTGCCATTCTCTTTCCTTTTTCCAACATCTATGCACATTGTTTCTATTTAAATAATCCTCGAATGCTCTCTTAAGTGCTGCAATCTGCCTGCCACAGGTGTATCTACCCAGGACCCATGACCACGGCACTCTCCTTGTGGAGGTGAAGTTCTGTCTTTTCATTGAGTATACCCTGTATCTTGTTGTGTGTGCTAAATGGGGTAGACTTTGGGCAGATCTAGAAACTTAATACTGGACATCCATGAGCTGCTTTGGGCCATCAGTAGCAGCTGTTTTGTACTCCAACACAATTTGCAATCTCATGGACCAAATATCCCCCACTGTACTATACAACCAAGCCAGGAGATTTACCCTGGTTCAATAAAGAATGCAGGAGGGCATGCCAGGAACATCACCAGGCATACGTGAAAATGCGCTGTTGACCTGGTGAAGCTACAAAACAGGATTACTTATGTTCCAAACAGCATAATATCAAGTCCGAGACAGCTGAGCAATTTCACAACCAATGGATCATATTCAAAGTCTGTGGTCTGGCCTCATTTTGTCCTGAATGTTGGGGAATAATTAGACAACTCACTGGAGGAGGAGGCCCGATAATATTCCTATCCTCAACGATGTGGGAGCTCAGCCCAGTACAAAAGATAAGGCTGAAGCATTCATAACAATCTTCAGCCAGAAGTGTAGAAGGCAGCTCACCAGACTATCTTCTCCAACTAAAGATAGGCAATAAATTCTGGCTTAGCCAGCGATACCCATTGAATGAATGAAAAGCAACTGACAGAACTATTTCTCCTGTTATGCAGAGAATGTACCAAGATCATTTTTCAGAACCCCTCAGACTTTGATTGCATTTAGTGGGAGAAAGTAGCCCCAGAAAATTAAAATTGCATTACACATCACTTGATCATTTCTGGTGGTTTTGTGTTCAATCAGATGGGTTCATTTAATTGAAGTCTTCCTTTCGAATAAACATAATTGCCAAAGCTTCAATTCTATTTAATGATGGGTCTTGATGCATTGCTGAAAGTTTTGCTCTCACTAACACAAACTCAATAGATCACAAACATGACTGTCGAATTTTACCTGGTCACGAAACAACTTTAAGTATATGGGTGTTAACCACTTTCCACCCTTGAATCTTACTCATTGAGTAAATTGAGTTTTCCTTAGGGAAAGGGAAAGATGTTCCCATGATGAATTTGACTCTACTAATGAAATAATTACCCATTAGTCCTGAAGCAATTGGCATAATGTTTGTGGTTAAGCCAAAGAGGGACTCCAAGAATTACAAACAGACCCTGCGCCCCTGCTTGAGAGAGAACTGTTTGAACTTAACGAAAGAAAAAGCTTTTATTATTTCCTCTTGTTTGCACAAACTGTGTTGCTTAATTGCTATGTGTTTTAGAATTCAAGCAGCCCTAGGGCAGATGTGTTGTAAATTAATTTAAAGTTTAACATTTAGCTCATCAAGAAAGGTGAGAATTCTGGATTAGTCTGTAATGCCAACATGTGAATCTGCTTTGAACCAACACATACCTTGACCAAGTTCAGATCGAATCAACAGACTAGGGCAAAGGCTATTATGCTTTGGGTTTGGATATTTTCAGATTGACTTATGTTGACAAATACTTATTTCTCCTGAGCCTGCAGCACTGCCTACCCCTCCTGAATGAGTTCCCCTCCAACTCCCACCACGGCTCAGGCTGGTTTGTGTGCATATCTAAACTGGGTACTCACTCATGCAATCTGACCTAAATCTAACCTAGTGGAGTATTCAGGTCAACGAAATCTTTCCAGTCACAGGTCTATTTTTGGTCAGGTCTGGCAGCAAAAAACAGAAGCTTTTTCATGGTAACGCTGGAAAGAATTTGGCCACCAGTGAAAAAGAGCAGCCAGAAGCTCTCCAGCCTGAAGATGTTGTAGGAATCAGCAATTTAAAAAATTATCCTTTTCTTCAGTTCCATTTTCCCATTAGTTGTTCCCTCTTAGATTCTCCAATTCTTCATGTTGTGTACGCCTCACCAACTGTTTCCTCTTGTAAGACAGAAAGCTCCTTCCTCCCCACCCTCACTAGGACAAAATATGTATGTCTGTGAGGGTGCTAAGTATTGCAAGAGTGGAAAATGAAAAGTGGTATAGAGACCTGAATTTTCCAAAGGGCATTGGGATCGTCAAGTCAGGACAAATGTAGGTCAAATGTGGCACCCCCCTGACACTGTGCAATATTCGCTGAGGTGACTAACTAGTTAGCCACTGCTCAAGCCCTGTTAAGTTGGGGATGGTAGGGAAGATGAGACTAATCTGAGGTATGGGCCAAGACAAGTGGGTGCTGAGGATATAGGTTAAGGACTGGCTGGAATTGATGATTAACTCTGAGTTTGTCAAGAATTATACAAACAACCAATCTAGAACTGCCAGTTGGGCTTGCAGTCTGGCATCCTTGCATCCTTGGGAGCACCAGCCTTCACTCACTCAGGAGGGGGAGGCAGTGCTGCAGGCCCAGGAGAAATAAGCATTTGTCAACATAAGTCAATCTGAAGCTAAATATATTAATACAGACATGCCTGCTCTTTTCAGATAGGAAAGCAGACTTTGTCTGTTTCAACTCAATAAAATAGGTGATGGCCAATCTCTGGTTCATTTCTCAGGGTAATGCCTTGACCAATCTAGGTTAACCTTGCTAGTTTAAATTTTTAACAGAGTGCGGCAGTTAACTGTCAATCATCATTATCTGATTCTCCTATTGGACAACCCTGCAAGCTGGAGTCCAGTTTCCAACCTATCAACACGAACCTCTCGTACAACACAATTTTTTTTTTGCGCTTCACTTTGGTATTTCTTGCAAATTGTCTTGATGGAAAGTTTCAACAAAATAAGTCTCTTTTTTTCAGTAATACTCTGGTTAGAATAGAATAGAATAGCAATTTGCCATCACTTGTAATTATGAACATACAGGTGAAAATACAATTCAGCGCCATGTTAATTACAGAAATCGTAAAATGAAATAATTGAGACAAAGTTTATCTTTTGTTTCCCTCACAGCTCCTGGGTTTATGGAATGACTACAGGATGCTGCCGACGAAGACACCCCTGAGGCCAAGGATTTCCAGGATGGACTCACCATGCTGCCACCACCAAAGCTGACATTGAAGCCACTGCAGCACTGCCATAACAAGGAGGGACAGACCAGACCCACCAAGTCACTGTTGCTTAAGCTGTTGCCACTTCAGTCACTGCCAGAAGCCGTCACATTGCAGCCAAATCTACAAGGAATGAACCAGAGCCACCATGCTACCCCACTACCTCTGAAACCGCCATACCGCCGGCAAGAGGAACAGACCAGACCTACCAGTGATGAAGCCTTTGATAAAGCCACAGCCATTATGGCCGTGAGAAATGGACATCTGCCATCGCTGCACCAGACCCTCACACCACAGCTTTCCTCCACCAATGCTGCAGAAAAGGAGAAAAGGTCAACTTAGATTCAAAAGAGAAATGAAGAAATAAAACAAAAAAAAACAAATAAAGTTGTGTATGACCTAACGGCCATTTGTCTACACTTATAATTGGTAGTCACACCAATGCCAAAGATTCAAGATGATCTTGGATAGAATACGTGCCTTATTTAAATTGTGCTCTATTGTGTCCCCTTTTGGCCATCTTACATAGGAAGGATGGCAAAACCATTCGAGAAAACAAGAGAGATTAAGATTGTAACAATGGCTTAAAGGTTTAGTCAGCAGAGAGGACTACAAAAGTAGGGACTCTCGCTACAAAACCCCTAAAGTTAACAGTTTCAATACTGATATATAAGTTATGAAGATACAAAATATGCTTCCGTTTGATTCCAGGGTTGGATTGATAATCTGCCATCCTTACCCAGTCTGGCCTCCTCATGACTTCAGTCCCTCTAGAATGACCTAGCAAACCACTCAGTTCAAGGACAATTAGGGATGAATAAAAAATTCTGGCTTTGCCAATGGTGCCCATTCCCCATGAAAGAATAGATGCAAGGATAAAAGATAAACTTTGTACAAAGCCACCAATGATCATCTTGACTGTTTCCAGAAAATCAGGCGAGCAATTGTCCTGCGGGCCCAGGTAGTGGGTAAGTATGCAGACAGAGGATAACAGTACATTTCTTGATAGCAGAGAATGACAACCGCATGAGATGCTTTTCCAACACTTGTCTTGACTTGTCTTTCATCCATCCTCATTCCAAGAGTTCTCCACTGAGCTCTAATATCCGGTGCCATCACTGCCTAACCCATAGAGGGACAAGTCCACATTCTGATATTTTCCATCATGTTGTATGGGTCTTTTCTGTGCACATTTTTCAGGTGGAGCATCTTGAGCAACCTTGTTATCCAAACATTCCAAATTTTGGATCATTTCTCTAAGATATATTAAAGGCAGACTGTTACTTTTAGCAGTGATGTAACATGAACATTTTCATAATATACAGGATGGGCAGTGGTTCAATTAGTAGCTCTTCCATCTCTAAGTCAGAAAGTTTTGACCTGAATAATCTAGGCTGACACTCCACTGTAGGACTGAGGACGTACCGTTTTGTCAGAGGTGCTGTATTTCAGATAAGAAACCAACCGGACCCTCTGCTTTCCTTCTCAGGTGAGTATAAAATCTCACTAGGCACTATTGTGAAAAAGAGCTGGTGAAATAACCCCAGAGTCCTGGCCAATATTTATCCCTCATTCAGAAACATAAGAACAGATGATCTGGTCGTTATCATATTGCTGTTGGCCAGAACTTGCCAAATTGATTGCATTACAAAAATGACTGGACTTCAAATGTAACTATAAAGCACATGGGATATGTGGTCATGTAAGGGACTATATAATTACATAGCTTTGTTGATTTATTAGCGGGAAGGATCGAAACAGTGCAGAAGCAATCAATTTATTGGGAAGTGTTTTCTACTATCACAAAGGATGTCAAAGATGATATGTAAATGTCCATTTTCCTTTTCCTAGCTTTGCACACCATAATTTACAATACTCTAAAGAGTGGGAAATGTCAGGAAAAGTAGTTTCTGCTGATAAAGCATTGGAGTAACTTTCAGCATGGATTCAAGGAGAATCTCTTCTCTGATCCCGCTATTATAAAGTAAATGGAAGGAAAGCAGAGAGCAGTGTATCATAGATAAGCACTTCAATGCTAGCAGCTTTCTGCCTGCACTGTAAGTGAGAGTTTCTCCGGATGCAGCAAATTGTAGGTTGGAGCTGGATTTATGCTTGAAGAGGGACATCAATCAAAATAGGCTAATGCAAAAGAGTGAGACACCCTCACTTTGGTTAAACACAGCTTACCTCTCTAGAGTTCCACACCTGCTTAGCACATAGAGCACATTGCTTCATCATTGATAAACAAATAACTTTGAGTTGTTTTGCAGGCCATGACATGATGCAGTGAATCACTTCAAGAATAGGTTAAGATGGGACAGAACACATGGGAATGAAGCTGGATCCTTCCACTTCTGTAGCGCAGCACACTGTCAGGCAGGTTAACTTTCACATAAATGCCTTATATATTTATTCCAATGACCTCATGCTTTAAGAATTTGTATTCATCAATGCCCTGGAGCAGATAGCCTTTTAACTGTGTGTAGGATTGGTCTTCTTGAAGAAAATAAGAAGGACTTGCTTTTATAAATTGCATTCTATGATCACCGGATGTGCCAGAGTATTTTGCAGCCAATGAAATACCTTCTGAAGTGTAGTCACTGTTGAAGCATAACAGGTAATTTTCACCTAGCAAACTCCCACAAAAAATGTAATAACAACGAGATAATCTGCTTTGTGTGACGTTGGTTTAAGGGATTAAATGTTGACTAGGACACCAGGAATAACACCTTGCTCTTCATCAAAATAGTTCAATGCGATTTTTCTATCCACCTGTGAAGCTTGGTTTAATATTTCAGCTGAAAGACAATACCTCGAACACTTTTGCATTACTGCACTGGAGTATCAATCTTGATATCTATGATCAAACTCTGGAGTCGGACTTGAACCTGGAAATTTGTAAATCAGTGGAACGGTATGCTTGATTTAGGGGAAGTGCAACAAAAGTTCAATAGACTGAGTCCTGGGATTCCTGGGATTGTTCTGTGTCTCGAGGAAATAGGCCTATATTCCCTAGAACGTGTTAATATGAGACATGATCTCACCAAAGCATTAAATTCTTAAGGGGCTGACAGAGTAGGTGGTATGAGAATGTTTATGTTGGCTGTGAAATCTAGAACTCAGAGTCACATTCTTAGATTAAGGGGTCAACTATTCATAATTGAGATGAATAGAAATTTCTTCACTCAAAGGTTTTTGAATGTCAGGAACTTCCCACCTTAGGGGCCAAGATATCTGGGGATTATCAGTTGTTGAGTATATTCAAGGGAGAGACTGAGAATTTTGGATGATCAGGAAATAAAGGGATACGGGGATTATGCAGGCAGGTTAGGTTGAGGTAGAAGATCGGTTATGATCATGCTAAATTGTACAACAGGGACAATGGCTACTTCCTGCTCCTAGCCCTCATTTTCTAACCAGCCTCTGAGCTCCCAACTTCCCTAACCACACAACTGCAGCTGATGGCTGCACCTATTCTGCTCATATTGTTCTTACGAGTAGTACTTCATTTGGGAATCACAATAGAAATGGTCTGTTTCCATATTTGTTCTCAGGACATGGATAACATGAGAGCTTTGATCGAATCGTGTTGAAGCAATAGTTGACACATGACAAAATGATATGTTTCCTGGAGTGACACTTGAGAAATGATGGCATTCCCAGGGTTTTGTTTCTCTCATCTTCCTTGCTTGTTGAGTTATCCCAGTTTTCTGTCTAACATGCCCTCTTTAAGCAATACCAGAAAGAGCAGATCATCTGATTGTTCGTCCATTTACCATTGATGTGATCTTGCTATGCACATTCTATCCATTGCAATGACACCAGCAATCTGAGGTGCTCAAAGAACTCATGTACAACTTCTGACCTTGATCAATCATTTCAAAATTGCTTAATGAGTCTTTTCAGAAAATGGGAGTTGACGCAAAAATTTTAAATGTTTACATTTGTGACATTGAAATAAATGTTGACTAATGACATCAGTAAATGTGAAGGGATTGATGGTAAAAATGTACTTTAAAAAACCTTCAATAATATTATATTTGTGAACAAGTTCTCTTCAATTAACAACCTTTGCGTAAAGAGCTGTAAAATATTGATACAGAATGCCTCCTTCATTGATATTAATACATGTATGTTTGAGATTTAGAGCTGTTGCCTAGAAAACCAAAAGGTGTCTTTGTCTTATCTTCAAAGATTATTGGCATTTGAGAAACCACATTATAGATCTTCAGATATTGCATTTTAGACTATATTTAACGCATGGATCTTCTTGTTATCAAAGTTAATCACCCCGGCCAATGCAATACAATTCAGAGGGCATCCAGTAAGCTATAAAGCATTGAGGAGATCGACCCAATGATGATGTGGAGAATGACCAATAACATATTCAAGTGGGATGTCATGTGACATACCACCTAGCTCTAACTTTATAGAGTCAACCAAGCATTGGGATTCAAGCATTACCTTCACTACTTGACTCAATAAAGAAATCTCACGCAAAATCACAAGCCTTTTACTTGCCATCGGGTTGTACATGTAGAAAGCATATTAATATTTCATACCTTTATGACTTGAAAGGAACCACAAATGAAGTATGCCATCTGTCTGAAGAAGTTTTCTTGTAGTCTGTATCAAGTTGTGAAATTATTCTCCTCTTTCGTGCGTGGGATAATAGGGGAGAGAATAAATGTGGTCAGGAAAAGGGAGTGCCTAATGAAATACATGTACAGTTAATAAATCATTGGCTTTTGTTTCACATCAAATGAATTCACAGGAATGTAAAACCTGTTCAGTCCTTGTAACCCTGAACTGAATCATTGCAGCATGTTATATCCTGCAGTAGTGAAACAAAATTGTTAGTCCATCAAGAATGAAGCAAGGGGTTGAGCAGGTGTGGATTACCAACAAAGACAGGGCACGAATTTTAGAAAATAGTCCCATGTGATTTGAAATAGGAACTCCTGGTCTGAACCAGTGCAATACTGTTATTGAAATCAATGCAAAGCCTAAGGGCAAAATCTTATGTGCTTTTTTTTGACCAAGTGTCAGTTTTGTAGAGTTTCATGGAGAGTTTCTCTATGTGAGACCTTGCAGGATGTCTTGACATATCTTACCAAAGTCACCTACTTATCCTGGCCTTTGGGCTGGTCTCACCTGCCTCTCACCTCATCTTACCAAAAGAATACCATAAAAAATAGGAACAGGAGTAGGCCATTCAGTCCCTTGAGTCTGCTCTGCCATTCAGTAGGGTCATGGCTGATCTGACATTCCTTATGTCCGTTTCCTGCATTTTCCCCATTACCCTTGATCCCTCTACTGATCAAAAATCTATCCATCTCAGCCTTAGATATTCAAAAATACTCTGCCCCCACAGCTCTCTGTGGCAAGGAGTTCAAAGACAATCAACCTTTTGAGAGATGAAGTTCCTCCTCACCTCAGTCTTAAATTGGTGCCCCTTTGTTTTGACAAGTCTGACCATGCACCATTCCTGGAATGACTCATCACTCACTCGTTATCCACTGAAAGACCAACATCCATGCTTCCTTGAAAAGGCCACTGCGCACCCAGACAAGCATTGACACTCGAAAGCTGCATTGTTCATCGGAGGGAAATTATTCTGACGGTGTCAGAGAAGGGGAAAGTGGTATCACGATTCTTCAACAGTAACCTGGAGATTTCGGTGGATTAGATGGTCTAGAAGAGAGGTGTCCTTTTCCTAGAGAAGCAGAAGAATAGATTATGCCAGGAGATCCTGGCAATATCATCTGAGGCTGCCACCCATGTCATTGCTGCATCTCCATTCCTAAGGAATGACTAGTAGTGCTGCAAGAAGGACAGTGACCTTCCCCATGTCTCCAGAGTAAGAGCTACACTCTCTGTTACTCTGCACTCCCTCTGTCTTTAGTTTGCACCCACCTCCCACCAATGTTCATGCTATGCCATTCCCACAATTGCATGCAGCGTCTTCCCTCACTTGCTCTCATTTTCTCCACACATCCCTAGCACTACTAATCCTGTATGGTTTCTGAGATGCCTACTCACTGGCCCAGGGATATATCATGACCCCCTTGCCAACCCAAACAGCTGTGCCAGCTACTTTCACCTCACTCAATCCCTCCGTCTCTACCAATACAGGAGAAAACAGCCCAAAACCTGACTGAAAGATTCAGGACTGATGGGAACTGTACGCCATTTGTGTCCTCACCCACTATAGGGATAGGATTCTGTCCCTCACATGAGTCGACCAGAATCATTCCTGTGGGAATGCCATGACATCCATGTCATGTCAACTGTGTAAGTACCACGCTTCATTCCACTGTGACTCTCGTAGTAACCCCACTGCCAGTGTCATTCTGCTGCAGACTACTTGTAACCACTGGTCATGATTCTTTTTCTCCCTTGTGTCTTGCTGGTACCAGTGGGTTGGCCATGACCCCAGCAGAGAAGAGCAGCTGTTCCACCAGAAAGGGACTGCCTCTACCTCTAAGGACAAGAGTATGGAAACTCAGAGGATGCATCATTAAGGATGTCTCCAATCAGCTCAGACATGGATACCTCAGTGGGAACATCACACTTGGAAAGTATGGGAGCATCTGATGATGAGCACCTCCTTGTGTCAGCTCCAGAGCTGGCTGAGGATGAAATACCCAAGGCCCAGAGACCAGGCACCTGCTCAGCCCCAGGTAGAAGAGGACAGTGTTGAATCTACAATCAGGGACTTCATCCACAGGGAGGAACAGGAGCATCAGGCAGGTACATGGGACTCACAATGACCTTCATTATCCTGAAGCAGTGGGAGTGCAGCTAAATGAAAGCCAAACTGCTTCAAGCATGTTACTGCTTGCCTGTCCATCTCCATGCATAGGTTGGTGGCTGCCATGGAGAGCCAGGTTCAGTATCCGCAGCAACTGCACGCACCTGCCCTCTTTCACCCCAACCATTGGTCCTCAAGACCGAAGGCAGAAAAACAGCAGGAATGCAACAGCAGGTGCCCCTTCCTCATAAGGGGTCAGAGTGGTGCCGGCAGTGGTGGAGGAAGAACCACACACGGACCTCTCAGACATCTCCTCTCAGGACACTCCAGAGGGTTAGGGTTAGGACCCTCCACCTCTACCCTGCCTGACCCTTGAAAGTTTAAGCTATGGAGGATCTACTTTTGTAATGACTTTGGATTTATCTTTATAATTCTTATGTTTTGTTTTCAAAACTTGCTTGATTAAGTACATCAGTTGTTGATGGAAGTGCAAAGCTTCGAGGTTTCCTGGTAGAGGGGGATCACAGCTACAGGTGAGACCATCTTTCTTTTCTCTATATTCCCCTGAAGGCAATGACTTTTTCTGAAGGGCAGGTTGGCAGGTGGCAAGTGTCTGTGACTATGACCCCAGAAATGAAGGTTAGGAATTGCACCAACTTCATCCGGCATTCCCTCCCCTCCTCCCTTCTGGTTATGTGTTTGCCACTTCGGAGTTGAGCATGTTTTGAAGGTTTCATTCCAGGACGTTTAACACCCCAGTCCTACACCCATCACACTTGTCACTGTCCATCCTTGAGGTGCATGGTGATCAATTAGGAAGACAGCAGACTCTTCATTGATAGAATGGGGGATTCTCGATAGTCAGTAAAACAACTTATTTCCCCATGTTTAATATTTTATAACTAATAAGCTGAGATATTTGCAGAAAATTGAAAACAGTCTCTGTTTTTTTCACTGTTCTATCGTGCTTTGTCCTTGGTTGTTCACAACAGAATCTTCAGAAGTACTGTTTAATTGCGAGAAATCCCTCAACAGTCCTGGAGATTTGCCAAGATCACTTCTAATATTTTCAACCAGAAATGACAGAAACAGAAATTGTAGGGCCCAAGGAAGTTTTCAACATAAAAAAGTCAGAATTAAAAACTACTGGGGCATGGGGAGGGGAAGTGGGTGTAGATATGGTGTATGAAGAGGTTATTACCACAGCCACATTATTCTGCAGCATGTATCTGAGAAAAGCTCTCACCATTTTCCAACTCACTGAATGACACAGATGGGAATCCTGATGAGAATGCAATGGTAATGCCTGACACTGGAAAGTCTATCCAATGTCAAGAGTGAAGGCAAGGGATGGTTAAACCCCACCCCATCCTGCAGATTCCACACTGGCATTCTATGTGAGTTGTTGCTTGGCCTTTCAACTACAGAGACCAACAGAGAGTCAGCAGTTCCTCTTCTGGTGGAATACGTATAAAGTCATACAGACGTACACACATTGACTCACAGCCCTATCCTCCACCATCTCCCACAGCTGACTGAAGCTCTTTATTTTTGTTCCAATTGCTGTCCCAGCCAAGCTCAGTTTGTTTTGTACAGACTGAGGATCAAACATTTCTGCCTCCTGGTCTCTGAGACACACACACACACACACAAATGGCACAGTTCATCACACATTAACCTACTAGAATGCAGAACCCCCTACAGGCATATGATCTGCTAAGGTATCAGGCTTATGCCCCAGATGATATTACTACAGTTCCCATCAATGTCAGCGTAAAGATTAAATTTCAGGATGCTGAGGATCTGTGATGAATCAGAAAGCGTCAGGGAGTCAGTAAAGCTTCATTATGAAGCAGTGTTTTCGCTAACAAGTGTAAATTGTATAGTAAGCAACACAATGCTGATATAGGAAGGAATTACACTGAAGTGTCTATTAACAATTTAAGAGTGTTTTTCTAATGCTTTACTTTGATGGTGGATGGTGCTAAATGTATTTTGCAGTCAGTGCTTGATTATGTCCTCACTGGAAGTTGAATAGACACCAAGTAATCACTGCAACTTTATCGATGAAAATTTATATTGTTAATCAGGACATGAGGGCAGAATGGGGGCTCAGTGGTTAGCATTGCTGCTTCACATGTTCAGGGACCCAGGTTTAATTCCAGCCTTGGGTGGCTGAGTTTGCATCTTCTTCTGGTGTCTGCATGGGTTTTCTCCCACAGTCTAATGATATGCAGGTTAGGTCGATTGGCCATGCTAAATTGCCCATGGTGTCCAGGGACGTGCAGGCTAGGTGGGTGAGCTATGGGAAATCAGGATAATATGGCTGAGCCTGGAATGGATGATCTGCAGAGGATCAGCATGGACTCACTGGGCTGAATGCTCTGCTGCCACATGGAAGGATCAGCAGATTTTTTTGCTGTTCAAGTCTGGCCACTTAAGCATTCTTGATTTCCATCTTTGCACCAACGGTGCCCATGCCTTCAGCTGCTAAGGCCATGAGGATTGGAATCGGCTCCCTTAACCTTTTCACTTCAATGTCTTTGCTCCTTTAGAATGCTCTTTAAAATCATCCTCTGAGCAAGCAATTGACTATCTGATATCTCCTTACATGGCTCAATGTTGGATTGTATTCAGTAGCACTCCAGGTAAGGTTTTGTGACATGTTAGGTGCTATCACCAATCTGCCACACCTGACAGGTTTGCTTTGGAGAAGGGGGTAGACCTGGGAAATTCTTTGACCACCAATATTATTAGTCAAAACGTGTAGGATCATAAGTTGAAAGCATAATGAGCCCAAGAAGAAAAAGCTGTGAAAATCAAATGGGGTTATTGCCACTGTCTGAGGAAATTTGAAACATGTTCTCCCTCTCAAATTGTTACAAACGTTAGGTGCATACCATAAAGGTGATGAAAACCATGAAGTGTGTAGAAAGCCTATATTAAAGTACTGTTTCAAATGGCTAAAGGATATATAACCAGAGGGTGCAGATTAAAGGTGAGTTGACAAAATAAAACAAGGGGCAATGAGACAAGCATATTATGTAATGGGTGGTTAGGTTTGGGAATGCGTTCACTGGTAGAGTAACAGAATCAAATTTAATTGCTTTCAGCAGTGAATTATTTAAATCCTGGAAGAAAGGCAACTTGCTGGAATGTGGGGAAAAAGTGGGGGGAGTGCAACTTTACTGCGTTGTTCCTGAAAAGAGCTGACACAGACTGAATAGACCAAATAGCCTCCCCCTGTAATGTGCAATGCTATGATTCACTGGAACAGAAATGAGGAAAATCAACTGGCAAGAAAACAAAGAACAGGTTGACAAAATATAGTAGTTTAATATAATTTCCACCTGATCTGACTCATCGTTTGTTCTGGTCTCAGTCCCACAGGCACCAGTCAACAGTTTTCTTCTACCTTGTCCAATTTTTCATGCTTCCTATTTGAGACTGAACAGTTGACAAATCCCGGAAAATATTGTCCGCCCAGACATCGTTGCCCAATTCTTTTCCTTCTGGTGCTGGTTGTCTCGCTGTGTGTTTTGTTCTGGTTTTTAGTTCAGAATTTCAGTGCCGTTCTGAAAAAGGGTCACTGGATGTATTAAGTGTTAATTCTGCATTGTCACCACAGAAGTTGTCAGACCTGCTGAGTTTCTCCAGTAATTTCTGCTTTTGTTTCAGATTTCCAGCATTTGCAGTTCTTTGTCTTGTTTAGTGTGGGTAAGGGGGAGACAGAGTTGGCAGTGTGGCTGTCACAAGGGGAAGAACGACGGGACCATTTACAGTCACATTGGGTGCTGCCCTCATCTATGGATTGTATGTGCATAGTTTCAACAGGGGTTATTGTATTTCGCCCAGGAGTAGAAAACTGCTTTGAGCATATTAACACTTTCAGCAAATACTGGCTATATAATCAGCTCAGTTAACTTATGTAACTGACACAACACCAAGGCAACCTCTGGCAATTTTGCTTCTGCTCTCGACACTCCTATTTCTTTAAAATAACCTCCACAAACTTTAGAAGTATATTGTTACTACTTACTATTTTGTTCAGGCTTTCTCTCTGAGAGACAGACAAGTAAAATCCAAACCTTGAAAAGCAACACATTTAAGGTCTCTGAGATAATAGGAACTGCAGATGCTGGAGAATCCGAGATAACAAGGTGTGGAGCCGGATGAACACAGCAGGCAAGCAGCATCATAGGAGCAGGAAAGCT
>JAHRHZ010000051.1:12425426-12483914 GCA_024137785.1 Ginglymostoma cirratum
AAATATTGGCCAGGACACCAGGGTGAACACCCCTCGTCTTCTTTGAGATAACGTTTTGCTTTGCACCAGTTGAGAGGACAGATGAGATCTCAGTTTATTGTCTCATCAGAAAGGTGGCACCTCTGACAGTGCAACACTCCCATAATAGTGTACTCAATCATGAATCTAAATTATGTAATCAAATCACTGGATTTTCTGATAAACAATGTTTTAACACTGACAATAACCTATGTGGGATCAATGGATTAACCTATTAAAATGATATAGACTGGAAAATCAAGATCAGGTGAGAGGTTACAAAGGTCAGTACGTGTGCAATGTTCCAATTCTGATGTCCTTTGTTTTGTTTCGTGTAGAATTAATCAAAAATTAAAATTAGACAGTTTGCCGAATGTTCTCTTATCAGCCCAATTCTTTTGTATTGGCCTTTGCAATTGTTTTCAATGGAACATATTTCCACTGTGTCTATTTGAAAGAACATAAAGTATAGGAGCAAGAGTAGGCCATTCAACCTTTTGAGACTATTCTGCCATTCCACTTTTTGCCTGGCTCCAATCATCTTTGATTCCCCTGTGAAGCAAAACCATGTCTAACTCATTCTTGGACATATTCAGTGATGAAACTTGCCCTGCTCTCTGCAGAAAATTATTCCAAAAACTAACAATCTTTTAACAGAAGAGCTCCTCCTCATCTTCATCTTAAATGAGAGACCCCTTATTTTGAAATTGTGTTCCCTAGCTGTAGATTCCTTAATGAGGGAAAATATCCTCTCACTATCTCTACTATCAAGGTGTCTCGGAATTTTACATGTTTTGATCAGATCATCTCTTATTTTTCCAAACTTCAATGACTATAGGTCCAGCCCGCTCACTCTTTTCTCATAACACAATTCTTTCATCCCAGGGATCAGGTAATGAACTTTCTCTGACCTGTTTCCAATGTAAGTAAGGAGACCAAAATTATATACCGTACTCCAGGTGCGATCCCTAATGCCGTGTACAAATGTAGCTCGATGTCTCTTTCCACTCCACCCTCTTGCAATAAAGGCCAATAATCTAGCAGGGTCATGAGGACCTGTCATTGTTTCACAACAGTACACTCAAGTTGTTGCTAAATCATTCCTGATTGCGGTGACCATGCAGAACATTGAGATATGTTGTTCAAAGTCCTGTGGATGCAATCTTACCCTGATTATAATGCTCTTACATTACACAGCCCTACTACCGGGAGTAGAGATTGTCTCATTACAAAATATTTTTTAGGTCACATAAACATAGTGCTCTAATCATCTTGAAAGAATGAAGGGCACCACACGTACAAAAGCACATGTAACCAACATCAGCCTAGCCTCTTGTTACATAGGAGGCCTCCTTCAGACTAGCCAATACATTCCTGAGGTTGTTCTGGAAATATTTAGGTCATTGGGTTATTACAGAAAACCAGTCAACCATTGGACCTTATTCAAACTGTAACATCAGATAGCGAATTAATGATATTTCCTTTGGCAGCTCCCTAACTCTGGTTTTAACTGTTTAGGTACTGCTGGCTTAACAGTAGCTTTCTCCTTGGTGGAAATTAATGACTCTCTTCTTAACTTTTGGAGTTAGTGATAATTTTCTCCTGAATAAAATTTAGTGATTTGTTCCTGAGATGCTGAGTTAACGATAATTTTCTCCTTAGCGGGTACCTGTTGGTTTTACTGACATCCTACTTATCACTGAGACAGTTGGTCAAATTTCCCAGTTAATGATATTTTCTTTGGCAGCTCTGTGCCCTGATTTTAATGGCCCAATTAGTGAAAGAACTTTGATGTTGTAAAGTAAGGGTTAAATAGAACACTCAGGAGAGGGAAAAGAATTCAGAGAGTTGCCTTCCCATGGAACCTTTACTGTCATGTATTGAAAGAGATTATTTCATTTATTTTCCTTTAACAACTCTGTATTCATTGCAGATATCAGTTGGATTCTATCTTCAATTTAAAAATTATTGCTCTAAAAGTTGTAGAAGCATTAACAGCCAGGAATTCAATTTTCATTGAGTTGACTAGTCCCACAATAATGATATGAGATATTTTTACCCAGTGACGTGTGATTGCTACCATGTTGCGTGAGTGCCACAAACTTGGGTTTTAATAGTTGTCAGATAGAATCTTTCTCTGAGCGGATGCTGCTTGTCTTTGCTGGCAGCTTTGATTGTTGGCACTATCAGGTTTTAAAATTGAATGGGAACATCATTTCCAGTGAGTGCCAAGGAGAAAGGCTAACCATTGCCTTTTAAGTGTCTCTATTTTTAAAGGCTCCCTTGTCTTAATTTCCAGTCATTCAAAAATTCAACATTTTTTGAGATTGTCGCTTACTTGTTCATAGCGATCCAAAGACAGGCTCACTGCACTTTACTGCTTCTGCTGCACATCTTGTGGCCCTCATACAGTCAAGAGCTTTGACAAATACAAACCAATTAACTCCTCCACCTTGCAAGATTTGGGACCTTCTTTTTGCTTTGTAATTAACTTGCTGCTGGAATTACAGGAGGTCATTCTATCAAAAAAGATGATAATGGATAATGGATGCAGGGCTAATCAGAGATGTCTGATCAGAAGTCTGGATTTGTTATTCCATTTTCTAGCTAATTAGAGTCAAAGACTGTGCTAATTGATGACCATCCTCAACTGAACGGCCCTGTTGGTATGAACCAGAAATCTGCTGATATTACCCATGAGGGCTGACTAGATATAATTTCATGGAGCAGTGTGCATGGGCTCTCTGGCACCCATGTCCACTGAAGGTATGGCGTATTCTGGCTGACACAGAGCAACAGGTTCCAGGTCTGACAGCTCACGGTGTGAAGGAGAGGGTGCCCAGCTTCCCAGATATGACACTGGAGATCCTAGTGAGCGAAGCCCTAAGGAGGAGGGGGTCCTCTATAGGGAGTGGTGAATGCTGTCGTATTGACCCCCTCTCTGCATGGCATCATATCTCTTCCCAATAATCATCCAGATGAAGACGATTCCCTAGCAAGATGCCCATTATCAAGTACTCCAGTTTTTCTGGTGACTGCTGTAATTGAGTCCAATAAGATAGAAAAGTACTCCAATTACTCTTTTTAGGCACAATTCCTAGAAGATTTCTGAAGTAAATGTTGGAAAAAACGGTCCTGTACAGTCACCTAATGTGTTACAGAGGCCTTCTTCAAAGCTCCGACACCAATGGGATTAGGATAGTCAGGTGTTTGTTTTTGAATGGTACAGACAAGATGGGCCAAACAGCCTTTTCCTCTACTGTAGACCTCAATGATTCTATGACCAATGGCCATGAAAGTAGGTATCTATTTAAGTAGTGCTTGAAATATCATAAATTCTGTGTTTAATCCCCACTTGACGTTAGTTGAAGTTTTAGCCATATGGATGCCATTCAGCTTCCCAAATGAGCTCTATAATTGCACTTTGTGTGACAATCAGTTCAATTTTTTTCTTACACTGCAGATGCACTAGTTTCTGGATGGCAGCAATTCCTAACGGTGGCTACAACTCCCTAACCATGATAGTACCCTGTACTAAACAGGGGTTAAAACAATATTTCAATGTAAGACCTCATCTTGGCCACCTCTTTACGTCTTTAGCCACTAAAATATTCATGATCTCATGATCCCTCTTTAGTCTTCTACACATACTGAACAAGAACCAGTATCTGATCACCTTCCACTAAATGTTGATGTCAGACTCTAAATATAAAACTATAGCATTGACCTGGAGCAGTAGCCTGAGCACCTCTCTCCCAGCTCCTTAAATGCACTGGACTTTCATTGTCACAGCAGAAAATTTAAGGTTGCTTGCACTTTTATGATGTTGCTGGTTAACAGGTCCCTTCTCTTGTTTCAAAGCATTTGTGAGCTGCGTGCCATCCAGACACTAGTGCAACTGCAGTGTTAGAAAAAATATTGAAATTCAGATCAGGACTTCAGCAATGACTTTCCATCTATCACAAAGTCAGAAATATGGATGTTTACCGACAACGGCATAATGTTCTGAACTCATCAGGATTTACTCCTTCCACGATGATGCACTGTGTCTGTCAATGTGTAATGACTCCAAGATGCACTGCAGTAATTCCCCAAGGCTGTTTTGCCAGCACCTATCGAACACATAACTTCTACTACGTGGACGAAAAAAACAAAACTGTTGCCCTGTGATGCTGGGTATGTCTCTTTACCCTGTGTTTGGATATTTTTACATCCTATCCCTGTGAAAACAGTCCATCTTCAATCTCCAGACAAAGTAGGAGATAGCTGGGATTATTACCACAGTGCAAGAGAAGGGCACAGACCAGACCTGTGCCACGGAGAACAACACCAAGGGCACCTCACACCTGAAAATCTGTTTCTTACCCGCAATCCTTCCACATGCCTCGTTTCTGTTTCACCCCCGGTTACATTGCTCCTTTGAGTTTTTGACGCAATACCCAGACCCTCTGAACCGCTTCCCCAGCACCTTCAGGTAATCTGATCTAATGGTGAAGTGCCCACTTGGTTGTTCCAGTTCCTAAAGAACATGACCTCACTCTCCCCAGACTATACTTTGGCTCCTAAGGTTCGGTTTGTAATAGGCACAAATCATAGAATCCCTGCAGTGTGTAAGCAGGCCTATCAAATCCTCACCAACCCTCTGAATAGCATCCCACCCAGAGTCACCCCACTACCCTAAGTTTCCCATGGCTAATCTACCTAGTCTGCAGATCCCCGGACACTATGGGCAATTTAGCATGGCGAACGCATCTAACCTGCACATCTTTGGACTGTGGGAGAAAACCTACACAGACACAGGGAGAACATGCAAACTCTACACAGACAGTCATCTGAGGGTAGAATTGAACCCCGGTCCCTGGAGCTATGAGGCGGAAGTACTAATTGTTCAGCAGAAATCAGGAATAAATTTTCTTCTCTCTGGCTTGAGGCTGTTGAGGTTAATTGGAGCAGTCCTATCTGATCTTGTGTCTAGATCAGCTCCTCAGTACAGTTCAGGGTAATAACTTGAAACTTTCTCGTCCCATATGGCTCAGCAACAACTGGCAAGGTTGCTGAGTCTGCAGGCAGCATCTTAATTTTTAAATGCATGTGAGCTTTGAATCTATAGACTCAGATTGTCCTAGAGAAGGTGAGAATAGAAGGTCAGCATTGGATTTATGTTATCTCGTAACCCAGAGAAGAGTCCTGTGGAGATGCTACAATAATCAGATACTTAAATATCAATCTATGTATCCACAAATGAAAATAATGAAAGCAGGATTTTGGCGCACACATACACACACACACACACACACACACACACACACACACACACATGATTTGGAGACCCTGGTCTTTTACACGTAACTGAACAAAAATGTCTATTTCCTCTGAATTTATTCTATCCCACTTTATTGTGGGCAGACAAACAATGACTATCATTGCTAATTAAATAAACAGACATTTGTAGTAGTGGTAATCTGTGATTCATTGGTCCCTTTAGAATTTAAAATGAACAGTGGCTGCCCTGCATAGAATCAGAATGGTTACAGTACAGATATAGGTCATTTAGTCATTATGTCTCTGCCAGTTCTGTGCAAGAGTAACTCAGTTAGATTTGCTCCCCTACACTTTCACCATAGCCCTCTGAATACGTATTTTATTGAAATAATTATTCCAATCCCTTTTAAATGTGACAATTGAAATTCCTTTCACTGCGCTCTGAGGCAGTGCACTGCAGATCCTAACCACTTGCTGCATGATAAAGCTTTTCAATCCCTCTTCTTTAAGGAGGACCATTCCAACTTCTCTGAGCTATCCACATAACCAAAGGTCGTCATTCCAGAGATTATTCTCCAAAACCATTTCTGTACCTTCTCTGAGCCCGCACACACTGCTTAAAGTATATTACCCAGAAATGGATGTAGTACACCATTTGACAATGGCAGTGATTAAATGGAAACTTAAAGATTAAGAGGTCCCAAGTTCAGTTCCCAATCTGTGCCACCTTGGTTCATCAGTGTCAAAGTGGCAGTTGTTGTATCTTACTTGGAGAAATGTTCCACCCTTGTTGGGAAGTAACCACAAGAAGGTTGTAAGATATAGTTATACAGGGAAAGAATCAAGTTTGGCTTTGAAACTCCATGGAATGGAAAAGCCTAGGTTTGTTAATGAGGAATGACCATTTGGAAAAGGTATGGTTAATACATGAATGTTGCTTATTGACTAGATAATAATCTCCTATTCCTGCCCCTTTAGATTTATTTATTTGCTTCGTTATATACCTATGAGGGTACTTGCTAAGAGGGCAGAGCAATTGTTTGTCTGTATCCACAGTTTTGCACTGTTAGCTATAAACTGGTTTAATAACAAACACTTAATTCTTTTTTTTTTATCAACAATCTCTCATGTATTGTCCTATATGCAAGTTCTTGTCAGCAAAATGATGCCAAATATTTGGTCTAATTGTCAACAGCAGCAATTTATATTTCCTTAGCTATGCTTCCCTTTTATCTTTGTTCTCTTCAGTAAGTGCTCTACTTTTAAGATTACTTTCATTTCTGTGTTTTTTTTGTGTGCCATTCTCTGTCCCTGGCCCCTCCACCACCACCCTGCAATTTGTAAGGACCACAATACTTCCCTGTCCTACCTATTCACCATCTTCTGTAAATGTCTTCTCATCCAAAGCTCTGCTGCTCATTTTTTGTTGAGTTTTGTCCGTCTATCGCACCGTAACCTCTCTGATCTTTATCAACTTCCAGGTCCCCAAATTTATAATTTATATTATAGTGTTTTAAGTCCTTAAACTCTTGGATGTCTACAGTACAGAAAAATGTCCTTCAGCAAATTGAGTCTGCACCTCTCATAAGCAGCTACCTACCTATTCTAATCCCATTTCCTAGCACTTCCCCATACCCTTCGATTCCTTTGTACTGCAAGTGCACGTCTAAATACTTCTTCAATGTTATGAGGGTTTCTGCCTTTACCATTCCTACAGACAGTGAGTTGCAGATTCCAACCACATTCTGAATGAAAAAAAATTCTTCACATCCCATCTGAACCTTCTGTCCCTTGCCAAAAATATATGCCTCAGTCATCGGTTTCCATATGAAAGAGAAAGGTTTCTTTTTATTTTCTTTGCCCCTCATAATTTTATACATCTCAAATTATATCCCCATTCAGTCTCCTCTGCTCCAGGGATAACAACTCCAGTCTATCCATTCTCTCTTCATACCTAAAACTCACCAGCTCCTGAAGCCCAGGCAAAGTCTTGGTAAATTTCCTCTGCACCTTTCCAATGCAATCACATCCCTAATGTCTGTCACATCTTACATGGTCTACAAATCTTTCCCTCCTATCCTGTGCTCTTTGGTTCTCTGACTCTGGACTCATACCTATCAGACTCTCAATCATTCCGTCATCCTTTGAGTCCTTCCAAAGACCAGTCACTTCAAAAAAATTTTGATGCATTCCTGTAATTATCTCTTTCTTTTAAATTCCTTTGTGCCCTTACCTGTCTCCATCCGTCTGATTTCCAACCATACAAGCTTCTGGAATTTCTCTACATGCTTCCAATTCTGGTCCAAATGTGCATCACACATTTGAGTTGTGCCATTAGCTACAGCCATACCTTTTGCTGCCTATCGGCAAACAGCTCTGGATTTCTCTTCCTAATGTTCTCTCCCTCTCTATCTTGGTCTGGTGCTTCAGAAGACATAGGAGCAGTCATAGACCATTCAGCCCATCAAGTCTGCTCCTCCATTCAATGAAATCATGGCTGATCCAATAATACTCAACTCCATTTTCCTGCCTTTTCCCTAAAACCCCTGATTCTCTAACTGTTTAAAAATCGATCTCAGCCTTGAATGTAAGTAGTGACCTAACAAGGACAGCACTCTCTGGTAAAGAATTTCACAGATTCTCGTCCCTCTGAGGAATGAAATTGCTCCTCATCTCTGCCTTAAATGTGTCACTCCTTATTCTGACAGTACAGTTTCTGGCCCTAGGTTGTCCCATAACGGGAATCAGCCTCTCCACATCTAACCTGTCAAGTCCCTTAAGAACCTTAAATGTTTCAAACAGGACACCTCACATTCTTCTAAGTTCCAATGGGAATAGGCCCAGCCTAGTGAACCTTCTGTGGATTGCTCATTGAGTCCACACCAACTCTCCAAACAGCATCCCATCCAAACCCACACCTGCCTCCATTTTATTCCCAAAGTCCTGCATTTTCCATGGCTAAGCCACCTAACCTACATATCCCTAGACTCTATGAGCAATTTAGCATGGCCAATCCACCTAACCTGCACATCTTTGGACTGTGGGAGGAAACCAGAACACCCAGAGGAAACCCACACAGACACAGGGAGAATGTGCAAACTCCACATAAACAGTTACCCAAGGCTGGAATCAAACCTGGGTCCCTGGCGCTGTGAGACAGCAGTACTAACCACTGAGCCAGAGATAAAAGGTACTGCAGATGCTGGAGAATCCGAGATAACAAGCATGGGGCTGGATGACCACAGCAGGTCAAACAGCATCATAGGAGCAGGAAAACTTGACGTTTCGGGCCCAAACCCTTCACTGTGCTGCCACTTGTATTTACTGGGCTGTTCCCAAATATCTACTGCACTTGTCATTCTAGGTGATAGAAATCATGGGATCAAAAGCACTGTTGAAGGATCCTTGGTGAATCACAGGAAAAAGAGTAGGAAGTTGACTTTTAAGTAGGAATGGCAATTTACAATTTGCCAAAAGTCTTTTAAATGACTTTTTAAAATCATTTAAATGCTCTGATCCATTTTTTAATCCAAGAATTTTTTTTTGATGCACTGGCCATCTGAAATAACAACTGTGTTTACAAACATGCAGTCTCAGAGCTTGCCAGGATTTTACAAACTGGAAGTTCTGTAACTTGGTATGCAACATTCAAACACGTTTGAAGTCCCAAACTATATAACACCAGCTAGTATTTCCATAATATCTTTAGTGTGCCAAGGTGCTTCTTGATATTAATATCCAACTTATTTTCACATTGAGCTACATAAGGCAATGATCCAGGCATGACCGCTGATTACTGGCAAGACCCTGTATCCAGTAACGGAAGCCCTAAACAAACATAGAATGAAGCAGGCAGCTTGCAAATCCCAGCCAGCAACTGGTGAGTGACATCCACCAGTCAGGTTTGTGTGCTGGAATAGCATAGGACAATCCCAGCGCACAGGCAGGACCGTCTATATACAGGACTAATGATTCTCACAGGTAAGTAGCCAATGGAATCACAAACAGGTTCTCAGTGGAAATCTTGTATCCAGCAAAATATCCCTTTATACAAATTGGATCCAAAGACCCACAGGGCCAACATCTCAATATGAGTGCAAGGAGGTGCCTGCCCAGGATAAATGCTGTCCCTAAAGGCAGGTCCTTGAATTTATTTAACATAATTCAGTGCTTATGCCACGAGGGGCATACCACAGATATCTATCTGCTGAAGGAAACCTTGTGGATATCCCCCAGATAAAAAGAAAATGGCCCATTAACATTCTGCATTACATCACTATCACACCACAGACCAAAAAAATTGGATTGAAGATGTTTTAGACAGGGAGACAGCAAGTACAAATCTTAGCATTGTGGTTATCATTGCTCTGTTGGCAAGCTCTTAGGTCAGAAAAGGATCTCTGAACCTAACAATATCGACCCCTTGCAATTGGCCCTGTGAGGGTCTGGCTGAGCTTGGGCGGCGAGTTCACTCTTAGAAGAGCCTGTGTAAATCCTGCAGAGAGGTTGCAGCCTGGTATGCTTGGATCACGATCTCATGCATGGCCTTCTGTGACCCAGAGAGGGCTCAAATATTCCACCCCCATTGCATACTGTCTCACTTTGATTCTGAAAACAGAATGCCAATCACTATAAAGATCAGTTTTATAACCTAAAATATATCAGAATTCAAGAAAGCAATCTCCTAGTTCCTGTTTTAAAAAACTGGGAGAAGTGCCATATAATTCAGTTCAATTTACAAAACCCGGTCCTACTTGCAGAAAGACTTGTGTTCAGGTTTCAAGGTATTAATGATAGTCCTTTTGGCAGTGTTTGTTGTGTGATGTCTGGAGGAGAGGGGACATTCAGGTTTCCCACTCTCATCCGTTTCCTGTGGCCTGCCTTGTTGTAGTTCCTCTTTTCCAAACATGCACAATCCCTCTTCCAGTACAACGCAACCTGAAAAATAATATTCTTTCAAATGCCGCTGAATGTATTCTGGAGCTTCCCATGCTAATGTCATCACCCATGGACGGAATATCCTATACCTTTCATTACCAGGCCTGAGTTTGTTTCTCGTTTTGAAATTTGCAGAACCTCAGATTCACTTCACATTACCAGGTCTGAATCTCTGGAATTCCCTCCCTAAACCTCTGTGCCTCTTTCCTCCTGCAGGGCCTTCCTTTAAACGTATCTCTTTGACCATGCTTTGTAGGCATCTATCTCATTGTGTTCTTTAGTCAAGTTTCATATTTTCTAGGATAGCCCTCTGGTGAAGTGCTTTGCATTATTTAATCACATTAATGGTGCAAAATAAATGCAAATAGTTATTGCTGTTTTGTGCGTTCTGACAACTCTATAACAAATGATTTTTATCCAGTAGCCGCCCATATATCATCAGAATTTGACGAGGTTTATTGAATGCTAACATGAATACCAACCATTGGCGTCTCATAACCCAAAGTAAACTTATTGGTATTGCAAACTGCTCTGCATGAATGTTGGCCTCCCATCTTTGGCATAATGCCTGTGTTTGTTCTGCTTTGCCATCCAGTGCCATATGCCAATGTTGAACTTGATTTTCTTTGTTAGAGTTACAAATGATTGAGTTGTCTGCTGGACATTGAGAGGATGTCTGCTGATGGCACTTGGTTAAACTTAGCGAGGTAGAAGTGCAATGCTTACCTTAACCTCCAATGCTGAGCATACTCAGAGATTGCTTCCGGCCAGACGTTAGCCCTTATTCTGAGGTTGCTTCCTGTCCAGAGTTGCTTACTGTTCAGAGGTTAGTCCTTACACAGAGTTTGGTTCCTGGACAGAGATTGCTCTCAGTGAAGCTCCTTGTCCAGGGGCCACTCCTTATCTGCTGTTTAGTCCTCATCTGGAGGTTAGCCCTTATGAGGAGGTTAGTCTTTATTCTGAGGTTATTGCTTATCTAGGATTTCTTCCTGTCTAGAAGTTAGTCATTATACAAAGGTTTCTCCTGTCAGATGTCTCGTTGCGGTGGTTGACAATGATCGGAAGTCATACTTTTGTTCAATGGTAAGCACAAAATAGGCCTGGTGCTGCTCCACCCACGCAGTTGTGATCCCCCAGAGGACTCTTTCTTGTTCAGATCTATGATCTAACTCTGCCTGCCTGCTCCTTCTGGTGCTTTTGCACAAGGGTCAAATGTAAAACGGGCCCTGACGACATTCCAGCAATAGTACTGAAGACTTGTGCTCCAGAACTTGCCGCTCCCCTAGCCAAGCTGTTCCAGTTTAGTTACAACACTGGTATCTCCTGGACAATGTGGAAAATTGCCCAGGTATGTCTTGTACATAATAAGCAGGATAAATCCAAGCTGGCCAATTTCCACCCCATCAGTCTACTCTCGATCTTTAGTAATGTGACAGAAGGTGTCATCAGCAGTGTTATCAAGCAGCACCTGCTCAGCAATATCTTGCTCAGTGACGCCCAGTTTGGGGTCTGCCAGAGTGACTCAGCTCCTGACTTCATTACACCCTTGGTTCAAACATGGACAAAAGAGCTGAAGTCCAGAGATGAGGTGAGAGTGACAGCCCTTGACATCAAGGCTGCATTCAACCAAATGCAGCATCAAGGAGCCCAAGCAAATCTGGAATCAATGGGTAGTGGGGGCAAACTCTCTAGCGGTTGAGGTCATACCTGGCACATAGGAAGATGGTTGTAGTTGTTGGATGTCAGTCATCACATCTCCAGGACATCTCTGTAGGAATTCCTCAGGGTAGTGTCCTTGGCCCAACCATCTTCAGCTGCTTCGTCAATGTCCTTCCCTTCAAGATAAGGTCAGAAATAAGGATGTTTGCCAATGTTCACACAACATTCAGCGCCATTCACGACTCCTCAGATACTGTAGCAGCCCATGATCTGGAAGATATCTGACAATATCCAGGCTTGGGCTGACAAGTGGCAAGTAACATTCTTGCTACACAAATGCCAGGCTGTTACCATCACCAATCAGAGACAATCTAACCACTGCCCCTTGACATTCAATGGTGTTATCATTAATGAATCCTCCATTATCATCACCCTGGGTTTTATCATTGACCAGGAGCTCAACTGGACTCACTACTTAAACGCAATGGTTACAAGAGCGGGTCAGAGGCTAGGAATAGTGCTGCATGTAACTTACCCCCTGACTTCGCAAAAACCTGTCCACCATCTACAAGATACAAGTCAGGTGTGAGATGGAATGCTCCCCACTTGCCTGGATGAGTGCAGCTCCAAAAACACTCAAGAAGCTCGACACTAACCAGGACAAAGCAACCTGCTTAGTTGGCACTACACCCACAAGCATCCACTCCCTCCACCACTGATATGCAGTAGCAGCAGTGTGTACTATCTACAAGATACACTGCAGAAATTCACCAAAGATCCTCAGACAGCACCTTCCAAACCCACGACCACTTCATCTAGAAGGACATGGGCAGCAGACGTGTGAGAACACCATCACCTCCAAGTTCCCCTCCAAGCCACTCATCGTCCTGACTCGGAAATATATTGCCGTCCCTTCATTGTCACTGAGTTAAAATCATGGAATTCCCTTCCTAGATTCATTATGGGCCAACCCAAAGTGGGTGGACTTCAGCGGGCCAAGAAGGCAGCTCCCCATCACATCCTCAAAGGCAATTAGGGACAGGCAATAAATGCTGGCCAGCCAGCAACGCCCTCATCCCACAAATGAATATATTTTAAAAATGAACGTGTTGTATCAATCAATTAAATTCTGCATAAATCTGCACATTCCCTGTTAACTGTTGTTTAGCAAGCCCTTGAAGAGGCAAAAAAAATGTCAATGGCATTTGATCAATGTGTCAGATTACTGCTGGAAATTTAGTAGAGTAAAAGGCCAGCATTGTAACACTGCATAAGTGATTATATCTTAATTCACTATTAATGCAGGAATGCTTCTAATGCTCAGTGCAACCTTATCTCTTTGACTGCATTTATAAGGGAAAAAAGGAAAGGACTTCCTATGAAGTAAGAGCCCACACAACAGCAACTGTTTAATGAGTATGTTCATCTCATTTCACTTTGCCATAATGCATGTCAGTCACTGACCTGAAAGTGTATGTTACTGCTGCTAAAATATGTAGAGATCCCACTGGCAGCAGCTGACTAAAATACAAAAATAAGCATTAGACTGCTGCCAAGAGCAAGGGGTTTACGAAATAGAACAATGAGTGCATTGTAAACTGCTGTAAATTGCTGACCTATCAGTGATTCATATTACTGCAATTCACTGAATGTACAAAAAGGCTTTCGTAACCAAAGTGAATGCACTGGCATTGCAAACTTTTCTCATACCAGCTTAAAATGTGAGTGAAATGTCTTCATCAGAATCGGGCTAGTCATACATCGACATTCCCACATGGCATTTTTACATTGTCCTTTGTGTAAAATTTGAACAGCGAACTTTCACCCAGTTGTGGTTCACAGCTCTTCAGCCTGAATCGGAGAACTGGGTTTCAACTTGGTTCCAACCAGTAATTTGAACATCTAATCCAGGATGTCACTTCTCTGCTGTACTCAGGGAGTGCTACAGTGTTTAAAGTGCCATCTTTTGGATGAGACCACCAGCTGCCCTTTGATATAAATGATTCCATGGCACATTTAAAAAAAAAGCCAAAGAAAACTCCCTCATGTCATGGCCAATATTAATTTCTCAACCAATATTCTCAAGTGCGATCAGCGTTTGCTGCACTCATTTAAACATAAAGAACTGCAGATACTGGAATCCTGAAACAAAAAGAGAGAGCTCTGCAGCATCCCAGCAGGTCTGACAGAATTTGTTGAGAATAAAACAAAGTTAATGTTCTGATTCTAGATGAAAGGTCATCAGGCTCAAAATTATAACTTTGTTTTTCTTTCTACAGATGTTGGTAGATAAGACCAGAAAACCATAAGAAGCGTGGCCCCTCAAGCCTGTTCCGCCATTCCACAGGATCGTGTCCAATTTGACATTCCCCACCTCCACTTCATCCTCTTTCCTCGTGGCCCTTGATTCTCCTAATGATCAAAAATCTATTTCAGGTTTAAATATACACAAGGGCACCATCCCCACAAATCTGTGGCAAGGAGTTCCAAAGACTCACAGCCCTCTGAGAGAAGTTCCTCCTCTTCTAAGTCTTAAATTGGCGTCCCTTTATTCTGAGACAATGCTCTCTGATCCTAGAATCTCCCATGAGGGGAAACATCCTCTCAATATTTGCTTTGTCAAGTCCCTTAACCTTATATGTTTCAATAAGATCACCTCTCATTCTTCTAAATTCTAATGAATAGAATTCCAGCCTGTTTAACCTTTGCTCATAAGGCAATCCCTCCATACCAGGGATCATCCTTGCGCACTTTCTCTGAATGGCTGAATTTCTCCAGCACTTTCTGTTTTTGCTTGTTCAACGCAGTTGTCTGTTGTCTTTTATAATATTTCTGAAACATTTCTCTGGCAACTGGGTGCTTTGGAATATTCTGGGTGGCAAAATGTGCTGTATCATTGAAAATACCTCATTCTTTAGAAGAATCACCATGGCAGATACCAGTGTCTGGAATGAGCCGCTTTTCCTGCTTTTTAAGCAATGTTCTACTGAAACCCCCATAACACTATGATACTCTTCTGTTGATATCTTCTCGAGTTTATTGATGACCATTACTTAGTCTTCCAGATATTGATTCACACTGGCCTATTCTCCACTCGTGATCCAAGATTGTGACTTTAGCATTTGCCTGCAATCTGGCCCGAGCATTCAATTCTCAAAGGAGAATTTTTCGATTTGTCTGCAAGTCGACATTTGCTGAGGTGAGAATGAGACATGCAGCTTTGTGTTCTAGCAGGATGACATTCAGAATGGCAGCAGTGACTGGATTCACTTATTGCTCATTAATGAAAAATGAACTTCTGCAATAATGTCACTTTGTGCTTGTTGGTGAATCTTGCTGAGAAAAAATGCATTTTGTTAAAGTTTTTCAAAGGAACATAGGAACAGGAGTCAGCCATTCAGCCTCCTTAACCCATTTCACCTTTTGTTGAGGTCATGGCTAATCTGTGACCTAACACCATATACCTGCCTTTCACCCATATCTCACATTACCTTTGCTTAACAAAAAATTATCTGTCTCAGATTTAAAATTAACAACTGATCCAGCATCCACTATTGTTGTGGAAGAGAGTTCCAAACATCTACCACCATCCTTTGTGTATAGAAGTGCTTTGTAACACCTATGCTGAATGGTCTGGTCCTCATTCTCAGACTATGTACTTATCAAGACATTTCACAAAAATATAAATTCAAGGGAGGAACCAGCGCCTGTATTGCATGAGAGGAGTGTACTGATTGGCTGGCAAGTGAATTCTGATCAGTAGAGATATTGCCACAAGGATGTACTCATTGATGTTGTTTGACATCTAACTGCTAATCTCTGTTGGATTTCAAATCAGGCAGTTTGAATCTGATTGGTCTCGATAATATATGCCTTGAGAAACAACATAGTGAATGATTGGCAATCTATTTTGTGGAGTTCAAACATGGGGCAGTGTGTGTACATGTTCCTTCTTTCGGCAATTTGCCTTCTTGCAAAATATCCTGATGAGTACAGGACAAAAAACTTTGACAAAATGTGTATTTGTTTAGTAATGTCAGCTTGCTTCAGTTGAAACTAATTTTTCCAACACTTCCCTCCAACCTTTCCATAGCCCACATAGAATTTGAAAGATCCTGCCAGGGTTCCCAACATTTGCTACTTTTTTTGGCTATCGATGCCTTAACCAAAGGAGCCAAAAGGAAATTCCAGGAATTAGCATTGTCTCATCCAAGGTGTGGGAACTGAAATACAGCATCAGGGCTGTCACTGGAGAGCTAGCTCATTTAAGCTGCTTTAACAAAAGCATCTCAGTTCCAATTCAAGTATTTGGGAATCATTCCTAATGTTTACACAAGTAAATTGGCTCCTTTATCGTAATGGTACACTAATAAACCCAGGTCTAAGTAAGTCTACAAATTTACCACAAGGATAGGGGGAAAATTAGAAGCTGGCAGCTTTTGTACTTGACAGTTCCACTGATAAGGCCGGACTTCTACCAAAAGGACATCCAGGATTTCAAGAGGCTATGTGTAAGGTAGGTGCTTTTTTGGCGGCAGCTTGTTTTCTCGAGTAGAGGGGCATAGGGGTCTTGCAAGCAAAGGCAGGGAGCAGCAGTCAGCTACTGTTTGCATTTTTTTGTCTTATGTCCAGTCTCAAATCAGTTCAGATAAGGGTATCACCCAACAACTGTCAGCCTGCCTGCACTGGTTTACTAATTGGGTGAGCGACCTCTTCCTTGTCCTCCCTACAGCAATCTGGGCAGGAGTAGCCCATAATGTGGTCATTGCTTTACCACTGATGGGTCTCAGTGCGATGGGAAAGTGGACCTTGTGTCTTCCTACCCAGAACTTAAATCAGGTGAAAGTGCGAAGGTGGCAGGGTTCCAGGATAACACCACCACCTAATGACATTACCTGCCCAACGTTGGGGAACAGGATATTCTGCCCTGAAAACTAATTCTCACTCTCTGAAATTTTGAATCCAACTTTTCAAAAGAGTTACATTTATGTAGCACCTTCTGCCATTCACAGAACATTCCAAATGCTTTACAGCGGTTTTTGAAGTTGCAGCAATTCCTATGAGGTAGGACACAAGGCAAATAATTTATGTGCATCAAATTCCCTCAAACAACAATCTGATGACACCAATATAATTTCTTTTAGTTCCTTTAATTGGCAGCACCAGTATAAAACTCTTATCTGGTTTGATAAAATAAATGTTGAATTTCCTTTAGTGCATTTTTCTCCTCTTTCTCAGCTCATGAATCGAGCTGGGCTTGTGCCAACAGAGGTACAACAGTTTCTCTTTACCTCAGTCTTTAGGAAAGTACTTTGAGTGAACATGTAGTAGGTGAAGGTTTCACAGCCTGACTGTTCCTGTGGAGCACTGACTGACATCCCTATGTGTGAACCCCACCACTGGACAGTGATCAGGATAATTCTCCTTTCTAATCTGGAGACACTTCAGCCTCTGGATTCAGACTTGAAGCTTAGTGTTTATATTGTTGTGTGGTCCCAGTTCATCAATGTTTTAAGTTTTAGTTGGGTTCAGTTCAGGTGTGGGGTCACTCATGCCTATAGAGGAAGAAGGCAGGGTGAAGAAAACAAATGCGTAGAAAAGAACATTTTGCGCTTAGTATCGCACAAAAAATGACTGCTGGTACAACAGTCTTTCACCAATTATCTCAGCTACCACTGGGCCTCCATCTGAACCTTGGCAGAAGTGTGTGCCAGTCTATTTACTCATCTGTGCTGTCAATAACAGCAGTTCCAACTTTTGTTTGCCAACTTTCTTCATTCACTGCGTGCCTGTCCCACAGATTCAGGGACTGGTTCCCACTGGAGGAACAGTTTGACCGATTTCAGTGCTGACCCTGCATGAGTAGCCTCCCCCCGCATGTGGACCAGGATTGCAGGTGCCAGCAGCTCATGTAACTGAGGGCCGGGTCGACTCCAGATGCAATCTTGTTCCCACACAGAGCCAATCACTGCACACCCCCCACCCAGAGTCAATGCTTTGAGATTAACTGAAGAAATCCTGCCTGATTTATATCCCTGCCTTAAGCCAGATGGGGAGGGACTGGGGCAATGTGAGGGCTGTTAACGTCAACTCAAACATTCCAACAGCTAACCTGAAATTCAGCTCAGTTATTTTAGCACAGACTGAAACTCAAATGTAAGATCTTCACATTTACATGCTTTAAGTGACTGGTCAGTGTATTACAGTGAACTGCACTGAACTATCCCTTTAACTAGCTGACAGCAACTCTTTAAAAGAATTGCCTTCATTCTTGATGATGATAAGTCTTTGAGAAAGAGAAATGCTATTGACTGGATTAAATAAAAATCTCTCCGTCCTGGTCACAATTTCCTCATCACCTACCCCATGTACCACTCAATATAAGTTTTATTTCAGTAGATGGAGACTTTATTACTAGTTCTTTTGTAATTCTTTCATAGATCTCACAGCCTGAATGCGTTGGCACACTCGGCTCTTAAGGAAAAGGAAATATCCCCATAACTTGGGAGGGTTTGTTCTTTGAACGCTCGGTCATAGCTTGGCTGCTGTTCAAGCCTTTAGGGCCAGCGCTGTGTATACAGAGGGGCCGCCTTTGATGACTTGGCAGATGGAGCTGTACGGCAAAATGCATTTCCTTCCAGACGCTGGAGTGAGAGATTTTTCTGAATGAATCCGCTTGCCATAAATAACTATTGGCTTTTCTGAATCATAAACTGCTGCTGGATTATCTAAACTGTGGACCTGGATTTTCCTGCTCTCACCCAGCTCTTGCGTTTCAGGGACTGATCTGGAAGTTGGAATGTGCCAGCACATCCATCATTTCTGGGAGGTCACCAATGATCCACGATATCTGTCCAATTACAGATGTGAGTGAAGTTGGGGGGGGGGGGGGGTGCGGAGTTGGTCAGCCTGCAAAGTGGGCATTGCCATAGGATGGCAGGCAACATAACTTGGCAATCTACTGGGATAGAGTGGACCTGAGGTGCTCTGTGTGTGCGTGCGTGTGTGTGTGTGCGCATGTGTGTGCGTGTGTGTGCGTGTGCGCGCGCGCACATGTGTGTGCATGTGCGTGTGTTTACGTGTGTGTGTGCATGCTCTGAGCTGGGCTATGAGCAACTGACAGGGAAGGGATGATCTCAATAACATTATGCACCTATCCAGATGATCCCATCATTTGAACATCTGAAGTTCTCTCCGTCTCCAGTTGAGAACATCAATGAGTCTCACATCCCCTTCCGCCACCTGCAGCCCACCCCCCTACCCATGGCCGAGACTAACCCTGCACAAACTTGGTTGATACAGCATGTCACAGTGCCCTCAAATACTCTGCAAGCCCAAGTAAGAGTATCACAGTATATCAACCACCAGGACACCTTTTTGAGTAGCTCACTTTCACATACATCCCAGCAATGGGAGAGCACCAGGATTCTAACAAGAAGACAGAGAAGCAGCAGTGTATTGGGGTTGGCTCAGGTATGGATTATGAAGCTTTTTCTTCAATATAGTTACTTCAATAGAATGAAAGCGGTTTGCTTGAAAATGACCATTCCTTACATTGTTTGTTGTGTGAAACTGTCAATATCAATATAGCCTTTCTGCATGAAAGGAGCTGCAGATTTTGGGTGCCTTTACTTTATAGAATATGGGAAACCAGCCAGGAGTGTCTTGAAGTAACAACAGCATGACGGTTTCAGCAACAAATTAAGGAAGTCAGGCTCAGGGTGGGGTTGTGTTTCGTAGTTGAAAATAGGTGGTCTTACTGACTATCATTCAAAGAGTGCAGGGATTTCATGCTGCACTGTCAGCCTAGAGTTTGTGCTCAAGTTTCTAGACTGGAACTTGAACTCTCAATCTTCTATCCCAAACATTCACAGTGTTATGAGCAGAATGGGGGCTGACACCATAACAAAACTTATGATCACTATGCTTTCAGCCACGTACTGAGTAAATCATTAGGAGATGTGCACTAGTCACATTCTTGAAATCCAAATGACTGTTCTTTTCATTGAAAACTGTTTTCAATTTCTATTTTCAACATTAGAAGCTCTTAGAACAAAAATTGGGGTAATTGAAGGACGCTGAAGAAACAGCAATACATTTCCACATCAGGATGGTGAGTGACTTGGAGAGATATTTGCATGTATCTGCTACCCTTGACCTTCCAGATGGTAGTGGTCAGGGGTGTGAAAGTTCTAATGATCTTTGGTGAATTTCTGCAGTGTATCTTTGTAGATGGTACACGCTGGTGCTACTCAATGTTGGTAGTGGAGGGTCTAAATGTTTTTGGAGAGTAGGCTGATTTGTCCAAGACGGTATCAAGACTTTTGAGTGTTTTTGGAATTGCACCATCCAGGCAAGTTTGAAATATTTCATCACTCTCCTGACTTGTGCCTTGTAGGTGGTGGACAGGCTTTGGGGAGTCAGAAGATGAGTCGCTTGCTGCAGGATTGCTCGCCTCCGATCTTGCCATTGTCACCACCCTACTCAAACCACCAGATAATTTCTGGTCAATGATAAATTCCCAGAATGCTGATAGTAGGGGATTCAGTGATGGTGATGCAATTGAATCTAAAGGGATGGTGGTAAGATGGTCATTGCCTGGCATTTGTGAGGCATGAGTGTTACTTGCTACTTGTCAGCATCTACAATATCCGAGGATTTGCAAATAGTGCTGAACATTGTACAATCATAGGTGATCATCCCCACTTTTGATCTTATGATGGAGGAAAGGTTACTGATGAATTTATATGTATGTATATATAACATACAGCAGAGGTCCCAGTACGGATCCTTGCGGAACACTACTAGTCATGGGCCTCCAGCCTGAAAAACATCCTTCCACCACTACCTTCTGCCTTCTATGGGTAGGCTTCAGCACCAGATACTGGGCATTTAATTTTCCTGTGGAGATAGCCTACAGTGATCTGGAGAATTCTGCCAGTTAGGACAGAAGGTATAGCCACAGTAAAGCACTATCCTTTTCAGAACTGCTGAACCTTTCCCACATCAATGTTTAACCACGATGTCAGGCTCATTGGCAGCATTGTCAGCACAGAGTAGAGGGGTTACATTTTCAGATCTCATTCCCAGAAACCTCAGCACAACACGTAGGCTGGCACTTTGGTTCAGAGGGAATGATGATCTCTGGGAGCTTACATTTTCAAGTGAAATAGTAAACTCCCCGCCTCCTCAGGTGAATGCAAAAGATTGCAGTCCACTATTTTGCAGAAGTGTTTAAGCAAATATTTATTCCCAAACCAATCAGCTCTAAAATGAATTATTTGACCAGTTGCTTTCTGTGAGACATTGCTGTGCGCATCTTGCTTACTGTCCACCTCTATCATAGAGCAGTGATTACAATTTAAAAATGGAAAGGCATGTCAGTTTGACTGAAAGGCGAAATGGAATACAAAAGTAGGCATGTTTTACTACAGCTATATAAGGCATTAGTGAAACCACATTGGGGCAAAGTGTAGTTTTGATCTTCTTATTTTAAAAGAAGATATAATTACTTTAGAAGCAGTTCAGAGAAGGTTCACTTGACTCATTCCTGAGATGGATCTTATCTTATGAAGAAAGGTTGAGGAGCTTAGGTTTATATCCATTAGAGTTCAAAGGATTAAGAGGCAATCATATTGAAATAGATACGATTTTAAGGGGACTGGATTGGATGGATACTGGAGGATGTCTCTTCCTGTGGGGGAGACTAAAACCATTGGATGTAACTTAAGACAAATAGATCTCCTTTTTAAGACAGAAATAAAGAGAATTTCTTTTCTCTCAAAGTGTCATTAAAATGTGGAATTCTCTTCCCCAGAAAGCAGTGGAGGCTGGGTCTTTAAATTTATCCAAGGCTGAGTTAGACAGATTTTGGATAGACAAGAAGATCCAGAGTTATGGGCAGCCCTTCTCCTGTTCCTAAGTATGTTCAAATCGTACTCAATCCTGTCACAGTATCTTGATTACAGCATGATGGAGGCCAACCTTTTCATATCCCAACGAATCCTGTCCCAACTTTTTGAATCTGTCTGCTGAGGCTCCTCATCCCTGAAACAATTCACATGAAACTTTTCTGCACTCTTTCATAATGCCTCCCTGAACTATGTTGCCCAAAATTGGATGCAACAGTCCACTTGAGGCCAAGCAAATGTTTTCAACAAAGTTTTACATGACTTCTTCACTCCAGGACTCTGACCCAATTGATCAGGCCCAGGAGACTGCATGCTTTATTAATCACTCTCTTAACCTGTCCTGCCACTTTCAATCATTTCAAGACATATACAGCCAGGCTCTTCTGCTGTCACCGACACCCCTTCAGGAGATTGTGCCCTTACATTGTATTGACGTTTTGCATTTTTCAAACAAAAATGAATTCATTTCACAATTCTCTGCTTTAAATTTGCTCTTGCCTGCCCACTCCACCAAGTTGTCCATGTCCATTTGAAGCTCCACACTATCCTCCTCACAGTTTATAATACTTGCAAGTTTTGTATTATCCACAAATTTGAAATTGCACTTTATGCAAGAAGAGTATAGATTCTAGATTTTAGATAGATTCTAGATTATTAATATACACCAGGGAAAGCAGGGATCTTAACACCAAGTTCTGAGATTGAGATCCACTATAACCCACTTAAGCTGTATCCTGTTCGAATTTGGCATGTAGCAATACGTATTCCCTAGAAGGAAGGGGGAGAGCCATCATTGAATAGTGATGTGGAATGGTTTCCTTGGCTGTTTGATATCCTCAATGACACATGGACACTGGCCAATTCAACCTGGCCACTGCTTCAGCTTCTATTTATTTACTTAATATTGATTATGTCAGTGGGTCTGTTGTATGGTTTGGGCTATACAGGCCAGTGTGATTGCCATGTGAGATACAGGGATGACTCATGAGCTAACTGAGCTAACTCCCTTCAGATAGAAGGAGTGTTGAAAAAAGAATGGTTTATGAACAGGAATGTTAGTTCTGAGTTCAAAACAGACACAATGTGGTTTTATTAATGAGAAATCATGATTAAGTAATTTATTGAGTCTTTGGAGAAGTAATTTGTGCTTTGATAAAGGGAACCAATGGATGTATTGCATTTATAAAAGTTTTAAACATCAAAGTTTATTGCAGAAAACAGAACCTCCTGATTTAGGGGATAATGTATCGGCATGGATAGAAGATTGGCTTGTTAACAGGAAATAGAGAGTAGGAATAAATGGGTCTTTTTTCTGGCTGACAGGATGTTATGAGTGGTGTGCCACAAGGCTTGAGCTGGGGCTTCAAATCATAACAGTTTATAGAAATAACTTAGGCGTAGGAATCAAAGGTATGACAGTTAAATTTGCTCATGACATAAAATACATAGGAAAGTGAGTGTGCAAAGCTACAAAGAGATCCCAAGACCAGCGCCCCCTCTCGACCCCGCCTCATTGACCTGTCCGTCTTATCTCCCACCTACCCGTCCCTCCCTCCTCACTGACCAACCCCCCTCCCAACTCCCTGTGTGCACCCACCTTTACTAGCTTCATCCCCACCTCCTTGACCTGTCCGTCTTCTCTCCACCTATCTGCTCCCCTATCCACCTTCTATCATCACCTCCCCCCTCTCTATTTATTTCAGAACCCCCTTCCCCTCCCCCATTTCTGAAGAAGGTTCCAGGCCTGAAACGTCAGCTTTCCTGCTCCTCTGATGCTGCCAGGCCTGCTGTGTTCATCCAGCTCTACACCTTGTTATCTCAGACTCCAACATCGGCAGTTCTTACTATCTCTGCAAGGATGTTGCCAGGGTTGGAGGATTTGAGCTATAGGGAGAGGCTGAATTGGCTTGGGCTTGTTTTCCCTGGAGTGTCAGAGGCTGTGGGGTGATCTTATAGTTTAGAAAATCATGAGGGGCATGGAAAAGGTGAATAGCCAAGGTCTTTTTCCCAGGGTAGGGGAGTCCAAAACTAGAGGACATATGTTTAAGGCGCGAGAGAAAAGTTTTCAAAGGGATCTAAGGTGCAACTTTTTCATGGAGAGGTGGTGTGTGTATGGAATGAGCTACCAGAGGAAGTGTTGGAGACTAGTACAATGACAATGTTTAAAAGGAATGTGGATGGGTATATGAATAGGTAGTGTTTAGAGGGATATGGGCCAAATGCTTGCAAATGGGACTAGATTATTTTAAGATATCTGGTCAGGATAGATGACCGTCGACGGAAGGACCTGTTTTCATATTGTACGTCTCTATGACTCTAAATGTTTACCCCAATGTTTATACTCCACACAGATATTGTCCTACTCTGATTTTCCATTTTCATTTTTGCTCATTTTTCTGCAGTTTAGAGTTCTCTGTCTTCACTTTTGAATTTGAGTAACAAAGATTGGAATCTTTAAAGTTGCTGATGATGGAGCTCTCCATCTGTTGTAGGTAGGCAATGTTAAATGCAGCCTTCCTTCCCTAGTTCCCTTTTGCCTCATCCCTGTTTGATCCTGAAGATGATGAACTTAGCTGACAGCAGCCTGAGAGTGTCATCTGTGGCAATTTACCAGGTTGTTAAAAAATATCTCTTTTCGCAAAAGCTTCCAACTGGCACTGTATGTTGTTGCAGTCCAGCTCAGCAGAACAGGCATTGTCCAAGAGTTTGAACTTGAGCAGCAGCCTCCACTTGCTGACTAAACTGCAAAATCAGCTTTTTACAAATTATTAATCCTTCTGGAGACAAGCGTCTGAATAATTGTTTACTATAAGCATCAACCTTATTTGAATGGACAACGTACAACGAGACTAGTGGCTGTGTTTTATTTTCAGGATTTAGAAAGACAATGGTTGAGCTCTCAGAACAGTACAGAAAGCGAATGCCTGCTCGTCCAGTCCTGCTAGTGAACACATCTTTTATCTTTGAAAATTACCCCAGTTTCCAATCCTTTCTCCAGTTAAAAAATCTTTTCCTTATCAGAATCCCTCAGTCAGTACAGAACAAAAACTTGCATTTCAATAGTGCACTGACTATAGTGCTATGTCTCAAGGCATTTTATCTGTGTCACCAAACAAAATTTGACACCAAGAAATGTAAGGACCCAAAGTTTACTCAAAGAAGCAGGTTATAAGAAGCACCTTAAAGGATGATAGTGAGGTGAAAATGTAATCTATTATAGAGTCCAAGGCTGAAGCAGTTGCAAGCACAGTCACCAATGGTGAAGTATTTAATATTGAGGATGCAAAGCAGGATTGGAAAAAACCTAGAGATTGCACAAGGTTTTAGGCTTTAAGAAGCTCAAAGCAAAAGGGAGGGAACTGAAAACAAGGATGAGGATCTTAAAACCATGGCATTACCAGACTGGATTCCAATGTAGGTCAGTGGAAACTGTAACCAGGAAATTCCCAAATTCAATTTTTAGTCTTTGCTGAACTCAGTCAGTGAAGAGGTAGACAAAGTAGTCTTAATGTCCACACCCTTTTAGCTAAGGAAGGGACTGTGAGCTAGCTGCCCTCTTGACTGCATATCCAGTGACTTGTACTGGAATGTGAGTTTATGAGCTCTTGGTGGCATTGGGTGAGGACAGAAATGGGCATGGCCGAGACATGGATCACATGGATGCCCGTTATCTGGGTTCACATAAAAACAAAAGGTCTTTCAGGTTGGTTAGTAGACAGTTATGGAACTGTATCTCTGCATGAATATGAGGAGAGAAAGAAAAGCACAGTGGTGTATTGATAAAATGTAGAGTTTAATATTCCAGTAACCGATAGAGAAGACCTTTATTGGACATGTCTAATGACCTTGTTAAATGTCATTTAGCAAGATTGCATAGCTTTTGATGAGATACTATAGTCTTGTCAGTCATTGGCTGGTTTTCCGCCTTATGTATTTGGCAAGATGCTGTATTTCCAGTTAGTGCCTAATTGACAGGCTAATGTGAACTTCTGATTTAGGAAGTGACCACTGTTGATGAGGTCTGAGCAGCAGCTAATGACAGCCATTAAATTGCAGAGCAAAAACAATCCAGTCATCTCTTTGCCTAAAGATTTCCTTAAACTGAATTGGGAATAGGGGAGGAAATGTGCCTCACATTCAGACAATTGCTTCGTGGAAATGTGCAGTGTAAATGAACATTTATTGATGCTTGGTCCTTCTCTCCACGTGCACATTGTCCATGAATCCCACTTCCTGCTCTTCCAATATTCCCACAAAATTGTTGACCCCTCAACTTTCTTCCCTGGCTCCCATGTCAGCTGATATTCTTACCAGTCCCATGTCTTTCAAACCTGCTGACAACATCTTCCCAAAAATTAGGTCATTCACCAATACTATCACCAGGCTATGTTGGCACACTGAAACCCAAACGTACCCACACATGCAGCTCGTAAGTTGATTCCTTTAGCAACAGTAGACTTTAAAGGGCTGACATACTTAGGTAACTTTTAAAAAGCTCCAAATAAACTTAGGGGCCACATTCACCTTAACACTTCTGCACTTGAAAGCTACTGCCTCATCTCCAACTTTCCTTTCCTTTTCAAAATCCTTTTATGTGCTGTCTCCTCTTGATTCTGTGTCTGATATGTCCATGTCAGAATCCATGAAACCAAGTTTCTGTTCCTTTACAGCGCTGAAACGGCTCTTGTCATAGTCTCAAATGAGCCCCTATGTGTCTGTAACAAAGGGAAACTAACTGTTTTCTCAGCTTTCTTGTCCACTTGCACAGTTGATGATGCAACTTATTTTGTCTAATGCAAATTGTCTTCTTAAACCCATCTTGCGTGTCTCCACCAACCTCATCTTCAATAATTAAGAGTGAGGAGTTCAAGGAGTTCAAGGATTTCCTTGTAATTAAGGTTGGGACCATCTGATCGGTAGCCTCTGCTTCTTTCCTTGCTGCCCCATCTCTTCACTCCTGCGTCTCAGCTGAGTAGTCTCTCCTGATTCCATTTCTCTCTGATCATAGCAAGGAATTTAAGTAGACAGTAACATTATTGTAGACTACTCATTGAAGACAGATTGTAATTGTGTTAGAAGCAATGCAGAGTATGAGCATCTTGATTGACTCCTGTGATAAGGGTGTCTTTGAGGGGATGTTGGGCCCTTGCCTATTGGTATCGAATAGAATGAGAGACAATCTTATTGAAACATGTAAGATTCTGATGCATTTGACAGAGTGGATGATGAAAGGATATTTCACCATACAGGAGAGACAAGAACAAGGAGACACAGTTTAAACTGAGTGGTATCTTACTTAAGATGGAGATGAGGGGATCTTTATCTCTCAGAAAGATGTGAGTGTGTGAAATTCTCTTCCCCAGAGAGGCAGTGTCATTGAACTTGTTAAGGCTGGGTTAGATAGTTTCTTGACTGCCAAGGGAATCAAAGGTTATGGGTGCTAGACAAGAAAGTGGAGTTGATGCCACAACCCAGTGAATCACGATTTTATTGGCAGAGTAGGTTGAAGGGCAGAATGGCCTACCTGTGCTCCTAATTAATGTATTTGTATGTTTGGATGTTGACAGTGTTATTGGACTAGCAATTCAGGAACCTGTACTGATGATCTGGGGATATAATTTGAGATCTAGTGGTGGCAGCTGATGTATTTAAATTCATGTAATTAGTAAATATGGAATAAAGAGATGGTTCTTATTAATAATGATCATAAAATTATTGGATTGTCACTAAGAAAAATACATCTGCTCTTCAGAGAATGAAATCAAACAGAAGATGAAATCCACTGTCCTCACCCAGTCTGACCCAGATATGGGTGCAGACCCATAGCAATGTAGTTGACTCTCAACTCATCTTGGAAGTGGCCCAGCAAGCTTGAACTGAACTGTTAAAGCAAAACACTGTCCCAAGCATATCTGTGATGCAGCACTCTGCACTCTAGGGTCTGTCCCCCGGGATGTACACTGAGACAAACATCAAACATGCTTGGATGAACATCAATTCGGTGAAAGATGCTCTTTGGTCTACCTGAAGCTTGTTGGTCTTCCGGAACAAGGAGTTGACCCCGACCGAATGTTGCAGACTGGCACATTCCAAGGTCCAGGGCTACATGCTGAGGAATGCACTAAAGCTTAGGGCAGCTGCTGCTAAGGTGCAGTGGGGAAGGATCACTGTCTGAGGTCTTCCTGCTGAAGTTAAATGGGGGTCCATTCAGTTATTGGACCTTCCCGGTGCATCAAATGCATGTAAATGTGGTCTGATTCAAGTATAAGATAACACAATGTGGAGCTGGAAGAACACAATGGGCCAGGCAGTATCAGAGGAGCAGGAAAGTTGACATTTTGGGTCGAGACCCTTCTTCAGAAATGGGGGAGGGGGAAGGGATCTCAGAAATAATTAGAGAGAGGAGGAGTCGGGGTGGGGAAGGTAGCTGGGAAGGTGATAGGTGAGTGCAGGTAGGCAGTGATGGGGATCGGTGAGAGAGATGGGAGGGGTGGATAGGTGGGAGAGAAGATGGACAGGTTGTGTCAGGTCAAGGAGGTGGGGTGAGAGGAAGGGTGGTCATGGGATGAGGCCAGGGATGGGGAGATTTTGAAATTGGTAAGATCCATGTTTAGACCATCGGGCTGCAGGCTCCCAAGGTGGAAAATGAGGTGCTGCTCCTCCAGTTTGCAGGTGGTGTCATTGCGACACTGGAAGAGGCCCAGGATGGACATGTGACCCAGGGAGTGCGAGGGGGAGTTAAAATGGTTCACAAGCGGAAGGTGTTGTCGTTTGTCGTGAACAGAATGCAGATGCTTTACAAAACGGTCTCTGAGTCTTCACATGGCCTCACCGATGTAGAGGAAACCGCTTTGGGAACAGCAGATACAGTAGGCCAAGTTGACAGATGTGCAGGTGAACCCCTGCCTAATATGGAAGGTTTTTATGGGCCCTGGGATGGGGGTGAGGGGGGAGACGTAGGGGCAGGTGTAGCCCTTCCTGTGGTTACAGGGAAAGGTGTCAGGGGTTACTGGGGAATTTGGAGCAGATGAGGGAGTCACGGTGAGAGCGGTCCCTCTGGAAATCAGATAGGGGTGGGGAGGGAAATATATCTTTGGTTGCGGGACGGATTGTAGGTGGTGGAAGTGGTGGAGAATGAGACGTCGAATCCGAAGGTTAGTGGGGTGATACATGAGCACAAGGAGGATTCTATCTTTTTTTTATTGCGGGGAGGAGATGTGAGGACAGAGGTGCGGGAAACACAGGAAATGCAGTTGAGGCCATTTTCGACCATCGAAGCGGGGGAAGTTATGGTCCTTGAAATAAGAGGACATCTGGGATGTACGGGAATGGAACGCCCCATCTTGGGAGCAGACACGGCGGAGGCAGAGGAATTGGGAGTAGGGATCGCATTCTTGCAGGAAGGTAGGTGAGAGGTGGTGTAGTCTAGAAGCTGTGGGAGTCGGTGGGCTTGAAATAGATATCAGTTTCGAGGCGGTCTCCAGAGATGGAGACAGTGAGGTCCAGGAAGGAGAGAGAGGAATCAGAGATGGTCCAGGTGAACTTGAGGTTGGGGTGAAAGGTTGATGAACTTTACTAACCCCTCTCACCCCAACTTCAAATTCTCCAATTCTGAAGAAGTGTCCCGACCTGAAATATCAATTTTCCAGCTCCTCTGATGCTGCCTGGCCTGCTGTGTTCCTCCAGCTCCACGCTGTGTTATCTCCAACTCCAGCATCGGCAGTTCTTACTACCTCTGATTCAAGTAAGAGATGTTTTGGTTTGTTTGGATAGAGTTAAACTCCAGTGTTTGTTTCCTTGATATGCTACTGTACAGAACAAATCTGTGTTTGCAACTATATATGTATATATAAAGATATTTTCAGTCAATAAATTATATTTTGGAATTAAAAAAAGTTCAAGCTAGAACACTGTGGGTCTATCTACATCCCAAAAATTGTAGTGGTTCAAAAAGGCAGCTCGCCATCACCTTTTTTCAGGACTGTTAGGGATGGACAACAAGTGCTGGCTCTCACATTCGATGGTTTGATACTGTACCATAAGTTTGATGATCATGACCAATCAGCTCGACTGGGATCGGAGCCTTGACTTGCTGTGTTGATACCCCCGACTGGAGGCTATCTTCCTTTTACCGAGGATTGCTGATATCCACGGCAAGCTTCCTGGATTTGTCTCTGCACTAAACTGAATACCCCAGTATTGTGTGCCTGGTATCTTTGTCTGAGGGGTAAGGTACAAAAAGGCAAGGCCATGTAAGGCAGGGATGCTGTGTGCATCCAGCAAGGCTTAAGGTTAAAGAGCACTAAGACAGCAAATGAGCAGCCCAGAGGTGCATGTCTGGGATATGCTGACATGGGCCAGCATCTCTGGCATCAGTGCCATCTTTAAATGCCCGGGTGTACAATGGGCTTTTAAAGAAGTGTTCTTGCTGCAACATTACAATGATATTTGTTGTAGTTTCCTGAGGTGTAGAACTGAATTGCTGAAGCATCCCTGTAAGTGGATTGGAGAGGTGACATGAGGGTTCTTAGAAGCTGACACATGTCAGAAACCAATGGCCGTGAACATGAGGTGCAAGGGGCCAGTGCCTAGGGAGTATGTCCTGAGCTGTCTATGCCTGGTGCACTCTAATATACAAGTACAGTCAATTCGATTTATGGCAAGAAACAATTGAGATGTCAGGAATTGAAAGGGAGAAACTTCTTCCATCTGCAGCAATCTGCCTTCTTTTACAATTAAAATTTTTAAAAATATTCTTTCTGCATTGCAAAATACTCAAGGAATAAACAAAATGAATAGAAAAAGAGTAAATGAGGTGCTTTCCAGTTGTGCTTTCCTCATGTGTGCTTCAAAGAAATACAAGTTCTGGACCTGAGGGCTCCTCAATCTGTAAGCACGCACAGTCCCTCAAGGCTCTAATCTCTTCCACCATCACCAATGAAAATTTTCTAGGTCCACTGCCTGCCATGATTGGTGATCTTAGCACAGCATACTTACGTGGGCCTGAGGAGGCTTGCAAACAGACAGGGACAACCAACTTGAAGTCTCAAATGACATTGCTCAGCTTAAACTCCTTCTAAGTTGGATATTGTTTTACTATTTTTCAAATGTTAGTACTTAAAACAAGAGCCGCATATTAAGAATCAGCAGAAACCATTGTTAGTATTATTTTTCTCCCTGCACATTCAGTTCTTTCCTAAAACCACTAATTTTGACTGTGCTACATTTCTACATTTACTTGGTGCTTTCCATCACTTCATCCAAGTCACCATTTTGTTGTAAGTTGTCACAAATCAGTGTTTATCTGCAGACTGTTCAACTCTGGAAGGCGTCACATCTGATCCCTTTCCTGTTCTCACCCCACCATTAATAATACACACATTTTCCAGCAGGGGTTCACCAGTTAACTCACAGGAAGGTCAATTGTGGGTTGTTTTTTCCGGTTGACGTTGGCAATATCAGTCATAATGTTTCTACTGTCACTCCAGCTGCCTTAGATGACTCAAAACAAGCTGGGAATTAAATGTGGGATCTTTCCTAGTTTGCATGGCTTAGTGGCCCTAACAGAGTCTAGAGCTTGACAATACTCTGGAAATTATCTTAGAGGAGTTATGTTTTGCTAGTTAGTGAAGATAAATAACTTTAATCAGAGGCGCATGCACTCATAAAGCAAGGGTGGTTTTATGATGAAGTCATTTCAACTGTGTGTTGGCTCGCCTCCAAACAAATTCCACCAACTGGTCAGCGCTTACTATCATAGCAAGAAGCCAACTATTACCAGTTGCACAATATGAAAGTTACGCTCATTGACTTACCAGCCAGATACGTGCTAGTGGTTTTTAAGAATAACTCAGACTCAGTTCCATTCACAGTCAAATGTACATGACTCTCTCTCCACATAACCCAGATTTTGAAAATTGGAGCCAGACCTATTTAGGAAGTTCTCAACTAGACACTGGCTCTCTCAAATCAAAATGTGATTCCATCACACCATTGTGCAGGATAGTTCATGTGGAGAATACAATTGATGATATTGTATGATATTGCATGATGAATTGATGATATTCAGGCCAGTTTAGTTCATCCATCTGGAAACATTTGATACCTTTTTGTGTCTAAAATAAAAGAATACTACTGATGCTAGAAATTTGAAACAAACACTTCCTAGCCAAAAACATGAGAAAAACCTATAATTTTTTGGCTGCTTTACTATACCAAAATATTCCAAGGCAACTTGGCTCTCACAATTTTGTTTTGCAGATTCCTTATGATTTACTCATTGCTGCACCTCAAGTATCACTCCTCTTTTGACAGCTGAAATTCTCAACTTTCTCCTCATCTTGCTTCATACGGGAGACCTCTGCCATTAGGCCTCTGCCTTCTGGTTCTTTTCCACAGTGATTCCTGCTTGGGCATGCCTTTTTTATATCTAGGTCAGAGAACTAAGCACCACATTCAAATTGTGGACTGACCCATGCTGAAGACAGCTTTGGACATTACCTCCACAAACATTACCCATCAGCAATATTGCTCGACAATCATGTGTTTTGTTCATTGTTCTTCTGTCCTTATTGAACAAGGCTAGCATCAAGCCTACAGCAACGCCCTAATCTCTTTCATCTTTTAATGTTACCTGTTTCAAGATGATTTCTGTTTTTGCTAATTTCTTTCTGACATTCAGCACTTTATATTTGCCTGTATCAGCATTTAGCTGACCTTGCTGTTCTTGCCTGCACAATTCATATTTCTGGAGCTCCATCTTCAGAATTAAATTCCCCTTGTGGTTTGGGTCCAATAGCAGGCCGTGATCAACTTGCACTGAGTATTAACTACTGCCCTAAATGCTTCCAGAAGCAAAATACAGTGGTGAGGCTGAACCTCCTTACTTCTAGCTCCAGGTCAATATGACCAAAGAGCTTGAACATTGGCCACCAACTGTGGGAAGTGCAGACAGGTCAGACATTTTCTCACGCATCTGGTCAGGGGCCATAATAGCTATCCATTGGTTCGAGGTGGATGGGTCATGAGGTCTCCTCCTCTATGGCCTTGTCTGTGCCAGCCTGGTCCAGGAGAGGGAGGAGAGGAACATTGTTTACTGGTATACTTAAGGTACCATCTGCCACCAATAAGAACCACAGGCCCTTCAATGTCTGATATATAACAGAAACAATGTTAAAATTTAGTTTGATAAGCTTACTTGCATTTACTAAGTTGATGACGAAGTACTTTCGTTGGTAGCTGAGGAGTAGCTGAGTGAGCAGCACAGTAGAAGAGGAGTTGTCTATGTTTCGATATTCCTGCGTATGCAAGGCAGAGTTGGCATCAAACAGGATGGCAGTGGGCTCTTATACAAATGCCATAGCCTGCAGATAAAAAAGGTGGTTTACAAAAGCAACACACCAGGGGAGGCAAATGTCTTGGTGAATGATCAAATGACAGGTGAGGGACCTGAGTCAGCTTTGACAGGACCTATATATCTTAAAACTGATGAGTGCATAGATAACCGTGATTTGCCTGAATAAATTTATGACACATAATTATTAGAACATCCATGGAAGTAAATAGATCATGATGGGATATATGTCTGGCTTCATTACTTCTCATGCAAACTGGGGGCACAGATGACACCAATTGCCCTCAGTATCTCTGACCACAGAGCAGAAAACTCAGATTTGACTCTAAGCCTTGCTTGGCATTCCGTAGTCGGCAATGAGACTGACAGTGGAGATGGGGTATGACCGGACAAGATGCTTCAGTTGAGATGAAAAGCCATGTACAGATTTGGAACAGAGCTCAAATACTCTAATACAGGTTAGCTGAGGCACAAGGGGCTATTGGAAGCAGAATCAGGAATGATTGGGTGGACGAGCCTAGCTTTGGAAACAAGGATGTCAATGGTGGTAATAATGAACAAGTCTGATCAGAGTGAATCCTGGCTAGTTAGACCATAAGTTTCATTTTCGTAATTTATTTAATGTGATAGACAGTCACTGAATATATTGACAAGAGTTTGTCAACAGGCATTTAACAAAACAACATCAAAGTTTACAACGCACAAAAGGAAAAAGAAACAAACTGTTTTACATTCCATAAAAGCTATTTGAGAAGGTATTACCTTCCAATGGCTTCTTGACTGCCTCAGTTGAACCTGCTTCGGTCATACCTCCAGACAATGCATTCCAGACATGAACTCCTCATTTTTCACACAGTACATTTGCTATGTTTGCAACTCTCGTCAACTCTATGGCCTCTTTTTCTTGATCCCATTTAGGAGCGGGAACAATTTCTCCCTATCTAATCTATCCAGATGTCTTACGATTTTGAAAACTTGTGTCAAATCTCCTCTTAGTCTTTTCCTCTCTGAGGAGAACAGTTCCAACCTCTCCAATTTATCTTCATATTTGAAGTTTCCTGTTGCCATTCTTGTGAACTCTTCTGGAATCTAGCCAATATGTTCACATCCTACAGTGTGGTGTCTAGAACCATAGACAATACTTGAGCGGAGGTGTAACAAGTGTTTTGCATAAGTTCAGCAACACCTTCTTGCTCTTATACTCAATGACCCTACTAAGAAAGCACAGGATACTGTATGCTTCATTAACTGTTCTCTTCACTTGTCAACGATCTATGCACATAGACATCCAGGTCCCTCTGCTGCTGCACACACTTAAGAATTGTAGCTTTATTTTATATTGTCTGTCCATGTCTTCCTTTCAATATGAATAATTTCACACTTCATGGCATTAAGCTTCATCTGAAATTTATCTGTCAGTTCCACCAACTTGTCTGTAAGACAATAAGACCTTAAGACTTAGGCCAGTCAGCCCATTGAGCCTGCTCTGTCATTGAATGAGATTGTGGCTGTTCTGATAATTGGCAATTCTGTTTTCCTGCTTTTCCCCATAATATTTTAATCCCTGACTGATAGAAAATTGAATATTGAATTTATTTAATGTCCCAGCCCTTGTGTAAAGAATTCCATAAATTCACTACTCTTTGAGAGAAGGAATCCCTCTTCATCTCTGTCTTATAACCATGAGCCAGATTCTGAGATTATGCCCTTTGGTGGTGCTCTACAGTGGCCATCTCATGGTCTACAATGCTTCCAAGGTTTGTATGACCCACAAACTTTGAAATTGTCCCATACACTTCAACATCCAGATCATGGGTCCTAATATAGAGCCCTGGGCAACTCTACAACAAACCTTCTACCAGCCCGAGAAATATCAATTAACTATTACTCTTTGTTACCTATTATTCAATTTTGTATCCATGTTACTCCTGTCTCATTTATTCCATGACCGATAACGTTCCTCACAAGGCTGTTGTATGACAATGTAACGATGCCTTATGGAAGTCCACGTGCACCGTGTCAACAGTATTGCCCTCATTAACCCATTTGGTTTCTTTGCAAAAGTATATTTCATTCAAAAAATTACACACATATAAAAAGTTCTGAAAAGTTCTATATAGTCTTTGCAGAGAGATAAAAGCCAAGCAACACATTGGAATTTGATATCTGTCAGGTCTTCACTGCATAAAAACTGAAACAACTGCGGATGCTGTAAATCAGGAACAAAAAAAGAAGTTGCTGGAAGCTCAGCAGGTCTGGCAGCATCTGTGAAGGTAAAGATCAGAGTTAACGTTTCGGGTCCAATGACCCTTTCTTAGAACCAGTTCAGACCTGCTGAGCTTCCAGCAACTTCTGTTTTAGGTCTTTACCATAGTTGCATAAACAGGGGCATTTTCCGCTCATGAGGAAGCTACTTGCATATGAGTTGGGGCAGCAGGAGGGCTCTGAGAACTGAACAGACCCTCATTATACTTGGATGGAAAGACCCCAGATGGTGACCTTCCCCCATTGCGCCTTGGCAGCAGTTGCCTCAAGCTTTAGTGCACCCCTCAGCAGTAGGTCCTAGACCTTGGAATATGCTGGTCTGAAAGACTCATAGAATCATAAAATCACAGCATCTCTACAGTACAGAAGGAGGCTGTTCAGCCCATTGAGTCAGCACTGACCTTCTGATAACTATCCCACTCAGACCCACCAACCCCACCCACCATATTCCATAACCTCACATCTACCCTGGCTAATCCACCAAACTTGCACACCCCTGAACACTGTGGACAATTTCAGCATTGCCAATCCACCTAACCTGCATATCTTTGGACTGTGGTAGGAAATACGGGGACACAGTGCAAACCCCACACAGACAGTTGCCTGAGGATGGAATCAAACCTGGGTCCCTGGCACTGTGAGGGCACTCGGTTGAGGACAAGTTTTTGCGTTGAGATCTTTTCATTCTCTTAACAGACAAGTAGCATGGTGACACCTAAAGTTAGCAACAGATTAGGAAATACAAAATAACTTCTAATAAGTCCTTGACTCTATTTTTAATCATTGGTATTTTATCTTCCACTGTTTCTTTTTTATACTGACATCAAAGTTTCATAGCGAAAGGGCTATGTTCAACAGCTCAGTGTATTAATTTGAAATTAGTTTAAAAGAACATCCCAAATACCAGTAAATGTATTCATTGACAACCAAGCCTTGCAAACCAGGCCGAAGCCAGTTTTCCATTTCCCCGTCTGTGCTGGGTTAGTTTCAGCAGATGCAATAGCAAGAGGTTACAATTGAATTTAGTGATTGCTGGTTATAGAGGGAACACTCTGGCTTCCTGTCCTTCACCAGCAGATTGCAGGAGTGTGTGGATAGAACAGGCTAAGCTGTGATTCGTCCTCCTAAAATCCACCCACTAATACCAATCCTCCTTGGTAAAATAGCTTGGATCGATTCTAAAATGCTCATTCCTTTTTTCAAAGCCCTTTGTGGCCTTGTCCCTTCCTTATCTTTTTAATTTCCATGAACCCAACGACCCTCCAAGCTCCCTGTACTTCTCCAATTATGGCCGCTTGTGCAATCCCAATTTTAAATGACAACTGTGTCTTCAGCTGCCCTGGAATTCACTCCGTTGAACGTCTGCAATTCTCTGGTCTTTAAGACTCTCCTTTAACTTTTAACCAAACTATAGATTGCCTCCTATAGTGTAAAATTTTGTTTGATTCCACAGCTGAAGCACTTTGGGATGTTTTATTACATTAAAAGCGTTGCCCTAAATGTAAGTTGGTCCTTGTAGCTACACAATTGCTTGTTAAGGTTCCACAAGATCAGCTCAGCTGTGGCTCAGTAAACTCAATGGACCCAGTCTTCACCTATTGAGCAGGCTGGAAGGATTTGAATAAGTTAAAATCTTATTTGCCTAATGCCTTCAGCAGGGAAAGAGTTGGCTGGGGGAATGGGTCAATAAGATAATAGTCATGAAAGGAAGGCTTGGAAAAATAATATTGAATCAAATTTAAAGCACGCGTTTTGACACACATAAACAATGCACACTTTTCAAAGCCTGGAGAAGAAGACACTTCATTTTAATCATGATAACAGGAAGTCAATAGCGTGGGTAGAAATCTGAGGCTGATAAAAAAAAAGCACCAAGCAGTTTAAAGATACAAAGAGCTCCACAGGAAGAGGGAATGAATGGGTACTACAAAACAAAGTTGGTCAGTGGGAAAGAGAATTAGGGTTTTTCTTTTATCAACACATATGTGCAAGCTGCCCTCATTTAAACGCTGTATTGACATACTGATTGACCTAAACAGTGTTCATCTGGCAACCTCACAACACAAGACGCCTACATCAACACTGCACCAAAGAACAGAATGAGCAGGAGGTACAGTCCCTTTGGAGTGTGGCTCACCTTGTGAATTACCAGATGCTGCGCTTACTGGAATGATTTAAATTCTGGTACAACACCACCCACCAATTCTTCTCTTCCCACCATAACTGGGTTTCCAATGAAGACAGCGGGCAGCTGTTACTCATGAATCCTGCCCACCGCCATTGTAATAAATCCACAATGTCTGAATTCACGTTCTGTTCTTAAACATTGGTGCAGAGATGAGATGGTCTCTCAGCTGTTGTGGGGACCTAAGCAACAAGCAAAGGATGAGTTGAATGGAAAGCAGAGCAATTGGCTTTGCATTAACATTCACCATATTACTCATGGATGTCCAAAGTGTTTTCTCCCCCCCTCCCCAAGTAAAAATGAAACAATAACTTGTTAGAATGCTTCCAATTTTAACATAAAAAAGAAAATGAAGAGTAAGCAAAAGTTGTAAACATCTAAAAAAACCCTGATCATATAGGATCAGGATTTCTTCTCTAGACACTACAATATACTATCAAATCGGATTAATTTGAAGAGAAGAATAGTAGGTGAGAGATTAATAACACTGATATGTTCCTGAGCATTGTGGTCACCACAGGAAGGCAATAGCTGGCATTCCAACTAAAACTCCAACGTGACAGACCTAGGGGAGAAGGGTTGAGCCTCAATAACAGAGGTTTGGTCAGCAAACCATTGTCTTTAACTCACACAAGAGGTGAAAATAATAGTCAGAAAGGGAAACAATTCCCATGAAATTACAGGGGCTGGATAGTTTCAGAACAACTGATCCCTCACCCATGGGGAAAGCAGTCATTTATTGAGCAGACCACATCTATGACATTTTTCAATCATGCCTGCTGTGGCATTTTAAAATCTTGGGGGCCCAGGGGATGATGGAACATCAAGATGGAGTGCATGAGGAACTTCTTTGACTTGTCCAGCATTTCTGCCCATTACATCTTGGATAGGCTGAGAGCTGAAAAGAGTCCTACTCAGGCAGTGTAGAAGGATCCCAAATATTTCGACCAAGGTAGTCAGCCCTAAAATGTTCTTTTGACATGTAGTCACTGTTGTAACGTAATGCAGAGAACACAGCATCCAATTTACACACAGCAAGTTCCTGCAAACAGCAGCGTGCTCATGAGCAGATCTTCTGTTTTTTACAATGTCGGTTGTAGAAGTTCATATTGGTCAGTACACCAGGAGGAGTCCCGTGTTGGGATTTTCATGCTCACTTGAATCCCAGAAGAGGCGTTGTTCCAACATCTCATCTCAAAAGCCACATTTCTGAACAGTACAGCACTTCCTCCATTAGTAATTTGCTGGAGCGTCACTTTGGATTCTGTGCTCGAGTTTCTGAAAAGAGCCATGTGAAGCAAGAGAAACAAGTGGTAAATGGAAACTCTGTCTGTTGTGTATTACTTCGAACTGTATGTGACTGTAATGCAGTGATTTATCTTTGTGGTTAATGGTATTCTAGGAACCATTTGATCGGTTTACTTCCTTAATATGGCAATCCATTATCATCACGTCTGTGGATGTGTACGCTAGGGAGTGTTTCTGACATTACTGTCTTCATATAAATAATGGAGTTCACGAAAACTTTTGGAGGAAGGGATTAAAAAGCAAGAATCATTAGTTCTGCTGTATCTTAATGTAGCATTAAAGAAATACTGGTGCATTTGTGGTATTGATGGAAACTAGATGATTGCCTCTTACCATTGCATTAAGAATATTTTTCATAAACAAAATGGGTATTTAGTAGTCTTGTCAAAAAGGCTCATAAGTTTATTTTGCCTGAACAGGCCAAATGCTTTTCTTATCAAATGAGGTTCCAGGAATTATAATGCTGTTTAGGGGATTGTATGCTGTAGTTCCATCCATTTTTTTCAAAATCTCACTAATTAGCGACCTTGCTCATCACCACAGGGAAATGCGGATATGAATACCACCAAACTGCTGTAACATGTGCCAGTCTTACCTCTATTTGACCTGGGCAGTAGCTGTATACCGCATGAACTTGGCAAAGGGTAACATGATCAGACTGGCTGCTTCACCAGTGCTACCAATAGGAGGAGGTGGCGCTAGAGAAATAGTTTTTCAGGCCAAAGTCACATCTGCACTGTTTTAGAACAAATTCAACAAAGCAATTTGCATTTACTTAATTGTTTTCACAAGCTCAGGACGTAGCAAAGCATTTTACTTTCAACAAAAAGCATAATTACTGCTATAATGTAGGAAAAAATGCAGCCAATTCACAAAGACAAGATGCTTCCACAAACAGTGTTGTGATAACTCGTCATCGTGATGGATAAATATTGGCAAGGCTCATGGGAATAACTCTCCTGAACTTCTTCACATCCAGCCAGGAGATCTCAGATCCACCTGAGACAATAGGTTGGGCCTTTGTTTATTGTATCATTTGAAGGGTAGCACCTCTGACACTGCAGCCCTCCCTCAGTCCTGCATTAGGCTGTCATACTGGTTATCTGCTCGTGGTTTCTGGAAGGGTCTTGAACCCATGGTTATTCTGGTTTAGAGGCAAGAATGTTCCATGGATGCCTCCCATATAGAGGTAATAAGCACGGGAAATCATCTTGCTCTGTTTACAATCCTATTTACATGGGGTAGAACTAAATTTTGACCTGGGCAATAAACTGCTGGAGCAAATCATACACCCAACATAAAGGCTCCAACCCTACCTCCCTTCCTCCAAACCAGAAATGGCCCAACCCTTCCGGTCTTCCAGTCTTAAAAATTGCAAATAAGGGAAATAAGATCAAAGACTTCAGTACATGGCTCAAAGACTGGTGTTGGAGAATTGATTTCAATTCATACTCTGGTATCAGTACTGGGGAAAGTGGGAGCTCTCCCATCGGGACAGTTATCTTCTGAAGCACAACGGGACCAGTGTCCTCGTGAATCATGGTAAGAGCTATTGTATAGCCACAGAAAGGATATAAAATTAAATAGCGAGGTACAGGGTGGAGAGGATTCATGTGAGGGGAACATTTGGAAAGTTAAAGAGAAAGCACAAGTTAATAATGCAGTGTTGTGATTCAGATAATGGTAATTAGAGTGTGACATCAGGGACTACATGTATAAACATGAGAGTGCACCAGCAATTAAAGTCAATGGAAGGAAAAAGACAGAATTAAAGTCTCCTTATCTGAATGCATTCAACATTTTTGAGACGATGAATGAATTGATGGCACAAACAGAAATAAATGAATATGATGTGATAGCTTTTACTGAGACATGGTTGTAAAGTGACCACAATAGGGACCTGAATATTGAACAGTATTTGACATTCCAGACAGATGGCCTGTTCTTGATGCATTCTTTAGAGGAAACTTTAAAAAATTTCTTCAGAAAGAAATTCAGAACAGAAGCTGCGCGCATCCTTATTACTGCCGGTGCTGCCATATTAATCCAATTGTTCAACCGTCCCAGAGCCACACTGACTGTGACTAAGGACAGGTAAGTGGGTAAGGTGAGTGATAGAGAAAGGTGCCAGGTGGGTGGATAATGGGAGAAGTGAGTGCCAGGTAGGTAAGAGGGTAGGGTGCCATTTGCATGGGGGAGGACAGTGGTAGGTGAGTTGGGGTTAGGTTGTCAGATGGTAAGGTGAGTCAGGTGCTGCATAGGCAAGGGACTGGAGTGGATGAGGACATAGTTTCCAGCTGGGTGTGGAGGTGGTGCTAAGAAGGTGACAATGGTACTGCGCCGTGTGGATGAAAGGATAGGACAGCAGGATAAGCACTTAGGCAGTGTTGACTCATGCCAGGGGTGGGTATCAGTTTGAATGGGACAGGAGGGAGGAGAGTCTGGTCAAGATTTTGCAATGGTTGGCCGGGAGGTTTGGGTCATCTAAGGGAGGTGTCAGGGCTGGGGAACGGGACTGTCATTGTTTGGTTGGGGAGGGACAGTTGTGTGTCAGGGTTGAAGAGGAATTAGAGTGGGGTGGGAAATTAGTGGGTGATGTCAGGTCAGTGAGTGGCTATTGAGCCCAGTGGGGTGGACCCAAGCTGGAGCGGAGTGATGTTTAATCCATGAGTGGCATAGTTTGTGGTAAGGAGGGAGGGGTTTTGTTGATGGATCCGGAAGGGTTTGGCCATTTCTGGTTTGGAGGAAGGGAGATAGGACCACATATTGGAGATGCCGGAGCTGGGGGTGTTGGATTGAGTTTGTGACGTCAGGTTGCATTGGTGGGTGGTGGCATCAGGTCTAGCAAGGTTAAGTTGGGTAGGAATGTAAGTAACATCAGGAAAGTGGAGTTGAGATCAGTCATGATAATATTTAATCATGGAGTAGACTCAAGTGACTGAATTGCCTATACCTGTTCCTGATTCTTATATTCTTACGCTGAAGCGAACGTGGAAGTTGTGTCTGGGCCGAAAATGGCTGGAGTGGAGGAATGGAGAGCGCAGATTAACAAATTTTGGGTCAGGTTGTGTCAGTGGTCAGACTACGTGGCTTTTGGCATCAATGATGAGTCAATGTAAATAAAGGCAATTATGAAGATATGAAAAAAATTGTTAAAGTGGGCTGGAAAAATAGGTTAAATGTCAAATAGAAGAGAAGGAGTGGAAAATGTTTAAGAATGTATTTCATAGCTCTCAACAAAAATATATTTCACTGAGACTGAAAGACTCTGAAATGGATTCATCCATCCATAGCTTACCAAGGAAATTAGTGACAGAGTCAAATTGCACCAGAAGGTCAACAATGTTGCAAAAACTACCTGGAGGCCAGAATTTTTTGTACAACGCAAATGATAACTAAAAAACAGAGAGAGAAATTAGAGTACAGGTAGTTCTCCTATAACACGATAGTTGCATTCTTGCATGACCTCACAGTATAGGAAATCACCATAGAAAGTTGTGTTATAGGGAAATCACTACAGAAAGTCACTATACCTGTACAGCAGGAAGTTTGCATTAAGCAAACAGTGTCCACTATTCATCAATTGTGTTACAGCCAATTTGCAGTAACGAAATACGCGTTATAGCAGAATTACCTGTATGAGAGAAAATTAGCAAGATACAAGAACAGATAGTAAAATCTTCAAGAAATCCTCAATGGCTTGGTGCTACATCCATTGTTTTTTGTCATTTACATAAATGATTTGTATGCAAATATAGGAAGAATGTTTAGTTAGTTTGCAAATGACACCAAAATTGGCAGTGTATTGGACAATGAAGAGGGGTATCTAAGAGTACAATAGGACCTTTATCAGATGGGCAAATGGGTCAAGGAGTAACAGATGGATTTTAATTTGGAAAGATGTGAGGTGTTGCATTTCGGTAAGGCAAACCAGGGCAGGACTTATACACTCAATGGTTGAGCCCTGGGGAGTGTTGCCAAGCAAAAACACCATGGATGCAGCTTCATAGTTCCTTGAAGTTGGAGTCACAGGTAGACAGAGTAGTGAAGAAGGTGTTTGGTACACTTGCCTTCATTGGTCAGTGCATTGAGTAGAGGACCTGGGATGTTAGATGCGGCTATACAGGACATTGGTTAGACCACATTTGGAATTCTGTGTTCAATCCCTGTTACAGGAGAGATGTTGTTAAATTTGAAAGAGTTTAGAAAAGGGTTACAAGGATGTTGCCAGGGTTGGAGGGTTTGAGCTATAAGGAAAGGCTGAATAGGCTGAGACTATTTTCCCTGGAGCATCAGAGGCTGAGGAGTAACTTTATAGATGTTTATAAAATCATAAGGGGCATGGATAGGGTGAATAGCTAAGGTCCTTTTTTCCCAGTGTAGGAGAGTCCAAAACTAGAGGGCATTGGTTTAAGGTGAGTGGGGAAAGATTTGAAAGGGAGCTAAGGGGCAACTTCTTCATGCAAAAGATGGTACGTGTATGGAATAAGCTGACAACAGATGTGGTGGAGGCTGGTACAATTACAACATTTAGAAAGCATCTGGATGAGAACATGAATAGGAAGGGTTTAGAGGCTTTTGTGCCAAATGCTGGCAAATGAGTCTAGATTAATTTAAGATACCTGGTCAGGATGGATGAGTTGGACTGAAGGGCCTGTTTCCATGTTGTACAGCTCTATGACTTTGACTTTAAGTAAGTAAGAAGGATGTGAGTTGTGAAAGTGAATGTTGGTTCTGGACAATTTTTACTGGAATACAAATTGATTCCATAGGCTTTGAAGAAACATTTTATACCTATCTTCACACTAGAAGAATAATAAAAAATGAAGGGAGAATGGAACTTAAAACAATTATGATTATTAGAGAAAATGTACTAGGAAAACTATTGAGATTAAAGGCTAATATGTTCCTTGACCTGATGGCTTTCATCCTAGGGACTTAACTAGGAAGTGGTTTCAGAGACAGAAAATCCATTTGGTGTAATCTTTTAAAATTCCCTAGGTACCAGAAATGTGCCAGCAGATTGTAAAACAACACATGTTTTTAACAGAGATAAAGGAACTGCACATGTAGGAGAATCCGAGATAACAAGGCGTGGGGCTGGATGAACACAGCAGGCCAAGTAGCATCACAGGAGCAGGAAAGCTTGACATTTCGGGCCTAGACCCTTCATCAGAAATGGGGGAGGGCAAGAGGGTTCTGAAATAAATAGGGAGAGAGAGGGAGGCGGATAGAAGATGGATAGAGGAGAGGATAGGTGGAGAGGAGACAGACAAGTCAAAGAGGCGGGGATGGAGCCAGTAAAGGTGAGTGTAAGTGGGGAGGTAGGGAGGAGATAGGTCAGTCCGGGGAGGACGGACAGGTCAAGGGGGAGGGATGAGGTTAGTAGATAGGAGATGGGGGTGCGGCTTGAGGTGGGAGGAGGGGATAGGTGAGAGGAAGAACAGGTTAGGGAGGTGGGGACGAGCTGGTCTGGTTTTGGGATGCGGTGGGGGAGGGGAGATTTTGAAGCTTGTGAAATCCACATTGATACCATTGGGCTGCAGCGTTCCCAGGCTGAATATGAGTTGCTGTTCCTGCAGCCTTCGGGTGGCATCATTGTGGCATTGCATGAGGCCCAGGATGGATATGTCGTCTGAGAATGGGAGGGGGAGTTGAAATGGTTCGCGACTGGGAGGTGCAATTGTTTGTTGCGGACTGAGCGTAGGTATTTTGCAAAGCAGTCCCCAAGCCTCCGCTTGGTTTCCCCGATGTAGAGGAGGCCACAACAGGTACAGCAGCTGCAGTATACCACATTGGCAGATGTGCAGGTGAACATCTGCTTGATGTGGAAAGTCTTCTTGGGGCCTGGGACTGGGGTGATGGAGGAGGTGTGGGGGCAGGTGTAGCACTTCGTGTGGTTGCAGGGAAAAGTGCCGGGTGTGGTGGGGCTGGAGGGGAGTGTGGAGCGGACAAGGGAGTCATGGAGAGAGTGGTCCCTCCAGAAAGCAGACAAGCGTGGGGAGGGAAAAATGTCTTTGGTGGTGGGGTCGGATTGCAGATGGCAGAAGTGTCGGAGGATGATGCGTTGGATCCGGAGGTTGGTGGGATGGTACGTGAGGATGAAGGGGATTCTTTTTTGGTTGTTATTGCGGGGACGGGGTGTGAGGGATGAGTTGTGGGAAACGTGGGATACACGGTCGAGGGTGTTTTCGACCACTGCAGGGGGAAAGTTGCAGTCCTTGAAGAATGAGGACATCTGAGATGTACGGGAGTGGAATGCCTCATCCTGGGAGCAGATACGGCGGAGGCGAAGGAATTGGGAACAGTGGATGGCATTTTTGCAGGAAGGCCGGTGGGAGGAGGTGTATTCTAGGTAGCTGTGGGAGTCAGTGGGCTTGAAATGGATCCTCATCCGCTTAGCCAAACTCATCCTCACCCTCGCCCACAACAACTTCTCTTTCAATTCCTCCCACTTCCGACAGACAAAGGGGGTGGCCATGGGTATGCCTGCCTCTTTGTAGGTTACGTGGAACAATCCCTCTTCTGTACTACACTGGCCCTAAACCCCACCTCTTCCTCCGTTACATTGATGACTGTATCGGCGCTGCCTCACGCTCCCACGAAGAGCTCGAACAGTTCATCCACTTCACCAACACCTTCCACCCCAACCTTTAGTTCACCTGGACCATCTCTAACACCTCTCTCTCCTTCCTGGACCTCTCTGTCTCCATCGCAGGTAACCACCTAGAAACCGATATCCATTTCAAGCCCACCGACTCCCACAGCTACTTAGAATACACCTCCTCCCACCGGCCTTCCTGCAAAAATGCCATCCACTGTTCCCAATTCCTTCGCCTCCGCCGTATCTGCTCCCAGGATGAGGCATTCCACTCCCGTACATCTCAGATGTCCTCATTCTTCAAGGACCGCAACTTTCCCCCTGCAGTGGTCGAGAACACCCTCGACCGTGTATCCCACGTTTCCCACACCAGGAAGTGCTACACCTGCCTCCACACCTCCTCCCTCACCCCAGTCCCAGGCCCTAAGAAGACTTTCCACATCAAGCAGATGTTCACCTGCACATCTGCCAATGTGATATACTGCATCCGCTGTACCCGTTGTGGCCTCCTCTACATCGGTGAAACCGAGGCTTGGGGACTGCTTTGCAGAACACCTGCATTTGGTTCATTATAAACAACTGCACCTCCCAGTTGCGAACCATTTCAACTCCCCCTCCCATTCCTCAGATGACATGTCCATCCTGGGCCTCCTGCAGTACCACAATGATGCCACCTGAAAGCTGCAGGAACAGCAACTCATATTCAGCCTGGGAACCCCGCAGCCCAATGGTATCAATGTGGATTTCACAAGCTTCAAAATCTCCCCTCCCCCAACCACATCCCAAAACCAGACCAGCTCGTCCCTGCCTCCCTAACCTGTTCTTCTTCTCACCTATCCCCTCCTCCCACCTCAAGCCGCACCCCTTCTCCTATCTACTAACCTCATCCCGCCCCCTTGACCTGTCCGTCCTTCCCGGACTGACCTATCTCCTCCCTACCTCCCCACCTACACTCACCTTTACTGGCTCCATCCCCGCCTCTTTGACTTGTCTGTCTCCTCTCCACCTATCGTCTCCTCTATCCAACTTCTATCAACCTCCCCCTCTCTCCCTATTTAGTTCAGAACCCTCTACCCCTCCCCCATTTCTGATGAAGGGTCTAGGCCTAAAACGTCAAGCTTTCCTGCTCCTATGATGCTACTTGGCCTGCTGTGTTCATCCAGCTCCACACCTTGTTATCTCACATGTTTTTAACTGTTCAAGAAAGGAGGGAGACAGAAAGCAGTAAACTATACACTCGTCAGACTAACACTTGTCTCAAGAAAAGGCAGGAACTATTCTGCAGAAGGTAACGACAGGAGTTTTAGAAATTCGTATTTAATCGGGCTGAGCAAATATGATTTTGTGAAAGAAGACCTGAGTTTGCCAAATTTACTAGAGTTCTTTGAAAATGTAACAAGCAGGGTGGATAAAGGGGAATCAGTAAATGCATTGTATATGTATTTCAAAAAGGCACTCAATAAGGTTAAGGTACAAGGTAAGAGCTTGTGGTGTTGCGAGTGATATTGTAGAGTAGTAGAATATTAGCTAACTAACAGAGAGATCTGGATGAATGGGTCATTTTCAGATTGGTAAACTGTGACCAATGAAGCACACAGGAATCAGTACTGAGACCTTAATATTTTACAACCTATATGAATAACTTGAATAAAGACCTGACTGTACAGTAATCAGATTTGCTGAAGATACAATGACAAGAAGGAATGGAGGATAAATCGTATGGAGGATGCGGAGCCTGCAAAGGGATAGAGAAAAGTTGAGTGGATCTGCAAACATTTGTGGATGGACTATAATGTGGAAAAATATAAGGTCCACTTTAGCAGGAGCATAGAAAATCAGAACATTATTCAAAAGGAGTGGAACTGCAGAATGCTGCAATACAGAGAAATCTGAGTGTTCTTGTACAAGAATCAGGAACTTTGACCTTTATTATGAGGGACGGTTCCTAAACTGATGGCAGTCTGGCTGCAACTGTCGGTTTTCTTAACATATCAGTTTCCAATTCGTCTTAAACTATTTGTATCATTTCACCATGTACCTTTACCAGATCACCTGATATCTACATCAGACCATCAATGTCATCATATCCAATGACCACATATCTGTACATGGGCACTTATGTATCTGCCCCAGGTCATTGGCCTGCCTGCATGACTACATCATGTCATGCATCTGTCTACACTCCATCCCTATATATGTGACTTTATTGGATTGTCTCCACCATCGATTATCAGATTTCTCCACAACTATCAGTTTCAGTCTCACTCACTCACATATCCATGAGTCTTGGCCTCCTTCTTGCCCGTTTATCTGCCGTACATTGCTCCTAATCTGACCACTGCCGCTCTGTTCCCCAGTTTACGAGGGTGTGAAAGGCATTGCTTCGATGATGTGTGGAGCAGGAGGAACACAGCAGGTCAGGCAGCATCAGAGGAGCAGGAAAGTGGACATTTATTTACTTCTGAGCTCAGGCCTGATGAAGGGTCCCGACCTGAAACGTTTACTTTCCTGCTCCTCTGGTGCTGCTTGACCGGCTGTGTTCCTTCAGCTCCACATTGTATTGACTCTGACTCCAGCATCTGCAGTTCTTGCTATCTCTGAGTGACTGAAAACCCCACTGTGAAGCCTCTTCTGAGGTTGCCCACCTTGAAGAAATTGTCCTCCTCCCTCCAAAAAGATCTCAGTGGATCTCTCTCCCACAGTAGCTTCCTGATGATCTTCACTGCCCTGAAGCTCTTCGACCACATCCTGAAACAAACCTGTTACTACAGCCACATCTCGTTTCTCAGTACCTGCCTTTGCAGCCAGATCATCCCCAATAGACTCCAACAACATCCAGTCCATCCCAATTTGGATCAAACCACGACAACCATTATCTACAATACATCCGGAAACTCCAGTTTTCTCTGCGGATCCTCAGCTCCACACTCACAGCCATATGCCGGCATCTTCTCTCACTACAGTCAGGCCTACCCCAGCTCAGAGCCTCCCTCTCCTAGACCAGCAAAGGACTTCTATTGTTTTTCATTCTGCCCGGGATCCACACCCTCAACCAACGCTTTTTCTCCACCCTAAATGACATCAAGGATCATGAGTAGATCAAACCTGCTCGTGCTTACCTCGAAACACAGACCTCCCCAACCACCCTAGACCCCAACCCCATCCATGACCTCATCCTTAATTTGCCTGGCGCGATAAACCCCGGCTTCCGCTCACAAGGTCAACAACATCACTTCCACCAATGCCAACATAGTCACTTCTGCCACCAAGTCCTGATGAACCGGCTCGACCTGAAATACCGACTCTCCTGCTCCTCTGACGCTGCCTGACCTGCTGTGTTTCTCCAGCTCTGCACTGTATTGACTCTGACTTCCAGTATCTGCAGCTCTCGCTATCCCCATTACTTCAATGAAGCTTTTACTTTCCTTTCTACCTTTTTTTCACACTAGACTTCATGTACCTTTGTGACTCTTCATCAGGATACTGCCCAGATTCAAATTTACTTCGTGCTTTTTCACACTTACCGGTAAGAGAATTAATTGGAACATTGGAAGATGTGGCCAGTCCAGTTTTCAGAACTGATGGAATGTTACACTGACTACCAACAGGAATTCTGGTTTTACTTTTCTGGTAGCACTTTTAGTACAGTAAAGCATGCTGAGCTATTGTTCGGGAGCATCATCAAGCGAGATTTGACATGAAGTCAAATATTCTGACCAATGAAAAAAATCTTGTTGAAAGAAGTAGATTTTAAGGAGTGTCTTAAAGGAAGAGGTGAACAGGAAGAGATCAGGATTTCCAGAGCTCTAATACAAGAACCAAATATTACCGATTCTGAAATCTGAACTTAAAGCATATGACCACAAGGCATGAGAGCAGAAATGGGCCATTCAGCCCATTCAGTCTGTTCTGCTATTCAATGAGATCACACGTGATCTGACAGTTCTCAGCTCCACTTTCCTGCCTTTTCCTGCATAACACTTGACTCCCTTATTGATTAGAAATGTGTTTATCGCAGTCTTAAATGCATTTAATGACCCGATCTCTACAGCCCTCTGCGGTAAAGAATTCCACAGATCCACTACCTCCTGAGAGAAGAAATTACATTTCATCTCTGTCTTAAATGTGCCACACCTTTTTTCTGAGATTAGAGCCTCTGGACCTAGACTCCCACATGGGGAAGCAACCTTTTTGTATGTGGCCTGCCAAGACCCCAAGAGCCTTGTACAGCTCAATAAGATCGCCTTTCATGCTCTTAAATTACTTTTTCTTCAAAACAGAAAATGCTGAGATGCTCAGTGGTCAGGCAGCACCTGAGGAAAGTGAGACAGGGTTAACGGTAACAGAAGTTAGAAACACAGAGTCGCAGAAAGCACAAAAAGCGATGGGTTAGTGACTCACAGGGGCTGACTGAGCAAGAGGAACATTTGTAAATTTGTTTCATTGTTTCACCAACAACTTACTTTTAACATTTGACTTAGCTTTCTGGCATTTACTCTCCAGAATGTTGCCCCCTCCCCACACCCACACCCACCCCCAACACTCCCCAAGCCCCATTCTCCTCCCCCTCCACCCGTCCCCATAACCATTTGTGGTACCAAGTAGTGGATAACTGATGAATTCCATAGCCTGTTTCATTGATCAGTGTGAAAAGGAGGTGGAGGGGAGACGGCCAAAGCCTTACCACTGCAACACTGTGCCCTGTCTCCTCAAGGGCTCATTCAGAGACAGCTGTTAGCAATACCAACACTGCCCCCTGTGGGGAAGACTCAGCTCCTCAGCTGAGGTGGTTTGGAAAAGCACATTAAAGGCTACTGTTGAATTCCCCTGTTTGTTTGGGTCACTTGCCGCCTGTAGGGCTGTGAACTTTCACACCAGGGAACCAGCTGGAAAAGCTAACACCGTTCAGATTGCCCACAAGCTTGTTTCCACTCTGCTATTGCCATCATGATATAAGTAAGAGCTGCCGCATCCAGCTTTGAAAATAATTGAGAGCAAAGCGAAGTTGATTAATGCAAACTGGAAAATAAATGATGGGTCCTCAGGGTAGACTTTATAGGCAGGTGAGCATTTCATTGGTCAGGAGATTGTAATGGGGTGGGCACTATGGGTGTGATGAATGTGAAGCACTGATGATTTCTGCTGAGTAGTCAACCTTGAAAGAATAGCTAGGATCTATATTTAAACCTTAATTAGATTGAGGTCAGGTGATTTGGGGTAATTATTGGTCTGTCCCGTTTCCAGTACAATTCTTTTGCAACAGCTCAGAGCTTTTATTCTGCTTCTCACTGTGAATTGATTCCAGTTGATTCCGTGGTTTGTGTGTTCTGGTGGCGATGGGAGCTGGGAAAGGAATGGGGAGCCGTGTTTGGCTGGCCTTCCAATTTTTTTCCTGCGGCCCGGAAAATTTTCCTGGGGCAAACATGGATATAGCTCAGTCTCATTCAAGGGATAATGGTGTTTCTGGCTTGGTCAGCATTTATTGCCAATCCCTAATTGCCCTGATGGTAGTTAAGAGTTAATAGTTAAGTGTGCCTGGATCCATATGTCGACCAGTCCAGGTAAGATTTTCTTCCCTAAAGGACATTAGTGAACCAGAAAGGTTTTAATGATAATCGACAGTTGTCACATAGCATTTCATTCCAGGTTTCATAAAATTCAAATTTCATCATCTGCCCTGGTACAACTTGAACCCTTGGTCTTGAACATAGGCTGAAGATTCTGGATTAGTAGTGAAGTTACTACTGCACCATCTCATCTGCAAGGCAGTGGAAGATAGTTTGCACAATTTGGTTGTTTTAGACCATGTTGAGAGGCCATTTAGAGCATGCAGTGACAGAGACAAGACCCCCTCCCACTCCATATGGCCACCAACTCAATGGCAGGCATCAGTAGTTTGGCCAGATTTTGGGAGCAGGCACCTACATCACTGATGCTGCTATTGGATGGATTTCAAGCTTGACTGGAGGGGCCTGCTTGCTCAGTAATTTATTTGGTTGGTTTTAACCTTATTATGTTCAATGGACAGTATTCTAGCTACAAGATTAGGTTGGAGATACTGGGACTGTTGTCATAGAAACCTAGAAAATAGGAGCAGGAGCAGGCCATTCAGCTCATCAAACCTGAATAACCATTCATCATGATCATGGCTGATCAAGCAACTCAATAACCTGTTCCTGCTTTTCCCCCAGCTCCCCATCTCAGTCCTAAACAGCCCTCCCCCTACCGTATCCCAAAACCAGCCCAGCTCGTCCCCGCCTCCCTAACCTGTTCTTCCTCCCACCTATCCCCTCCTCCCACCTCAGGCCCCACCCCCATCTCCTACCTACTAACCTCATCCCGCCCCCTTGACCTGTCCATCCTCCCTGGACTGACCTATCTCCTCCCTAACTCCCCACCCACACTCACCTTTACTGGCTCCATCCCTGCCTCTTTGACCTGTCTGTCTCCTCTCCATCTATCTTCTCCTCTATCCATCTTCTATCCGCCTCCCCCTCTCTCCTTATTTATTTCAGAACCCACTTCCCCTTCCCCATTTCTGAAGAAGGGTCTAGGCCCAAAACGTCAAGCTTTCCTGCTCCTATGATGTTGCTTGGCCTGCTGTGTTCATACAGCTCTACACCTTGTTACCTCAGACCCTTCCTGCTTTTACCCCTGTTAGAATTTTATAGGGTTTTTTAAGATCCTTCTTTATTCTTTTAAACTCTGGTGAATATAACTTCAATGACTCAATTTCACTTCATATATTAGTCTTAACATCCCAGGAATCAGGTATCAGTCTGGTTAACTTTTTGCAATCCCCCCATTGTCAGAACGTCCTTCCTCAGATAAGGAGACCAAAACTGGACACAATACTCCAGGTGTAAAGTCACTGTACAATTGCAGTAAAAACATTCCTGTTGCTGTAGCTGAGGTGTAAATGGTTCATGTGAATCTGTGAATAAAGTCCTGTGTTGGGAAGTAGTGTAAAGTTACATGACAACAAGGATATTATCTCTCTAGCATCCTCCTGAGAGATGTGAAGTTTTAACCTATTTATCATTAGTATTTACTGTGCTCAAACTGTGTATTACTGTCTTCAAACTGATCCTTCCTTATTCTGAGGTCTATCAAATATAACCCTAATCGATTCAACCTCTCTTCATACATTAGTCCTACCAATCTGGGAATCAGTCTGGTAAACATTCACTGCGCTCCCTCTACAGCAAGAACATACTTCCTCAGATAAGGAAAGCAAAATGGGACACAATTTTCCAGGTGTGGTCTCACCAAGGCCCTGTATAATTGCAGCTAGATGTCCCTGGATGTCATCAGTTGAAATAAAAAAGTTTGAGGGTGGATTTGATAGAGTTGGACAAGATAATGACAAGTTAGATAGGGGCAGACAAGCTGTTCCTATAAAGTGATTAGAAAAGGACTAGGATCACAGATTTAAGGTTTTGGAATAGAGATGGAAAAGGGAATGTGAGGAAGAACATTTTTTACATAGCAAGTGCTAATGACCTAGATCTCACTGCCTAACAAGGTATCGGAAGCAGAAACAATTGAGTTCAAAACAAAATTGGATATGCACATGACGAAAATAATCATGCAGGGCCAAAGGGTAAGGGAGGTGAATGGGACTGGATCACACTACAGAGATGGTACAAATGGCCACCTTCTGTGCTGCGATAGCTCTATGTCTCCAACTGAAACTGTCTTCAACTTAAAGTATCTGAATAAAGAACCTATCTGAAGCGGTGGTGAGGGAAAATTGACAAACAACAATTTATATTTATGCAATTTTTTAAATGTATAAAACATTATATAGTGAATAAGAGATAGCAAGAACTGCAGCTTCTGGAAGTCAGAGTCAACACACTGTGGAGCTGGAGGAACACAGCAGGCCAGGCAGCACCAGAGGAGCAGGAAAGTTGACATTTTGAGTCGGGACCGTTCATCAGGACTGGAGAGGGAGAAGGGAAGTTTCATCCCAGTAGCAGATGTGGTGGAGGTATAGGAATTGGGAATATGGGATCGCCTTTTTGCAAGAGGGTGGATGAGAGGAGGTGTAGTCAAGGCAGATGTGGGTGTTGGCGGGTTTGAATTAGAGGTCAGTGTTAAGTTGGTTGCCGGAGATAGAGATGGAGAGGTCCAGGAACAGAGGGGTGGAGGGAGGTGTCAGAGATGGTCCAGGTGAATTTGAGGTCAGGGTGAAAGATATTGGTGAAGGGGATGAACTGTTCGAGCTCCTCATGGGAGAATGAAGCAGCACCACTACATTCATCGATGTAGCAGAGGAAGAGGTGAGGGATGGTGCCAGTGTAACAACAGAAGACGGACTGTTCCACGTATCCTACGAAGATGCAGGCATAGCTCAGAACCACACAGGTGCCCATAGCCACCCCTTTCATTTGTAGAAAGTGGGAGGAGTTGAAGGAAAAGTTGTTGAGAGTGAGGACAAGTCCGTCCAGCGGATGAGGGTGTTGATGGAGGGAGGACTGGTTTGACCTGCAGAGGATGAAGAAACAGAGTGCTTTTAGGGCCTCATCATGGGGGATACAGCTGAAGAGAGACTGAATGTCCATGGCGAAGATGAGGTGTTGGGGGGCCGGGGAATTGAAAGTATTGGACGAGGTGGAGGGTGTGGGTAGTGTCCCGAACGTTCCTGGACCAGGGATAGAAACCAGAGTCGAGGTAGATGGAGATGAGTTCGGTGGGGCAAGAGCAGGCAGAGGCAATGGGTCGGCCAGGGCAGTCAGGTTTGTAGATTTTGGGAAGGAGATAGAAATGGGCGATGCGGGGTTGGAGAACGATGAGCTTAGAGACTATGGGTGGGAGGTCATCTGAGGTGATGAGCTTATGGATGATTTGGGAGATGATGGTTTAATGATCATGCGTGGGGTAATAATCGAGGGGGCAGTAGGAGGAGGTGTCGGAGAGTTGGCATCTGACCTCAGTGATGTAGAGGTCAGTACTCCACACCATCACTGCGCCCCACCTTATCAGTGGGTTTAATGGTGAAGTTGGGGTTGGAGCGGAGGGAACAGTGGGCTATGTGTTCTATTGGGAAGAGGTTGGAGTACAGAGAGGGGTGGAGAAATTCAGGCGAATTACGTCATGATGGCAGTTGGAAATGAAGAGGTCGAGGGAGGGTAGGGGTGCTGTGGGGTGTATCCAGGAGGATGAGACTTGTTGGAGGTAGGAGAAGGGATCTGCAGAGGGTGTGTTGGACTCCAATTCGAAGAAATAGGCACCGAGGCAGAGGCAGCTCAGAAAGCATTCGACATCAAGGCACGCGTGGAATTCGTTGAGGTGGTGGCACAGGGAAATGAAGGTGAGTCCCTCAACAAAGGATTGGCCATTCATCTTCAGTGAGGGGGAGGTCTGAAGGTCTTGAGGCTGGTGCTAGGTGTCAACCTGTAGCTGGAAGTGTGGGTGGAGACTGTCTCAGGAGTGAGTGTGCACATTGGGAACATGGGCAGAAGCAGAAGCAGTGATGTGATGTGGTCAGTGGAGACAGCACTGTTGGCTACGTCGGTGGAAGTGGCACTGTCGGCGGAAGTGACATCCCATCGGGGCAAGTGACATCGTCAGCAGCGTCAGCGGGAGCAGCCGAGGCAACCGCAGAGTTAATGGTCCCCAGCAGATAAGGGAGAAGGTCGGCGATAGGGTTGGGAGCTTGGGTAGTTGACTGAGTCTGTGTTTCGAGGTAGGTATGAGTGAGTTTGATGCACTTATGACCTTTGATGTCTGATAAGGTGGAGAAAAAGCGTTGATTGTAGGTGTGGATCCTGCGTAGAATGAAAAACAGTAGAGGTCCTTTGCAGGTCTGAGAGAGAGAGGCTCTGAGCTGGGGTTGGGCTGACTGTAGTGAGAGAAGATGCTAGAGTATGGCTGTGAGCATGGACCTGAGGATCCACAGAGAAAACCATTTCTGAAGGCTCTGGATGTACTGTAGATAACGGTTGTCGTGGTTTGGTCCAAGTTGGCATGGTCTGAACATTGCTGGAGACCATTGGGGATAAACCAGCTGCATAGGCAGATGCTGAGAAAGTAGATGTGGCTGTAGTAACCGGTTTGTTTCAGGGTGTGGTCGAAGAGCTTCAGGGCGGCGGAGATCACCAGTGAGTTACAGTGGGTGAGAGATCCACTGAGATCTTTTTGGAGGGAGGAGGACAACTTTTTCAAGGTAGGTATCCTTGGAAGAGGCTTCTCAGTAGGGTTTTCAGTCACTCAGAGACAGCAAGAACTGCAGATGCTGAAGTCAGAGTCGATACAGAGTGGAGCTGGAGGAACTCAGCAGGTCAGGCAGCATCAGAGGAGCAGGAAAGTCAATGTTTCGGGTCGGGACCCTTCATCAGGACTGGGGACGAGTATAGGAGCTCAGAAATAGATGGGGGCGCATTGTGGGGTTGGGCGAAAGCAGGTGAGGTGGTGATAGGTGGATGCAGGTAGGGGGTTGTGGAAATTGGTCAAAAGTTGGCATTAGAACCACATAAAGAGATAATAATTCAGATAACTAAAAGCCCTGCTGAAAGGGATAGGTTTTAATGAGTATCTTAAAGGGATATGTAGTTGAGAAACATGTTGTATAATGTTCCAAAGAAGAGTAATTCTGGACTCGAAACTTTAACTCTGTTTCTGTCTCCGCAAATGGTGGCAGACCAGCAGAGTTTCTCCAGCATTTTCTGTTTTCATTCAGATTTCCAGCACCTGCAGGATTTTGTTTTTGAGTGGTCTGGCTTATTTCTGAAAGGGTTAATGCTAAGGAGTGCATAAACATCCGCACACGATGATGTGCGCCATGTAGGTCTCCTCAGTAACAACATCTATCACACCCAGTGTGACTTGGACCTGATCGCTGCCATGCAATAACCTGCATCCTGTTTAAGACAGGGGTATCTTCTCAGTAAACTAGTTTACCTCTATCACACTAGATAAAGCAGGCCGCGTAGACCCCGATCATTAAATGAAAAAAAATGTCCATATTACAGAGGAGAAGGTGCTGGATGCCTTAAAATGCACAAAGGTGGATAAAACCCTGGGATCTGATCAAGAGTACCCTAGAACTTTGTGGGAAGCTAGGGAAGTGATTGCTGGGCCCTTTGCTGAGGTATTTATATCATCAAGGTGAGGTGCAGGAAGACTGGAGGTTAGCTAATGTGGTGCCACTAGTTAAGAACGTTGGTAAGGAAAAGCCAGGGAACTGTAGACCGGTGATCCTGACATTGGCGGTGGGCAAGTTGTTGTAGGGAATCCTGAGGGATAGGGTTTACAGGTATTTGGAAAGGCAAGGACTAATTAAGAATAGTCAACATGGCTTTGTGCGTGGGAAGTCATGTCTCACTAACTTGCTTGAGTATTTTGAAGAAGTAACCAGAAGGATTGATGGGTGGAGAACGGTGAATGTGATCTGTATGGACTTCAGTAAGGCATTCAACAAGGATCCTCTTGGCAGATTGGTTAACAAGGTTAGATCACATGAATTACAGGCAGAACTAGCCATTTGGATACAGAACTGGCTCGAAGGTGGAAGACAGAGGGTGGTGGTAGAAGGTTGTTTTTGAGACGAGAGATCTGTGACCAGTGGTATGCTACGTGGATCAGTGCTGGGTCCACTATTTTTCGTCATTTATATAAATTACTTGGATGTGAACATAAGAGGTTTGGTTAGTAAGTTTGCAGATGACACCAAAATTGGAGGTGTAGTGGACAGCCAAGAAGGTTACCTCAGAGTACAATGGGATCTTGAACAGATGGGCCAATGGGCTGAGGTGTGGAAGATGGAGTTTAATAGAGATAACTGTGAGGTGCTGCATTTTGGAAAGGCAAATCAGAACAGGGCTTTACACTTAATGGTAAGGTCCTGGGGAGTGTGGCTGAACAAAGAGACCTTGGAGTGCAGGTTCATAGATCCTTGAAAGGGGAGTCACAGATAGATAGGATAGTGAAGAAGGTGTATGATATGTTTTCCTTTATTTTTCAGTGCATTGAATGTAGGAATTGGGAAGTCATGTTGAGGCTCTACAAGATATTGGTTAGGCCAGTTTTCGTTCTGGTATGCCTGCTGTAGGAAGGATGTTATAAAACTCAAAAGTGTTCAGAAAAGATTTACGAGGATGTTGCCAGAGTTGGAGGGCTTGAACTATAGGGACAGACTGAATAGGTTGGGGCTATATTCCCTGGAGCGTCGGAGGCTGAGGGATGACCTTATAGAAGTTTATAAAATCATGAGGGGCTTGGATAGGGTAAATAGACAAGGTCTTTTCCCCAAGGTGTGAGGGGAATGATTTAAAAGGGACCTAAAGGGCAACATTTTCATGCAGAAGGTGGAGTGTGTATGGAATAAGCTGCCAGAGGAAGAGGTAAAGGCTGATACAATTACAATATTTAAAGGCACCTGGATGACTATATGAATAGGATGGGTTTAGAAGGATATGGGCCAAATGCTGGCAAATGGGACCAGATTAATTTTTGATACCTGGCCTGCATGGATAAGTTGGACCTAAGGGTCTGTTTCCGTGCTGTACATCTCTATGACTCTAAGATGGTGGCAGCAAATCTACCTGATGGTGATCAAGTCCAATAGGTCAGATAATACAACTAGCTGCCGTGAGGATTCATTATACGAAGAGGAGGAGAGTAACTGGAGACAAGGTCATCAATGGATAACAATAGAAATTACTTCACCTCTAGCAATAGGACCAGATGTAATCTTCCGAAATCGGTGTGTGCGAAAGCAAACTGAAACTTCCCCCAGCACCTTCTTATAGGGATAACTGGGTCTAGGAAGTTCTGAGAACACAGAATTCCTCCTGTTTTGAAGACACAGAGGAGGGTGGGGAATGAATCAAAGATGCAAAACAGACAAGTCAGCTGAGAGGAGAATGATGATAATAACAACATCAATGATCTTTTGTCAATGTTTCTAAATAAACGTTTGCAAAGTATGTCAGGACAATTGTTTCAGAGATAATAGGAACTGCAGATGCTGGAGAACCTGAGA
>JAHRHZ010000051.1:12484314-12528145 GCA_024137785.1 Ginglymostoma cirratum
AGGGTCTAGGCCCGAAACGTCAAGCTTTCCTGCTCCTATGATGCTGCTTGGCCTGCTGTGTTCATCCAGCCCCACGCTTTGTTATCTCGGATTCTCCAGCATCTGTAATACCTTTTATCTCAGAATAGGTTGGAAGATGGGTAGGTTTGAATAGTCAAGCCCAGAGTAACAAGGCTATGATTTAGGATTAACGAATTAGGTCGGAAAGGGTCAGGAATTGGCAATGTTACTAAGGTGAAAGAAAGCTGCCTTGGAGATAAAGCAGATATGTGTTGCTGAGGCTCATTTCAGGATCACAAGGATGACATTTATGAACAATTTGACACAGTGTTCCAGTAAAGGTAAACATGGATCATTAATATTCAAGTTTCGTCATCTGATTATAATACCTGAGACCTTAGGGAATAAGGTGACTTTTAAAAAGACAAGTGCAGTTATTAAATGGCTACTGTGATCATCTGACTGTGTCAAGCTTTGTCAGATCAATGTATGATATACAAAACATGTCTGTGCTAAAATTACAGTTTCATCCAAAGATAGTAAAACCAGATAATTAAGTCAGCGTCAAGAAATTCACATCCAGTTTAATTTACACTTGTGATTCATTTCACATGTTACAAGATCAAAGACCTGCCTGCTTAGAAAGACAATGAGCAAACTCAGGATTATATAAGTGGACATCTGTCAACAGCAGCTTAAGGCAGCAGAACGCAAAGAAGGAAAAATGCAAGAATTGGAAAATGTTCTCATTCTCTCCCTCTCTCTACCTCTCTGTCCCTTTCAACCTGAAAAGTGCATATTCATTTAAAAAGCAACTTGGAAAAATAACCACCATTCACAAAGAATCCGAGACCTACAACCTTTACCATTACTGACAAGACAGCAGCTAAACAGAACTTAGGTTTAAAACCTAAATCTTTAACAACTCAAAGAACTTTAAACTGCAGCTGTTTTCCTGTCCTGTTTGCATAGACAGTCCCGTCCTTCCTTTTCTGCTTATTGCCTGTGTTTGTTTCTGTGTTTTATCATGTTTTGGCGGGTAGTAGGTAATGAAGATCCTCTTTTGTTCACTCGAAAAAGCTTTGGGCAGAATCGTATCAGGTTCTGAGTGAGGTGAGCCATGGTGAGATATTAGGTGAATTCATTTTAATGTGGAGGTCATCGTTTCATATTGTGTCCACTTTTCTCAAACAGTGTGGTGTGATTTTTCCCCATGTAGTAGAGAGTCTCCTATTGGCACTTGTTATTATTTGTTAAATGTCTGGGTAACACCCAATTTGCCTTGGGTTGTGATCTTACCAAACTTGCCATGCAAAAGAGCCATCAGGAAAACTCAACATAGAAGCCAAAGTGGGTTTTGGTGCATTCGACTCTCCAATCACTCCAAAAGATCTCCGTGTTAGAAACTGGCACCAAATCTCAGCCAACTACATGCACCTCACATTTGCAAACATTGGCATCAATCCGTGCCAGCTTCTAATGACCTGAATGGTACATCTCCAATCTACTTATAGCATGTTTCTGCACCTCAGGGTGCAATGGCAGGTATCATTGTAATGCTGCAGCAAGGACACTGCATTTAGGGACACACACCCAGCTCATGGACTTGACCAGGCTGCATCTCTGGGCTCTTTACTCACTCTCATAATGCTCGCTCACTCTGAACCAACCTGGATCCTCACAACATCCCTGGCTTTAACTGCATTGCTTTACCTTTTTTCACATTGACCTCTCAGCCAGACAAGCCAGATTCACATTACATGCCATTTAGCATCGATAATAAGCCAGGAAACTTGCCACAGTTAAAAAGAGTCCTCAGCAAAGTCGAGGGGAATGGCCTGTGCTCTGGAGTACAGAAAGTCAAGGCAGCTTTCAATTCCAGTCTAGGCCCTGCTTGGGTAGTCAGATTCGGGATCTTCTCCTCATAAGGGATAAGGAGCCAAATGATGAGGTGGCTCAGTGATTAGCACTGCTGCCTTGCAATACTAGGGGCCTGGGTTCAATTCCACCCTCAGCCAACAGTCTGTGTAAAGTTTGCACATTCTCCCTGTGTCTGCATGGGTTTCCTCTGAGTGTTCTAGTTTCCTCCCTCAGTCCAAAGATGTGCAAATTAGGTGGCTTGGCTCCCATGCTAAATTGCCCAGAATGTTCAGGGATGTGTGGGTGAGGTGGATTAGCCATGGGCAATGCAGGGTTGGGGCTGAAGGGCTGGGTCTGAATGGGATGCTCTTCAGAGGGTTGGAGTGGACTCAATGGGCCTGCTTTTGCATTGTAGGGAATTCATGATTCTATGATGGGCAGCACACCATCTGCCTTAACTGTTTCTTCCCTTTTGTGAGCTATTTTCCACATGGAATGAAAAATTAAATATTACAGGAAATGAAAATATTACTTGTTGTGCAGATGATGAGGTGGTGTCCCAGGGCAGTGAGTTGGCAGCGCAGAGGACATGTAGAGTTAGGGGTATCGGGGATTAGGGTGGGGAGAGACAGTGAGGGAAGATGTTACAGGCATTAGTGACAGTGGTAGAGCAAAACCTTTGGTGGGAGATGGGTCTAGTAAAAGTGGATTGAAAACAGGGGAGCCAATTTCCCCTTCTCACTTGATCATAACACTGCAGAGAGCTCAAAAGAGGATGAGGAGTGAAACACAAGATGTTACATTCTTTTAGATATCCAGAAATGGATATGCATTTAGGTTGATGTACATAAATATACACCAGTAATGTATGTTCAAAGAAAACAGAACATGCTGTCCTTAGAACTTGTTCAATAAACCATTTGATAAAATAAGTTCAGAGGAAGGGCATGTACTGTGTTGAATTTGAGAAATCTTAACGAATGCTTGGGATGTTGGCATTGCTGCATTTACTGTCCATCACTACCTGCCCTGAGTGTGGCAACAGACTGACTCACTAAGGCATTTTAGAAGGCATTTATGGGGCAACAATCATATTGTTATAGAACTGTAATTGTACAAAAGCTAGATTATATAAGGACAGCAAGTTGGCTTCCTAAAGAGGTTTCACAAATCATTTGGATAGAATAGAATCCCGAAAATGTGGGAGCAGGCCATTCAGTCCATACCAACCCTCCGAAGAGCATCCCACCTTCCCACAACCATGCTAATTTCCATGGCTAGTCTGCACACCCATGGACACCATGGGTAATTTAGCATGGTCAATCCAACTAAACTGAACATTTTTGGATTGTGCAAGGAAGCCGGAGCACCTGGAGGAAATCCATGCATACTTGGGGAGAACATGCAAACTCCAGACACACAGTCAGCTGAAGCAGGAATCAAACCAGGGTCCCTGATGCTGTGAGGCAGCAGTACTAACCACTGAGCCACCGTGCTGACCTGAAATTTTGTTTTCTGAGAAAATCCAACTGGTTATATTTTTTGCATCATTTACATAAATGATTTGGATGTGAACATAAGAGGTATGGTTAGTAATTTTGCAGATGACACCAAAATTAGAGGTGTAGTGGACAGCAAAGAAGGTTACTCCAGAATACGACGGGATCTTGATCAGGTGGGCAATGGGCTGAGGTGTGGCAGATTGAGTTTGATTTAGATAAATGGGAGGGGCTGCATTTTGGAAAGGCAAATCAGGGCATGACTCATACACTTAATGGTAAGGTCCTGGGGAATATTACTGAACAAAGAAACCTTGGTGTGCAGATTCACAGTTCCTTGTAAGTGGAATTGCAGGTAGATAGGCTAGTGAGGAAGGCATTTAATATGCTTGCCATTATTGGTCGGTGCATTGAGTACAGGAGTTGGAAGGTCATGTTAACGCTGTGCAGGACATTGGTTTGGCCACTTTTGGAAGTCTGTGTGCAATTCTGCTCTCCCTGCTATAGGAAGGATGTTGTGAAACTTGAAAGGGTTCAGAAAAGATTTGCAAGGATATTTCCAGGGTTGGAAGGTTTGAGCTACATGGACAGGCTGTATAGCATGAGCCTTTACTGGAGCATCAGAGGCTGAGGGGTGACTTTATAAAATCATGAGGAGCATGGATAAGGTAAATAGACAAGGGAGTCCAAGAGTAGAGGCCATAGGTTTAAGCTGAGAGGGGAAAGATTTCAAACGTACCTAAGGGGCAACATTTTGACACAGAGGGCGGTGCATGTATGAAATGAGCTGCTAGAGGAAATGGCAGAGACTGGTACAATTACAACATTTAGAAAGCATCTGGATAGGTATATCAATAGGAAGGGTTTAGAGGGATATGGGCCAAATGCTGGCAAATGGGACTAGGTTTATCTAGAATATCAGATCGGCATGGATGAATTAGACATAAGGGTCTGTTTTGGTGCTGTACAACTCTATGACTCTACATTTGCTGATGCCAACCCTTTATTTCAAAATCATTATAAAACCAAATTTAAGTGACAAAATGGCCATGAACCTACCACACTCAATGAATTGTATCTGTTCCAGTTGAAAGTACAAATGTCCTCATTTCCTTGGTAACCTTCAGTTGTAACATCATTAAGTGGCTTTGCAAGTTGCTCCCATCTGCCATATCATAGCATGCCAACTATGCCCAAGTGAGAATCTAAAATTACCTTAAAATCCAGGCTCCATTGGCTTCTCCATCTTGGGACTCCCGCGCTTCCAGCAATGTCCAGTGTTCTTGGAGAACAATTGATTGATTTTCACTCTAATGAGCATAGAAAGTCAATGACCATGGGGCCAAACGAGCCAAAGGCAGGTGGGCTCACTGGACTTGTACATCAGGAGTACAGGGACCCCACTGCCTAGGTAGAGTTCAACCCATTGTGGACACAACTGGTGTTTTATCTTTCTGCTATCTACCATGAGGCTGCTGGCTCTCTGATCTCCTGCCTCCAATATTTTCTAAGACAGTGAGGAGTGTGATCTTGGCTGCCTTTGAAGGTTGTCTTTGGCAATCAGTTCCCATCTCGTGGCAGCACTTGGAGTGATTAATTGGGTGCCAAGCTCATTCCCAGACCAATTAAGTTAATAGACTTTGATTGGCAGTGTTGTGCAGCCATGGCGAATTATCAGACTCCAAAACAATCTTTGTGTCATGTTCACTGGGTTGAAAATCAAGCCAACATTTTAAGCCAATAACATTTTATCTGAACAAAATGTCACCACCCTGTAATATTAATGCTCTCTGTCCGTACACTGGCTCAGGCTGCTAAGTATTTGTTTTAAGCATTTTTGTTTTTACGTCAGATTTCTAACATCCCCAGTATTTTACTCTTTGCTCCTTCCAAATTGACTGGAAACATTGACTCCTCGCTGTCTTAGAAAATATTGGAGGCAGGAGATCAGACAGCCAGCAGCCTCATGGTAGATAGCAGAAAGATAAAACACCAAACATTGACTGGAAATGCTATAACTCGAGTACGTCGGATGGATCGGTTTTTGTCCAATGTGTGCAAGAGGGTTTCCTGACACAGTACGTCGAAGGGCCGACAAGAGGGGAGGCCACACTGGATCTGGTACTTGGTAATGAACCGGGCCAGGTGTTTGATTTGGTGGTAGGTGAGCACTTTGGAGAGACTGACCATAATTCGGTTACGTTTAGTTTAGCGATGGAAAGGGATAGGAACATACCACTGGGCAAGAGTTATAGATGGGGAAAAGGCAATTATAATGCGATTAGGCAAGAATTAGGAGGGATAGAATGGGGTAGCAAAATGCAGGGGATTGGGACAATTGAAATGTGGAGCTGGTTTAAGGAACAGATATTGCGTGTCCTTGTTAGATATGTCCCTGTCAGGCAGGGAGGAAGTGATAAGGTAAGGGAACCTTGGTTTACAAAAGAAATTGTATCTCTTGTTAAGCAGAAGACGGAGGCTTATGTGACATTGAGACGAGATGGTTCAGATGAGGCGACGGAGAGTTACAGATTAGCTAGGAAGGATTTAAAGAGAGAGTTAAGAAGAGCAAGGAGGGGACATGAGCAGTCATTAGCAGGTAGAATTAAGGAGAACCCTAAAGCTTTCTATAGGTATGTGGGGAATAAAAGGATGACTAGGGTAAGAATAGGGCCAGTCAAAGACAGAAGTGGGAAGTTGTGTGTGGACCCTGTGGAGATCAGAGAGGTGCTAAACAAATATTTCTCATCTGTTTTCACTCAGGAGAAGGAGAATATTGTAGAGGAGAAGACTGAGATACGGGCTATTAGATTTGAAAGGATTGAGGTTAGTAAGGAGGAGGTGTTATCAATCCTAGAAGGTGTGAAGGTAGATAAATCCCCTGGGCCGGATGGGATTTTTCCAAGGATTCTCTGGGAAGCTAGGGAGGAGATGGCGGAGCCTTTGGCCTTGATCTTTGAGTCGTCATTGTCTACAGGTTTAGAACCAGAGGACTGGAGGATTGCAAATGTTGTGCCCTTGTTCAAGAAGGGCGGTAGAGATGACCTAGGTAATTATAGACCAGTGAGCCTTACATCTGTTGTAGGAAAAGTTTTGGAAAGGATTATAAGAGATAGGATTTATAATCATCTAGCAAGCAACAATTTGGTTGGAGATAGTCAACATGGATTCGTCAAGGGCAGGTCGTGTCTCACAAACCTCATTGAGTTTTTTTGAGAAGGTGACCAAGCATGTGGATGAGGGTAGGGCAGTTGACGTGGTGTACATGGACTTCAGTAAAGCCTTTGATAAGGTTCCACATGGTAGGCTATTGGAGAAAATGCGGAGGCATGGGATTGAAGGAGATTTAGCAGTTTGGATTAGAAACTGGTTTTCTGAAAGAAGCCAAAGAGTGGTGGTTGATGGAAAATATTCAGCCTGGAGTCCGGTTACTAGTGGTGTGCCACAAGGATCTGTTTTGGGACCACTGCTGTTTGTCATTTTTATAAATGACTTGGACGCAGGCATAGGTGGATGGGTTAGTAAGTTTGCAGATGATACTAAAGTCGGTGGAGTGGTGGACAGTCTGGAAGAATGTTGCAGGTTGCAAGGAGACTTGGATAAACTGCAGAATTGGGCTGAAAGGTGGCAAATCGAGTTCAATGCAGATAAATGTGAGGTGATGCACTTTGGGAAGAATAATAGGAAGGCAGAATACTGGGTCAATGGAAAGATTCTTGGTAGTGTGGATGTGCAGAGGGATCTTGGTGTCCAGGTACATAGATCCCTGAAAGTTGCCACCCAGGTTGATAGTGCTGTTAAGAAGGCATACGGTGTGTTAGGTTTCATCGGTAAAGAGATTGAGTTCCGGAGCCGTGATGTCATGCTGCAACTGTACAAAACGCTAGTGCGGCCTCACTTGGAATATTGCATACAGTTCTGGTCGCCCCATTACAGGAAGGATGTGGTAGCATTGGAAAAGGTGCAGAGGAGATTTACCAGGATGTTGCCTGGTCTGGAGCAAAGGTCTTATGAGGAAAGGCTGAGGGACTTGGGTCTGTTCTCATTGGAGAGAAGAAGGCTAAGAGGGGATTTAATAGAGACATACAAAATAATCAGCGGATTAGATAGGGTGGACAGTGAGAGTCTTTTTCCTAGGATGATGACGTCGGCTAGTAGGAGGGGGCATAGCTGCAAATTGAGGGGTGATAGATTTAAGGCAGATGTCAGAGGCAGGTTCTTTACTCAGAGAGTGGTAAGGGCGTGGAATGCCCTACCTGCCAATGTAGTTAACTCAGCCACATTAGGGGCATTTAAACAGTCCTTGGATGATGATGGGATAGTGTAGGGGGATGGGCTTAGATTAGTTCACAGGTCGGCGCAACATCGAGGGCCGAAGGGCCTGTTCTGCGCTGTATTGTTCTATGTTCTAAATAGTTAGGTTTGAACTTGATATTTTGACCTTGAGCTATAATGCAGTTTGATGAATTTAGATTATGAAGACAATGTTCTATATCCTGAACTTCCCCGCAGTGCAATAAAGTCAACTTATGATATTCAAACTCTAACAGTTTATGCTTAGATATTTTTCAAGATTGCTCGCAGAAATCGTGGAGGGAAATGTCAAAAGCGTTCTTCAGGTAAAGTTGATACTGACTTTATGTTTTTAAATCAAGTTTTTTTAAAAAAAAGTGGGCATCCAACTATATGTGTGAGAGGAAGAGAGTGAATGGGAAGAGACAGATTGCAAAGTGTACAGTTATTGCTAGTTCCCGGCCAAGATTCCCAATTTGTTTGTGAAGAGTAGATGGTGGAATATGGTAGACGAACAGTTGATTTTGAGATTTTGACAGGCTTACTTGCAGGTACACTGAAATTCTTTTGTCCTGATTATTTTTGGCAGAGAATGGTTATCAGCACTCAGTCAGATAATGTATTTTGCCTTTCTTAACTGCAGTGAAGGGGTGTTTAATAATTGGTGTCAATCTGTGACGTTCGCAGGATGCTTGTCGACACTCTAGAATGTCAGGCCTCTAACACACACAGATCAAAGTTGAAGCTCGCTTTTAAGACTGATTTTTGTATTTTCCTAGAAGGGTCAAACACAAACATGTCTGGACGAGATGGTTCCTTGTTGAGATGGGGGTGGGTAGTTCACTTCTTGTCAAATCCTCATTTTTAGTCTTTTTTTTAGACAGAATCTGTACTAGTTTGACATTAGATGGGTCCGCACATGACTATGCCAGTCACGGAATTTCCATCTGCAGTCATTTTTTGGCAGTCCTCTTTAGAAAAACACACATTGAAATTAAAAGTCCATTACGTCACTAGGTTATCTGAGGCTATGATCCATTGTCATGACAATATTCTCTGCAGATGTTGCCAGACCTGCTGAGTTTCTCCAGCATTTTCAATTTTCCTTTGCTTTGTCAGCATCTACAGTATTTTTTGTTTATTATCTGCATTAATATTCCTACTGATGGCAATGGGCGGATAGAGTTCTCAGATGCACAATGGCATAATGCAGCTGAACTTAGTACTCACTAGCAATAATGTTTTTTTCTATTACTCCTTTCCCGTAGCATATGATTTCTTGCTGAGATGCGATTCCAAAAACATTGGTTGTTACCCAGTGTGTTCTGCAACTCAGGTCAGTGAACTTAGCACGTCTAGCTATTGCCAGATAAATTCACGAAATCACTGGCAAAAGCCAAGAAGTAGCTTAAAAACATTTTGGCTGTACGTTATAAGATAGTAATTTTTATTAATTATAATAGCATTCTTTGTTGCTATTATGGAACTAATATGAATGTTCAGCAACTGATGTCATGCATTCTGACCTGTTTATCTCCAGACTAGCAAAAACAGCAAATAAAACCTTAAAGTGTGGACTTTCATTCACAGATAATGAATACAAAATACTGCTGCTATTTGGGAACTGGCTGTATCAGAAAAGGGTCCTAGTGAGCCATCAGATAAAGACAGTTTCCAATATATTGTGCTAATGGACGTCAAAGTCTCAGATTGAATTTGCAGTTTCCATTGAGTGAGCTGATCTCAGCCAAGATCTCAAACTTCAGTAGGGGGGATCAAAGAAAAAATTCAATGACCTCGACATGGTCGAATTGGACAGAAGGATCTGTTTCTATTCTGTGTAGTTCTATGACTTTATGGCCTCTTGTTAGGCAAGGGAAGGGTGGGGCTTGGCTTTGATGCCACATGCAGTTGGGTAGCTAAATTACAATCATTACTTAAGCTTACACATGAAGAATAGTCAAGCAGCCAAAGTAATATAGAGCTATTGGTCACCAGAAATGCGTCTCAGCAAAATTTGGTAGCTTTTGCAGAGGAGGGCAGCAAGCAGAGAAAATACAATTCCAATAATGGCTTGACATGTGATAGCAGGCTGGAAGATACATCGCTTCATGTATAGTCTTACAACTTTATAATGATCTTAACATTTACAAAATTAATAATGCATAATAAAACACATTTAATTAGCATTCAAGGAGTTTACCATAATCCTCATAGAGCACATTTCAGGAAGAGATGAAGCAACAGCTCTGGAAGGTTCAAAATTTCAGGTAGGTTTTCTATCTCGGTCGAGTGGCGATGGGAGTGATAGAATGTAATTGGTCTCAGTCTCTTTGACGGTTCAAGTGTGCGGAATATTGGTCATTGTTCCTGCATGTGATTATACATATCAAATCAACACCAACAATTTTCATGGCCAGGTTTGTAATTTCATGTTGCTGGGCACTGGGTCTCTTTGTTTCCAATATCTCACGCCTCCCATCTTGTAACATTCCCAGAGTTGAGATTTGGGATGGAACAGGTACCTACCTGCAAGTGGCAAGTTGTCACTAAAGACCAAATATCAGAGGCCGACTGAATTTTATAATTGGTCAGTGGGATCCCCGTGGCATTAGGGGGCAGTGTTTGCATGGAGGTGACAACTTGGCAGCAGACTATTGGATCAGTTCCAGGACTCTTTTGCTGGTACCCATCACCCAACAACCCAGAGACCAAGCATATTTAGCTACAGTGGCTAAAGATAGAGGCACCCTTTCCCTCTTTTAACTGCAACAGCAGCCTGCAACTCCACCCAACCTTGTACTGCTTCCTATTGGCACTTCAATTTCGACAACCACACCACATCACTCCAGCAAGCCTTGATCCATAATTGGACAGTGAGCACATCCTTATGGGTGCAACTGGCCAATTCAGGTAGAATCACTGTTGAATGACTATTCCCTCAATTAGGGAGCTTGCATTCAAAATACAAAATCCCACCAGTAGATTTTGCTCTGAGATGTTAATACACACTCCAGGAGCATGTAGGACTCACACCTCCTGACCATTCAACATCTTCTGACTCTGCTGTGCATCCAGCAACATCTGGCAAGATGTACTGGTATGAAATAAGCCTGACTTGGCTAGTTGTCCTTATTCCCAAGGAACTACCTGAGAGAAGTGAGAGAGGAAAAGACTTGCTGAATAAGCATAGAGACCCATAAGAAAAGCCCGTGGTGGTGTCTGAGACGCTACACACCAAAAAAAAATCGTTAGCACAATGTTTTATACTTTACACCTCTGGAACATTGGCTTGAATCCCAATGTAAACTGAAGTGATGGAAGTCTCATTCACTCTGCTGGTGGTAAGCTGCAGTATAACTACGTGGAATCATTTTCAGCTGTATCTCATGGCCCAGAATTGGCAACAGTTTGGGGTGGCAAGGTGGCTCAGTGGGTAGCATTGCTGCCTCACAGTGCCAGGGACACAGGTTTGATTCCACCCTCGAGCAACTGTCTGTGTGGAGTTTACACATTCTCACCCTGTTTACATTGGTTTCCTCTAGATGCTCTCGTTTCATCTCACAATCCAAAGATGTGCAGGTTTGGTAGATTGACCATGCCAAATTGTTCGGTGATGTGCAGGCTAGGTGTATTAGCCTCGGGAAATGCAGGGTTACAGGGATAGGGTGGGATGTTCCTTTGGAGGGTCAGTGTGACTGAATGGCCTGTTTCCACACTGTAGGAATTCTAAAGTTATAATATAATTATATTTCAAGTTATGTATAATAATGTTATAATACAATACATTACTGTACTGTACATATTACATTGGAGTTCTGTAGAAACTATAAAAAAAATTAAAGCATTACGTGAAACAGTCAGTTCTTCCCCTTTAATTCACTGGCTAAATGTACTCAGCATATGTTCTGCATTACTCCCTGGTGTTACTTAATGTATTCTGCACAAGGTTATTTGTGTGATGCTTTCTAGGAAAGAGTGCCCTAGTTCCTGTTATACTCTGATTTATTACCCAGCAGTGCCCAGATAATGGATTCATGTGAAACAGACACATGGCGATGCCTGATAATTAGCTAATAAAAGAGCAGCAGAGCCATTGATGTCGAAAGCTGTTACTATGTCTTAACAATGCGACAGGGAAAAGCTTTTGACCATGATTCTCTGCTAGTGAAATCATGCTGATGCTTAATTCCTCCTTCAGTCAGCATTTATAATGTTTGATAACGTTTGTCAATATAATTGTCAGAAGTAACTCCTTCACAGATCTCCAAAGGTTACATTGTCGACAATGTGTCTTCGGATAAACTATACATTAACTTACACATTTATGAAGAGAGCACAAATCCGATCTGGAATGCCAAATTAACAATATTATACTTACTCTGCCCATCAGTTTGAAGAAACTGGACTGATGAAAGGGGCAGCTCTTGCATTTGGCAGTCACAGTATAAAAAAGTCTTCTTCCCTCTTACTATAAACTTGTAAAGTAATCTTAGTACAGCAGGTTATATTTCCTTTGGCCGTTGAGTAGAATTAGTCTTCTCAGTTTTACTTACATTCTGTGCTTGCCCTTAGCAGCGAAATGATCTTCTAATCTTCTGTTAATGCTCAAACTGCTTCTGCGAGTCCCAATGAAAGTATGAGCCAAGAGATGGAAGGCATTATTAAAAGTAAATTTTCTGCTGTTATTCTGCACTCCAGACGCCTCCACGTCTGAAATTACAGCAAGTCTGCTCCAGGTTGACTAGCGAGATGGTACTTTCATACAATGACAGTTCCTGCTAGCCTCCTCCAAGACTGAAAATGGTGCACGTCATTCATGCGGCATTCCATCTCATAGTCTAGCTTCTACAGTAGCCACTGTCAGCTGGAATTCAACCACACAATGCACCACAGCCAAACTCGATTCTGTAATCACTCAAACATAGAAAAGCAGTCAGTTCAAAATTTGTTTGAAATTGTGTTGATCAGATTATGCTTCGAGTTCAGTTGTAATATCCACATCCATATCACAGATGCTAAAATCTTCCAAGAACCAGGGAAATCAAGAAGACAGCTTGTTCTTTTTTCATGTTCTTCCCATTAAAAAGTTTTCAGTGATATATTAAAGAATGGTGACCTGGTGCAGTTTCATGAATACTGCTGACAACGACTTAAGAAGTTTTAATGAGGTTGACCAATGTAGAAATAAGAGTAGGTTATCTGACCCTTCGAGCCTGTCCAACATTCAATAAGATCATGACTGATCTGGCTCTGACCTCAGGCTGACTTTTCTGTTTACATCCCATAACCCTTGATTCCCAGTGAGTAACTTGTTTTAAAATTGCTGAGGAATTACTTCAAAAAATCTGTACTGAATGATTTAACAGTTTCACTGGTGTACACTAGACAGTTGGAACATGGCAAATACTAATGATAAACAGGTCAAGACTTCATCTCTCTCGGGACACTGCCAACAAGAACCACCTCCTCGTGGTTATAGAATCCCTACGTGCGGAAACAGGTCATTTGGCCCAGCAAGGCCACACCACAGACAGTCACCTGAGGATGGAATCAAACCCAGGTCCCTGGTGTTGTGAGGCAGCAGTGCTAACCTCTGAGCCAACATGTCACCCAATGTAATCTTACAACACTTCCCAATACTGATCTTATTTGTAGATTCACATTAACCATTTACAAGCACAGGAACAGGATGTTTTTGCTTGAATTGCCCAGTGATACCACCCCAGAAGTATTCTGTACAGGTTTGGTCTTCTTCTCTGAGGAAGAATGTTTTAACTATGAAGGGGGTTTAATCAGACTGATACCTGATTCCTGGGATGGTAAGATTGATGCCTGAAGAGCGATTGGATCAGTTAGAGCTATATTCTCTGAAGTTTAAAATAATGAAAGGGATCTAACAGAATCCTATAAAATTCTAATAGGATTAGACAGATACATACAGGAAGGATTTTCACTTTGACCGTGGAGTGCAGAACCAGGGGTCACAGTTTAATGATATGGAGTAGGTCATTTAAATCTGAGAAGAGGAGAAACTCCTTCACACAGAGATTGGTGAGCCTGTGGAATTCACTGCCACAGAAAGCAGTTGAGGTCAAACATTGAATGTTTTCAAGAATGAGTTAGGTATTGCTCTTAGAGCTAAAGACATTGAAGGGTGGGGGAAGGAAGTGGTAATAGGGTACTGAGTTGGATGATTAGCCATGGACATATTGAATGGTAGTGCAGACTAAAAGGACTGAATGACCTAACTTTCTATGTTTCAACATTCACCTCATCACCCTGTGTTGAGAGAGACAAAGCTATTGCCTGGCTCCAATTTCTAACTGTGGATCTTGACAAGCTGTGTCTGGGGACAGCAAATAAGGACAGAAGCCTCACTGTTTCTGTAATTGTATTTAATGTGGAACATCACGGCTATAATTCGGGAAAAGTTTATTTTTTTTTCTCATTATGCAGCAAGCTATTTCTCAGCACTTGTCGAGGAAGTAATGAGTCTGCCACCCATTTGGAACTGTCCACCTATCAATTCCTGCACCTAGTCGAAAAAGGCTTTGATCATATCACTGTAATATCCAGCAGTGTTAGGAATGATCGCATGAGACAAAACGAAAGTTACTAATTAATGCTGCTGTAACTTTTCAGCCTCAGAATGCTTAGATTCACTGAACATATCCTCAAAAAACTAAGCTGACATTTAGCCTACACCCGCAGTAGCTCCTTGACAAATCTGAATCTCTCTCCATCCTGCGTTTCAGATAAAACCAAGTTGCGCATGTTTGGCCCATACCATTTATTACAATTAACATAACCTTCTTCTTAATTCCTTCTGCTGTGCTCACAACTCCCACTCTTCCTCCTCCTCATACTGAGAACAATAGCTACAGCTATGGCATGGAAAGGCATTATCTGAATGATTGAAAACTGGCTTTGGTATGTCATTAGTAATAAAACTGAGTTTAATCCAGACGTATTGATCTGCTACTATAAGGAGTTTAAAATAGTAACAATTGACTGACTAAAAGTTCATTCAATTTACTTCCATTAACTGCCTAAATTGGTGGGTGTCTTAGTTTGAGAGTGGTGAATGTTAACCAACAGATTGAACCCATACCTCAAAAAGGCAGTAATAACTTACAAAGTGTTGTTATTACCAAAGGCTAGCCATAAGCAAATGATCTCAAATTGCCATTTCCTTCATAAAAGACAGTCCCAAGTTGCAGCAGAAGCCATTGCACAGCCCAAATGTGCAATATGTTGGGTTTATGGTCTCATTCAGGCTTTCAATATGACACAGTGGGTGGCATAATTGTCATCCCAGTTTGGGTAGTAAATGCTTTGAGACACTGCAGAGTTTTTTTTAGAAAAAAGCACAAATGAGAGGAGGAAATAGGCAATCATTTCCACTCCACCACCTCAGTTCCTGCAGTGATATCCCCCTCAAAAAAACTGCCTCCGCATTTACAAACATCCATCCCTTTTGTGCTCAGGGACAGGAAGGTAAAAAGGTTAAGTACCAGGGCCCAAATGGCTTTGAAGTAGTGCAAGTTTCCATTTGCTTTATTTGCAAAAATAGAAGCTTCCTAACAAGGGTTTTAAAATGTCTCAAATGAAGCAGGAACTCCATAAGCAGTCAGCTTTTAGATAGTCCCATTGGTGCAGTCTCTCGCTCATTTATAAAGCATTTAGTATTCTCGTCGTTTCTAGAAATCATTATTTAGCAAATCATTTTGACGGGGCAATGAACTTAGTTATGCACAGGTCTGGCATCCATAATTCTTCTGGGGGCTGTTATAAAACAAAGTTTAATTTATGAGGCACCACATTGAGTCTCTCAGAAGTTCCCCAATGCACTTCACATGTACTTTGAAGTGCAATTACTATTATATCGGTAAACATGGCATTATTTCACGATGCCAATGAACAGGTCTTTTATTTTAGTGAACATTTAACAAAGGGTTGCTTCAACCTTGGAAGCTGCACAACTAGAAAACATCATAACGATACCCCATGATTACTGGAATCATTAAATAATAATCAAGGCGGGAGTTCTTGCTGGCTTAACAACTGAAAGCTTAGCTTAGACTCTAAGCTAAGGTCACTTTTAAGACTGTATAATGTGATACAGAACTGGGGATGCTCAATTTTTGTATCCCAAACTTTAATTTGAAGCAGGAGGGATGGCTGCAAGGTAATTGATTCATGTTATATGTACACCTTTCCTTTCAGACAACTCACCTCTATGAACTCTCGGTGATGTGCGCATACAATGACGTGTTTCTGCCTGCTAGCTTGTTTGTTAAATTCCTGCAAGCTGTACGTACAGAAATTAGTTGTTTTTCTGTAATGGCTGCTTTTAACTTATAAACTATTTTATAGTTTTAAGAAACTAACCCATATTCATCACTTCTTGTTAATCGGCCCCTGATGAATGATTAAGTACAGCAAACATTGTTTTATCCGGTACCTTATGAACTGGCACGCTTGATGAACTGCCAAAAGTTATATACCTGTAGTTTACTGTTTTTAGTGAGGTTTACTGTATTATTCCATCCAGTTATTATCATATTTTAATTTATTTACCTCAGTGTAAATAAACATGTTGTTCAATCGAATAGCCACATGGAATATCAACAGTAAATTCAATTTCGAGTCAATTTCTCCTCAAATACTGCAACCTACCGCGATGTCCGAGTAGTCAGTTGAGGGTGCGAATGAGAAATCTCTAAGCCGGTAAGTTTTATTTAAGGCCAAGTAGCATTATTATTTAAGCCATTTATGCTGTAACTAAAGTATTTGTATGAATCCACTGCATGCAATTCTATTACTTGGTGTATGTTTTCACTTTTATTATTTGGGCATCTTGATTATCTGAAATATTTGATCAACTGGGATACTTCTGGTCCCATAGGTGCCCATTGATAAAAAGTTTGCTGTATTAGACTATTACCAGTGGCACGACACAGCAGGCAGTAGTAAAAATATCGTGCTGATGAGGCCTATTGTGCTTGAACAGTCAACAAAGCAAGTTAATCTCAAGAACCACATGGCTGACAAAATTAAATCTTGCTAAATTGCATGAGACAACACTCAGTGTCTTTCAAAGTGTGTTAAAACCATAGCTTGCTGCTACGCAGCCAAATCCCTATCAAGAGACCAGTTTACCTCACTTTTGAAAGGCAAGTGGTCGGCATCTGTCTGAGAGATAGTAGGAACTGCTGATGCTGGAGAATCTGAGATAACAAGGTATAGAGCTGGATGAACACAGCAGGCCGAGCAGTGTCAGAGGAGCAGGAAAGCTGATGTTTCGGGTCTGGACCCAGCTTTCCTGCTTCTCTGATGTTGCTTGGCCTGCTGAGTTCATCCAGCTCTCCACCTTGTTATCCCTGGTCTGGATCTGTGTTGGTTTGGTAGCAAGCAAGGGAAGGTCAAAGGCAAATTATCAGAATATCCACAAAATCCCTTCGTTTATGTTGGAACACGGCATACTTCCTAATATAATTTTAAATACTTAAAATGTCTTCAGAGTTATGGCTTCTAGATTCTGCTACGTCCTTTGCATAAAAGTGAGACATTAAGATTTGCTTAGCAATTAGAAACAAAAATCTACATAGACTTAGTATGCTAGCATTAACACCTGAAGAGCTAAAAGATCCTCAAAAAATACGGACCACATTAGAAGCCAAGTTTAGAGCCAAACTAAACTTCAGTATTCATCTACTGGAATTCATGTCATTGAGACAGAAGTTGACAGAATCCATACACCATTTCACGAGCAGATGCTCGGAAAACAGCTCATTACATAATTTTTCAAATGGAGAGGTTGCAAACAGAATTGTGGAGTAGATGCTTCCATCCACTCTAATGGAAATTTTCTAGAAAGATTTGATGGAGAAACTTACAGTATTGAAGAGCTGTTGAAGGATGGACATTAAGAACAAAGTGATTCTGTTAGATCAGCGAAGGTTACAGGTCCTAAGTAGAGAGTTGTTGGTTGACACTTTCACTGGAACCCACAAACATAGCAAGACATGGGTAAGTTGTGATCTCAGCATGGACTAAGGAAACGCTCAGCTTTCAATTAATTTTGCAAGGCATATGGCGGAAAAGGCCATTGACAGAGGCAATGAACTGGAGCAAAAGCTGATGTAGCTACAATGGACAGTGCACCAAACTAGATAGACTCTGGGGTAAGGGATACATTCAAATTAGAAGACAGATCAGCTGGTATCCTACCGGAGGAAAATTCATTAAATAGTCAATAACTTTGAATCTGATGATGTCCTCAATGAGATAAAGAGCATCCTGTCAATCACATGGAGAACAATAATGTCATTATATCATTTGAGGTGTTTGCAAAAATTCAAGTTATCTATCTTGGCTATTTGTCATTGCCTAATAATAGCATGGGGCCAATGCCACATGCTACATGTGTAAATTCTGGACACATGTATCCATAGACATGGGAGCTATAACTAAATCTACAAATACAAAATTTTCAGCATGCAAAGGTTCACCAATTCCTGTACAGGGCCAATAGTATTAGTGGGAGGCAATGGCCTAGTGGTATTATCACTCAGGGAAAAACAAATGAAAGTTCAAGAGGAAAAAACTGAACAACTAGCTCAGGATTACTCTAGACTTGAGTATACTATCTTTGAGGTGATCTGAGGTGATATTTCCACTCAGCTCACAAAGGTAAATGAAGAAATTAAAATGAAGAAAAGAAAGCAGAATGAGCCATGAGCTCTGTAACATCAATCAGTGAAAAGATTGCCAGCTTACATAAGGATTTGGAGCAATTCACATGTAAAACAGATCAAGCTCTGCATGAGCAGCTACAGAAACATTAGCTTGAGCTCAGAGCAAATGCTGTTGAAAATGACAAGACCTGAGCACCAGAATCTAGCCTGACATTCCAAGACAGTAACAAGGGAGTGATGCATTCATAGAACCATTCCTTCCTTTGAGAAATTAAGCAAAAGCCCGATCTATTTTCTCAGGTGAACACAAAAGATGTCGTATTATTTCAAAACAAAGCAGGAAAGTTATCGCCAGTGCCCTGAACACTATTTATCCCTCAATCAAAAGCTTCCAGTATGAAATCTAAGTCCAGCATTGGGAATTCAAGTGGAAGTCACTTCCATTCGGGACTGAGTGGAGTTTTCTTATACAATCCAATGGTTCTCGGTTCATTACATAAGCATGCATAACTAACACGGCAAATGAGTTCTTATCGCCAAAAGGACTTTCCAGGGTTAAATGTCCAAGCACTATACATAAATTGCTGCCGGACATCCATTCACTGTCTGTCAGCCAGTAGCATCAGTTGGTCATGTCACCCTCTCTCACCCATTTCCCCACCTTGGAAAATTCACATACAAAACAGTATATGGTCTCATGGTTCACAACAGCTTGCTGGAGGGTCTCCTTCAGTTCTCTGGGAAAGGTAGGAGGTCCTGTCTGCCTCAGGTAGCAGCAGGTCCTCCCTTCAGATCGAGGCAACCTGCTTATAGGTAGAAGAGAAGGTCAGGACTCATAGGGACCACAGACAAACCTGGCCGCAGTGCAGAAAAAGGATTTGAATGATTTCCTGCACATTGCAAGGGAAGGTGACATTGTGCAGTCACTGCAAAGTCAAATTCATACAGGCCTCATGTATCAGTGGGAGGCCCAACAGAGGATCATATATAAGCCTCAGCTTTAGATGGAAAATGTGGTCTGAATGTGGAACAGGCACTTTGTGCTATTGATCCTTTACCTGTTACAGCACAGATTTGTTGTTAAACACTTAATGAAATCTTCATTACCCATCGGGATAATACTCAATCATTCTCTTTGTTTTTCTGTAGGACAAGAGTGCCCAGGATAGGATACAGATGTCCCATACTCACAGAGAGATGCCAATTGTGTCCTCACTCATTTTGAACAGGAGGTCACAGAGCTAACATGGAAGGACCTTGACCATGCCTGCACTGATAAAGTGTGGGGCCTCTAACAGGAAGCCAGGCAAGATGCCTCCAGTCTGCAACTATCAAATGGGCTGACAGCATGAAAAATTGTTTTTGTTATAGACAAATACTTTACAGGTCTTTTATGTCTTTGTTATAGAATCCCTTCAGTGTGGAAACAGGCCCTTCGGCCCAACAAGTCCACACTGAACCTCAGTACATCCCACCCATAAAACATAGAACATAGAACAATACAGCGCAGAACAGGCCCTTCGGCCCTCGATGTTGCACCTACCTGTGAACTAATCTAAGCCCATCCCCCTACACTATCCCATCATCATCCAAGGACTGTTTAAATGCCCCTAATGTGGCTGAGTTAACTACATTGGCAGGTAGGGCATTCCACGCCCTTACCACTCTCTGAGTAAAGAACCTGCCTCTGACATCTGCCTTAAATCTATCACCCCTCAATTTGCAGCTATGCCCCCTCGTACTAGCCGACGTCATCATCCTAGGAAAAAGACTCTCACTGTCCACCCTATCTAATCCTCTGATTATTTTGTATGTCTCGATTAAATCCCCTCTTAGCCTTCTTCTCTCCAATGAGAACAGACCCAAGTCCCTCAGCCTTTCCTCATAAGACCTTTGCTCCAGACCAGGCAACATCCTGGTAAATCTCCTCTGCACCTTTTCCAATGCTTCCACATCCTTCCTGTAATGGGGCGACCAGAACTGTACGCAATATTCCAAGTGAGGCCGCACTAGCGTTTTGTACAGTTGCAGCATGACATCACGGCTCCAGAACTCAATCTCTCTACCGATGAAACCTAACACACCGTATGCCTTCTTAACAGCACTATCAACCTGGGTGGCAACTTTCAGGGATCTATGTACCTGGACACCAAGATCCCTCTGCACATCCACACTACCAAGAATCTTTCCATTGACCCAGTATTCTGCCTTCCTATTATTCTTCCCAAAGTGCATCACCTCACATTTATCTGCATTGAATTCCATTTGCCACCTTTCAGCCCAATTCTGCAGTTTATCCAAGTCTCCCTGCAACCCGCAACATTCTTCCAGACTGTTCACCACTCCACTGACTTTAGTGTCATCTGCAAACTTACTAACCCATCCACCTATGCCTGCGTCCAAGTCATTTATAAAAATGACAAACAGCAGTGGTCCCAAAACAGATCCTTGTGGCTCACCACTAGTAACCGGACTCCAGGCTGAATATTTTCAATCAACCACCACTCTTTGGCTTCTTTCAGAAAGCCAGTTTCTAATCCAAACTGCTAAATCTCCTTCAATCCCATGCCTCCGCATTTGCTCCAATAGCCTACCATGTGGAACCTTATCAAAGGCTTTACTGAAGTCCATGTACACTACGTCAACTGCCCTACCCTCATCCACATGCTTGGTCACCTTCTCAAAAAACTCAATGAGGTTTGTGAGACACGACCTGCCCTTGACGAATCCATGTTGACTATCTCCAATCAAATTGTTGCTTGCTAGATGATTATAAATCCTATCTCTTATAATCCTTTCCAAAACTTTTCCTACAACAGATGTAAGGCTCACTGGTCTATAATTACCTGGGTCATCTCTACTGCCCTTCTTGAACAAGGGCACAACATTTGCAATCCTCCAGTCCTCTGGTTCTAAACCTGTAGACAATGACGACTCAAAGATCAAGGCCAAAGGCTCCGCCATCTCCTCCCTAGCTTCCCAGAGAATCCTTGGAAAAATCCCATCCGGCCCAGGGGATTTATCTACCTTCACACCTTCTAGGATTGATAACATCTCCTCCTTACTAACCTCAATCCTTTCAAGTCTAATAGCCCCTATCTCAGTCTTCTCCTCTATAATATTCTCCTTTTCCTGAGTGAAAACAGATGAGAAATATTTGTTTAGCACCTCTCCGATCTCCACAGGGTCCACACACAACTTCCCACTTCTGTCTTTGACTGGCCCTATTCTTACCCTAGTCATCCTTTTATTCCCCACATACCTATAGAAAGCTTTAGGGTTCTCCTTAATTCTACCTGCTAATGACTGCTCATGTCCCCTCCTTGCTCTTCTTAACTCTCTCTTTAAATCCTTCCTAGCTAATCTGTAACTCTCCGTCGCCTCATCTGAACCATCTCGTCTCAATGTCACATAAGCCTCCGTCTTCTGCTTAACAAGAGATACAATTTCTTTTGTAAACCAAGGTTCCCTTACCTTATCACTTCCTCCCTGCCTGACAGGGACATACCTATCAAGGACACGCAATATCTGTTCCTTAAACCAGCTCCACATTTCAATTGTCCCCATCCCCTGCATTTTGCTACCCCATTCTATCCCTCCTAAGTCTTGCCTAATCGCATTATAATTGCCTTTTCCCCATCTATAACTCTTGCCCAGTGGTATGTTCCTATCCCTTTCCATCACTAAACTAAACGTAACCGAATTATGGTCAGTCTCTCCAAAGTGCTCACCTACCACTAAATCAAACACCTGGCCTGGTTCATTACCAAGCACCAGATCCAGTGTGGCCTCCCCTCTTGTCGGCCCTTCGACGTACTGTGTCAGGAAAGCCTCCTGCACACACTGGACAAAAACCGATCCATCCGACGTACTGGAGTTATAGCATTTCCAGTCAATGTTGGGGAAGTTAAAGTCTCCCATAATGACCACCTTGTTCCTTTCACTCCTGCCCAGAATCGTTTTGCCGATCCTCTACTCCACATTCCTGGAACTTTGCGGAAGCCTATAAAAACCTCCTAGCAGTGTGACCTCTCCTCTCCTGTTTCTGACCTCAGCCCATACCACCTCAGTAGACGAGTCCTCGTCAAAAGTTCTTTCAGCCACCGTTATACTGTCCTCGACTAACAAAGCTACACCTCCCCTCTTTTACCACCTTCCCTGGTCTTTATGAAAGATCTAAACCCTGGAACCTGCAACATCCATTCCTGACCCTGCTCTATCCACGTCTCCGAAATGGCCACAACATCGAAGTCCCAGGTACTTATCCATGCTGCAAGCTCACCTACCTTATTCCGGATACTCCTGGTGTTGAAGTAGACACACTTCAAACGAGCTTGCTGTCTGCTAGCACACTCCTGTGATGGTGAAATCCTGTCCATGTCCTCCAGACACATCCCCCTACAACCCACCTAATCTACACCTCCCTGAACACTATGGGCAATTTAGTATGGCCAATCAACCTAACCTGCACAACTTTGGACTGTGGGGGAAACCAGAGCACCTGAAGGAAACCCACGCAGACACGGGGAGAACATGCAAACTCCACACAGACAGTTGCCCAAGGCTGGAATCAAACCCAGGTCTCTGGTGTTGTGAGGCAGCAGCGCTAACCATTGTGCCACCATGCCACCCTAAAGTGGTACAGTGGCTCAATGGTTAGCACTGCTACCTCAAAGCACCAGGGACCTGGGTTTGATACTACCCTCAACGACTGTCTGCATGGAATATGCATGCTCTCCCTGTGTCTGTGTGGGTTTCCTCCCACAAAGATGTGCAAATTAGGTGGACTGGTCATTCTAAATTATCCCATAGTATCTCGGGATGTGTAGATTAGGTTCATTAGCCATGAGAAATGCAGGGTTACAGGGATAGGGGTGGGGTGTGCGGGATGCTCTTAGGAGGGTCGGTATGGACTTGTTTGCTGAATGGCCTGTTCCCACACTGTAGGGATTCTATTGAGTGGAGATCAGTAACTAGTGGTGTTCTGCAAGGATCAGTGCTTTGTTTTCTGCAACGTATATAAATGATCTGGAGGAAAATGTCAGTAGTCTGATTACTAAGTTTGCAGATGACCCCAAAATTGGCAGAGTAGCAGGTAGTGAAAAGAATTGTCAAAGGATACAGCAGGATACAGATAGATTGCAGATTTGGACAGAGTAATGGCAGGTGGAGTTTAATTTGGACAAATGCAAAGTGATGCATTTTGGAAGATCAAATTCAGGTATAAATTATACAATAAATGACACAACCCTGAAGACCATTGACATACAGAGGGACCGGGCTGTACAGGTCGCTGAAAGTGAAAACTCAGGATAACAAGATGGTCAAGAAGGCATACAGCACGCTTGCCTTCATCGGCCAGTCTTTCAAATAAAAGTTGGCAAGTTATGTTACATTTGTATAAAACTTTAGTCAGGTCACATTTGCAATATTGCATGCAGTTCTGGTCACCACACTACCAGAGGATGTGGATGCTTTGGAGAGGGTGCAGAAATGATTTACCAGGATGTTGCCTGATCTGGAGTGTTTTAGTTATGAAGAGATGTTAGATAAGTTCAGATTGTTTTCACTGGAAAGATGGAGGCTGAGGGGAATCTGACTGAGATTTACAAAATTATGAGAGGCATAGACAGAGTGGATATTCAGAGGCTTTTTCCTAGGGTGGAAAGCTCAACTGCAAGAGGGCAGAAGTTCAAGGTAAGAGAGGGAAAGTTTGGGGGAGACATGCAGACATGCAGAAAATCTTTCACAAAGATGGTGGTGGGTACCTGGAGGTGGCCGAAGCAGGCAGGTTAGCAAAGTTTAAGGCGTTCCTTAACAGACACATGAACGGGAGGTGAACAGATGGATAGAAACCACATCTGGGCAATAAGTAGCAGGTCTAAATAAGGACTAGGAATTAGTGCTGACTTGGTGGGCTGAAGGGCCTGTTCCTGGGCTGTATTGTATTACATGGTATTGCATAATGGAGTGGGCAAAACCATCAGTTAATGTTTTACTCTTCTCCACTCCAGGCATATGCAATCATCAAAAGCCAAAGAAAAAATGATAGCCTCACCCCATTTCTACCTCCAACTTCACTTCCTCAAACTCACCATTGCCTCTGAGGTGGACACTCAAGCGATGCACTGTCATGGAGTTTACCCGCGCCCTCCACCAGCACAGAGGCATCCGTCTCCGTTGGCGCATGTTTGAGGTAACCGATGTTAGTCCACATATGGCACTTCAGTGTGCAGAGTTAGGGAGCAGGAAGAGACCATCTAGGGATCTCATCATTAGACACTAACTAAAGACAGATAGAAATCTGATCATCCTGAGAAAATCTAGAAATTCACTCTCACATCCTTGAGGTGCAGTTTGAAAATCCCTACAGTCTCATTGCAAGTAGGGATAGATGTGTTGGCCGACTTGTAGTTGGAGTGTGGTGCAGGTTATGTGATGAAGACTCCAGGAATGTATTCAATCACAGTTAGCTACCTGAATGCATGCACATTCCCATAACATTTGGATTTCAAGCAGAAGGGGAATATTTTGCTGCCTTTGCCAGTGCCATAGTTAAAGGATTGAGTGCATTGGTGAGAACCCTGCCTGCATTATATCTGTTCCCCAATCCTGAACAGCAACGAAGCTTGTCATTCCCTGTCCTTTGTCTCAACTGATATCAGTTAGTTTGGCCCAGAGCAGCGCTTGAACCTGTGAATTCACCGCACCATATAGAAGCCGTCTTTTGATCTTGTGGACTTCAATAGGATGATAATCAGGCCATCCATTTGTCAGATTATCACACACCAACAGAGGGAGAACTGGCCAGCAATGCCAATGTGAACAAAATTGGAAATGTATCAGTAGCATTCCTGCCTGAAGCTGGAACATTCCCAGTGTAATTCACTGAATTAAAGCTCCAAACATTCACAGTGCTACTAAATCCTAGCTGACTAGCTGCCCTGACTGGTGAAAAGTTCCACAGTAAGCAATAATTGTGCCCATGGGGAAATAACTGCTCCTGTGCCAGCATCATTAACAGGATATGGTTTGTTTTAAGATTCATTAGCTGTTTAAGGATTTATGACCATAATGGTGTCCTTATTTGTCCCTACTCCCTTCTGCAACCTCAGTTTGAAAAGTACTGTTGGGGAGATCAATATCCTACACAGCTAATCGAACAATGAGGCTGCTACACCTGTTTGTCTTGGGTACAAGCAATGCTCTTTGAAGGTAGCAAAGAACAAGAAAGCTCATGTGTAACATTGATTTTAGTCCACCAGAAACTAATCTTGCCTGAGGCAAAATCGAATGTATAATATGGACAGCAGTGAATTGCAGGGCTGTTAAACAAGTGAAGTTTAAATAATGTAATAAATTTGAAAGTGAAACTTCAGCAGTTTGTAATGTCATTGTGAGTCTGAGACTGTGCCATGTAACTCAATTGCAAACAGCTACTGGCCAGTGTTTTTCATAACACTACGCATAAAATTTTCAAACTTATAACCAAAATATGCTTGACTAGCATTAATGCAGTGTGAAGTCTAGTCTCCAGAGCTCTTATTTAAGCATACAATATAGCATTGGAATTGCAAATTTTATTTCATGTTCTTTGGTCTGTGTATTTCATAGGTTTTGGAAAAACTGATCTAAAAACAATGTAATTGATAGAGGCAAGAGATCAGATTCATTTCTGTATAATTTTATTTTAAATGGGTTGTATCCATGTCTAAAATAATAGGGAGGGGTGTACTGGATGCATGCATTCGTGTTCATTCAGGTGGCCAACTGTGATTAAATGTATTCCCAGAGACTTCGTCACATGAGTTGCATCCACTCCAGCCACTAGTTACACAGCCATTGAGTCATATAGTACAGAAACAGACCCTTCAGTCCAACCAGTCCATGTCTGCCACAATCCCAAACTAAATGTCCCACCTGCCTGTGCTTGGACCATGTTCCTCCAAGCATTCATTATTCATGTACCTATCTAAATGTCTTTTAAACATTGTAACTCTACCCGCATCCATCACTTCCTCAGGAAGTTCATTCCACACACGAACCACTGTCTGTGTAAAACAATGCCCTTCATGTCTTTTTAGATCTTTCTCCTCTAATCTTAAAAATATGCCCCCTTAATCTTGAAATCCCCTACCGTAGGGGAAAGACAACTGCCATTCACCTTGTTTATATCCTTCATGATTTTATAAACCTCTATAAGGTCAGCCCTCAACCTTCTACTCTCCAGCAAAAAAATGTTCCAGCCTATCCAGCCTCTTCTTATAACTCAAACCCTCCATTTTCATCAATATCCTGGTAAATCTCGTCTGAACCCTCCCCAGCTTATTAATATCCTTCCTTTAACAGGGCAACCAGAACCGCACACACTACTCCCGAAGTTTTGTAGAACCTCAAAATAATGTTCTGACTCGTATATTCAAGCATCTGAGCAATGAACACAAACGTGCTGAATGCCTTCTAAACGACCCTCTCTATATGTGTCACAAATTTCAAAGACTTATGTACCTGAACCCCTAAGTTTCTCTGTTCTACAACCCTATCCAAGACCCAACTTTTAATTGTAAATGTCTTGCCCTTGTTTGTTTTACTAAAATGTAATACCTCACATTTATCCAAATTAAACTCCACCTGCCACTCCTCAATCCATTGACCCAATTGATCAAGTTGTCCAACACATCCAGTCCTTGTGATGCACCGTCTTTCATGAACAGTTGGAAAGCAAAAGAATGCCTTTGTTGAAGACTTACAAATGTCATTGAGAGTTTCGTTGCAAAGAAAAGCTTATTCAATGCCTAAGATGTGGGCAGCTGTAAGTAAAAGAATGTCTTTAAACAATTCTCTATATATCTCTATGCACAAGAGTCACTTCTATAAAAAAGCAATATGCCCACTATTGCTCTCAGCCTTACTCAGTGATCCATGAATGTCATTTCCTTGCTTACATCTATATTCATTCCAAATGAGCCCTCCTAAACCATTACAATGCAAAAGCTCTCAGCATTATTCATCCTGTCCATGCATGTGGGAGGGCTGTGCAGTGTGTGTTTGCTCTGTACAGGAATGACATGCTTGAGAGTAGATTTGTTGCATGTTAGCCAGGATCAAACCCGTTCTAAAGCAGAGCTAACTTATGAGGTGGAGCAGTATGTCCGGTTCAGTTTTTGTCCTCAAAGTGAATCTCAAAAGGAAGAAAGATTGCATGGTATTACCAAGCCCATACTTGATAAACATCAACATGAGTTGCAACTGTGGAACTAAAACTTGGCTATTGCCATCATTAGATGCCTTAAGAATTGTATGGTTGGGATACAACAATTTCAAGGAATCCAACTAGACAGTGGAGAATGTACTAACATTGTCAGCAGCTGGGACACTTCCTCATCCGTTACTGCATGGTAAATTTGTTTGCCTTCAAATTGAAAGATTATTAGAAATGAAAGGAAAAGCCCACTAAACTCTCAACTTTAAATTAAAGGAGTGATCATTCGAGATTCAAAGACTTGAGCGAATTATCTTGACATTTGCTCATTGTGAAACACTGTCAGACGTACTGTCTTTCAGAGGAGATGTGAACTGAGATCCCACCTGCTCTAGGATGGCCAGGGTAATCTATGGAAAAGTCAGCTCGACTTGAAATATCAATACTGTTTCCCTCTGAAGCTGCTGCCTGATCTGCAGAGTATTTCCAGCATTTTGTGCTTCTATTTCAAAATTCCAGCGCGGGATTTGTTTTCGTATGGGAATTGAGTTTCTAACTGCTACTGCAAGGGAGTGGATCCATCTCATTAACAAACACGGGACATTAAGTGTCAGTTAGGTATTCCATCATGGTCTGGCGGGTATCATACTTAAGCTGTATATAATATCCACCTACGCATCCTTCCCAGTGAAAAGCATGAGGCAGAGATCAACAGTGGAAATTTGGACTGTTCTCACATTCCACTCTTCAATAGCATTCAGACAAATGCAGAAAAGGACCGTCTATTTGAGATCAATTATTTGGACACACTGTAGCAATTGAATTCAGTTGTACAGTTGGGATATGCATTTCTTTTTCAATTGGCTTTTTAAAAACTATTTCCTCCCATTTTTCCTTCTGTAGCTCACTTGAAGGTGAAACTCCATAGTTTCTGACCGTCCTTCACTAGCCTATGGTAGGTTGCCTATGTCATTTAGGCAGCTTCTCCTCAGGAATTTAAACAGATGAAGGTGCGTCAATATTAACTCCCCTTGCAGCAAACTGACAAAGGGGTGTTAGGTTGAAGTTAGTCCCTGAAATGCTGGGGAAGAGGTGTGGGCAGTTCTTCCCATTTTTTTCCCCTGAGGTTTTAATGCCTCAGACTTGGCGTTGCCTGAAGTGAAGGTTTGGAGGTACAAATGTTGTTGAGTGGGGAGGAGGTGTGGGGAGGCAGGTGGGATGAGTGGTTGGTTGCTGGTGTATGGATGGAACACAGTTGTTGAGCAGTTGGTGAGGAAATTGGAGAGGGAAAGCAAGATGGCAGGATGATAGCATTTACTATTTAATAATTAAAGTTCACTCAAACCTTAAACATATGTAAAATTGCATCTTTAAATTTAAAATATCAATAAAAATATCATCTTACTCCCAAGGAACTGTTTGGAGCCATTCCCAGGACTTCCCTGATAGAGTCTCCTGGTCCATGGTTGATATTATTTCCTTGGAATTTGTGGCCCCAAATTCTTAATGGGCTTGTGACATCCCCCCCGCACCCCCCACCCCCCCACCCACCCCCACCACCACACTCCATGGAAATGTAGCTGTCTGGGTGCTGTCCACTTCCTGTTGTGGCCAATGAACAGAATAATTTATGCAGCTTCTCCGTGGTTCCCAAATCTCCTGCCACCATTACAATAAGCATTCACAAAGACACTTCCCGATCCATGGCCACTTTATCCTGGCAGGATACCGACCAGGAAGGGGCACCCTTGTCAATTTTCTTCTGTTGTGCAGAGACACTGAGAACAATTAGACTGTGTTAAAAAGCTGAAAGACCAGCTCACAGTGCAATAGGGAAAACATTTGCCGAAATCCAGGCATGAACAAACTTGCTTGTAACAGAGCATTTTTTTGAGGAGTAACAACATATTCAGCTGTCTTTTGTTTTGGGATGAGAAAACCCACAGGAATAGGCTGTGCTCTGTAACCTAACCAGTACTTGATAAACCTGTATGCGCATTCCAAATTAGCAATTATAATCTGGAAAAGTTGCCATCATTGTATGTCTTATGTTACTAATTATTGTGTGGCAGGGCGCTCTGGACCGCCAGTTCTCATTAGTCAAGCATGTCTTAGAACTGCTGCAGGGATTTTCAGTAAATGAGACACTCTGTTCTCACCCATACCATACTGGGTGCTGAGGATGATCTGCCTTCAAACTGAGAGATCACTCCTTGTCTGAAGGTGATGCTATAGCTTTCAAGTGGCCCTGTGAGTTTAGTCATTTGAGCTGAGATCCCAAAAGGTTCTCCCTTATTGCGAATCAAGATCCACCGTCAGTCACGCAATTTTTGAGGGTAGTTTTCAGTTGTTGATAGGGTCAAGTGAGCAGTAGGGTTTAGGGTGGCTGAAGAGGAACTATTTTCAATGCTTCTTGTCACTTGATTTCAAACAACATAATGAAACACCAAAGAATTGTATTCTCCTGGGCAAGCCAACTGTTGACAGAGTTCTGAATTTGTCAATATGTCAGTCCTTCCAATTTGAAGGCAGCTAGCCTTTCAGCAACAACAACCTACATTTACATTGCACTTTTCACAAAATAAAACACCACAGGCACCTCCCCAGAAGCATTATAAAATTAAATGTGCCACCGAACCTCGTAAAAAGATACTAGGGCAGAGGATCAAAAAGCTCGGCTTCAAGGTAGGCTTCAAGTTTTACCATAAAGGAGGAAATTGAAGTAGAGAAACTGAGAGATTTATGGAGGGAATCCCAGACACTGGGGCTCAAGCGAGCTGTTGGCATGACCACCAAAGCTTAAGTGATTATAATTGGGGTGCAGAAGAGACAAGAACTAGACGAGCATAATATTTTGTAAGAAATGAAAGCAATAATGAGAGGCACGGCCACGGATTGACTGGAAAACTAACAATGAGAATTTTAGAATTGAGACATTGTTTAAGCAGGAACCAGTGCAAGTCAGTTAGCACCACGGTGATGGGGTGAACTACATTTGGAATGAGTTAGGACACGGACTGCTGGGTTTTGGATGATCTCAAGGTTACAGGTAGTTGAGGGTGGGGCACCAGCCAACAAAGTGATTGAATAGTTAAGCTTTAAAATCAAAAAAACGCTTGGTTTTTTTCTTTCAGATGCATATGAGCCAAGGCAGGGCAGAGACAGGTAATGTTCTGGGAGTGGAAATAGGTGATTTCAGTTATTTGTGGATGTGTAGTCAGAAGCTCACCTCATGGTTAAATAGGATACTAACGGTACGAACAGTGTCACCAGAAGCCTAGGTGAGAAAGAAATCCATTTGCTGAAAAGATGCTGCAGTGGTTTTAAGGCACACATGACAGAGTTGGAACTCTGGAAATCGCTGACTTCAATCATACAATTTCCAATTACCTGAGAATCAAATATGATTATCTGGAAAAGAATTAGAAGCTTTGTCTTTGAAGGCTCAGGTTTGGTAAGGTGCTCTGGGATCTGCACCAACCAACTCCAAACATGTGCGTGGCACTTTCAGTAATAGTAACAAGGCGATCCTAGCCATCAATTTCTATGCTTTCATTTCCACCCAGGCTCACGCACGGGAAATCTGCATAATTTCCAACTTGCGATGCACAAATGTATCAAACGCACTCCTGATTCTCTACTCAGCAAGGCCAATCTCTTTATATTTTCCCCCTTTGAACAATAGCAATTTTATCCCACTATTTAAGAAAAGGCTGTGATTGTTGGTAGCCATGTCATTATTTGACTCCTTGACACGAAGCAATGATATGCATGAAGGGGATCAACTGTATCCATGTGAGATGGCTACTTCCCAGTCAGCACTTTTATTTCGAGACAGTTCTCTGTGGCAGGCCTTATGGAAAGTGATACTGTTACGCTGTTGTTCTTGCTTGATTGTGTCTGAGAGTCAGCTTCATTAAGATTACAGGAAGTTTGGTTGTCAGTTTTATTTGACATGTTAAATGTTAGTTATGTAAAGACAGGTCTTTGTTTGAAGCTTCTCGAATTATCTCCCTGTACTTATCTGTTCTTACATCACTGATGTTCTAAAGAAAAGTCACACCGGATCCAAAACATTAACTCTGTTCCTCACTCCACAGATAATGCCTATCAATGCTGAGTTTCTTTGGCATTCTCCATGTTTGTTTCAGATTTTTAGTTTTAATTTGAGTGTTCTTATATCACTTGGCCTGATGTTGTTAACTATCTTGCGCACACAATAACATTAACTCTTCACACTTCATTTCCCCCAGCTTGACCTACCATATCTCTGACACTACGTTATTTATATCTCCTTATTCAACATCTCCCCCCAAAGTCTCTGACCATCTCTGATTCACAGGTCAACTACTGTGGTGATTTCAGTAGTGTGCTCAACATTGTCCTCGTCTCTCTGGGAGGAGGTTGACCATGCTAGCTGGATATATTTTCTCACAATTTCTGTAGGGTAGAGTGAGAATTACCAGTTGATTGCAGTTCATCATCCAGGTCTCCTGAATAGCCGATCAACTCAGTAGAAAGTTGCCTCCTTGCCAAAACTAGTGCACTCCTGTTCTTTTTCCTTGTCCCTTTTTCACTCTGTGCAAAATAGAGCCGTGAAGGGCTTGTGATTTGATGCATATTGACTCTCCAGCCTGGAGGTCTACTAGGCTGTGGACTCGGTGGCAATGGTTGTAATTCCTTGTTCACTCCCAATCTGCTGCTGTGAGACATGTGTAAGTGTACACAGACAAGCAAGAAGTTGAGTCCGTTGCCTTCAGAATTTCACACTGAGCTCGACTGTTTTGGAGCAGGGTAGAATGATAACAGCAGTAAAAGCAAAATACTGCAGACCTGAAATAAAAGCAGCGAGTGCGGCATCAATGGAGTGAGAAACAGTTCATGCATTGAGTCTACTAAACTTATTCAGAATTGGATAAGTTTGTAATCCCAGGTTAATGCCATCATATTTATTTAATCAAGCCTTTATTGTCTTCACTCCTTTTTCAACCTCTCCATTTTGTTGCAGGTATCTCTGTGAGCTGGTTGTATGAACAAACCTGTAAGATTCAGTAAACTGTTTGAAGCATTCGTTAGCAACTTGTGGGCCATTGTGTAAAATGAAGAGGCCTGTGTGCAGGGAAAATTCCTTTCAACAGCGAAAGCTTCAGAGGTATGACCATGTAGATGTTTAACATCTATTCATCTTAAATAGCCACTTTCAGTAGCACTTTTGCTCTGAAGTGAAAATAAATTTGTACCGCAATGTTTCTAGGGTCTGGTCATAAATGAAGAACTGTCAGAGGAAGTGGTAGATACAGGTACAATTACAACATTTAAAAGACATTTGGGTAGGTACATGGATAGGAACGGACTAGAGGGATATGGGCCAAACACAGGCAAAAGGGATTAGTTTAGTTTAGGAAATTTGGTTGGCATGGATGAGTTGGACTGAAGGACCTATTTCCATGCTGTACGACTCTATGCCTCTAACGGTTCTATTTGTTACTGCTGATGGATATGATGCAATTAGTTATCATCTCAACTCACGATGGTGAAAGCCCTGTCCACCAAACAGAGTATCACATTCTGGCATGGCCATTGTGATATCCAAGTGCACCAGGTATAACTTTTACAGTATGCCAAATCTGAGGATTTTGAGTATAACAAATCTCTCATCATAAATCCTCAAGTTATCCACAACACTGGAACATTTTCTTTGCTAAAATATATGACCTTAAAATAGGATTGTCTGGAATATGTTTTGGTTGCAAGAATGTGCTCAAATTGATGAGTTCTGCATTAAAGATGCAGAACTCATGAATTTGAGCGCATTCTGGTTTGACTTTCTAATTGTATTTCAATGATGGATTGGTGCTGGCAAGAACTTGGACTATTAGCAAAGTCAAGGTCTCCATGTCTTCAAAAAAGTTTATATCCCCTTGTTCAGGCCTTACACCAGGGATATATTGCTTCTGTTGTCTGCTTTCTCCCTCGCACACATTCAACTGTAGTGTCAAATCTGATCAAACATATCTCTGCATGCTGGGCAACATTTTTTCAAATTCCTTAGTATCCAACAAAACCCTCTCAGTGAAGTAACCAGAATTTTCTCGTCTGTCTTGATTTTGAACTGAAGACCTGATATACAGTACGCTGCCATCTCACTAGCCTACATAACATCCAAGGCTTCTTTTTCAACAGCTGTCTATTTTACTCAAAGAATGTGTTAGCCCGCTGTGTTCATTCAGCTCTGCACCTTGTTATCTCAGATTCTCCAGCATCTGCATTTCCTACTATCAATGATACTTTACAGCTATTTTTGTAGGTAAGTTTTAGATCATAATGAGCCTATAGGCCTGGTGATATTAAAATTTGCTTGATCCTTTCAGACAGCATCTATTGAGCCTCTCCACAGCACCATGTTTAATCTGGTCTTACCAATTTATGGAATGGTTCATTCACATTTGCTAAATTGGGTACAAATGTACCATTTGATTCACCATCACCATAAATTACTGAAGCTCTGTGGCATTTGGAGAAGATGGAAATTCGGAAATTGCTTTGATTTTCTCAGGAGTTGCTCTGACCCTTGTTGCCATGTGTCCTAGGAATTTAATAATTGTTTGTGAGAACTCAAATTCATTGTTGAGGTAAAACCCTGATTCTTAATGACATTGCAGAACAGCTCCTACTCTACCATCACACTCTGTTGTAATAATTCATGGATTAGGACATCATTTTTTGAGCAAATTACCCCTTCAATCCTTCCAGGATACTTCTCATCACTTACACAAAAATCTCTGGTGCAGATCTGACAGCAAAGGGTAATTGACAAAAATGATATCTTCCAAACGGTGTTATAAAGGCTGTAAGTAATTTTGATTCCACATCTAAAGGTAACTGGCAATAGTCACTTTCTGCAGCTAGTTTAGTGAAAGATAAGATCTTCCCCAAACTCGACAAACTCTCATTCACAGATGATATCGGATAAATTTCTCTTTCAACAGCTTTATTCAACTCTATGAGATCTACACAGATTCTTAGTGATTCACTTGATTTCAGTATTGGAACCACACCAGAATACTAACTCGTAAGTTTTGCTACAGCTGAAATAACTCCTTGTTGTAACATTAACCCCACGCTTCTGCAAAAGTGGGTGAGGAGCTTTCTCACTGCAGTAAGAAAACACACAGGCTTAGCTTCTGGACTTTTGATGGTGTGATAGGTTGTTATTTAGTTTCCCTAGACTTTTGAACGATTGCAGAAGTATAGACTTAAATCTTTGGGTTCTCTTGCTTTCTCAATCCCTCCACTTTTTACGAAAGCTGTGAATCTTCCAAGCTTCCGATGAAAAGTGAACTATCACAGTTCCGGTTTATGTATAAGGTTTCTGTAATTTTCTTTTCTTTATATTGAAATATGGCAGCCATCAGTACTTTCATTCTAAACTGCATGCCTTCTAGTTCATGGAGTTTTATACTTGATGATTGGAGCAGATGTGACTTTAAACATAATTCTGAATTGGAAAGAATTGAAAGTCCAACTCCAATATCCAGTTTAAGCTTGTTATACGTCCAGTGACTAAAACCTCTGCTCTCCACCAGCTTCCTATTGATCTCACCCTGGAATGTTATTAACATCTCCAATTTCTTAGAATTTGCTATCCTTTGTGGGTTTTCTTTTACGTTCTGAACTGGAAGCTTTTGCAGCAAAACATTGTTCAAAAAAGGCCCTTTTTTATAGGAATGGAACTCTGCATTTTTGGCAAGACAGCCTTCATCTTGATACACTTTTTTCTAGCCATCTCTAGCTCAGAGGTTTATGGCAGCTATTGCAATCTTTTCAATCTTCCCCTGTTTCTATGGAATCTCACTTCTACTTCAGAGCCTTATAAACTGCATAGAGTTGGTTCTTTTGTCAACTAAAGCTCTCTGCTCCAACAAATTACTCTATGATTTTGTTTACTAACCTCTGCTTGCCATGTTAACTTGGCTTGCAGTAAGGATGACAGGCAGGTATTTCCCTTTGTGGCCCAGTCCATTATATGCATGAGCTTTCCCTTGAAACAACTCTCCTTCCCATCGTTAATTACACAGTCTGCACACAATAACTACAACCATCATCAACGACTGTCATTTGTGGTTTTGACTTATTTTGCACAATCAGAAAAGCAAGTGTTTGATCTGTGACTGATGATAGCACTTTTCCCAACAGTGCCTCTGCTTTTTGCTTATCCTGAACGTGCCACCTCTTTTAAATGTTTTCCCTGTAAGAGAACAGAGTGGGCAGACTGATTGCAATGTGATGCAGTGGTTAACACTGCTGCCTCTCAGCACCAGGTCCTTGTGTTTAATTCCAGCCTTGGGTGACTGTCTGTGTGGTGTTTTCACCTTCTCCAGGCATCTGTGCGGCTTTGCCCCCCGCCTCCCGGTGCTCCAGTTTTCTCCCACAGTCCAAAGATGTGCAGGTTAGGTAGACTGGCCATGCTAAATTGCCCATAGTAATCAGCGATGTGCAGGCTAGATGGATTAGCCATGGGAAATCAGGGTTAAGGAATAGGATAGGGGTATGGGTCTGGGTGAGATGCTCTTCAGAGGGTCAGTGTGGACTCGATAGGCCAAATGGACTGCTTCCACACAGTAGGGAATCTATGATTCTCAGTTAACTGACATTTTGCCACCTTTTTTCCTCCCTACTTGAGTAGGTTCTGACATTAGCACTGCCACTGAATCAAACAACCTGCTCATAGCAAGTTTGCCGCAACATCTAAATGACCTAGCATTTGTATAGCGCTTTTCTCATCCGCCAGCCTTCACAAGAATCTTCATAGCCCGAGCAGGCAATAGCCTCATGGTATTATTGCTAGACTATTAATTGAGACACCCAGGTAATGTTCTGGAAACCTGGGTTTGAATCCTGCCATGGTAGATTTTGGAATTTGAATTCAATAATGATCAGGAAAGAAGAGTCTAATAATGACCAGGAAACCATTGCCAGTTTTCTGAAAACCACATCAAGTTCACTAATATGCTTTAGGGAAGGAAATCTGCCATTCTTACTCAGTCTGGTCTACATTGGTAATAAATGTTGGCCCAGCCAGCGATGCCCAAGTCCCATGGATGCACTTAAAAAAGAATCCGTTCCTGATCTAATGCAGGCAATGTGGCAGTGTCAATTTTACACACAAGCTCGGAAAAAACAGCAATGTGATAATGTGCATTTAATTTATTTTAGTGACATTGATCAAAGGGTAAAAAAACATTGTCCAGCGCACCAGGAATATGTCCCCCAATCTTCTTTAAAAAAGTGCCGTGGATTCTTTTACATTACACCAGAGCTGGGAGAAGGACCATAGTATGGTTCATCCAAAACATGACAGTGCGGTGTGTCCTCAGTGCTGAATTAGAGTGTCAGCTTGATTTATGTGACCAAGTCCTGGAATCCAACATGAATTCTGAAATTTTGACCTCACAGGCAAGAGTGCTATCACTGAGCCACAATGACGTTCTCTCTGACAGACTGGAATAGCCATGTATTTTTCTGAACGTATCTAGGCCCTCCGGGTCCTTGCTGTGACATTGTGTGCTAACTGCTGCTGAGTGTGCTTTTTCTAAGAAAGAGTATCCTCATAGGGCACTAACCTTCCCACACATCCTTGATCAGCTGCTCCGGCACTGCATTGCAGAAACAAGCGATGTATGCCACATTCATTAAACAACCAAGCAGGATTTAAATGGCTCCTTTTGTGCAGTGTAAACCACTGCTGTGCCTCAACAGAGCCGTTTAAATTCTGCTCACAGTTATTGCGTAAACGTGATGCCGCCCAGTCCATTGTGTTGGTCGGAGCTCATGTGAATTACACATAGTTTGAAAGTCAAGAGCAGTTGGATAGTCGCCAGGCAGGCACAGTCATGGAATTCATCAGCAATGAACTGCTAGTGTGCAATTTGTGCAAGGACAGCAACTCCAGATTCACACAACCAGAAAGGAGCATTTCAAAGCAGTGAAGAGTTTTCATTGCCTGTTAGCTTCTATAACCAACTGCATAAAGCTAGCGAAAAGAGCAATGATTGCAAATGCTGTAAATAACATGAAAAGTTGTGTTTATTTGAAAACACAATATATAGCATTGCTGTTCCTCATGAATAATGCAGGTACTCAACAGGTACTCGTACTGGATTAATCAAGAGCAGCCCACAGAAACGAATCATTAGAATTTCTGCAAGAGTACAGAGTGCCATTAGCTATTGCAATGAAGTCTTCTGCATTTATTGAAAGGTTTATTTAGATTACCAAAATATAATTGTGAGATTGTTGATCAATTTTCCAGGTAGTGGCACTCCTCACAAAGTGTGAATACAAAATGGTGAGAATCAATTTGCTGAAATATAACTCCTTGTAATGAAGTGACCCATTTGATTTTGATTGCCAACAGAAACGGGAAAATGATGTGACAAGTTTGTAGTTATACAAGACCCTTTCATCGCACAGAATATTTGTACTTTGGTTCACATCAATCAGAATGTGTTCTTTGAGCTATTCATCTTTGTTTTTTTTCCCAATGTTCAATCCTCTTTTCTGCTCCTGCTTACATGGAATCTCTTCCATAGAATTCATAGAATCCCTACAGTGTGGAAGCAAGCCATTCGGCCCATCAAGTTCACACTGATCCTCGAAGAGCATCCCACCCAGACCGTATCCCATAACTCTGCATTTCCCATGGCTAATTCACCTAGCTTGCATATCCCAGGACACTATGTGCAATTTAGCATGGCCAATTCACCTAACCCACATATCTTTGGACAGTGGGGAGAAACTGGAGCACCTGGAAGAAACCCACACAGACTTGGGGAGAATGTGCAAACTCCACACAGACAGTTGCTGAAGGTAAAGTTTTACCCCCTTAAGCCAATTGATGTGTGATGCAGCGTGACATTGAATTCTTCTGTCATAGTGTTCACTTCCTTGCCCACATCATTAGACAACAGACCCTGTCTTGAATCTCTAATGTTCTCATTCCTCCTCTCTCTCTGGTTTCTTATGCCTGATCTTTTCAATAAGAACTGTCAGTGATATTGGCCACTTTAACTTCTCTGTGGTCCTTTTATCTCAAAGGCAATGACTTCTGTCCAGCTATTTGACTATAGAGGTCATTGCAGCTCAGGCTGATTTGGTTCTTGCGCAGTGTCCGCACGTACACATATTTTTCAAGAAGAAGACACTGATTAACAGCGTGGAGTAGAGCCTCAGTTGATTTTACCCCTCCTTTCCCCAGGCTTTTGAAATTCATTGCAGCACCTTTAGTCCAACCCTAGCTGTAATCCCCCAGCTCACGACAGAATAAGGATTGGATTTGGAGCCTTCTAGTATGTACAGCTACTTACATGTCAGTGTCAGTGTGAACTGAGTCCATTAACTCTAACGTGAGAGAGGACTCAATCTGATCCTGAAACAAAATGGGATGAGATTCCTTTAACAGGGATAGTCTTGAATTGTTTCCTTTTGATCTCATATGGTGTTTCACTGAAATTCAGTATTATGTAAAGTCTAATTTACAAAGTACCTGGGGTCAGAGAGCCCTTGGACGTTTTGTAAAAGCATCCAACATTAATTGCAAAGCTGAAAGCATTGAATTCCTTTCCAGCTCCTAAACGGCAGCAATTACTAATATTTGGGGGAACACTCTGCCAACAACATCTCATGAGCTTAGCCCGGCCTGGCATGATTCTAGGCTTATTATTGTTATGTAAAAGGTTCAGAACCCTGTGTGACCTTGCAAAGATATCACAGAGTTGCACATCATTGAGTATAAATGGTACAGAGCGGGCGGAGTTAGAGGACTCTGGGAGAAGACTGCAATAGTACACTCTAGAACGTTAGAAAGTCTGAAATACATATCAGACCATACTACGACATGGGCATGAACACGCAAAGAAGGTAGATTAGTCCTTACTTAATGTAACTGTAAGTCAGAGCGGAATATATCTATATCAGCATGTATAGCAGTATTTAGGAATGATGTGTAATAAATAATGTTACTTTGAAGTCTGGAGACAGTTCCTGACTGCTTTCTTCTTGACCAGTCTGCCTTCTGCCAAAACTCATTGAGTGGCATCAATATATGTCAAAAAATGGCAGCAGCTACAATATTCAGTGTCTAGAAAATCATGGTAGCAGTGAAGATCAAGAAACAAGAGGTGGCATAGTGGCTCATTGGTTAACACCGCTGCCTCTTGTCATCAAGGACCTGTGTTTGATTCCACCCTTGGGTGTCTGTCTGTGTGGAGAGAAATATCTCTGAGTTGTAAAACTTTTCCAGATAAACCATTAGAATGCAGTTTCAAAAATACTTTCACAACCACTAAGAGGAGAAGCAAGCCTTTTAACAAAAACAGTGACAGCAATAAGAGCCCATTAGCAATGTACAGAACAAGTCCAAACCCAATATCCATGAAAACAGGCCAATTAGCAGACACCCAAAGCAGATTTGATTCCTTGAGGGAAAGGGCAAATATACATATAAATTCCACCTGAAAAACTAGGCTGAAAAGTACACAGCTGGAATGGTCTGGTATCTGGCCCCCACACCTGGTCCTGGGGTAGAAGGAACTTTCATTCCTGCACCATCCCATTCATTCATGAGGAAGTCCAAGTCCCTGCCCACAAAGCAGGACACCAAGGTTCCTTTCTCTGCCATGGTGCAGGTAATCCTGGAGCGGCAGTGCTTTTCTGGGTGTACAACAGACTTTTAAAGATGGTACCGAATCAGGGGATCAATTCTGGGATATGCCTGCAGTAGCGAGTTGTTCCAGGATGATGTGAGAAAGCTGTGAGAGGGACACCATGAGAGGTGAGTAATTAATAAGGTAAGGATGGTAAGGTACAGCTAGAAAACTCGGGCCTCATACTGGGAAACCATCTATGAAACTCAACAAAACTGACATTATGCCAAAATAAATCCAATTAAGCTATTTGTCACAATTTGTTTTATCAATAATTGGAAGGCTATTTTTGTCTTTAAATATAGCTACCTCAAATATTAATGTCAATATTGATTACATTGCTTTAATATTTTCGTCTTACGTTATTTAAATACACTTGAAATAGTTTGCATTGTTGATGTAGGTGAGAGATATTGGACTCCATTTCACTTCTGTCCAGTAACAATAGAATTTGAATGGTTTTGGACTGTGATTATTAGAAATATCTTCCATTCCTTACATACTTCCCACACAGATTTACTGCACAATAAATATTATTTACACTCGAAGGTTTTGCAACCAGGACAAGTTCAGAATCTGATTGCTCACTGTTTATGCTCTCTTTTAACAAAACAGCATCAAGTTGTAAGCCTGCACTGCCTCTTTCAGAGTGTAGAGTGAGGTTGAAGTTCAAAATGCATTGTCTAAGATACAACATCCAAGACCAAGAGCTTTGGCCAGAAAGTGGCTTCAAAACTTGAATCCGTTTACAGGTGTTTCTGAATCTCTGTACCAGCTACAGCTTGGACTGTTACAGTGACCTTGCTGATAACATGCTATCTCCAGGGAAAGTCAAATAAATTGAGTGAGACTGCATTGTAACTTTCTGACAAACGCCTACATAAAGATCTTGGCCCCTGAACTTACTGACAATTTGTTGAAAGAATGAGGACAGCAATCATATGGGAACATATTCACCTCCAAGTTTCCCTCCAAGTCATACAACATCCTGACTTAGACAAATATCTCTACTCTTTCATTGTCGCTGGGTCAAGATGCCATAACTCCTTTCCTATCAACACTCCAGGTGCCCCAAGTCCTCAAAGCAGCTCATTGCTGCCTTAACAAGGGCAATTAGAGATTTATAATGAATGGTGGTGTAGCGAGCAGCGCCCACATACTGTGACCGAATAAAGAGTAAAGTGCAGGGGAGGAGGAGGAAGTCAGTTTGGAGAAGGAGTGGAAACAGCAATATCTGCAGTGGATGGCACAGTAGCTATTGCATCTATGTAAAGCCTCAACTAAAATCATCTACCGAAACCACTGAATACTGGCAATGTCAGTAACTGGCTTTTGCAATTTCTATACCACCAGCTCCTTCAAAGTAGCCACTGCAAACCACATTTTTAATCCTTCACCCAGGGGTTCATTCCTGGCATGTGCTTGCCAGGTCAGCCACGCCAATGTCAAGCCAGCTGGGGAGCTCCAGCATTGGTGAATAGCTACAAGGCAGCACTGCACAGTTTCATTAAATGGGCTGGGTTCTCCAATGTTCAGGGAACAATTGGCAAGAGTTCCCAACTAGAGGTTTCCACAAGAAGATTTCAAAGTGGTATCCACAAAATCAGCATATTTCAAGAACAACACCTTTCTTAAGGTCCCAGTGTAATAATAAAAGATCCACAATGCTTTTTCCAGGCAGGCATTGGAAAGTCAGCAGTTTCCAAAGAACTGGAACAAGTGTCAGGAAATGTTCAGCTCGTGTGGTTTTTCACTTTTTTGTGCAGTTGTCTGCTCTTTGTCCATGGAAGCTGCATGAAGAGTTGAGCATGTCAAAGGCATCTAACCAAACTATCCGCCAATTCAAGAGCTCATGGTCCCCAGTCCAGATGCAGAGCTTAACATTGACATGAGATACCGATGTGGATCCATCCTACATTTAAATCTTGCTGTGCACAAATTTGCTGCTGATTTTGACCATGTGACAAGAACTACTCGGTACAAACATCAGATTTTGTGTTAAGCAAAACAAAAAGAATGTTTATGTTAAATGGCTTAAGTAACTTTTATGTAGAAAATATACTTGAGCTCTGGGAGTTTGATGGAGCGTTTATAACAATGACAGGGTCGAATCAATACCAAGAAAGTTGAGAACATCTGCAATAGCCTGCATGCAACGAACATTGTGAGTTTCTCAACTGTTCTAATGAAAAATCATGCCGTGCATTGAATATTTATACCATTCATTACCACCCCCTTCCTGCGGGGAAGTCTTACATTGAGTACATGCTCAGGAATTTGAACCTCTTTGCTCTGCTCAGAAAAATAAGTTGAATCCAGCTGGCATTAGGAGATGAGGCTTATCCGTTGCTGCCAAGGGTTATAAGTTTTTCACAAATGGCAACAATTGAATGATAGGGTGGTTATTTGTCAACTAGTGAGCTCATGCACAGAATTATAGCGCTCAAAAAAAATTTCTACCTGATTGAATAGGACAAAAAAAACTTCTGAATGTGCCACGTTCATCCTAGTCACCCAGGCAGAGCATGAGTAAAGAACTGTAGATGCTGGTAAGCCGAAATAAACACTGAAAATGCTGGAGATGTTTACAGCTCCAGAAATTATGTGTGGTGAGAAACAGATTTTCAGACAATTCTGGTCAACAAACATGTCCGTGAAAATAAGTTAAAGATCAACGTTCAAAGATACTCAACTCCTAAACTATAGGATTGATGTCAAAATTTGGTAATTGACATCTATACAGATTGAAAACATTAGCAAGAGAGACATTTGAAACACTTTGACACTGAGGGAACGTACTTTATAAGTGATTACTTGTGTTATTACATAGAATCCACGTGACGCAGGCAGTGGATCTTTACAACAGTGTCATGACATGACATTTGATGCTCTGCTTTAAAGGTCCTCATTTTCAGTCACCCTCTGTCTTAGTTCAGTGGAGTCAGTGAGCTATGTTCAATCAGTAAGGCGTATATATATAATTTAGCAGTCGTAGCCAGTAACCACAGGATCTAAACTACATGTACATCTGAAACATAATTGTGTAAATAGTTGGTGTTGTTTATAAACCCCATGACATCTGGCTGAACAAGAATATTGTCTTTGCAGTATATGTTATGTGAACTATCATATAGGGAAAGACTTGGACAATATCATTCTGACAATGGTGTTTGAGTCAAGAAACAATGTCAGTGACATCATCTGGCAATTGCCAGTATATGATGGTCCAAAATACACACAGCCTTCTGCGCCAGCATAAGTTAATTCTGGAGCCAATGATCAGTTTAGTGCCCAATGGCATGATATAAATGCAATGTGACCAGAGTGCATGTACACAACTATATACATTCACAAAGGTACCTACTCATTTGTGTCAGAATCATTGCCTTTAAAGAAAGTGGCTGAGGATACATGACCTCTGTGTCACAGAGATAATAGATACTGCAGATGCTGGAGAATCCGAGATAACAAGGTATGGAGCTGGATGAACACAGCAGGCCAAGCAGCATCATAGGAGCAGGAAAGCTTGACGTTTCGGGCCTAGACCCTTCATCAAGGGTCTAGGCCCGA
>JAHRHZ010000051.1:12528545-12548820 GCA_024137785.1 Ginglymostoma cirratum
ATGATGCTGCTTGGCCTGCTGTGTTCATCCAGCTCCACACCTTGTTACCTCTGTGTCAGTGTTGTTATTTGAAAATATCGTTCCAAAGTAATGGTGGAATGTGTCATCACCTCTTAAATCCACAGAAATGAATTCCCCATCTTGCTACAATGTAATCCCTTCAAGTACTTTGTTGACCGAGAGAGGGAGAGAAAAGTACTGAGGTCTCACATATTGTTTACATACCCTTCTGATTGGATAATTTAAAATAGGGAATGTAAAATAAGCAAATGGAAAAATAAACAGCGACTTTAAACTTCTACGACAATATTTCAATTTTATATTTCATTATCCAAAGGGAAGTCAATCTACAGTCCAATACTTGACCAATTATCCAGTTTTCTTAGGCGAAAGGCTTGCAGACTTTTTGGAGGAGGCTGATGATGAATTATTTCAGGAAAGCAATAAAGATCACATTAATCAGGGTCAGAAGAAGTCTAGGGTTGAAAGTATGGATTGGTTAAATCAACTGGCCTGTTTTGGCGTTGTATTTCATGTAATCAACCCCCCCAATCAATGGCTGTTGGACTAGTTCGCTGCTCATTATATACCTAATGTATTCCTAAATCTGCATGAGGATGGGGGCTGGTGGAAGGAGCGAGGGGGATTGGTGAAATGTATACATCCAGTCTATCTTTATCTACATTCACATATTTCTGCTTCAAACTTCCATTTCAGTGAAAATAAGTTGCCAGAGCAAACTGACTTTTAAAGGTCATCAGAACATCTGGATTCATTTAGAAATTTGAACAAAAAGAATATCTGAGTCATGCATTTTGAAAATAATTTCTACATAAAATGACGCTGCACATACATCCATAATTTAAAAATTAAACTATTACTGCTTTAAGCTACCAGGGGTTACAAGTAAGGTTTTATATGGCAGAATGAAAGCAGAATGTTTTAATGTGTTATAAATCTGTTAATTGATGAGCCAAGAGGTGTACTGACATCTTGTCTAGACAGCGGAATAGAGAATCCATTTCATGAATAACAATTATGAGGCTTCTGACCAGAGACTGCAAAATTTAATTATTCCAAAAGATTAGTTGTCTATCAAAAAAAAAGTGTAAAGGTTAATGTCATTATTATTACGTCAACTAACCTTGAAGCTTTCGTGTTCAAACTTCATAAACTACAACCATCAGCTGAGCATTGCCACGTCGACCTGTTGTACTGTTTGAGAAACAGCCAGTCAGTGACAACTGTTTGAAGGTTAGATGGAGCATTGGTTGAAAGAGCCTTTAAGTTCTCAGCTGTTGAAAAATGTTGCTGAAACAAGACAACAGTAACATCACACCAATTAGATCGGTGGTTCAATATAGATGTGATTTACTTCAACCAAACTGTTCTTCTTTGCAATATTTGACAGATAATTCTAAATCTCACACCTACCCTGACCATCCTGCTTCTAGATAACAGGTAATAGATTCTGCGAATGCCAAAGGGGTCTTAATAATTAACTCGTTGGGTCCAATTTCAGGTTGTGCCAAAATTCAGTCCACTGAGTGTCAGTTAAAGTCTGAATGTTAAGCATATCTTAAACACATCAAGTAGAGATAGTTCCTACAAATGTTGATTACACAGGATTGCCAAGAATGTACAGCGCGGAATCACATCACTCAGTCCAACCAGTTCCTGATTGAGTTTATACATTATAGACAAACAGGAGGCTGGAAGAACACAACAGGCTAGGCAGCATTTGGAGGAAAGGAACAGTCAACGTTTCAGATTTACCCTTCTTAATACCCGAAACGTTGACTGCTCTTTTCCTCCAGATGCTGCCTGGCCAACTGTGTTTTTCCAGACTCCTGTTTGTCTACCTTGGATTCCAGCATCTGCAGTTCTTTCTTGTCTCTAACCGTGTTTACACATTACATGGATCTTCTGCTATCACACTTCATCTTTTTTCACTTGAGCTTGGGAGGTTGAGGGGTGACTTTATAGAGGTTTATAAAATCATGAAGTGTATGGATAATGTGAATAGCAGGTGTCCTTTCCCTAGGATGGGGGATTTCAAGACTAGGAGGTATATTTTTAAGGAGAGAGGAGAAAGAGTTAAAAAGAACATGAGGTGTAACTTTTCTACACAAAGAGTGGTTTATGTGTGGAATGAACTTCCAGAAGAAGTGGAGGATGTGGATACAGTTACAAGGTTTAAAAGACATTTGGATAAGTTCATGAATAAGAAATGTTTGGAGGGATATGTGCCAAGTGCAGGCAGGTGGGACTAGTTTAGTTTAGGAACATGGTTGGCATGGACTGGTTGGACCGAAGAATCTGTTTCCGTGCTGTTTGACTCCATAACCCTATCTAACCTTATCAACATATCCTCTACTTTTTTCTCCCTCATGTAATTATCTAGCTTGCCCTTAAATATATGTATATTATTGATCCGGTTATTACTACAGTGGTTCTAGCATGTGTGTAAAAACTACTACTGAAGCTCTTGGGTCCCTTGCTCCTTGAAAGGGAAAATCACCTCAAAAGGGATCAATATTTTCTGAAGATGGGTCTAGACCCAAAACGTCAGCTTTCCTGCTCCTCTGATGCTGCTTGGCCTGCTGTGTTCATCCAGCTCTACGCCTTGTTATCTCAATATCAATTGAGATTGGATAGTGTAAATTGTGAACCATCCCATTGTGAACCATCCCACTGAGGAGACAGTATGGGGATGGGTCAAACCAAATAAATGGAGTTAGGGAATAGCACCATGGAATAGTTACTATGAAGAAAGAAGCCATTCAACCTATCAAACCTGTCTCCCTGAAACAGCAGTTTAGTTAGGCCTACTACCATTCTCCATAGTCTTGTAACGGCTTTTCCTTTAGCTCGTCGCAACAGTATGATTTGCACAAGCAGCTGGGACATCCAGCTTGAGGTGCAATCTGACTGTGTGAGTGATACTGGAAATTTAGCGCACTGTGGGAGTTCAGTGCATGGGGAAAGAGGTGCTTTCTTTTGTTCGTTGTTTGTAAGGCCCATTTCAGGGGTCATAGTTCGTAAGACTTTATTCTGCAGCTTCAGCTGAGCAGAGAGAAGGGAGTCCTGGTTTAACATCGACAGCTTCAGAGGACTGCTGATTCAGAAAACAAATCAAAACATTAAAGGAAAGTGGTATGTTGATCGGTTTGTGATTTTTTTTGTAGCTTTTTTTCTGAAGTAGGGATTAACTGAGAAACTACAGGAATAAGTGAAAGCCAGAGCCAATGTAATAATGGAATATAAGTAAGCAATGTAGGGTAAGGGAACTAAAGTTTGCAAAAGGGGCTAAGTTAACAGTATTCTTACATAAGTGTTGCTTTTTTTTTAGAAGGCAAGTTACTCAGGGGCTTGAAAAATGTCCTGGCAGCAGACCTCACCCCTGTGATGTACTCTTCCTGTGCTATGTGGCAAATCATGATAACTTCAGATGTCCCTGTTGAACACATGGGCAGGCATGTACCATGCCACCTACAGCTGTTGGTGAATCATATTTAGGAGCTGGAGCTGCAGCCGAATTCATTGTGGAGCGTATGTGATGCTGAGCAAGTTGTAGAAAGCACATTCAGTGAGGTGGCCACACCACAGATTCAGATTGAACAGGCAGAAAGGACATGGGTGACCAATAGATTTATGGAATTCCTTGCCCAGTGAAGCAGATGAAGCTACCTCATTGAATGTTTTTAAGGCAAAGATAGATGGGTTTTTGAGTAAAGAAATTAAGGGTTATGGTGAGCGGGGAGGTAAGTGGAGCGAAGTCCATGAAAAGATCAGCCATGATCTTATTAAATGGTGGAGCAGACTCGAGGAGCCAGATGGCCTATTCCTGTTCATGTTTCTTATGTTCTTATGTTAGACACAGTAGAGGAAGGCAGGTCATGCAGGAGTCCTCTGTAGCCATCCTCCTTGCTAACAGATGTACTGTTTTGGACGTTGCTGAGGGAGATGACTGTGCAGGGGGAAGCAGTGGCAGCCAAATTCATAACACCATGAGTTGGTCTGCACAAGAGAGGAGGAAATGTCAGGACTATAATGTTAGGGGATGTTAATACAGCTATAAAAGAGACCCCAGGATGGTATGTTGCCTCCCTGGTGTCAGGGTCAGAGATGAGTCACTGACTGGCTACAGGACGTTCTGAAGTGGGAGGAAAAAGCAACAGGGATTATGGTACATGTTGGTACCAATGACATGTGTAGGAAAAGGCCTGATGTACTGAAAACAGAACTTAGAGGGATAGGAATTAGATTAAAGAGCATGATCCAAAAGGACTAATCTCTGGATTACTTCTGGTGTCATGTGTGAGTGTATACAAGTATAGTAGGTTAGCCCAGATGAATGCATGGATGGAATACAGAATATAGAATATTCTTTATTGTTACGTGTATTCCCGTACAGAAGCATGGGAGTACAGTGAAAAGTTTTTACAATGGCTGCCTTCTAATGGTGCCATCTTAGGTACAAGTACCTGGGTACAAAATGCAGACGCAAAAGAGGAATAAAAGAAAAAGTAGTACCATTACTTACAGTGTCTAAAAAAAAGTTAGAAATAAGATAATTACAACATTAAAAGGATTGACATTACTGTCCAGTAAAGAATTTCAAATAGCCGCAGCTCAGCACAAGGTCTGACCACCCGCACCGAGCCCCAGTCCAACAACTATCCCTGCCGTAAGCGTCCAGTCTGCTCTGCACTGGCACTCAGCTGCACCAAGGTAAGTTGTGCTGCTCAGGACTCGTTCCCCTCACACTGCTCTGGGACTCGTTCTCTCGCACTGCACCAGGACTCGTTCCTCCTTGAGCTGCACTGGGACTTGTTCCCCTCACACTGCTCTGGGACTCATTCCCTCACTCTGCTCGAGAACTCCTTTCCCCTCTCTCTGCTCTGGGACTTGTTCCATTGCGCTGCTCCGTGACTCGTTTTCCCCTCTCACTGCTCTGGGACTCCGTTTCCCCTCGCACTGCTCTGGGACTCCATTTCCCCTTGCGCTGCACCAGGACTCGTCTCCCCTCACTCTACTCCAGGACTTGTTTCCCCTTGCACTATTCTGAGACTCGGTCCCCTTGTTCTGCTCGGGGACTGTTTCCCCGCATGCTGCTCTGGAACTGCTAAAAAGAGAGAAGAAAGAAGAAAAGAAAGAAAGAAAGAAAACAGAGGAGCACCAGTTGGAGTATTCTACTCTGCTCCCATCTTGCTGGAAGACAGATAGTACAGGAGGGAGGGCTTTAGATTTTTGTAACTTTGGGTCAATTTTTGGGGGTAAAGGGACCTGTACAAGGTTTGAATCTGAACCAGAATTGAACCACATCCTTGTGGGATGGATTGCTTGTGCTATTGGGGAGGGTTTAAGCTAACTTGGCAGGGGGCAGAATCCAGAGAAAATGTTCAGCAGGGAACGATGAAAGGCAAAATTAGAAGTGACAGCAAGTAAGTCAGAAAGGCATAGGCCAGGTAAGGCACAAGGAAAGTTTGACAGGGTTAAATGGTATTTATTTTGATGTTAGCAGTATGATGAATAAGGTAGATGAGTTGAGGACAGAAACAAAAACATGGGGGTATGATGTCATTGCTGTCACTGCAACATGGTTGAGAGAGGGCAGGCTGACAGCTTAACATTCCTACATACAGGTCTTCCCTGAGGAGGGTGTGTCAAAATATTAATCAGGGAATCAATTACAGCAGTAAGGAAGGAAGAACATGTTAGAATGCTCCTCAAGAGAAGTCTTGTGTGCAGAACTTAAAAACTAAAAATAAGTAACCCTGTTGCTGCGAGTGTACCTCATGCCTCCTAACAGTCCAAGTGAAATAGAAGAGCAGATATGTAGGCAAATTTCAGGGAAGTGTGAAGGATGATAGAAGGCTGGAAAGTTTCTAGAATCCCTACAGTGTAGAAGCCAGCCACTTGACCCATCAAGTCCACATCAACCCTTGAAAGAGCATCTACCCAATATGTCCATGGTTAATCCAATCTGCCAGCACAACCCTGGACCCAATGGGTAATTTAGCACAGGCAATGCATTTAATCTGCACATCCTTGGGTTTTGGGAAGAAGCCAGAGCACCTGGGGGAAGCCCACATAGACACAGGGAGAATGTGCAGTTTTCACACAGGCAGTCACCCAATGGTGGGATTGAACCCAGGCCCCTGGCAGCGTGAGGTAGCTGTGCTAACCACTGAGCCACCCTAGCAGAACCACTGCTGGCTAACATCAGTGACAGAGTTAAAGATAAGAATGAATTGCTAGCGTGGATTAGCTAGGACAAGTGATGGGTGAAAGTTGTATTTTGAACAAATTGGAATTTGAAGTCCACCTCTGATCTTTGAGGCGAACTGGAATCCTTAATAAAAACCGAAAGAACGGCAGATGCTGTAAATCAGGAACAGAAACAAAGTTGCTGGAAAAGCCCAGCAGGTCTGGCAGTATCTGTGAAGGAAAAAAACAGAGTTAACGTTTTGGGTCTGGTGACCCTTCCTCAGAACAAAGTCTGAGGAAGGGTCATCAGACCCAAAACATTAACTCTGTTTTTTCCTTCACAGATGCTGCCAGACCTGCTGGGCTTTTCCAGCAACTTTGTTTCTGATTTGAACTGGAATCCTTATTGCCACAAGACTAGATTCTCTAATGCAAAACAAATTAGATCAGTTAATATACCTTAACTGAACAAAGTGGAATTGGGCAAGTGTAGAGCTAGTCACTACAAAAGTAATTGAGTCAGCCTATAGAAGTAACAGCTTGAGAGAACGTGACCAAATCACTGAATCAAGTTATTTTGAACCTTTATTTGACACAGTGATGTGTTCTTTTTCAACATAGCATGCCCTGATAAAGCCAAGTTACCTGAAACAGCACGCACAGAACACAGCATTCTAAAAGAAACTAGTACATTGGAAATTGCTGAGAAAAGCAGTAGAGATAATTTTGGTATTGTGCCTTCTTTCAGTAATTACGCAAATTTTGAATGGTTTATGATGAAGCGTTTGAACCTGAACTGCATGATAACTTGTCAGCTCAAACATGCTGTTTGACCTGCTTTTTCTGTTTTAGTTCCTAGCATCAGCAAGCTTCTGTGTCTAGTTAACAGGCTTGAACTTGTTCTCAATTAACAAAATCCTGGTCCGATATTTCCGGGAATGGTGTAGAGAAGCTGTGCAATTTTTTTTAAGGCCAGTGAACCAGGATGGACCAGGAACAAGAGGCTGCTGGATATAACAGCGTAATGTATTATACCCTTGCTTCCCACCATCAAGAAGGCTATAATCAGTCTCTGGGTGGGAAGGTCTGCAGTACAAGAACATCCACAGCTGGAACATTCCCTCACCACTGGGAGACACGAGTGAGTGTGTGGGTCTCAGAGCAAAGAGGGCGGGTAAGATCAGGGTAGTCTCTGGACCAGTTAATTACAGCAGAAGAGAAGACGGTGTTGTAATGGTAATGTCACTGGATTAATAATCCAACGGACCAGGCTAATGCTCTGGCAAAATGCATTCAACTCCCGCCAAGGCAGTCCAACCAGTGAAATTTAAATTCAATGAGTTAATAAGTATAGTTAATTAATAAACATAAAAATTTGAAACCCGTTCTCAGTAATGACGCCATGGAGCTATCATAACACCTTCCCAGTTCACTAATAAACTTTAGAGCAGGAAGTCTTTGGCCAGTCTGGCCTACATATGACTCCAAATCCACAACAAAATAGTTGATTCTTAATTGCCCTCTGAAATGGCTGAGCAAACCACTCAGTCTAAGGGTTATTAGTGATAGGCTGAACCTACTAGTGACACTCACATCCCATTGAAGGATTGAAAGCCTTTTTCTTGACAGGCTGAGTGAGCACTCCTGCTCCTCTTGGCCTATTTACCTACAGGATCTGGAAGCCATCGTACCCAAGCCCAAGATGGTCAGGCTTAATTACAAATGGCTCCCAAAATCTGAGGAACAAAGCAACATTAACTCTTTTTTAATGTTAACTGTTATCTTATTTTTTTACTTATTCTATGAAGGTTCATGTGTAACATTTTTTAAACTTTGTTTCTTTTACTACTTTATACCTAAGATTTTTTGTACCTAGGTACCTTTGTTGCTAAGATGGTGCCATGTGTAGTGACATTATATACTTTTCTCTGTACTCCTGTACTCCTGTACCTGAGTACATGTGACAATTATATCTAAATCTAAGATATTCATCACTTCTCTAAAGCAGGCCACATAAGTTCCCAATTGTATTGCGCGTATGAAAAATAAGCTCATTCATAAGTGCTTGGGGTTGGCTTTCACATATTCATTGACCACCTCCATATCCTTGACCCTTATCCTCTCCCACTCACCGGGATGATTAACTAGCACTCCCCATTACTAGATCTGTAAAATATTGAGACAGACTGTTAAATATAGATATTAATAATTAATTAATTTGATGGGATTGAGGAGCTTCAGGATAGAAGCACAAAAACAATAAATCACTTCAAATTTGAAGAAATTTCTCTCACCCCTTTGTGTTCATAATGTGTGAAACAGTCAACAGAAGCAATCAATGTGAGTTGCTTAACTCAATTAAAAAATACAGAGGTAAATGCTTTGCTGGAAGGAAAATGGTAGAGACCATAATAAAGGGAATGTGATGGGCTCTGAACAGCTGGGACTGTAGAAATTTTATGCCAAGGGAAGGCAACTGATCAAAGATGGATGAGATATGAAGAATCGTAGGCTTTTGGAGCTTTATTTGATTCACCAGCTGGTGGGAAGGGAGTAGGGGTGCAACTTTGTGGAATTTGTCTGTAGGATGGTGACTGAGTTAAGAATTCATGAAGATATCCAAGGTTTTGTCGAGATGAAAAGCCTTCTTTTTGTTCAATCCACACATTCTAAGTTATCTATATGTTTGTCTTAACTTTCTCAAATTCCAGTAAAACTATGTGAAGACAACAGATTTAAACATGCATGTGGACAGTGTTGAGCAATTTGTGGTTGATTGTTAAATGTTCAATTTGTTTGTCAAATTTATAATATCTTAGTTCAAGGTGTTCCATTCTGTGGAATGCAGATTTCTTCACCAGGAAGTATTTCACTTTATTTGTTGTATAGCTTGCTCCAGCCTGGGAACCAATTTGTAATGAGGAGCAAGTATAAATGCTGGCAGCTGATGGAGGCTGCTTTCCTGCAATTAATACAGGTTGTTATCCTGCACAGTTTACCTGAAAGGTAATGGTCAAATATTGAAGCACCTAATGGTGCTGTCACTGTCTATAAGATGACAGTCAGAAGCTTTTTCCCAGGGTGGAACAGTCAGTTCACAGGGGCCATGGGTTTAAGGTGCGAGGGGCAAGGTTTAAAGGTGATGTACGAGGCAAGTTTTTTACACAGAGGGTGGTGGGTGCCTGGAACCCGCTGCCGGGGGAGGTAGTGAAAGCAGATACTATAGCGATTTTTAAAGGGCATCTTGACAAATACATGAATAGGATGGGAATAGAGAGATACCGTCCCCGGAAGGGTAGAGGGTTTTAGTTGTGATGACAGCTTGTCAGTGCAGGCTTGGAGGGCCGAAGGGCCTGTTCCAGTACTGTAATTTTCTTTGTTCTATAACTAACTTGAGCCTGAAAATACAATGGAGGTCCATTATATGCAGATGTGTGGTCCAAAAAGTAAGACTGCTTTATAATTGCAGTGCATTAACAGCTTGAATATATTAATAAATAAACTGTTTCTTTCCTCTTAACTTGCAAAATGAGATTTAAATAAAAAGAAACCTCTTTTGAGAGCCTTGAAAACCCTGTGATACAAGCACATTGCTGTATATTGAGATGGCATGAGGTCACCCAATGCGTAAAATGGTGTACGCAAGAGTTATTAATAGGACAAAAATATGTCCCTTGTATATCTAAACCGGGATTCAAATGTCGAAAGCCATTGTCTAAGGCCCCTCACCATAGAATCCTAATCCCCCAGGCTGTGTGTTTGACATGCAATGCCTTTTGTAGATTTAAGTGAGGTCCCTCGCTCTCCTTTGGAGTACCAAACTCTGGTGGAAGAAATTATACTCCATTGCATTTTATGTAATGTCAAATTTGAACTGTTAACACGATACTTGTAAAAATTTTATGGACGCAATATATCTTTGCAAAAACGATCTAAACATTAAAAATAGAAATCATAGGGACCAACTGGAAGCTTAGAAGAACAGCTATTGATTGCGTTTATACCATAATAAAATCAAGAATACACACAACTTGGTACTTTGACAGCTCTGACAATTCTTCTCAAAGTAACTTTTTGCGTTGAGGCAGAGCTGGTGACACAGAATGTGAAACTCAAGGTAATGCTATGATGATAGCCTCTTCTTCAAATATGCATTCAAGTATTTACTTATCAACATAGAAATATAGAAAATAGGTGCAGGAGGAGGCCATTCGGCACTTTGTGCCTGCACCACTATTCAATATGATTATTGCTGACCATGCAATCTCGGTACCCCATTTCTGCTTTCTCTTCATACCACCTTGATTCCTTTAGCAGCAAGGGCCACGTCTAGCTCCCTCTTAAATATATCTGACAAACTGGCTTCAACAGCTTTCTGAGGTAGAGAATACCGCAGGTTCACAATTCTTTGAATGAAAAAATTCTTACTCATCTCAGTCCCAAATAGCTTGCCCCTCATTCTTATACTGTGACTCCTAGTTTTGGGACTTCCCTAACATCGGGAACATTCTTCCTGCATCTAACCTGCCCAGTCTGGTCAGAATTTTACATGTCTCTCTGAGACCACCCTCCCTCATGCTTCTAAATTCCGGTGAGTACAAGCCCAGTCGATTTAGTTTTTAATGAGTACAAGCTCAGTTGTTCCAATCTTTGGAACACATGCATTCATCTATTACTGTATAATTCATGTTTTGGAACCGGGGGGATCTGTACCATTGGGACGGTCTCCACCTGAACCGATCTGGAACCAGTGTTCTAGCGAAAAGAATAAATAGGGTGGTCAGTAGGACTTTAAACTTCTGAGTCGGGGGGGAGGGAAAGCGACAGGGTGTATGGAGTTAAATGGAAAGATAAGCAGCAGGATAGCATGTGAGCAGGTGGGTTTAAGCTCGAGGCAGACTAGGAATGCAGCAAAAAGGAAGGATAACTTAGGACATCTTATGATTTCCAATATCTCTAATAATGATAAGAAAGTTAGCATTAAGGCACTTTACCTAAATGCTCGTAGTATTCGTAACAAAGTAGATGAACTAATGGCACAAATCATCTTGAACGATTATGATGTGGTAGGCATCACAGAGACGTGGTTGCAGGGGGTTCAGGACTGGCAGTTAAACATCCAAGGATTTACAACTTATCGAAAAGACAGGGAGGTGGGCAGAGGGGGTGGGGTTAGTTAAGAATGAAATCAAATCAATGGCACTGAATGACATAGGGTCAGATGATGTGGAGTCTGTGTGGGTGGAGTTGAGGAACCACAAAGGTAAAAAAAACCTTGATGGGAGTTATGTACAGACCTCCTACCAGTGGTCAGGACCAGAGGTACAAGATGTACCGGGAAATAGATAGGGCATGTCAGAAAGGCAAGGTCATGGTGATCATGGGGGACTTCAATATGCAGGTGGACTGGGTGAATAATATTGCCAGTGGATCCAAAGAAAGGGAATTCATGGAATGCTTACAGGATGGCTTTTTGGAACAGCTTGTGATGGAGCCCACAAGAGAGCAGGCTATTCTGGACTTAGTGCTGTGTAATGAGCCAGACTTTATAAAAGTCCTTAGAGTAAGGGAACACTCAGGAGGCAGCGATCATAATATGGTAGAGTTCAGTCTGCGGTTTGAAAGAGAGAAGGCAAAATCGGATGTAGTGGTGTTACAGTTAAATAAAGGTAATTACAGGGGCATGAGAGAGGAACTGACGAAAATCGACTGGAAGCAGAGCCTAGCGGGGAAGACAGTAGAGCAACAATGGCAGGTGTTTCTGGGTGTAATTGAGGACACAATACAGAGGTTCATCCCAAAGAGAAGAAAAATTATCCGGGGGAGGATTAGACAGCCATGGCTGACAAAGGAAGTCAAGAAATGTATCAAAGCAAAAGAGACAGCCTATATAGTGGCCAAGAGCACTGGGAAATCAGAAGATTGGGAAGGGTACAAGAACAAACAGAGGATAACAAAGAGAGAAATAAGGAAGGAGAGGATCAAATACGAAGGTAGGCTAGCCAGTAATATTAGAAATGATAGTAAAAGTTTCTTTTAATACATAAGAAACAAACGAGAGGCAAAAGTAGACATTGGGCTGCTCCAAATTGATGCTGGAACGCTAGTGATGGGAGATAAGGAAATAGCTGAAGAACTTAATAAGTATTTTGCGTCAGTCTTCACAGTGGAAGACATGAGTAATATCCCAACAATTAAGGAGAGTCAGGGGGCAGAGTTGAGTATGGTAGGCATTACAAAAGAGAAAGTGCTAGAAAAGCTAAAAGGTCTAAAAATTGATAAATCTCCTGGCCCTGATGGGCTACGTCCTAGAGTTCTGAGGGAGGTGGCTGAGGAAATAGCAGAGGCGTTGGTTGTGATCTTTTAAAAGTCTCTGGAGTCAGGGGAAGTCCCAGATGATTGGAAAATCACTGTTGTAACCCCCTTGTTTAAGAAAGAATCAAGACAAAAGATGGAAAATTATAGGCGGATTAGCCTAACCTCGGTTGTTGGTAAAATTCTAGACTCTATCGTTAAGGATGAGATTTCTAAATTCTTGGAAATGCAGGGTCAGATTAGAACAAGTCAGCATGGATTTAGTAAGGGGAGGTTGTGTCTGACAAACCTGTTAGAATTCTTTGAAGAGGTAACAAGTAGTTTAGATCAAGGAAACCCAGTGGATGTTATCTATCTAGACTTCCAAAAGGCCTTTGATAAGGTGCCTCACGGGAGGCTGCTGAGTAAGGTGAGGGCCCATTGTGTTCGAGGTGAGTTACTGGCATGGATTGAAGATTGGCTGTCTGACAGAAGGCAGAGAGTTGGGATAAAAGGCTCTTTTTCGGAATGGCAAGCGGTGACAAGTGGTGTCCCACAGCGTTCAGTGTTGGGGCCGCAGCTGTTCACTTTATATATTAATGATCTGGATGAAGGGACTGGGGGCATTCTGGTGAAGTTTGCAGATGATACGAAGTTGGGTGGACAGGCAGGTAGTACGGACGAGGTGGGGAGGCTGCAGAATGATTTAGACAGTTTGGGAGAGTGGTCCAGGAAATGGCTGAGGAAATTCAACATGAGCAAACGTGAGGTCTTGCACCTTGGAAAAAAGAATACAGGCATGGACTATTTTCTGAACAGTAAGAAAATTCATAAAGCCGAAATACAAAGGGATCTGGGAATGCTAGTACAGGAATCTCTAAAGGTTAACTTGCAGGTTGAGTCCGTGATTAAGAAAGCGAATGGAATGTTGTCATTTATCTCAAGAGGGTTGGAATATAAAAGCAGCGATATGCTTCTGAGACTTTATAAAGCTCTAGTTAGGCCCCATTTAGAATACTGTGTCCAATTTTGGGCCCCACACCTCAGGAAGGACATACTGGCACTGGAGCGTGTCCAGCGGAGATTCACACGGATGATCCCTGGAATGGTAGGCCTAACATACGATGAACGGCTGAGGATCCTGGGATTGTATTCATTAGAGTTTAGAAGGTTGATGGGAGATCTAATAGAAACGTACAAGATAATGCATGGCTTAGAAAGGGTGGACGCTGGGAAGTTGTTTCCGTTAGGTGGGGATACTAGGACCCGTAGGCACAGCCTTAGAATTAGAGGGGGTCAATTTAGAACGGAAATGAGGAGACATTTCTTCAGCCAGAGAGTGGTGGGCCTGTGGAATTCATTGCCACGGAGCGCAGTGGAGGCCAGGACGTTGAATGTCTTCAAGGCAGAGATTGATAAATTCTTGATCTTGCAAGGAATCAAGGGCTACAGGGAGAGTGCGGGTAAGTGGAGTTGAAATGCCCATCAGCCATGATTAAATGGCAGAGTGGACTCGACGGGCCGAATGGCCTTACTTCCACTCCTATGTCTTATGGTCTTATGGTCTTATGATTACATCAACTTGATGCTCCTTATGTAACTCAGTGTCAAATGTTTCATAGCAATCTTTTGAAACACCTTGGGACATCTTATAATGTTATATGCATTACAATGATACACATTGATGATTAATTTAAGAATTTAAAGTTTTGCTGCCAGCATACACCTATTTTCTCAAGGAGCACAAATTACCCTCAGTATCCATATGGATCGCTCCTGCGTCTAACTTGTAAATGAAGCCTTTAAGACCTGCAACAAAAGAAGTCTTAAATTAACATAAATTTGAAGGATTTGGGAAGATAGTAAGTTGTACATGTAATGTTAATTTTTCTGTGTTTTATAATGAGGCACTGGTAATTGATCTCGACTCACTGCATTTGATTGGTTAAGCCTGGCTATTCAAACAGAGAAAAGGAATGTTCACCTCAGATAATATCAGTAGTGATGTGCTCAATCACAACGTGGAAATTTTAGTATTTAATAGAACTCTATAATTAAGTTCCCACGCATATAGAAACCAGCCCCATCTCCAAATTACTCTGAGATATGTAAAATATATAGCAGTGCAGTTAATCTCACTATGTGGTCAATATTACTAAATGGTGAACAAAGATCATAATGACAGGTCTGAAGGAGACTTGAGAAGAGATGAAAGGGGTGAGTTAGAGAGGATTTGATTCAACTGCAGAATAAGTTCATTGGATAAACACTGTCTGCTGAATACTTTTTACCAAAATTGGAGGTGGAGTGGACAGTGAAGAAGGTTATCTCAGACAACAACAGGATCTTGATCAGATGGGCCTATGGGCCGAGGAGTGGCAGATGGAGTTTAATTTAGATAAATGTGAGGTGCTGCATTTTGGAAAGGCAAATCAGGACAGGACTTATACACTTAATGGTCAGGTCCTGGGGGGTATGGGGGCTACTACTGCTGAACAAAGGGATGTTGGAGAGTAGATTCATGTTTCCTTGAAAGTGGAGTCGCAGGTAAATAAGTTAGTGAAGAACGTGTTTGGTTCATTTGCCTTTATTGGTCACTGTACTGAGTATAGGAGTTGGGAGGTCATGTTGTGGCTGTACAGGACATTGGTTAGACTTCTATTGGAATACTGCGTGCAGTTCTGTTCTCCCTGCTATAAGAAGGATGTTGTGGAACTTGAAAGAATTCAGAAAAGATTTACAAAGGTATTGCCAGGATTAGAAGGTTTGAACTATAGGGAGAGGCTGAATAGACTGCGGCTATTTTCCCTGGAGCATCGGAGGCTGAGGGGTGACCTTATAGAGGTTTACAAAATCATGAGGGGCATGGATATGGCAAATAGACAAGGTCTTTTTCCAGGGGTCGGGGAGTCCAAAACTAGAGGGCATAGGTTTAAGGTGAGAGGGGAAAGATTTAAAAGGGACCTTAGGACCCAGTTTTGCACGCTGAATGTGGTGCATGTATGGAATGAGCTGCCACAGGAAATGTTGGAGGCTGATACAATTACAACATTCAAAAGGCATCTGGGTGGTTACATGAATAGGGAGGGTTTACAGTGATATGGGCCAAATGCTGGCAAATGGGATTAGATTTATTTAGGATATCTGGTTGGTATGGACAAGTTGATCTGTCTCCCTGCTGTATATCTCTATGACTGTATATCATATTAAAACATGTATGTTGCCAAGAACTACTATCAGTGAAGAGACCTCCTACTGACGACAAAGAGTTAAATTGTACAGGGTGTACTATTGAGTTTGAGCAAAGTCAGGGAGTGGCTGATCCTGACTAAGCACCAACACCGTTCTACTTATGTTTTTTTTTTTCTGGCCTTTTATCCCACCTTCCATGATTCAAAGGAAATTTGATTCTTTTTTGCAATGTATTAGCTCATTTTGTTGGCATGTACTTCATTCCCTCCAGCATCCGAGAGTTCAAAGGAAGTGCTGTTACAAGGTGCCTTGTAAAAAAGTTAACTCAAGTGCATCAATTTTTATTTTATACTGGCAATTGGGAGCTGTGAGGGTTGGGAATAGTGGTGATGGTGTTAGTGGTGAGGGAGGAAGGGATGGTGCTGGTGATGGTTTAATCTAATAACCTGATATTTGGCATAGACCACATTTAGCAAACTGCCTTTGGTTGTAAAATGGCCATAAGTGTGTTTCAATTTCTGTCGTGAAATCTCAACCAACGGCAGTTATATTGGTCCCTTGCTATTTTAAACATCTCTGGCAGCTGCCCGTAAGCAGGATTGGATTAATTTAAGTACACGTAGAAGGGGTTTGTGCCCGTTTCAGGATGTTTTTCTAAGTTAGCCTGTCGGTATCCCTCTGCAGACTCTTTGGGCATAATCATGTAGGGACCTGAGCGAATGGCCTGTGGAGAGATTTGTGGCAGAACTGGATGAGAAGTCTGGTGAGGCCTATCTCAATTTCAGGAGAATTTCACTGCACCTTTTATGCATTTACTGAGCAATGCAGTGAGTGGCAAATTGCCAGTTAAGGGGGGTGTAGCTTAATAGACACCTTAGTATTGTCATGACTTAACTCATTAAAAGTCTGCTTCCTATCTTACCAAATGTGCTGAAGAAGCGAGACATTGAGGGCTCTCGACATAGAAGTCAGAGCGGTTATCTGGTGACTTCAGCTTACTGTGAGCAGGCTCCATGTTGCTCAAGGCATGATCCATGCACACTATCCACATATATCCCTTGTCCATGGACATTGGCATCCAACACTTGTCAATATTTCACTACCATTGTGGCACCTCACTGAATCAGCCATACCTCACTCAGGAACTAGCATTGAAAGGCTCCCACAAGATAACTCTGTGCTTTGACAGGCACCCAGCTCATGGACTGGACCAGGCTGCATTGTGGATCTTCCTCTTGCTATCTTAGTATTTACTCACTTTGTGCCAACCTGCATGCTGGCATCATTTATGGTTTGCCTTGACTTGCCATCTCTACTTCTTGGTGCGATGTCACTTCATCCAGAGCCTCAAACTTAAAATGCTCAAAGTATTGTTCTGGTGAATTTGCACTGCACTCTCAAGACAATTTTCTCTTTCTAGAGATAAAACAGAAAACGCTGAAAATACTCAGCAGATTGGATAGTGTCAGCAGATAGAGGAACTATTTCCTTTCATGAGAAAGCATAGAACAAGGGATAGTAATCTGAAATTAGAATTGGCCACTCAGCCCTGAATCAGGGCTGAATCTAAATCCCTTCTTCACACAGTGCACTGGAAATCTGACACTCTTGCCCCAAAAGGCTTTTGTGGCCAAAGCTCAATTAAAAATTTCAAAACCAAAAATCTTAGGATTGTTTTGATAAATGAATGTAATAACACTGTGCATTTATATGTAGTCTTTAAAATAGAAAATTATCTAAAGGTACTTCATTGGTACATAATCAGCCAAAACTTGACAATGAACCAATGAAAGAGATAGTTGGCCTTTCCTGCCTGACATCCATTTTCCCTAAAATTCATTAAGAAGAACTTACACACATTTTACATTAAAAGTGGACTATAAGTCTAATAAACACAGAAACTGCTGGAAAACAGATCCATTCTAGCAACATCTGCAGAAGGAGAAATAATTAACATTTCGAGTCATATAATCATATAGCATGGAAGCAGATCCTTCAATCCAACTCATCCGCGCCAACCAGACATCCCAGTCTGACCTAGGCGTATTTACCAGCATTTGGCCCACATTCCCCTCAACCTTTCCTATTCAAGTACCGATCCAGATCCCTTTTCAACGTTGTAATTGTATCCGCCTTCACGACTTCCTCTAGCATCTCGTTCCATACAAGCACAACCCTCTGTATTGAAAATGTTATCCCTCAGATCCTTTTTAAATCATTCCCCTCTCACCTTAAACATATGCCCTCTTGTTTTGGACTCTCCTACTCGAGGAAAAAGACCTTGTCTATTCATCCTAGCATGATTTCATAAACCCTCATAAATTTATAAGCCTCTATAAAATCATACCTCAGCCTCCAACGCAGCAGGGAAAATCGCCCCAGCCTATTCAGCCTCTCCCTGTAGCTCAAACCCTCCAATCCTTGTAAATCTTTTCTGCAAAACTCTCAAGTTAAACAACATGTTCCTATAGCTGGGCGACCAGAATTGTATGCAGTATTCCAAAAGTGGGCTCATCAATGGCCTGTATAGCTGTAACAGGACATCCCAAATTCTATACTCAATTTTATGACCAATTGATAAACCAATTGCAAGCATGCCAAATGCTTTCTTCACCACCCTTCCTACTTGCGACTCCACTTTCAAGGAATGATGCACCTGCACCCCTAGGTCTTGTTGTTTGGTAAAACTGCCCAGGGCTCTACCATTAACTGTAAAGTCCTTCCCTGGTTTGTCTTACCAGATGTGAAACCTTACATTTATCTAAATTAAACTCCATTTGCCACTCCTCAGCCCACTGGCCCATCCAATCAAGGTCCTGTAACTCTTCGTTGAAACTTTTTAGGCTGCTGCCTGGCCAGCTGAATTTCTCCAGCACTTTATGTTTTTATTTCTGATTTCCTGTATTTTACGTTTGTTCGAATCTACCTGTTTGAGATGTTTAGAAGGGGTTTACTGTTTTTTTGTTAATTTCCATATGAGACTACTTTTCTTTAAGTGGACACATTCTTTTAATTTCCTCGAAGTTGAGTAAAAAGCACAATTTAACTAAAAACTAATTTTTAGACATTGTGTTATTAACATATCCCAAGTCACTGAATGACAATAAAATGGAAATGAGTGAGGAAGCAAAAAACTAAACCTGGCATTGACAGCAAGTCTGGTCGTAATTTACTTAACTTGAAGAAAAAGTGTTCAAAGTACCGCAGTTATTTTTAAAATGAGAGCTATCTGCCTCCACAACTTGGTAGGTTTATCAATTGTTAAAATAAAACCAACTGATTCTAAGCCAACAGAACTTATCCATCAAACATGGACCTGAAATGTTGTACTTCTTTGGCCCAGAAATTCCATGATAGAGATACTTGTTTCTCCAGTATGGACTAGAGTTCTACCTTGAGACTACACAAAATTCCTGATGCAGCCGACTCTGAGGGAATTGGCTCGGCAATTGAAAATTACAACTGGCAATTATGCTGTGTCTGGAACCCTCCAAAAACAGTCGGGAATTTGAAGGATTAAGTTCATAGTCAAGTTCCAGAGAAGCTATTAAGCTGACCTCATACTTATCTCACACACCCATGACTACATCTCCCCAGATCGTTCTCGTCCCTCAAATCCTTAGTCAACATCACCACCCACCCCACCAACACCTGACCACCCACCCCACCAACACCACCACTACCACCTACCCATCCCACCACTGCCAGACCCAAACCTCCAACAGCCAACACCTGCCCTCTCCACCCCACTGCCGGACTAAACCTACCATTTGCCTATCCTGTCCTGCCCTAAATACTGCATCACTTGCCTTGCCCTATCCTCTTCCCACATGGCATCCTAGCCCCTACCCATCCCCAAACACTTTCCCCAACTGACGCCCAGGCACCCCACTCTCATGGAACTCTATTTACCTGACACCATACACTGTCCTCTTATTTGGAATCCTACACCTAGTACTCTGCCCCTCCCCAGCTGGCTTCCTACATATTTGGCAATTTGGTATTCTGGTCACTTGCACCCTACTTGACTGGCACCCTATCCACCCAAACCATCTGACACCCTACCCTCCCAGCATCCTGCCATCACACCTGACGTGTGTACTTACAGTTTGACAGCAGCTGTCAAAATGGCAGCCTGTGACCCTGGATCTTTACATTTCAGAAGATGACAACTGACTACGATGAAAAGGAGAATATGGTTCCTTTGAGAGTTCTACACCACAAAAGAAATGTTGGAATGGAAATGGCTTTGCATTTCTGTGGAAGGCCTCTTCAGAATCTCTTCAGAAATGTGAAGCTTCCTTGTTTCGCAAACAAAATGGATCAGAATGACAATTGTGTGATGTTGCCACTCCCTAGAGAATTCAGCTCATAATTCTTTAGCATAACTTTTTGACAACTATTAAAAGATTCTCGGCCATTTCAACATTTATGTGACCTAAATGAAGCAGGTAAAGAGAAAGAGAGAGAGAGAAAGACAGAGAGAGAGTATTATATGCCAGGAACAAAGCTGACAATGTGCAATAATCCAAAACGAACACTGATATTTCTTGATAACAAGCATGGGGCTGGATGA
>JAHRHZ010000051.1:12549220-12682337 GCA_024137785.1 Ginglymostoma cirratum
TAATTTAGGCCCGAAACGTCAAGTTTTCCTGCTCCTATGATGCTGCTTGACCTGCTGTGTTCATCCAGCCCCATGCTTGTTATCTCGGATTCTCCAGCATCTGCAGTACCTTTTATCACTGATATTTCTTGGTCATTTTTCTTTGCTGTCCTGTAGCTAAGCCCAAATGAATTGAATCATTTCTCTTGTCAGCTACTCAATAAGTGCACACACAAAGGCAAGATCTAATCATAACCTTTACTTATTTGTATGATAATTTTTGAGAGGAAAATCAAACAAAAGGCTTGCAGATAGTGGTGAGAATCTGAAGGGACTGCAATACGGACGCTGCGATGCAAGTAGTGTAGGTCTTGAACCAGGAGGTTGGAGAATTGATCAATACAGTTAATTCTGAAGACTCAGCAGTGCTATTGACACTGGCTCGGTTACCCTCAGGTAAGTCTTGAAGAAGGGACAGATGGGCAGCTGTTCTTGACATCGTAGGTTTGGCTGATCACGCCTATATCTCTGGATCCAACGTAACATGATTCTAAGAAAAAAAATGTATATTTAGATTTAAATGCAATCATGTTCAAATGTCCTTCCTGGACTTCTGTAGTCATGTGACATCTACCATGTTAAGTTCACTTCAATAGTGGCATTATATTAAACAGAATGCTGCATTGTCCGCGCAAAACAAAGTGCCTGATATTGGTAACCTACTGACGTATTCTGAGGTGGTCAAGTCCAAAGGCTGCCTCATTCGTGGTTGTCTACTTAATGGACAGGGTCCACTGGCAAACAGAGCCAATAATTTACAACTTCATTGGATCTGCCCAGATGGCCGAACTAAAGAACCCCTCGCATTTTAGCTGAGTGGCTGGGGAAGCACCAGCTGGATTTTTAACACCAAGTTACAAAAATAAAGGGACCAATGTCAAACAATGCAGGATTAACGTATGAATATTTTGTGCATCTGAATGAAATTCCTTTCTACATTATTTTAGCAGTGGCAGTAATCTGGTGATATCAATTAGGTGTAATGCCTGGTGACACTCACTACAGAGATCTTATGAAGGAGTAGCCCTTTGAGTGAAGTACCAAAAGGATGACAGGACTTGTGGCACAGTGCCACAATACCCTTTGAGAATATACCCCAGTGGCCAAGGACCTGCACCCCAACACAAACCAATGAGTTCAGAAGAAAGGAGGATTCATTTGGAAGGGAACGGTTGGTGGCAACATTAATCTTCCCTGTTCTGAAAAAAGAGACAACTGTTCACATGTAGTTTTGCCTTTGTTAATGTTTGGAAGAGTAATTTCAAAATCCTTGAAATTCTTGAGCATGTGAAGCACAGAGTGCGTGCCTTGGGAAATCACAAGCACCTGGACTATGGCCCTCCGTCAATTTCTGGCCAAGTAATTTCAATTTTCTGAGATCCAGTCTCTGCAATTTCTCCATCATCTGCTGAATTCAGAAACCACCTCTATCATGACAGAGATAACACAGTGTGGAGCTGGAGGAACACAGCAGGCCAGGCAGCATCAGAGATGCAGGAAAGTTTGTATTTTGGGTCAGGATCCTTCTTCAGAACTGGGGAGGGGGAAGACACCTCAGAAATAAATAGAGAGAGGAGGGGTGGGGCTGGGAAAGGTAGGTGGGATGGTGATATGTGAGTGCGGGTAGGGAGTGGTGGGGATTGGTCAGTGAGGTGGGAGGAGCGGATAGGTGGGAGAGAAGATGGACAGGTTGTGTCAGGTCAAGGAGGCGGGGATGAGAGGGAGCGTTGGACATGGGATGAGACCATGGGTGGGGAGATTTTAAAACTGTTGAAACCCATGTTTTGGCCATTGGGCTGTAGGCTCCCAAGGTGGAATATGAGGTGCTGCTCCTTCAGTTTGCGGGCAGAGATCTGAGATTCCTGCTAGGATTGTTGATATCCTGGCCAAGGGTAGCCTGCCTGTTGTTGAATAACAGACTTAAATAAGCAGTTGTAATGCTGGTAATTGTTACAACCAGGTGAAGAGGGGTGAACCAGTTCCTCTGATTTTAAAATCATTTCGTTGGCTGCAAAGGTTTGTACTTCTGTTTAACAGGTAACTATATCCCACGTCAATGAAACCACAGTTCGAACACCCAAAAATAAAGGTGCCAATTCCAAGGTTTCCTTGTGTGACAGGAAGTGGAATCTTCCTGCTCCCTAATTCAGAAAAAAGTCATAAAACTTGCCATCAATCACACGATCATAATTACAAAGGTTAATATGTGGAGAGCATCTAGCAAAACAAAACCAAGCGTATGCTGTTCAAGAAGTCCTTAGAGTCCCTGAGATGTTAGGTTTAACCTGAGACCATGATGTTTAATTGAGATTTGTGTGCTCTGGATGGCCCTGGTGGAACCCAAACTGAGCTTCCATGAGTAGGTTATTTCTGAGCAAGTGCCTTTGGAGAGCATTGCTGACGGCACTTTCTATTATTTTGCTGTTGATCAAGCGTAGTGTGAAATTTGGGTCGGTTTATCCTGCTTTTTACAGATAGCAATAGCATTCCTGTGCAATTTTCCATATAGTCAGGTGGATATCAGTATTACGGCTGTGCTGGAGCAGCTGGGCTAAAGGTGCAGCTAGTTTTGGAACACAAGTCTTCAGTACAGTTCGCAAGATGTTGTCAAGGTCCATAGGCTTTGCAGTATCCAGTTTCTTCAGCCATTTCTTGATATCCCGTTGAGTGGATTGAATTGGTTCAAGCGATTCAAAGAGGCAGTTCACCACCCCCTTCTCAAGGGTGGCCAGGGATAAGCAATCCTATCTGGTGGCGACCAAATCCCATGAATAAATAAAAATAAACTCCATCCCAGTATGTGAAACTTCCAGTCAGGTATAAATTAAACAGGAGGTTACAGTCATTCTCATGAAATGTTAATTTCAGTTCAGACTAGATCAGGTTTCTTCACGGTTTCATGAACTGGATCAGCCTTTGGTGATCAGGTGATCATGCAGCCATTTCAAGTCAGTGTTCTTCCTTGTTTAATACTAGTTTTGCACATGAGAAATCCCAAGTATTAAAGATCGGCTGATGGAAGTCATAAATTGATAGTACATTTTTACCTCTATCATAAACATGATAATGTGCAGTTTGATGCATTGACAGCATTCTGCCTGGGGCTAGGCTTAATTAATTTAAAACTCATGCAGAAGAACTAACCCTTCCCGAATTTACATTTCTGGCTACACTTAGATTGAAAGAAGACTAATAAAATCTAAGAGCAATTTTTATCGACACACATTTGACCAAAAGTTGGCAACTTACTTATCCAATTTCTTGTCACTCCATATAAGAAAACTATTCAGAATAAGTGTGTTTGCCAATCTTCAAACTGTAGTAAGTATCTATTTTTGCCCACATCATTATTTGATATAAATTGTCAGCCTTAAATTTCTAGAATACATATGTCTTTCTTGCAAAAATTATTACTGTGGGATTCTAGAGAAACATACTTCTGTACCCATTGTCACCAAAGGATTAGTTAATCTTTTGTGCAATACTTCCTGTTTTAAGCTATACCTCTTTCTCATTTATCTCTAGTTTTTGCTTGTCTTTTAACACATTTTGTACACCCTGCATCGTGACTAACAATATTCATGACAAGTTTAGACAAGTTAGTTGTGATTACGAAGACTGACCTTTCTACTTCAATGTGCGGGAGGCATGGTGGGAGGGCTGGGAAGAGAGGGAACTCATTCTGGAAATGGGCATTATCTAGAAGGATCAAGTGAGGGCAAGAGTTTAGAAATCAGAATACCAAACAAGTTCATACAACATTAATTAAGTTACACCCAATTCACATATCATTATTGCAACATGCATGGGAATGAAATGTTGACATTGCAGGTATATGTTCCTTTCCTCTCTACAAGGTACAGCAGTAGATTACTTGGCATGTAATCTGAACTGAAGTTAGTTATTGTATGACGGTCTTTAAAATAAATGGTGTAAAAGATTTTAATTGAGGCTCAAGTTTTCTTCTTGTAAAATTCCTGACCTTTAACCGTTTGCATTTCAGATGTTCCAGAACTTTCTGTGAAAATCAGTTACAGTCCACAAGCAGCACAAAGCCATATTTCTAAGATTCTTGAATTTGCTTCAGAATTTCAAGAATAAAAGAAACTGGTAAAGTAACAGCTTTGATGACAGTGTGACAATTTTAACCAAGGGTTGGATGGAAATAAAATCATAATTTTGATAGCTTTTTCACAGATGGGTAGACTTATCAATAAACTGCAGTCAGGAGCCATGATGTTTGTGAGACAAGGTTAGGGAATCAACCTTATGTAGTTGTAGCCCTTTCTCTCAGTGATATTCCCCAATAGGAAAATGGGATCAACCAACTTACCTCATTATGTGATATGTAATATAATTCTGAGGTAATTTAGATTGTATCATTTGATCTTTCCAGCTGACCAGCTGTTGAAAAACAAAATATTTCTTCCATGAGCAGTATCAAGTTGCCTTTGTTTCCTTCATTACTTTCATTTATTGTCAAGCTTAAATAATTGCTTTAGGGGTGTAACATTTTAACTTCATATATTACTCCTACAGTTGCAAAAGAAAAGTCAATTATTTCTATTTGGCCCACATAAAATCAGCAGAAATGTTACATCAACAATGAATACATCGCTGCATAAGGAAATATTAGGCCAGAAAGATACAGTTAAAGAGTGTGTTAAATGATGAAAATGATGTTGAGAGGCAGACGTGATTTCTACAAGCTTGTGGGTTAACTGAAGGGATGACCACTAGGTATGATTAAAAGGTCAGAATTAGAGGACGGCTCATGGAGAGCTGTTGGGTTGGATGAGGTTATCTCTCTTCTCTCTTAGGTAGTCCGTCAGGATCAGGGATGACTTGTTTCCACTTCAGTTCAATGGGTTCTGAAATGGCTGAAAAGTCCAACGCATGATCTAGAGATTTTATCACAAACTTTATGCTCCCATGTGATGTTACCATGGGGCAAGTCATCTGGCTTGATAGATCAGCTTTTAATTGCTTTATTGAACAGGCTGGAGTTCCACTGGAATATACCCACAAGGAACACTAGATTTGGTTTTAACAATAAAACAGAGGTTTATTACATGAAAGAAAATTTTAAAATCCAGTCATGTGGTGGGAGTCGGTTAGAAGAGTTCTTCGGGCAAAGCCCATTTTCTCGTGCTGCAGAGAAGGACTTAGGAATGAGCTGGAATTCAGTTTCAAAGTCAGTATTGGCACCATTTGTATATTGAATCCCTATGACTGAGGGTCTTGATCAGAAGGTGGGATAGGCAAAGGAGATTACAAAGACAAGGCAATACAGGGATTTGGAAACATGGATGAGGATTTTTAGTGTATTAAATTTTAAATGTTTATTGAATATTCTGGAATAATGGGTTTGAAAGATAGTTAAGCCAGTTGCGGGACACCTGTATACAGTACGTATGGCCAGCCTGAAATTTAGCCTCAAACCTCATTAGTATCAATCGGGTAAGCTGCTGGCACTTGGTATACCTTTGCATGAAGCACTTTGTAAATCCTCAATTTAGTGACACAAGAAATTTAATGGTAAGAGAGACCCCTGAGCAACTTAATGATCCATATTTAGTAACTTCAAATCAACCTGCTGAGAAATATTACTCCAAGTATCTGGATCAGGCAGGACTTGAACTCCAGGCTCCTAGCCCAGAGATAGGGACACAACCAATGCACCACAAGGGCAGTTAAGGATATGGTTTTGTAATGTTAGCTGCAACTCTGGGTGATGTAGATATCGCCCCAATATCATGATGGGTTGCTACAACAAAGGAGACAGTGCTGTGCAGTGTGAAAGTATGCAGGTGATAAGTTGCTCAAAGTCAGTTTGCTGCCTGTTTGAGTGGTGGAGGAGGGTTTGTAACTATCAGCTGCTGCTCAGTTATGTGACTAAATCATTGTCAACATTGAAACATCAGAAAGCAGCAAATTAGTGTAGTCACTGTAAGCTACACCAAACGGGGGTTTGCTGCCAAACTGGTAATCTCAAGTGACTGTGGGATCGTTAAATATTTCGCTTTTCAATTTTATACGTTTTAAATGTTCTTACAAAATGTAAGGTATACTTGTAAAAAACAAGGTGTGAGCAGAAATAAAATCAAAAAAGGCTAACAGTACTCAGCAATTGACGCAAGGGAAACAGCATTAATTTTCGGGTCAACGATCTGATGATGAATGGTCATCGATCTGAAATAATGGCCAGTAATTCCAATGGGGAGGTCAGTGTTGCAGCAATGTTGACTGCAGTTACCTATCAGGCCACTCAGGTATTTCCCAGGAAACTGAAATTCCATTGTGGTCAATTAGCAGGCCGTCTGTATCCTCCCAGAAAGTTCCCAACTCTGAGGTGGAGTCAAAGATTTCAGAGCTCCCAATTCATTCAAACTTAACAGTTACTCGGGGAAAATCAAAGGATTGAAACCTGCTGTAACTTCCGTGTAACAATTAAACTGAACATGGCTGAGCAGACACCACTCTCGCTTCACTGACCTGACCTCTCAGCTAAATTTAAGCACATGTCCATTTATCTGACACCTTTCCCCCTCACCCGCCAAACACCTTACCTGCTCATCTACCCGTCCCCCCAAGCCCCTCACCCACCTCTCACCCTACCTGGAGGAAAACTGCCAATGACCAATGGCTCTGTATTGAATTCCTGCAGAAGAACATTTGGAACTTTGAGAGACTATGTGATGTTCATATCAATCATCTGTGCAAATGAAGTGTGTTTTCCACCTTGCAGCAATTGAAGACTGAGTGAACCAACCATTTTTAAAGTGCTTACTTTTTTCAATAGCTTTCAAAGCTGCTACAGGACCTTTAAATATAGTCCTTTTTTCAATAGCCTTCAAAGCTGCTACAGGACCTTTAAATATAGTCCTTAAGGCCATAAGAGAGAATGCAGTTTTCACTCTGATCCTCCCCACTCCTAATTTCTTGGATTCCTGGATTTGTTAATACAACATTGGAGGAAAAGGCTTTTAGTCAGGAAAATCTTGGATAGATATAAGTGTATTTTCTTTTTGTTTAATCAGAACCAAGAATCCTTTCCACTAGCTCTCTGCCTCTCCACAGATGCTTCCTGACCTGCTAACTATTCCTAGGGTTTTAGTTCCTATTTCTGATTTCCAGCATCTGCAACATTTGGTTCATGTACAAGGTGTTGACAGATAAAAGAGACATCAGAAATTAATTGCCATCTAGTGGCCAGAGTTGGCATTGTTGCAAGCTGTGACAATGCAAATCCTGCCAGAAACAGTGAATGTTTACATAGGTCCACTCAATATTAAACATGACAGCTTAGAATTATGGCAACGTGAGCTTGCATAGAAAGCATATGCACGTGTTGTATATGGGTCTGAAATAGTTAGTGCTGAAGAGGGTATTAAGTGGCGCATTAAGTGAATTAGGGGCAGTGGCGAACAACAGCTTTGGATCCAAATGAGTAGAATTCAGAGTGAGGTTACGGCAAAATCTTAGGTACAAAGATACCTATGTACAAGATCTTTGGAATAAATTAGAAAAACAAGGAAATAAAATGTTCAGCATGATAGTCCTCTTCGTCACCTTAGGCACAGGGTACCTAGGTACAAAGTCTTAGGAAATTAGAAGAATAAAGATGCAAAAAGGTCAGCATTAGAGTCCTTCAAGCAGACCCTGCCAGGCCGAGCCTCCAGACCGTGCCAGGCTGAGCATCCAGACCGTTCCGGGCCGAGGCTCCAGACAGTGCCAGGCCAAGCCTCCAGACCGTGCTGTGCTGAGCCTCCAGACCGCGTCGGGTCGGGCCAAGCCTCCAGACCGCACCGGACCTCCAGACCGGGCTGAGCCTCCAGACTGCCAAGGGCCTCCATTGTCTGGACAATGTGGAATCCCTAACACTGCAAACTGTGTGGGAACTGCTCAGGAAATTGAATATTCTGGAACCCTCTGAAAATGCCCCGTAAATTTCCAAGTTTCTGGCTTGGCTAAGCATAATTTATTGATTGACTAATTATCATGTGTACTGAAATACAGTGAAAAGCTTTGATTATGAGCAGTACAGGCAGATCACAGCAAGCAAAGGATTTCAGATCAAAGAGACTTAGAGACGTGCATGGTTACATTGCAGGTTACATTATTTGAGGCTACAGTCCATTCAACAGTGTGATAACGGCCAGCAAGAAGCTGTTCCTGAACCAGCTCATGTATGTGTTCAGGTTTCTGTATCTGCTGCCTGACGGCAAAGGTTGCAGGACATTGTTACCTGGGTGTGATGTGTCTTTGATGATGTTGGCCACCTTTCTGGGGCAGTGAGCTGTGTAAATAGAGTCCATGGATGGAAGGTTGGCTTCTGTGATGGTTTGGGCTGTGCACACCACCTTCTGTTGTTTCTTACGGTCCTGGGCAGAGCAGTTGCCATACCAGGCCGTAATGCACCCAGACTGTATGCTTCCAGCGGTGCATCTGTAGAAGTTCGTGAGGGACCTTATGGGCAAGCCAAATTTCCTGAACCGCCTGAACAAGAAGAGGCGTTTCTGTGCCTTCTTGACTGACACATCTACGTGGGAAGTCCAGGAAAGATCGTTGATTATCATCACTCTGAAGAACTTGATACTGACCACCCTTTCAACCTCAGTTCTGTTGATGTAGATGGGGGGGCGTGTTCTCCTTTCTTTCTGAAGTCGATGATCAGTTCTTTAGTTTTCCCAACATTGAGAGACAAATTGTTTTCATTGTACAAGAGGTCAAGAGGCAGTACCGGACCAAGTTAGAGGCCCAGACCTACCAACCAGACTCCCGCTGTCTATGGCAAGGCTGAAAAGACATTACAGGATACAAAATGAAACAGTGTAAGATGGCAGACAATGACACATCCCTTCCTGACACGCTCAGTGCTTTCTATGCTTGGTTTGAGCAGAATACCACCAGCGTAACGACGCCTGCCCTGACAGACCCTGACACACCTGTTCCCTCTGTCACTGCTTCAGAAGTCAGATCGGTTTTCCTGAGACGCAATCCAAAGAAAGCGAGGGGCCCGGATTGTGTCCCTGGTCGAGCACTCAGATCCTGTGCGGACCAACTGGTAGAGGTATTCACCGATATCTTCAGTCTCTCTGTCCTAAAAGCCAACGTCACCCCTCCTCCCCACCCCACTTCAAGGAGACCACCATTATCCCCGTACCCAAGAAAACACACACAGACTGCCTTACTTACCCAGGAGAAGTTAAAGCATTAAAAACCTACCCAGACTGTTAAACCAAACATGTACTCACCTCATACTGATCTCTGAGACCCACTCAGACACCTGACAGCCCCCAACCAGAAGCACACCACTCCCCCAAACCAAAATGGCCCAACTACATGGCCCCCACCACTCCGTCCCCCTTGGACCCCCACCCCATTCATGGTCTGGCCCCTTTGTATCAGACACCAGCCAACCTGGTGGACTGTACCCCCTACCAGCTTCTGACCCCCTGACTGGAACCCTGCCAGATCCAACACCACCCCTCTCAACACAACACCCCTAACCCAGTCAAAACAGCCAACACATCCGCAGCTTAGGCTTGTCCCAGAACACCCACAACCTACCTCCAATTTACCAGAAACACTCATCCATTTACTTGACACCCTCCTGTCAGACACTTGATCTAACCTCACACCCTTGGCAGCATACCCAACCGACACCTTACCTAACTCACCCACCTGGCACCTTTGTCTCTTCACTCCCCCATCCGGCTCCACGCCTAGCTTACATATTTACACTTTCGCAAGAACTGTCAAAGTGTCTCGTTATAATGCTGGGTATTTAAATCCCAGAATATAGTGACTGACTGTTGCAAAAATGAGTATGATTTCTACCATGATCATTGTCAATTGTTGGACCATACTATCTGGTTCACTAATACCTTTTGGGGAAGGAAATCTGCTGTCCTTACCAAGTCTTCACTGTTAGAGGGATTCCTGGACAAGTTCATAACAGGATCTTCCTAGATAATATTAATCAAATTCCACTATCTACCATAGTGGGATTCAAACTCATATCTCCAGAGCATGAACCTGGGCCTCACCCTTACTCAGTCAATCACAATACCAACCTCGCACTGAAGGCATCGAAAAGTGAGTGAGTATTTTTTAAACTCGTGGTTAGGAATAACACTTCTGACCCTGAACAGAGCTTGGGCCAAAGCAACTTATTTCTGTTTGCTATTTTGTAATAAGCTACATCTGTTTAAGACAAGAGTAAAGGCCACATCTTTTTATTTTTGCTTTTATTTTAAAAACTATGTACAGAAATGGGAAAGAACCATTTTAAACCAGGTATTTACAAGCATAGCTGTATGCTTTAAAAGTAAGACATTTGATACTTATTGTGAAATCTATTTTAGTAACTGTGGTTTCCAGCAGTGTGCAGACAAATTGAAGCTGAGGGGTTGTTTCCAAGTGAAGCTGATTGGTTTATGAACTAGGAACCAATTATCGAAGATGAAAGTCCTCTGCCTGCTATCATTAAGGTGATTGGTTGCCAGTGGGCTGAACAGCCTGGACGCAAGCAAGGCATAGAGAAGCTTCTCAGACCAGAAGAGAAATTAAAGAAATGTTTAAATTTGCACAGGTCCTGCCGAAATTTGTGGAAAAGGATGTGGAAGCATCCTTCGTGTCATGTTAGAAAATGGCCAGACAAACAAATTGGGCTAATGAGGACTGGCTGGTGCTTATGTAGAGTAAGCTGACAGGTAAAGCCAGTAGATTTATGTTTCACTGTCAGTGGAGGGAGATAGCCAGTCCACACAATATTTCTTCTTCATGTTACATTTATCTCTGTTTGCAGTTTCCCTGACACTCTTCAGGTGCAACATTTCAGGGATCACATGCAGACCATTACCAGATAACAAATGAACTTACAACAGCAACTATTTTCTGGTTTAGCGGACTTCTCCTAGAAAGTATATTTTGGAGTTAAAAGTTTATAATGTCCATGATGCTTCTAGGTTCTGTCCTTTTGATAAAAACCCTTCATATCTCTCATTAACCATATGTACTTCTTCTGCACTCACAATAGAGTCTACCTCCAGTGTCTTAGTTGTAGTTAAAGCTGCAATCCAACCTTGGCCTTTTCTTTCCAAGTTTCCTTTCAGACTAGTTCTTACAAACTCCAATAGGTCCCTTGCTTTTCAACTTCCTTTCAACCTCCAGCATTCTGCACAGAAGTGGAATGGAAATACCTTGGCTTCTGCTTTTCACCTCCTCAGTATTATCCCTTTGTCATGTCAACTTGTAGAATTTTATTTTTATTAATTTATTCATTCATAAGATGCAGATGTGGGGTTAGCTAAGCCAGCATGTATTGATTACCTCTAAGTGCCTTGAGTAGGTTGTGGTGACCTGCCTTCTTGAAACACTGCAGTTTTTGGATTGTAAGTACACTTCAGTCCTATTAGGAAGTGAGTTAAATGATTTGGATCCTCCAACAATGATGGATATATGCAAATATATCAGGATGGTGTGTGTCTCTGAGGGGACCTTGTAGCTGGTGATATTCCTTGAATTGCTATGTTCATCATTCAAGGTGGTAGAGATTATGAGTTTATTATTTAGATTGTGTTGAATAAAATGAATGACAGTCATACAGTTTAAAAGATTCCTGGAATTGCACATTGCTTGAGAATTTGAGAAATGCTCACATAGTGTTTTAATAAGGAATGTTTTTTAAATAAAGTCAAGTTGAACCTCAAACCAGACTCTGTGTCCCTTTGTTCTCCTCACCAACGAGCACTTAGCAGAGTGTTTTTAAGTCGTAAATTATCAAAGTTTCCAAAGTACGGACAACAATGGCATAATCAGCAAATTTGCAGACAACATGAAAATTGGTGGTGTGGTATATAGTGAGGAGGAAAGCCTTGGAATACAGGACAATACAAATGGGCTGGTCTTAATCCTGAATAGTGTGTGGTGATACGTTTTGGGTGGAATAACAAGGCAAAAGAGTACATGTTGAATGGTATGACTCTATGAAGTACAGAGGATCAGAGGAACTAGGTGTGTTTGTCCATAGGTAATTGAAGGTAGGAGGACTGGTAGATAAGGTGGTTAAAAAGGCATATAGAATTTTTGTCTTTGATAGTCAAGGCATTGAATACAATAGCAGGGAGGTTATGATGGAGCATATACAGTGTTAGTTAGTCCACAGCTGGAGTAGTTTGTGCAGTATAGGAAGAATGTGGTTGTGCTAGAGAGCGTGCAGAGGAAATTTACCAGGTTGTTGCCTGGACTGGAGTGATTCAACTATGAAAAGTGACTAGGTAAGCTGGGATTGTTTCCCTCAGAGCAAAGAAAGCTGAGGGAAAGCTGACGTATACAAAGTTATGAGGGACATGAATATGGTGGATAGGGAAAAGCTTTTCCCTATACTGGAAGGATTAGTAACCATAGGACACTGTTTCAAGGTAAGGAACAGGTGGTTTAGAAGAGATCCGAGGAAAATATTCTTCACTCAGAGGTTTGTGCATATCTGCTTGGAAAGGTGGTACAGGTGGGACCCTGAAGAAATTGAAAACTATCTAGTTGAACACTTGAAACACCATAATATACAAGGTTATGGGCCAAGTCTGGAAAATGGGATTAGAATATATAGATGCTTGATGACTGGCATGGACTTGATTGACCAAAGGGCCTCCTTCCTTGTTGTCAAATCTCTACCTCTCTATGACTTTATAACTTCCACATCCCTGAATCATGTAAACCTATGATAGATCAAACCCTTTTCTTGGTCATTCTCTTCATCTCCAGGTGTTGGGAAAACATTTCTGAGTTTGAATTCTGCTACTTAATTCTTTTTTAATACCCTTCCATTTCTTTTACACTTTCCTTTTCTTACCTTAGCCCTGTATTTTCTGTACTACTCTGAGAGTCTTAAAGTGTTGCTATTTTGAGGTTTTCATATGCTCTATATTCCTGCTTTATCTTACCATGTATGCTTCTGGACATCCAAAGGGCTTTAGGTTTGGCAGTATCATCCTTTTCCTGTGAGGGAACATGTCTGCACTGTAATAATAGAATCACACTTTTGAATGCCCACCTCCCCCTGACACTTCCCCATCCCCACACCCCCCACCAATTGGTGTGTCATTGACTTCCCTTTAATTAACTGTAGCCTGTTCACTTTTACCAATCATCTCTCAGCTTTGTAAAGATTGCTTTCGCCCACTTTAAGACTCTTAATCTTGTTTTACCTTTGTCCTGTTTCAGAATGGTGAAAATCTAGCTGTATAGTGATCATTACCTCCAAAATGGTCACCCACTGCTACTTCATCCATTTGCCCAGCTTCATGTCCTAACAGTAAATCTAAAATTGCAACCTCTTTCATTAAGCTTGTCACATGTCGTATTAGAAAAAAATGGGTTTCTTGATCTCAGTTCAAGAACTTTGTGTCCACTGTGACTTTCACACCATTTGTATCCCAGTTGAAATTTGGGCAGTTGACATTCTTAACTATTATTGCAGCGTTGCCTTTGTATTCAGAAATTTACTTATATATTTGCTCCTCTCACTCTCTCCCAGTATTTCTGGGTCAATGGTATACACTTAACAGTGTGGCTGCCCTCTTTTTGTTTCTGAGCACAACCCATATCGCCTCATTTCATGCTTCATTTAGTACTTCATCTCATCTCGCATATGTGACTAATTTGTTAACCAATAAAGCTACACCCTCCCCTTTTTTGCCCTCTTTTCTACCCTGCTTGGAAATCTTGTATCCTGGCATGTTAATCTGCTATCCTGCATGTCTTTCATTTATAACAATCCTATTGAATGTCAGAGCAGGCTCAAAGGGCTGAATGGCCTACTCGTACCCCTAGCTTCTATGATACTGTGTTAAGATATTGCTACGCATTTATCTATGCCCTTAGCTCATTGGCTTTGTTCGCTATATTCATTTTGTTTATACTGCGCATTAATCTTGCCAGTTTTCTGTATTGTACATCTGTTAACTCTGCTTTCTCTGTCTTTCAGAGTGACTCATTCACATTCATGAGAATTAATAAGCACATTCAGAAGATATTGAAGGAAACATAATGTTTCCTCAAAGATTCAAGGCGATAGATGGATCATTCAGAAGATTGGACTTAATGGAGGAGACAATTTTTAAAATACAGCATTGCTTCAAATTTAATCTTCTATCCAGAAGCAGGATTTGCCATGATGCTATTGAATGGTGAACTAGGCTTGAGGGGTGGAATGGCCTTTTTTATTTCTTATGGTCTAAGGAGAACGTGTTAATACAATATTGTATTCAATAAGTCATATTGCCGGTTATTAATGAGTGGAACATTAAAGGGAGTGCAGATAGTTTTGACGATGTCCTAAAAGACTTTGATAATTCCTTTAATTTGAGAACAAAATATTCTTGCATGAGCAAAATTTGACAGTAAGATTCAGAATCCGGGGGAATTCATAGATAGTTTCATTAATGACCTCTACAGATTACTGGAAACTGTGAATATGAAACTTTACAGTGATCAGTTTAAGAGACAGCTTCTTATTGGAATTTGTGACGAGTTTTTGTTAGATTTCTTACAGTCCAAGGGCTATTTAAATTTGGAAAATTAATTTCAAACTGTGCTGGAAGTAGAAACAGAAGGAGTCTCAGACAGATGCTGAGAGGAGAAGACGAACCCTACCTCAAGAGAGCAATTGAACCTATTCATTTTATAAAGTCAGGACATTCTTGGAAGGCACATGAAAAGAAAACACAGAGGATAAGGATAACATCAGATGCGAAGCAACATCAGTACTTTGGGACAGCAAGGACTCACAGGTACTGACAATGTCCAGGTGACAAAGGTATTTATAAAGCTGTAGGTCACTTCTATAAGATGTTCAGAAGTAACAGACTGTTTGCAAACACCTAAAATACTGATGGTCGCACATGCAAAGAGGTATACCTTGGCCCCTGCCATTTGTCCAAACGTTACGAGGTTCTTGCAAGCTGTACAGGTGAGAGTTGGAATGGATGAGCGTACTGACTATGATACCTTGGTACAGTGAGCCATCCAAGTGGGGGAGCAAAATAAGAGTATTGCAGTATTAGTAGGCGTGTAATTAGAGGGATTGATACAGTCCTGTGCAGCCATGAGCAGGAGCCCTAAAGGCTGTGGTCCCTGCCCACTTCCAGGGTTAAGGACATCTCCTTGGAGCTGAAAAAGAACATGGGGAGATAGGAGTAAGATCCAGTAGTCATTGTCCACGTGGGTACCAACAAAATTGGTGAGACTTGAAAGGAGGTTTTGCTGAAAAACATTTGAACAATTAGGAGCTAAATTAAAAAGCAGAATTTCCAAGGTAATTTTGGATTACTACCTGAACCATGGACAAACTGGCACAAGATAAATAAAGTCACGCAGTTAAATGTGTAACTCAAAAATTCGTGTGGGTGATATGGCTTTCAATTCTTTGTATACTCATACCAGTACAGGGGTAAAAGGAAAAAGACCCTTCAGTCCAAATCGTCCATGCTGACCAGATATTCTGGATGAATCTCATCCCATTTGCCAGCATTTTGTCCACATTCCTCAAAACCCTTCCCATTCATATACCCATTCAGATGCCTTTTTAAATGTTGTAATTGTACCAGCTTCCACCACGTCTTCTGGCAGCTCCTTCCATACATGCACCAGCCTCTGCATGAAAATGTTGCCCCTTAGGTCCCTTTGAAATCTTTCCCCTCTTACCTTACATCTATGCCCTTTAGTTTTGGAATCCCACACCCAAAGGAAAAGACTTTGACTATTTACCCTATCCATGGCCTTCATGATTTTATAAACCTCCATAAGTTCACCCCTCAGCCTCCGATGCCCCAGGGAAAATAGCCCCAGTCTATTCAGTCTCTTCCTGTAGCTCAAACCCTCCAACCCTGGCAACACCCTTGTGAATCTTTTCTGAACTCTTTCAAGTTTCACAAGATCCTTCCTATGGCAGGGGAACTAGAATTGCACACAGTATTCCAAAAGTGGCCTAACCAATGTCCTATACAGCTGCAACATGACCTCCTGACTCCTATACTCAATGTACTGACCAATAAAGGCAAGCATGCAAAGTGCCTTCTTCACTATCCTATTTACTTGCGACTCTGCTTTCAAGGAACTATGAACCTGCACTCCAGGCTCCCTTTGTTCAGTAACATTCGCTAGGACCTTACCATTAAGTGTATAAGTCCTGTCCTGATTTGCCTTTCCAAAATGCAGCACCTCGCATTTATCTAAATTAAACTCCATCTGCGACTCCTCGGCCCATTGGCCTATCTGATTAAGAACCCTTTGTACTCTGAGGTAACTTTCTTCGCTATCCACCACGCCTCCAATTTTGGTGTCATCTGCAAATTTAGTAACCATACCTCCTATGTACACATTCAAATCATTTATATAAGTTATGAAAAGCAGTGGACCCAGCACTGATCCTTGTGGCACACTGCTGGTCACAGGCCTCCAGTCTAAAAAGGAACTGTATGTCACCATCTTCTGTCTTCTACCTTTGAGCCAGGTCTGTATCCAAATGGCTAGTTTTCCCCGTATTCCATGTGAGCTAACCTTGCGAACCAGTCTACCATGAGGCACCTTATCTTGAACCACACTGTGACCAGTGCCCTGGTGGATCGATTAACTAGAGCTGTACAGATGCGTTTAAACTAATTAGAGGGGAGGAGGGTTAGAGAGAGGAGAAATGTAATCTTACAAAGAAAGAGAATATGGCAGAATTACAGGCCAACTGTTTGTAATAATAACCAGAGTGCGACAGGAAGGGACAAAATATTCAAACATAGAAAAACAGTCATAAAAAGAGTCAAAAGGGGAAATAATACTAAAAAGACAAAATTAATGGAAATATAATTAAAAGAGCATAGTATTCAGAAGAAAAAAAGAACTAAAAATAGGTGAATTAACGGCACAAATACAGAAATGTTTGTATGAGCTTATAGCCATTACAGAGACATAGTTACAAGGAGATCAAAGCCAGGAACTAGATATTAGGGCATGTGACTTTTTGAAAAGACAGGTGGAAAGGAAATGTTGTTAAGGTAACATTGCTGGTATGGAATGGAATAAGTATAATGGGTAGGAAATGATTTTGAATTAGAAGATGTCAAGTTACATATGGGTGGAGGTAAGAAATAAAAAGAGAAAGAAGATATCAATATGAGTAGTCTGCAGGCTCCCTAACAGTAGCTATATGATGGGATCGAGAATAAATCAGAACAAGGGTATGTATATTAATCATGGGTAATTTTAATCTTGGGTTAGGACAGTTTCCCAGAACAAAATATTGTGGATCCAACCAGGAATCAGACTATTTTAGATCTGGTGATGTGTAATAAAGCAGATTTAATATTTAAATCAGATTTAATACATGATGTAAGTAAAAGACTTTTAAGAAAATAATTCATGGCCCACAGCAAAAGTATATTCCAGTAAGTAAGGAGGATTCTAGGAAGAAGATAAGCCAACCATGGTTAATCAGGGAAGTTAAGGTGTCAGATTGGAAAAAAGAACATAAAATGTGCCAAAGATTAGTATTAAGTCAGAAAATTGTGGAAGTTTTTAAAACCAACAAAAGATAACAAAAAAGGGAGAAAATAAACTTTGATGTTAAACAGATAGCAAAAGATTCTTTAAATATACAAAAAGGAAGAGAGAAACCAAAGCGTACACAGGCCCCTTAGAGAATAAGGCTGGGGAAATAATAATGGGGAAGTAGGAAGTGGCAGAGGAGTTGAATAAATGCTTTTCATCATTATATAGTAAAAGACACTAATAGCATCTCAAAATTACTAAATATTCAAGGGACAAAAGGAAGAAAATACAGGCAATAACTATCAATAGAGAAATAATGCTAGAGAAACTAATGGGGCTAAAGATTGATAAGTGGGCTAGACCTGATGGGATTCTTCCCCAGATATTAGAGGAAGTAGCCAAAAAGATAGTTGATACACTGGTAGTATTGTTCGCAGAGAGCTGGAAAATAGCCAGTGTAACACCTTATTTAAAAAGGGAAAGAAACAAAGGAGTAGGTAACTATAAGACAGTTGGCTTAACATCTATTTTTGAGAAAATGTTAGAGTCTATTATAAAGGCTGTAAAAGCAGACCAGTTAGAAGAGCATAATATGATCAAGCAGAGTTGGCATGGCTTCATGAAGGGGAAATCATGCCTGTCAAATTTGCTAGAAGTCTTTGAGAATACCCAGAGTAGATAGTGTGGGACGAGTGGGTTTTCAGAAGGCAATTAATAAAGTGTCACTCATTAGGATAGTTAATAAGATAAGAGATCATGGAGTTAGAGGCAGTATATTAATATGGATAGAGGACTGGCTAACTCATAGAAAATAGAGAGCTTGGATAAGAGGGACATTTTCAGGATGGCAACCCGAAACTAGTGGTCTGCCAAAGGGATCAGTGCTGGGGCCACAATTACAATTTACAAGATTTATTAATGACTTAAATGAGAAAAGTAATTTAGCCAAGGTTTATGGACAAGAAAAGAAATAGGTGGGAAGGCAAGTGGTGACGATGACACATATAATCCGCAAAAATATATAGTCAAGTTAAATAGCGTGCAAAAACGTGGCAAATGGAAGATAATGTGATGGAATGTGAGGTATTGCACTTTAGCTGGAAGAACAAAGGGGCTGAATATTGTGTAAATGGCAAAAGACTGCAGAAAGCGGCAGAGAGATTTGGGACTCCTCATCCATAAATCATAAAAAGCGAGTAGCAGGAAAGGCAAATGGAATATTGAATTTTATTTCAAAGGGTTGGAATAATAGGGGCATCTTACTAAAACTATATGAGGTATTAGTCAGATCACAGCTGGAATACATGAACGGTTTTGGTCCCCTTATCTAAGGAAAGATACGCCAGCATTGGAGGCAGTCCAGGAATGGAGGGATTGTCTTAGGAGGAGAGGTTGAGTAGATTTGGCCTGTACGTGTTGGAATATAAAAGAATCAGTGACAACTTTATTGAAACATACAAGATTCTTAAACAACTTGACAGAGTTGATAAAGAAATGAGTTATTTCCCATTGTGGGAGAGTCAATAAACAAATGGTATTATCTCAGAATAAGAGCGCACATATTTAAGACAGAGATGAGGAGGAATTTCTCCTCTCAAAGGGTTGTGAATTTGTGGAAATCTTTATCACAGAGGGCTGTCGAGGCTGGACCATTGAGGCTAAGATTGACAGGTTTTAATTTGCAAGGGAACTATAGGGTTATTGCGAGAAGTAAGAAGATCATCAGACCAGCCACAATCTCATTGAATGGCAGAGCAGACTCAATGAGACAAATGGCTTACTTCTTCTCTATGTCAGAGGGTTTGATGGTCTGGACAGTAGAGCACCGCAATTAGAAAAGATGCCCACATTAGCTATGACTTTCTCATTGGCAAGCTAATGGAGTGCCATAGGTTTCAGTCCTTAGACCTCCAATTATTTACAATCTATATTAAGGACTTGAATGTAGGGATAGAATGCACTATTACAAAATTTGCAAATGACAGTAAGGAAGTGGGAAAGTAAGTTGTGATGAAGAAAAAAAAATTATAAATTGATTTGAGTAGTTTAGGTGAATGTGCCAAAATTTGACAGATGAATTTAACCTGGTTAAATGTGAGGTCATTTGGATTGGAAGAATAGATAGGCAACCTTTTATCTTACTGGCAAGAACCTTCAAAGTGCATTGGTGTAGAGGGATCTGGATGCCCTCATACGTGAGTCACAGAAAACTAGTATGCAGGTACAGCAGGTAATAAGGATGACAAATGGAATTTTGGCATTTATTGCTAAAGGAATGGAATATAAAAATAGGGAAGCGTTGATGCAACTGTACAAGGTGTTGGTGAGATTGTAACTGGAGCATTGTGTACAGTTTTGGTCTCCTTACTCAAGAAGTGATGTAGTTGCATTGGATGCAGTTCATTGGAGGTTTACTGGATTCATGTCAGAGGTGAAAGCTTTATCGTGTGAAAAGAAATTGAGTTGTATAGACCTATAATCACTAGAGTATAGAAGGATGAGGAGATCAAGTTGACTTATATGAGATGCTAAAGGGGATTGACAAATGAGACATAGATCAGATGTTTCCCCTTGTCGAGTAATCTTGAATGAGAGGTCATAGTACTAGGTTAAGTGGCTGCAGATTTAAAACAGTGATGAGGAGGAAGAGTTCTTTGGAATTTGCCGCCCTAGAGTGCAGTGGATGCTGGGATAGTGAATAAATTTAAGGAGGAGGTGGACAGATTTTTAATCAGCAATGACTTAAATGGCTATGGAGAGCAGGTAGGAAAGTGAATTTTAGGCCGTGATGAGGTCAGCCATGATTTTAATACATGGTGGAACAGACTCGAGGGGCTGAATTGCCTACCACTGCTCCTAGTTCTTATGTTCTCATGATACCATAATTCTTATGAAAGTACCTTAAACATTCCAGATAATTGCCAAATGAATCTGAGGACACAGAACATGCCTCTGTCAATGAACATCAAGTTAATTTTAGCCTTGACAAGTATATCAGTCCTCTTAGACCAGTTAATATGGTTGAAGAACCAGAGGGTACTGCCTACTGAGTTGACAATACATGGAATAACTGTCAAGAGTATAGGTGTGTTACATGTTATACTCTAATGCAAGGTGCGTAACAAGTGATCTGGGAACAAAATTTTATTGACTAGCCAGTCAAGGGAGAACCAATAGAAGACTGTATTAGGCTTCCTAGACTCATGGGAGCCTCCATACAGAAGAAAGAATCCAGTCAGATCATTTGATTGGCATAATAGAGCTGTTTCATATCACCAACATGGAGGAAGTTACAGACTTCAAGTGTCTAGTGAAAATATGCAGGTCTTTGACATCTAAAATAGAACAGCCAATATCCGATAGAAAGATAGCGCTGATTGAGCAGCAATCTTTAAGAACGAGTCTGACAAAGATCACTTCACTAGGCAAACAACCACAGAGGATGACTGAAGACGATCAGGCTGATCAACAACTCAAGGAAGATAAGTTGCATACAACTCCTTGGAAGCTATATCAATGGCCACTACTATAGGACACAGACAAGAAAAATAAATTGCCCAGTCTAAGCATCAGAGATACAATAGAAAACAGAATACACCTTCCAACCAAAAGGATATTGTGGGTCTAGAAATTCCGGTGCTGCAAGGAAGAAAACGTTTGTTTCAATACAGCAGATGTCTTCCATGAAAGACATTTAAGACTTTAAGGTCCCTGAGAAGATGTTATGGTGTCCATACCTACAATGGTCTAGGGCCTGGGATTCCTTCCATGAACCTCTCCAACTCTTTGCCTCTCTTTATTCTACTAAGATGTCTCTCTATTGTTATGACTGCAACTTTTAAACTTCTAGTACTTTACTGATTGTCTCCCATGGAAAGATATACAGCAGAAAAGAAAATGGAGATGAGAATGATTTCACTTTCTAATCCTTCCCCATTTTGAGGCTATTTGGGGAAACTTTAAGTGCCTATTCCCACCAGGTAGAAGAGTTAAGTAGATTGTTTGTCCTCAGACCTGCAATGATAATCCAGCAGTTTAGACTGAAGTCTTGTATTGAAGCCACCTGACTTTCATTCAGTTGATTTTGATGTAAATCAGGAAGGTCCTTTAAAGGAAATGTGTTATAGTCCACACAATCACTGCCCAAAAGGTGAACATAAATTTCCAAGAGAGAGTGCGATTGCAAACACTCTGTCTTTGATCCATGCTAGTAGTCATCATTACTTTTATTACTTCCTATTCTAATGCAACCACATCCTCAGTCTTTCCATTGTCCTGTGTGCAGTACACAATTTATTATGTTAAAATAATGTCCTGTGTCTCACTGTGACCACTAACTGAGCAGGTTCCAAGTCTGCATACAAAAGTGCAGTACAGAAGGAGGAAAGAGTACTGTGCAGACTTTTGGATAACTGTGGCCCTGCCTGGCCACTTGATTGATCATAAAAGGTTCCATTGCCCTATTACAAAGAAAAGAACAGGGGAAGTTCAACCCTGGCCACATTTATCCCTTGACCAAGAATACGAAGAAAATCAAATTCTTTGGATATTCTTAAATCACTACCTATGGGAGCTTGCTGAGTGCAAACTAGTTGCTGCTTTTCCGGTCATACCACAGTATTACTGCTCTTCAAAATTCCTTCCTCTGCTGTAATGGGAGGGCTGCCTGAGGATTGCAAAACATGCTAGACAAATGAAAGTGATTTTTCTTCCTCATAAGGAATTTGTTTGTGATACAGTTCTAAACTTTATTTTGGACAGATAAGAAGCTAGCAGCACAGGCTTCTGATAGAAAGCAGTGCAGCATTTTATGGAAAGCAGAATCACTTATTCTACCAACACCAGTGAACTCATTGTATGTTCTATCCAAGGAGATTAATTCATTTCTAAGAAAAGCTCGAGCAACCCAGTGAACAACAACAATGTCATGAACATTCCCACATTGTATAGAATGAAGAAACTGCAGTGGTGTTCCTGTTGGGTGGGTCATATACACTAGGGAGAATATTTTGTGAACCAACAGTACCAGTTTTTAAAATAGCTATGATAGGGCACTGTTCCCCTTTAGAGAGGAAGCTTGCTTCTCACTTTCACCATTGAAGAAGGCAGCAAAAATATAATTTCAATTATTACGTAAAATGACAGAATGTTGTTCCTCTTTTAAGAGGAAAAATACACTGTGGGTAGTTTGGAGGTGGGGGACACATAATTATTTAAAATATGGCACTATTCTTCTGAGACTATCAAGAAAGAATCGTGGAATGCAATTAGAAGTCATTCAGCCTTTCAAGCCTGCACCAACCCTCCGAGCAGCATCCTACTCTATCCCTGTAACCCGAGATCTACCGTGGTTAACTCACCTAGCCTGCACACTATGGGGCAATTTAGCATGACAAATCCACCTAACATACATATCTTTGGACTGTGGGAATAAACTGGAGCTCCCAGAGGAAACCCACTCAGACACAGAGGGAACATGCAAACTCCACACAAACCATTGCCCAAGGCTGGAATCGAACCCGGGTCCCTAGCAGTATGTGGCAGCAGTGCTAACTACTGAGACAAAAGCTCATAGAGGGTCCTTCACCAAGACAAGGAAGGAAAAAAAAAACCTGTTGGTACTAAATCATGCAGAGTGACTCAATGAGCTGAATAAGATGAACATCATGTCCTTTCGGGATGGGCGGGGGGTTGTGGGAGCCTTGAACTACCAAGGCTAAAACACGTGATAATATTACATTGAGAGTGAACATCCGAAAGACCTTGTCACATCTTATATTATACTTCTCTTCATATGACTCATTTGCACCCTTAAGTGTACGGATGAGATATGAAAGCTGTAATTAATGAAACTAAGTCTGAAGGAAATAAGCATCACCTGGTTCCCTTAAATAGCAGAAAACCACCAATTAGCATTACCATGCTATATATTGCTGCTGGTTTTATAGATAGAACGCAGGAAACCCCACTGAAGCAGCTGCTCACGGAGAATTTAGAGTTTCTACTTAAACTGCTCATCTGTGGCATTTATTGAATTCAAGAAGATGTCACTTGCCATTTTTTGTTGGCTTTGGAATAAGCAAGGGAATTCCACAGCAGTTAACGAATGGATAAATTGTCATTAATATGCTACATTAAGCAATGCTTACGGCATCAATATGAGCTGTAAATTTGAACATATGTGGTTTATATTGGCAGAGCAATTATGACTCTTAATTGGGTAATTATTGCCAATTTTATCTGATAATATTTGGATCCAATTAGACATGGTTATTACCCTATTGACAGTGGGAGTATAAAAGAAGCATCAATTTATTGTTTTTAACTCTGCATTGTTCTGATTATTGCCTGTTAGTTAATTAATTTTGCTCATTTGGGCAAGCAATTTGGACCTTGTGCGATGATGACAAAAGTCTAATACTGGAGTTTGAGTCCCCTTTACATCTGGCCTGATTTGTACTACAATTCGAGTCAATTGGGAGTGGGGACATTATCAAAACCTATCACTGGACATTTTGACGCTTGACCCACAACAGACTTAATCACCGAATCCCCACAGCCTGGAAGACCCGAGGCCTGGGTTCAAATTCCACCTGCACCAGAAATGTGTAATAATAGCTCTGAACAGGTTGATTGGAAAATACCTGCACTGTTAGAAGAAGTTGCAAGTGTTCCGTTGATGACAAATTGTATGTTGTGTGTTTTTCTCTTCCTTCAGACAAACACTCAAGGCCTCCTCTTGTTGCCTTGTCGCAGAGGAGCTGAGGGCCTCTTTCATAGCATCTCACAGTGATGTTTATGAATTATTGTCTCTAGCACGGTACTCGGCACAAACCTTTTTGTTGCATATTTAATATATCTCAAGAGCAATGTAGGGATGACACTAGTTTCCAAGCAAGCAGGTACTTCATTTGTGCCGTCTGATCCAATACTTTAAAATGTTTACACCACACTTCCAGCTCTGCATCTAATACAGAGATTCCCAAAATTGGGGAGCAGACTAAAATTTTGGGGTCGCAAGAGCTAGGCAATGGCCTAGTGGTATTATCGCTGGACTGTTAATCCAGCGACCCGGATAATGTTCTGGGGACCTGGGTTTGAATCCTGCCATGGCAAATGATGGAATTTGAATTTGAATTCAATAAAATATCTGGAATTCAGAATCTAATGATGACCATGAATCCATTGTTGAATGTTGGAAAAACCCATCTGGTTCACTAATGCCCTTTAGGGAAGTTAACTGCCATCCTTACCTGGTCTGGCCTACATGTGACTCCAGACACACAGAAATGTGGTTGACTCTGAACTGCCCTCTGGGCAATGAATGCTCCCCAGCCAGTGATGCCCTCATCCTATTAATGAATAAAATAAAAATCTGAGGCAGTAATGGCTGCCATGGTTCACCAACCAAGTTACAAATGCTGTGCTCTTGCTCCCTGCTCTTACTGAGGAGCCACAACAATTTTCAGGCCTTGAAGTGGGGTCATTGTGGGAAAAGATTTGGAAGTATTGTACTCGTAACTGCTGTGAGTATATGTTTACCTTTCTCTCTCTGAACACCCAGGCTTAACAAATATTGCACAGTGAGATCAGATGAGTAATCATAATCTCCCAATCAAATGCAGAACAACAGAACAATTGTAGGCTGTAGGTTGAACACTGAAAAATTGAGCATCAAGATCAATCTGGCTTACATTATTTTCTGCCTATTCAATTCCCCAAAGAAAAGTTGGATATTTTTGGTACTTTTTTTGATATATGTTACGGTGAGCTGAGGTTCCCTAATTTGTTATGATTCGATACGGGATACCCCAAATTATGCTTCGGAGTGAACAGGAATGAATTGGTTCCCCTCCTTTATTCATCCGCTGCTCAGTTGGTTGCAAGAGAATAATTTTAAAAGGACCTCCTCCCCCATGGATACCCTTTACCCAAAAGAAAATGAGTGTCTGCCTTGAAAAAAAAAATTAACCAGGCTTTCTTGAATTAAAGAAAGAGTACGTTTATTAATTAGTAAAATGCAAGAAATAATAATGCAATGCACATTGATTAGAAGTGAGAAATGAGTAAAAATAAGTTAAAAGATATATGAATTAGTGTGTGGGTTGTTCAGGAAAAGCAGTCAGTGGAACAATTTGGCCATTGTGTTGAGTGATACTGATGGTGTTAATGTTGGTAGAGGAGTAGTCAATCTCCAGATTCTTAGCTTTGCAGTTTAGCTGAAATTCTTTTGCTCTTTTTCCTGTTGGATGGGACTTGGCTTCCAGCAGCCAGAGCCTTTTCGTCACTGTCTTCAAGTTATGGCCTTTAAAGCACACTGGTACATATTAACACATAAAATCACTTAAGTACACAGACCAGAGTTGCATTTGGTTTTTAAGCCCACTTTTTGCATATTTCTAGAAGGATTCAATGCAGCCAAGTCTTTTAACCCATGTCAACAGTCTGGAATATAATCCAAAGGGAATGGTTCCTGCTGATAGGATATAATTAGATTGCTTTTGCACTTCTACTTTTTGAAGTTTCTCTCCCTTTCTCTCTTTCTTTCTTTGTGAAGCTTCCTTAGCACCCTACAAGATACAACATTCCAGGGTTTCACACATGGAACTGTCTGGCTGTCGGTGAATTCCATTCTTACAAGCTACATTATCAGCCAGGTTTGGCTCGCAATCTTTGTGTGAAAACAAAGCACATATCTTGCTGAAAATGTTAATATGTCTGTATAAATCATTACAACAAAAACTTAAATGTTTATATGACATTTAAAAACATCCTGAGATCTTTCATAGAGAGTGTAAACAAAACAAAATCTGATGGCAAACCACATTAGAGATACCAGCCCAGTTGACCAAAATCCTGTTGAAAGGGATAGGTTTACAGGACTGTCATAAAATGGAGTGAACAGTAGAAAGTTAGAGCAATGTATACAGTGAGTTCAACAACTTAGGGCATATGCAGCTAAAGGTATGGCCACATACGGAGTGATTAAAATGGAGGATATGCAAGACGCCAGAATTGGAGTAGTGTAGGTATTTTCAAATGGATGGCAGCAACTTGCGGGGATCAGAAAGTGAGGAGAAGCTGAGGCCAAAGAGAACTTGTAAATAGGGATAAGGTATTGCCAGATCAGAAGTCAATCAACTAACTCATATCAAGTAGCATGTCAAGTAGCATATCTTAGTAATATGTATTTTGCTTGAGTGAATTAGATCAGTGTTAAAATGAAAGGTGAAACCCCAATGAGCTGGCTGGAAAATACAAAAAAAATGAAGATATGAGGTTTACTGGGAATATTATGTAAACCCATTTACTGATATTGAAGGTAGAAACATGAGCTGGAGCAATTAACTGGTTGGCTGAAGTTGAAATTGTTCCTGTAGAATCTTCTTGTTTGGCATATAGGTGTTCAATTTGAAATTTCTAATCCGTACAGATTCCATCGTACTGATTTAACAATATCACTGGAGGCAATTCATTAGTGGCACTATGCACCCTTTTTAGGTTACCATGGTGACATGAATTTGAGTCTGCCAATGGGAGTTCGGACAGGAATCTTGGTCAGAAATAACCTGGAGGTGTTGGGGTCGAGGTGACTATCGATGATGGTTTAGAATTGTCAGTGGGAGCTGGGACAAGAGAGTTTTACTGAGAGGTCAGGCTATGGATAGGTTGGAGGTATCTGCAGGAGATTTGTTTGTGAGTATCCATGGTAGATAACTTATAAAGAGGAAATAGTTGTGCAAAATACCTAAGGGTTGCTCCTTGGCAAACAATTCCTGCAGTCCGCATTTTGCACATGATTTATTACAACGTGAACAAGTCTGAGATCTAAAGGAGAAAAGCATTTGTTACTGGATTGACTCACACCTAGTTTTTCATTAATATTTGGAAAGAGAAAGGAATGTGACCCTATGGTTTACTTTTCAATAGGTTGACCACTTATTTTTCTCTATCAAACAAAATTGTTGGCTACAGATCAGAGACTGTTATTTGTAGTTAAATTGTTAGTCACCGTATTTAATATTGAAAAGAAAGAATAGGAGCTAATAACTTGTGTTGAACTGCATCAACTGTTTTGTTAATGAATAACTTTTGGTTAGTCATCAACCCAAATGTTAATCATAAACTGGGGATTTCTCAACATCCATTGTAGAGGGGGGAAAATGGTGAATTGTCAGACACTAATACGCTATAATCATACATTTACTTGATCACAAGCAGATCCATGTGAACTATACAGCTCCTCTTCCTCCCCAGCAGCAAAGGGAATATCTGCCACAGCTTATTTACTGCTTCCGTCATTTCATTACTGCTGCCTGTCACATCCATGTCCCTCTCCTGGGAGTTGCGGAGAGCAGTGTACTGCAAAGAAGCAGATGATGATAATGTCTTGCCATCCTAGACCAAAAGATTATTTTAAGAAAAAGTCTTTCTTTCCTGAACTAATTTATCTTCCTTGCTCCAAAGGCACCGACTCCTTGTCATGGTTTGATTTAGCAGCTGTTGCATGTACTGAGGTATCTTGTTCATGTGACAACTGTTTACAAGTGAACCATTGGCAGCCCATTTTCCCTCATGGTACATTGCAGCCTTCTTTACCTGGCACTTTCAGGTAAGGTCAACAGACAGGCAACATCAACTGTGTAGAAGCTAGACCTAAGGGTAAATGATGTTCATACATCAGACAAACCTTCCCATCCAACTCTGTCCTACATGAACGGCATTCTCATTGATTCTTCCTTACTGATTCCTCCTTACTTACTAGCTACTGATTTAGCTCTGCCCTAAAACACCTATGCTGTTCACTTTAACTACTCCATGCAGTAGTTCCACATTCTCAGTGCTTTGGGAATCGTCATCATTGGCGGTTTCTCATAGATGAGGAAAACTCTCTTTCACTCTCAGGGTGAGTCTGTAGGTAGCTGTACAGACTGATGTGACTACCGCAGGCTATATTACACTTGGGGCAGAAGGTGGTTGTGGGAAAAGGTGGGTAGGATGTTGGTGTGGCGATGCGTTCCCTTTTGCAGTTTTCACCTGGCTCCCGCTTTCTCCTGACGGCAAGTCTCGAGGTGCTCGACACCTTCCTGGATGCTCCTCGTCCAGTTTGCATGGTTTTCGGTCATTGATTCCCAAGTGTCTGTGGGAATGCTGCACTTCATCAGTGAGGCCTTGAGGGTATTACTGAAGCTCTTCCTCTGTCCACCTGGAGCTTGCCAGATGTTTCGAAGATGGGAGTAGATCACATGCCTGGGGAGTCTCATGTCGGTCATACAGACAACATGACCAGCCCATCATAGCCAATCAAGGGTGGTCAGTGCCTCGATGCTGGGGATGTTGGCCTGGCCAAGGATGCTGGTGTTGGTGCATCTTTCTTCCCAGTGGAATTGCAGGATCTTGCACAGGCAGCATCGGTGGTACTGCTACAGTGCTTTGTGGTGTCTGCTGTCGAGAGGCCATGTCTCAGGCCAAAATAGGAGGGTGGGAACCACCACAGCTCTGTAAACCCTGAGCTTGGTATTGTCCTTGAACACCCCTTTCCTCAAGCGGCCGAAGGCTATGCTTGCACACTGGAGGCGGGGGCTGAATCTGTGCCTCAATAGCTGCTTTGGTAAGCAGGACACTTCTGAGGTATTGGAAGTGGTCAACATTCTCTAAGGCCTCCCAACAGACCTTGGTGATCGTGGGATCATGCCACAATGCTGGGCCAGCATCAGTACTTTGTAGCACGACCGTGACTGAGATCAGAAAATTCTGTAAAGTGCAGAAAATGAACCTCATATTCTGAACTTTATGGCTTTGCTGCTTGTTAGATAAATGTGTGCAAGCCCAGGAAGATTTCTGAGGAACACATGTATTCTTCACCCTCCTGTGACTGGACATCTTCGTCCCATTTTAACTCCTCTGGGCATTGCTGGAATTCACTGTACAGTTAGATGGCAAAATGTAGTGCACTAAATAAATGAAAAATTGTAGGACCAAAAATTATGTACATTATTCACACAATTCATTAAGGAGCAGGATGCAGCACTGATGAACAGTCATACGTGTAATTAACAAGTTTAAGAAACAAAATCAGAGGTAGCCCTCTGCTGGTAGGGCTTTGTATTGTACTGGATTATATTGCATTGATCACTTCCTTTTCTTCTGGGGCATGCTGGAGGATGGTTTGCTTCGATTGCAGTTCAGTTGGTTCTAAAGTGGTTGAGTCCAATGTGTGACCTGAAGAACCTGCCACATGTAGGGGCAGAGATAATAGGAACTGCAGATGCTGGAGAATCCGAGATAACAAGGTGTGGAGCTGGATGAACACAGCAGGCCAAGCAGCATCATAGGAGCAGGAAAGCTTGACGTTTCGGGCCTAGACCCTTCATCAGAAGGAACATGTGGGGCATATGGTTCTTGAGGGGTCCGATAGATGGGTTTTGAGAGGTTTATGCACTCCCTTTGAAGTCTCAACTTCACCTCTGCAAGTTTCTGATGAAGTCTCCCGATGTGTTCGGTGCTTTCACAAATAAACCTTCCCCATTTTGATTGGTCACAAACCAGGAACAGCCATGAGTAGCCAACTACATTTCTCCTCTTCAGGGATGTTTAAGGGACATTTCTAAAGTGTTTTTGCTGTTCTCCTGGGAGTAGCCCCGTTCGATTACCAAAACCCAACTAAAGCAGCAGTTGCAGGAGTCAAGTATCAAACATATGAACAAGTTGTCCTTCCCAGCTGAGCAAGTTTGACTACCTCAAGAATTGATCAGAGATAAAAGGTACTGCAGATGCTGGAGAATCCGAGATAACAAGCATGGGGCTGGATGAACACAGCAGGTCAAGCAGCATAACAATTGATCACATATTAAAACACTGCCATCTACAGGCTACTTACAAAGATACAAGCACTGGAAGGAAGTGAATGTACACTGTAGCAAAATTTGCAAACAACGCGAAAACAGGTGGAAAGGCAGTTTGCCAGAGGAATACATACAGTTTACAAATGATAGCTTAAGTAAGTGACCAAAAAGTTGGCAAATGGATTATAATGTGGGAAAATGTGAAGTCATTCATTCTGGAAGGAAGAATAAAAGAATGGGATATTCTTTAAATTGAGTAACACTGCAGAATGCTAAAACACAAAGGGACTGGGCGGGGAGGGGGCTTGGGTGGTATGTGTGCATGAAACACAGAAGGCTAGCACATAGGTGCAGCAGGTAATCAGAAAGGCTAATTGAATGTTGGTCCTTATTTGAATGAGATTGGAGTATAATAGTAAGAAAGACTCATTGCAACTATACAAAGTGCTGGAGAGATCACTGTGAGCAGTTTTGGCCCTCTTATTCAAGAAAAGCTATTTCATGGGAGGCAGTTCAGAGAAAGGTCACAAGGATGATCCCCGCTGTGGAGGGATTGTCTCACGTGCAAAGGCTAAACAGGTTGAGACTCTGCACACTGGAGTTTAGAAGTATGAGGGATGATCTCATTGAATCATACAGGATTCATCAGGTGCTTGACAGGGTAAATGGTGAGAGGATGTTTCCCTTCATAAGAGAATCCAGGACCAGGGGGCATAGTCTCAGAATAAAGGGGCACCATCTTAAGACTGAGATGGGGAGGAACTTCTTCTCTCAGAGGGTTGTAATTCTTTAGAACTCCTTGCCACAGACAGCTATGGGAGTAGACTTCTCGAGTATATTTAAGGCTGAGATAGGCAGATTCTTGATCAGTAGGGGAATTAAGGATTACAGGGAAAATGTAGGAAAAAAGATATGAGGAATGTTGGATCAACTATGATCCTATTGAATGGTGGGGCAGACTTGAGGGGTTGAACAGCCTATTTCTGTTCTCTATTTTTTATGGTCTTACGGTTCTATTGAAAAATAGGTTCAACAATTTACATCTACCCAGATATGTTGAGAAAATAGATGAGCCCATTTGAACCCAATTTTTGCAGAGGGCTTTAAAATATTGTATGTACTCATAATATGTCTATAAATGCTTAAGTTTCTTTTAGAAACAATACGTTTATTATTGTTTGGGTGTATTGCTGAAAGAAGTGGCTCCTGGCTTTTGGCATTATTGTTTGTACTGAAATTCATTGAAACCAAGTTCCATGCACTCTATATTCTGCGGGGCTTCCTGACATTTTTGCTCCGTGAGGGTTGTTCAGTGCTTCATTGTTTTGATTCACACGGCTGAAATTATTTCGCTTCACATACACAAACAACAGTTGTTGTTGGAAATAAAGACTAGTCCAACCACTTGAAACTGGACTCAGCAGCCATGACCATCCCTGAGGTGGATCTAGTCTGGCTGCATTGCCAATACAATCTGTTGAAAGAGAAATTTGATTGTCTTCCTTTGATGCCAGAAAGTGATATATCAGAAAAGAAACAAGTCATTGGGCACAATTCTTTCTACTTTCATTCTGAGAGGTGATAGTATTTTATCGTTGAGATTTTTCAATGGAAGAAAATTAAATAAAATTATAGACAGTCACAGCCGATATCTTCTCACTACATTTTGACATTATACAATCAAAGAATAGTTAAAAACTGGCTGAAGGCCCAGATGAACACAGCAGGCCAAGCTGCATCAGAGGAGCAGGAAGGCTGACGTTTCGGGCCTAGACCCTTCTTCAGAAATGGGGGAGGGGAAGGGGGATCTGAAATAAATGGGGTGAGAGGGGGAGGCGGATAGAAGATGGATAGAGGAGAAGATAGGTGGAGAGGAGACAGCTCGGTCAAAGAGGCGGGGATGGAGCCAGTAAAGGTGAGTGTAGGCGGGGAGGTAGGGAGGAGATAGGTCAGTCCAGGGTGGACGGACAGGTCAAGGGGGCAGGATGAGGTTAGTAGGTAGGAGATGGGGGTGGGGCTTGAGGTGAGAGGAGGGGATAGGTGGGAGGAAGGACAGGTTAGGGAGGCGGGGATGCGCGGGGGGGGTTTTGGGGGGCGGTGGGGGGAGGGGAGACATTGAAGCTTGTGAAGTCCACATTGATACTATTGGGCTGCAGGGTTCCCAAGCGGAATATGAGTTGCTGTTCCTGCAACCTTCGGGTAGCATCATTGTGGCACTGCAGGAGGCCCAGGATGGACATGTCATCTGAGAAGTGGGAGGGGGAGTTGAAATGGTTCGCGACTGGGAGGTGCAGTTGTTTAGTGCAAACCGAGCGTAGGTGTTCTGCAAAGCGGTCCCAAAGCCTCCGCTTGGTCTCCCCGATGTAGAGGAAGCCACAACGGGAACAGCGGATGCAGTATACCCCATTAGCAGATGTGCAGGTGAACATCTGCTTGATGTGGAAAGTCTTCTTAGGGCCTGGGATGGGGGTGAAGGGGGAGGTGTAGGGGCAGGTGTAGCACTTCCTGCGGTTGCAGGGAAAAGTGCCAGGTGAGGTGGGGCTGGAGGGGAGTGTGGAGCGGACAAGGGAGTCATGGAGAGAGTGGTCCCTCTGGAAAGCAGATAAGGGTGGGGAGGAAAAATGTCTTTGGTGGTGGGGTCGGATTGTAGATGGCGGAAGTGTCGGAGGATAATGTGTTGGATCTGGAGGTTGGTGGGATGGTACGTGAGGACAAGGGGGATTCTGTTTTGGTTGTTATTGCAGTGAGGGGGTGTGAGGGATGAGTTGCAGGAAATGTGGGAGACACGGTCGAGGGCGTTCTCGACAACTGATGGGGGCAGTTTCCTGTCCTTGAAAAACGAGGACATCTGAGATGTATGGGAGTGAAATGCCTCATCCTGGGAGCAGGTGCGGTGGAGGCGAAGGAATTGGGAATGGGGGTGGCATTTTTGCGGGAAGGTGGGTGGAAGGAGGTGTATTCTAGGTTGCTGTGGGAGTCAGTGGGCTTGAAATGGATATCGGTTTCTAGGTGGTTTCCAGAGATGGAGACAGAGAGGTCCAGGATGGAGAGGGAGGTGTTAGAGATGGTCCAGGTGAACTTAAGGTTGGGGTGGAAGGTGTTGGTGAAGTGGATGAACTGTTCGACCGCTTTGCAGAACACCTACACTCGGTTCGCACTAAACAACTGCACCTCCCAGTCGCGAACCATTTCAACTCCCCCTCCCATTCCACAGACGACATGTCCATCCTGGGCCTCCTGCAGTGCCACAACGATGCTACCTGAAAGCTGCAGGAGCAGCAACTCGTATTCCGCTTGGGAACCCTGCAGCCCAATGGTATCAATGTGGACTTCACAAGCTTCAACATTTCCCCTCCCCCTACCACATCCCAAAACCAGCCCAGCTCATCCCCGCCTCCCTAACCTGTCCTTCCTCCCATCTATCCCTTCCTCCTACCTCAAGCCCCACCCCCATCTCCTACCTACTAAACTCATCCCGCCCCCTTGACCTGTCCGTCATCCCTGGACTGACCTATCTCCTCCCTACCTCCCCACCTACACTCACCATTACTAGCTCCATCCCCGCCTCTTTGACCGAGCTGTCTCCTCTCCACCTATCTTCTCCTCTATCCATCTTCTATCTGCCTCCCCCTCTCTTCCTATTTATTTCAGATCCCCCTTCCCCTCCCCCATTTCTGAAGAAGGGTCTAGGCCCAAAACACCTTCTTGCTCCTCTGATGCTGCTCGGCCTGCTGTGTTCATCCAGCTCTACACCTTGTTATCTCAGATTCTCCAGCATCTGCAGTTCCTACTATCTCTAAAAGCTGGCTGTTATGTCTTTGTCAACTATCTGCACTTAGCTGTTTTCAGTTCCTATCTTTTTAGCTCCGCAATATTTTTCTCTTCAGATTCCACATGCCTTTTTAAAAGCCGTGATTGGCTCCGGTCCCACTACACAGTCAAACAGTACAGTCCAAATACCAACTATCACTGCATAAAAAGGTTTGCCCTCATGTCACTTTTGGTTCTTTTGTTATTCACCTTAAATAGCTGTCCTTAACCTTTCCACCAGTAGGGACAATTTCTCCTCATCTACTCCATTTAGATCTTTCATGATTTTGAATACTTCAATCAAAACCTTCTGACAAGAACAACCACATCTTTGCCATCCATGTTAATCGACCATCATTGGAATCATTCTCAGTCCATTAGCTAGTAAACAAAAGTTTTTGCATGATCATTTGGCAATATTCTCATACGTTTTATGTGTCAAGAGAAAAGTGAGTAGTAAGCTGATAGGAAGATATCTGCAATGAACGACTGTTATTGAATAGGCAGCTGGTGGTCCAATGGTGATACCCTACAGAGAATAGGGCTCAATCCTAATAACATTGAAAAATCCAAGATTTGTGATTATTCATTATGGACTGTCTGTCTCAGGAATTCACTTGCACCAGGAATGTAAACATGTCTGAAGGTAATAAGCTATCATTGTCACATAAACTTCCACAAATTCCCTTTTGCCAAGTCTTTCCATTTTCTCCACCTGGTTGCTAAAAGTTCATCTTTCCACTTCCTGCTTTGTTTTTCACTGTAGCAAAGGAAGTTATGAAACGATTATGGAGGGCAGGTCCTCCCAATATTCATAATGATGATAAAAGGGCCTTTAGTTACAACAAATAGATTTTTTTGTATTGATCTGAATGCTGACATTGCCTCCACTTCCATGGAAGACTCTCGCTTTCTATTCTAAGTACGAGAAAAGCAGTTTCTTTTTTCTGAATATAAAATGCCGGGTCTTAAACTGTGGTTCAGCCAGAAGCACTCTTGCCTCTGATTTAAAGGATTGTGGGCTTAAGTCTCGCTGCAGGATTTGACCATGAAAATCCAACACAGAATAAGTGCTGCAGTTTTATAGAAGAGATACTAAACCAAAACTCTGTCTGAACTTTTTGGTAGATGAAAAGATCCCATATCATTTTTTATAAAAAGAGATTTATCCCATGTGTTCTCGTTGATGTCTTTACCACAATAAGCATCATGAAGAAGTTGATTACCCTGTCTTTCTCATCTTGATGTTGATGGGAGCTTTCTGTGCACCAAGAGTGTGATGCATTTCCCACATTATCAACAGCGGCTACGCTTCAGAAGTACCTCATTGGCAGTAAGGGCTTTGACGTTAGGAGAGCTGTTGTGTAACTGCAAGTCTTTCTTCCCTTTTAAGAGACCCCAGACCCCAAATCAAATGATAAATGGTCTCACTGTCTCACCTGCGATTTCTGAGAAAATCAATTCAAAGATGAGCTTAAACGACAGGACCTTGATCAGAGGGGTCGCTGGGCTGAGGAGTAGCAGATGGAGTTTAATTCAGATAATTGTGAGGTCCTGTATGTTTAAAAGGCAAACAAGGGCAGGATGTATACACTTAATGGTAAGGTCCTAGAGAGTGTTGTGAACAGAGACCTTGGGTGCAGGCTCATTGTTCCTTGAAAGTGGAGTCGCAGATTGATAGGGTGGTTAAGAAGGCTGTTGGTACGCTTGCCTTTATTCAATCGTGCTTTGAGTTGGAGTTCATGTTGCGGCTGTACAGAACATTGGTTAGGCCACATTTGGAATAACATGTTCAATTCTGGTCTCCCTGCTATAGGAAAGATGTTATTAAACTTGAAAGGGTTCAAAAAAGATTTCCAAGGATGTTGCCAGGGTTGGAGGGTTTGAACAAAAGGGAGAGGCTGAATATTCTGGGGCTATTCTCCTAGGGGTATCAGAAGCTGAGGGACCTTATAGAAGTTTATAAAATCATGAGGGGCATGGATAAGGTGAACAGACAAGGTCCTTCCCCAGAGTCAGGGAGTCTAAAACTAGGAGGCATAGGTTTAACGTGAGAGAGGAAAGATTTAAAAGGGATCTAAGGGGCAATATTTTCATGCAGAGTGTGGTGCATGTATGGAGCGAGCTGCCAGAGGAAGTGATGGAGGCTGGTACAATTACAACATTTAAAGGCATCTGGATAGCTATATCAATGGGAAGGCATTAGAGGGATATGGGTCAAATGCTGGCAAATGGAACTAGATTTATTTAGGGTATCTGGTCAGCATGGATGAGGTGGACCGAAGGGTCTGTTTCCGTGCTGTACAGCTTTATGACTCAATGATGCTAAAATTGGCAGAATCGCTCTTCACTGACAGTCCCTTTTACTTACCTGGTTTTGAGAGGAGACGAGCTTGTTTATATCTATTGCTGTACTGGTTATTGGAAAAAGATTGCGAACGAAGATGGGCTGGAAATAGCAAATAAAAACACTAATCACCCAATTCTTCTTCTTCGCCAGCATAGATTTGAAATCGATGCTTAAACTGGCCATTTCTACTGTCATTAAGTAAATCATATTTAGAACATTAAGCAGAGCAGTTATTTGGAAAACACTATTTAGCTCAAGATACCCATTGCTCGGTTGAAGATTTCTTTCTAATGAATTGACATTTTGGATTTGAGCTACAAAAGACAAAAAGCCTCATTGAAATTTAACACTGTGTTCTCCACTCAGGAAATCCAGATCAAGAAGCCAGTTTTAAACTTTAAGAGTGAAATCAGGAAGTACATTTTCACAGAAGCGATAGTGGAACTCATGAACTTACCACCAAAAGACTGTGGACACCAACTGCAGGGAAATTTGCAAGACTCAGATCAGTAGATTTTTATTAAGTAAAGTTAACAGGGAATATATCGCAAATAAAGTTAGCTATACATCTGTTGCAATCTAGTTGAATAACAGAGCAGGCTGAATGGCTTATATCTGCTCCTGTGCCTTAAACATTGCAATTTCAACACTTCCAGAGTGCGAAAATTCTACCCACTTTCATGTCAGTTTCTTTCTTTATAAGTGCATTGCGTAAATTCTCAGAGACTGAAGTTGAGTACTCTGGTTGTAATAGCAACTGAAAATGTCTTCGTCCTTTACAGCCATTAAAAAAAACACTCTGTGCTTTGTAAAATGTTTGATTGTTAGCAGCTCTTGACACATTAGTATGTTTTAATGGTTTTGCAGAGTTGCTGCATTCAACTTCATGAACTAAACATATCACAAAGACATTATATAAGTGCAAGATTTTGTTTTGCTTTCTATAATTTCCTCTCGTGAGTATAATGACAGCCATTGACCATGAAAGACAGTGATGAGAACAAATGTTAACATGTCAAATCATGATCAAGACTTACCCCAACCCCACCCCTGTTACTCCCAGACCTAACTCAACCATGGGGCCAGTAACTAATAGGTTTCCGCAATGTTTCAAAAGAGAAAATTAGAAAGGCTTGCATATATAATGCTTTTAATGACTGCAGAACTTCCCAAAGCACTTAGCAGCTATTAAGTACTATGCAAGTTGTTGCCTGGTAGTACAAATTTCTCGAATTGCTGTAAAAAAAAACATGCTGTCAAATCCTTTCATCTTGCAGTCATCTGGACAGCATCACATGAATGTCACATCTCAAAGGGAACATCAAGAGGGTGCTGATGGTTTGTTATAGACTTGTGTAATAGTAATGGGCTGAACTAATTTGTCTCATGGATCTTTGCTTGCATACATATATGTATACCAACTGCCCACGATAAATGAAAGTGAGGTCCCTTTGTATAAAGGCTAAATTGCGTGGATGCTGAAAATTTGAGATAAAAACAGAAAGTGCTGGAGAAACTCAACAGGCTTGCCAGCTCCTGTGGAGAGAGAAAAACAAGGTTCAAGGTTCAAGTCCAATGACTCTTCTTCACAGCTGAACAGGGCTGGGAAATGATATTTTAATGTTATTATCAGTCGAGAAGGAGGAGCGAGTGTAACTGATGGTGAGGGTGCCCCAAGTCAAAGACAAAGAGAGTGTTAATGATAGTAAAGAAGTGATCTCGATGTAAAATAAGTCTTAATGATAACCATGGATGATCAAACCTGGGTTGGCTTTGGTAAGAGCAAACCCATGCAAACAGGACCCTGGGTACGGGAAAGGAGTGTAACGAAAGGGTTTGTGTTCTGAAAGGGTTGAAGTTAACATTGAGACCTGAAGGCTATAAAGTGCCTAAGTGAAAAAAGAAGTTCTGTTGTTGGGGGAGAGATAGTAGGAACTGTCGATGCTGGAGAATCTGAGGTAACAAGTTGTAGAGCTGGATGAACACAGCAGGCCAAGCAGCATCAGAGGAGCAGGAAAGCTGACATTTCGGTTTCTGAAGAAGGGTCCAGACCCGAAACATCAGCTTTCCTACTCCTCTGATGCTGCCTGGCCTGCTGTGTTCATCCAGCTCTACATCTTGCTGTCTCTCATTTCTGTTGTTGAGCTTTGCTGCTTTACTGCAGCAGGCCTAGCATACAAATGTGAGCATGGGAGTAAAAGGATGAATTGAAATGACAAGCAATTGGTAGTTTGGATCTTGGGCTGCAAGTCCATAGCTTCCTGAAAGTGGCAACACCAGTGAATTAGATGATAAAGAAGGGATACATCATCCTTGCCTTCATCGGTCAGGCACTGAATATAAAAGTCGGTGAGTCATGTTGCAACTGCTTAAGAATTTAGTTAGGCCATATTTGGAGTACTGTGTGCAGTTTTGGACACAACAGTGTAAGAAGAATGTGGATGCCTTCGAGACCGTTCAAAAGAGGTTTACCAGGATGTTGCCTGGACTGGATTGTATTAGCCAAAAGGAGAGGTTGGACAGACTTGGATTGTTTTTGCTAGAGTGTCAAAGGCTGAAGGGGTGGGGGTGACCTAATAGGAGTTGTGAGAAACATGGAGAGGATGGATAGTGGGAATCTTTTTCCCAGGTTGGGGGCATAGGTTTAAGGTGAGAGGGGAAAAGTTTTAAGGAGTTGTGCGAGGAATTTTTTTTACACAGAGGGTGTTACTTGCCTGGAATACAGTGCCAGGAAAGGTGGTAGATGCAGATATGATAGCAACGTTTAAGAGGCAATTAGACAAACACATGAATAGGCAGGGAATATTGGGATATGAACAATATGCAGGCAGATGGGATTACTTTAGAATGACATCATTGTCGGTTCAAACATGGTGGGCCTGTTCTTGTGCTGGCCTGTTCTATGTTCCATGTTCCACAAACAGTTTTGAGCAAATATTCCACCTAGTCAGTGAAGGATTCCTTCACTTTCGTGAGAAAACACAAGACTTATATATCGATAACAGAGCCATTTCCATGTGCTTGTTCGACATTGTTGGTCTATTCACAAAGGTGCCACATGAGGAAGCTATTAACATTTACACCAAATCACTACAGCATGGCAACCTAGATGTGCTGCCGTTGTCTGAAACTGTATTCATTAATCTAAGCATTTAGCACCTTGCGCAGTTGATTTCAGCTTTAACTATCAAATTGAAAGAGAAGGCATACAAAGTGGCCAAAAACAGCATGAAACTAGAAGATTGGGAAAACTTTAAAGGTCAACAGAAAGCCACAAAAAGAGCTATAAAGTAAGATAGAACATGAGAAAAAACTAGCACAGAATATAAAGACAGATGGCAACTGTTTCTATAATGTTTCTGAAAAAGAGTGGCTAAAGTAAATGTTGGCCCTTTAGAGGATGAAAACGGGAATTTAGTTATGGGATAGGATGAAATGGCCGAGACATTGAACAGGTATTTTGTATCGGTCTTCACAGTGGAGGACACTAATAACATGCCAGTAATTGACAAAGAGACAAAGGTAAGTGAGGACCTGGAAACAATCATTATTACGGAAGAGGTAGTGTTGGGCAAACTAATGGAGCTAATGATTGAAAAGTTTCCTGGCCCTGATGGAATGCATCCCAATGTACTAAAAGAGATGGCGGGAGAAATAGCAGGTGCACTGGCAGTAATTTTCCAAAATTCGCTGGACTCTGGGGCAGTCCCAGCAGATTGGAAAAGAGCAAATGTGACGCCACTGTTTAAGAAGGGAGGTAGACAAAAGATGGGGAATTATAGACCGGTCAGCTTAACCTCTGTAGTGGGGAAGGTGCTTGAGTCTATTATCAAGGAAGAAATAGCAAGGCATCTCGATAGAAATTGTCCAATTGGGCAGACGCAGCACAGGTTCATGAAGGGCAGGTCATGCTTGACAAATCTTTTGGAATTCTATGAAGACATTACGAGCAAGGTGGACAATGGGGACCCAGTGGATCTGGTGTACCTGGATTTCCAAAAGGCCTTCGACAAGGTGCCGCATAAGAGGCTGCTGCATAAGATAAGGATGCATGGCGTTAGGGGTAAAATATTAGCATGGATAGAGGATTGGTTAACTAACAGGAAGCAAAGAGTGGGGATAAATGAGTGCTATTCTGGCTGGCAATCAGTGACTAGTGGTGTGCCTCAGGGATCGGTGTTGGGACCACAATTATTTACAATTTATACTGATGATTTGGAGTTGGGGACCCTGTGTAGGGTATCAAAGTTTGCAGATGACACTAAGATGATTGGCAGAGCAAAGTGTGCAGAGGACTGTGAAACTTTGCAGAGGAACATAGATACATTGAGTGAGTGGGCAAAGGTCTGGCAGATGGAATACAATGTAAATAAAAGTGAAATCATACATTTTGGTAGGAGTAATAGTAAAAAGGATTATTACTTGAATGGTAAAAAGTTGCAGCATGCTGCTATGCAGAGGGACCTGGGTGTCCTTGTGCCTGAATCACAGAGCATTGGTCTGCAGGTACAACAAGTAATTAGGAAGGCAAATATCCTTCATTGCTAAAGGGATTGAGTTTAAAAGCAGAGAGGTTATGTTGCAGCTGTACAAGGTGCTGGTGAGGCCACACCTGGAGTACTGTGTGCAGTTTTGGTCTCCTTACTTGAGAAAGGATGTACTGGCACTGGAGGGGGTGCAGAAGAGGTTCACTAGGTTGATTCCGGAGTTAAGGGGGTTGGCTTATGAGGAGAGACTGAGTAGATTGGGATTATATTCATTGGAATTCAGACGATTGAGGGGGGATCTTATAGAAACATATAAAATTATGAAGGGAATAGATAAGATAGAAGAAAAGAGGATGATTCCACTGGCAGGTGAAGCTAGGACAAGAGGGCATAGCCTCAAGATTAGACGGAGCAGATATAGCACTGAATTGAGGAGGAACTTCTTCACCCAGAGGGTTGTTAATCTATGGAATTCCTTGCCCAGTGAAGTAGTTGACACTACTTCAGTAAACGTTTTTAAAGCTAAGGTAGTTTCTTTTTGAATAATAAAGGAATTAAGGGATACAGTGAGAGTGCGGGTGAGTGGATCTGAGTCCACAAAAAGACCAGCCATGATCTTATTGAATGGCGGAGCAGGCTCGAAGGGCCGGACGGCCTACTCCTGCTCCTAGTTCTTACGTTCTTATGTTCTTATGTTAGCAATACCATGCATACCAAATAACACCATCTGTTATGTTCTTACTTAAAGCAAAAGGTTAGGGGGTAGTCATTACCTAATGCAATCCCCCTTGTGTCTCCTTGACTAAACAGAGTTGATTTGCCTTGTTTGAATTTAAACAAAATCTCAGCATTTAAACTCCACAATGTTACACTCTCCATGGCAATGCCTCAACCAGAGCCCACTTGCCAACTAATAAGCACCCTCTTCCCAAGCAGTATGGATTATTGTTCGCATTGTGAATTGTTATTCTTGTGATTCTGTCCTGATGAGTGCACGATGAAAAGGTCTGCCAGCATGTCTCTTTTCTCAGCAATACTTTTAAAACGTAGTCTCTGTTGGAATGTAGGAAATGTCGCAGATATATATGATATTTTCTTAGCCAAGCATGTGACGTTTCTGCATACCTCCGTGACCAGATGATATTCAGTTTAGTGTTTCTTTTATCAGTAGTCACTCGTGCAGCAATTATATTTCCTAAACATCACTGCAAATAGAGGCACCAGTACATGATAGGCGGAAATCAATTCATCATAAAAGTCAACTGCAAAGTCGAGCAAGTCATTGACAGCACCGTCAAAGATTTTTCTGAAAACCTGAAAAAATGACCTGTAAGCGTTTCACACGCCATCCAGCTTCTTGTGAGATAAGACTCTTAGAATGATACAGCACAGGAGGACATACAGCCCTTTACACCTGTTTGGAGGAACTGTACAATTCCACCACTCTGCAAATCTTTCCTCATTGCCCTTCACAATTTTTCCCCTGAATTATGTATCCAATATTTGAAATTTTGAAAGATGTTGAACAGTATGCTTCCATCGCATTTTCGAACAGTGCATTCCAGATCACAGCAAGTCACATATTTTTTAAAAAATGTTTTTTCTCATTTCGGCTCTGCTTTGTTTACCAATGCCCTTTAAGAATTGGTTATATCAGGACTAAAATGCTCAAGTGTTTGGTCAAAGATTCATTTGTGCTTCTCAGGTTGGAGAATTGCCAGTAGAAGTGCTATTGTTCATCAATTGGTAGGTAGGAGCTTCTGTGGAGGCAGACTACTTGAGTCTCTGCAAGGGAAGTCAGTGGGCAGCTGACTGACCATGAAGAATCCTGCCATGCAGCTATGGTGAGTAGGATAAAGCAGTGGAAAGTGGAACTTTCATCTCTTAGAGGGGAGCAGGTTTCACCCTCGTGCCTGTTGGCTAATCAGATTGATTGGCATCTCCCATACTCCTGGCAGCACCAAGAACTGGTGGTTAGGAGGTTTCTTCTCCTAATAAAGATGGCTAATGAATCCCAGAAGTGGGGTAAGTCAAATGCAGGACAAATCAAACCCAGCCAATTTACTGCCCCATCAGTCTACTCTTGATCATCAGTAAAGTGATGGAAGGTGTCATCAACAATGTTGTCAAGTGGTACCTGCTCAGCAATAAGCTGCTGCTGTGTGAATAAGAAATGCAATGGGAAAAGAAACGCGGGAACAGGGAACTGAGTTAGATAGACAGCCATGTTCAGATTGAAGGTTGGACCGGCTCAAGGGCTGTTCCTGCTCCTATTTTGTGTGTTTCTATGATATTCTTTGAACACAAGATAAATCAAGTCTAATAACTCTGGGTACAGATTCATTCAAGTTAATGCCAATGTACAAATTGTCTATTGTCTAAACAAGACATTGATCAAAATAGAGGAAAGGCTTATATGTCCATCAAATGACAAGTCTCTTTATCCACAGAGGTCTGTACATCAACCAAATGCCATGCAAATAAAATGGAAATACCATTTTTGGTAATCTAATTTAACAGCAGCAGTGAAGTAATTATAGAAGAAAATGATCATGCAGTAACTGATGAACATTTTTCGTTACACCGCGTGTAATCTTCTTGCAAAATTGATTCATATAAGATTTTGGGCAGGTTTAAAAGAAGAAAAATTGAAGACAGCACTAAGCTGGCCATCTAACAACATAATAAGCTCACTCTTTAAAGTGGTGGCCCCACTAATTTCCAGCTCTGAGCTGGAGGTTATAATCTGCTATGCAAAAATGGTTGTATCGTGTTTGTAAGATTGCAATAAATACAATTGGAGTGAATTTCATTTCCATTGTGCTGCCTTGCCAGTGAGTGCCACTCCACTGGCTATACTGTTCAGGTAGCATGCTATTTTAACAGGGGCACCTGCATGTGCATCCTTTGTTTATTCTGCAAACAGCTGAGCTGGTGCAATCCTGATATCACTGAGACCTACAGATGTGATGCCCTGTTGCCCCTATTTGGCCAGCCCTGGTCCATTGTACCAATTTACACATCACTCACCGAAAACAAGGCATTCACCTCCAAGAGACCTCACTGCAGCATCACTTAAATACCGTTCACCCAATTCACAATTAAAGTCAAGAACTCTTACCACTACTGACTGTCTTGAAGTACTCTATCCATTTAATGCACCCAGCGTCTTGGTATGCATGTCTACTAGCCTTCATCCGAAGCTACCCAATGACTTTCCAATCTAAGTTTCCTATAGTCAGGCTGCTTTGTGACTGTGCCATCCAGTGAGCTGACAAATTAGCCAGTCTTTACTTCTGGCCTGGCTACAACCCACTTATGTCTGGTGATGTGCTATATGCTGATCCCAATGCTACTCTAACCTTCAGCTTACCTGCAGTTACGTTATCCTGGCTGGTATTTGTAAGTTTCAGATCAAATGGTGGCACCCTTTATCAGTGCTGTGCTCTTACCCTCTCAGCTCTTCCTAGGTTTGCTGTAGCTGGGCAGCTGGCAATTCTCAAATGTGTGAAAGCAGAACCTAAGAAGAGGAAGGTTGGGAGGCAAGATGTTAATGAGCACACCATCTGCGACTTGCTCATCATGCCAAATAGCAAGATGAGGGCAATCTGAGTGTTGAGAAGAGGCATGAGCTAGAAACATCCCAACATCCTTGGTGAAATCCAATTTCCTGCTTTCTGTCACAGCTGGTCACATGATGCACAGATCCAGCAATTCTGTGGAGAATCAGGAAATGCAGGTGCCCCTGTCTTGACTGGTTCTGCTCTAAATCCTTCAATCATATGCCACTTTGTCCTGCCAGCGAGTGGGAAGAATATCAATGATCATATAGCTCTGCGATTGGGTGATGTGTCTTCCATAGTTGAATAGCGAGAGTTATGCAAAGGTGGGAGTGAGACTTTTAGCAATATCACAGTAATCTTTGTGTAGATGGTATATCTGAACGTTAGGAATCTTGACTGTCAGACTCTGCTCATGGCTCAGTGATGAGTGCCTTGAGCAGCCTGAGAGTTTGGTGGTGTGATGGGTAGGAGATGCCATGTGAAGATGCTTGGCCAGCTGTTAGACGTCATGTGGCATTGATGCCAGGTCCTGAGGGCCCACCCTACTGGCCAACTCTGGCCATCTGTTTCCAATTTCTTCTGAGCTAGCTCTTGAGATGTTCCCTGTTCCCTGTGGAACCAAGATGTCCCACCTATTTATGAAGAGCTCCAGTACCATATCCACAATGCTAGAAACGCTCTGTGTCCTATTACCTTTGTTCAGACTTGCAGCAACATAATGTAGCAGCAGTGTCCTGCTTTTTAACATGGTTCCCTTTAAGGACAAGCTACCGTTAAGAACAGAAGTCAGGCTGCACTACATGCAATTAGTAACAACACGGTCAGGATCCCTGCAAAGGCATGAAGGTCACTGCCCTGTGCTGCAATTGTTGAAATGAGGTGGCAGCACCACCTTCACTGGAACTGACATGGACAGGTCTCAAAATGTCTGATCAATAGTGCTTTCCAATTTATAGGCCTGTCTTTTTCCACATTTACTTCCTGTGGTTTGATCCCATCTGTTAAGAATCAGTAATAGTGTTAAGGGTTACGGGGAGAATGCAGGAGAATGGGGTTAAGAACCCTATCAGCCATGATAGAAGAGCAAAGCAGACTCAATAGGTTTAATGGCCTAATTCTGCTCCTATATCTTACGATGTTAGCGACTATCAATATATTTTTCCAATGCTGGAGTTTAAATGACTAAGCTCTTGATTTTTTTTTGTAAGGAGTGCACAATTAACTGCTTTGGCTTTGACGGCAATTTTCAGTATGACTCACCTATCAAGTAAACCTGATCCCCTGGAGGAGATAACAACCACCTCCTGACAACCAACTCTGTTTTTGCCACAACAAACCTTAATGGATTTCTTGTTATCAGTTCAATTCCTATGCAAAAAACGTAAAACAAAAAAGCAACAGGACATGCAACGCAAAGTGTCCTCCTTTGTATGCTCATGTACTGAATTTGGATTATGTGTCACGGTGGCTCCAGTTGGTAGCTTTAGAAAGCCATATTTTATCATCTGGCTACAGCTCCAGTACACTGTGCCGTACCTTTAGAAGTACAGTGCTTTGGGTGAATTGCTAAATCAACGTTCTGCTTAACTGTTTCGCTGGATTTCTCGGGGATCATGATTCTGATATGGGTGAGCTGGGTGGGATGGGGGAAAGGAGAAAAGAGCAACAGGTAAACAATCCGACAAAAACCCCATTACTGGGACTTAAAAATCCAAAACAAATGGAACAGGATCTATGTGTAAACTGTATTCCAACCCGGCATCATGCCCTCACCCAGCTTGCCATCTCTGGGCTCATAACCAGAGTAATTTAATGCTGAAAGATAATGAGATACTTTGACACTGTAGAAGTTAGAAAGTGCTTTCTCTGCCATGTGCATGAGTAACCAAATGACATAGCTCTGAAATATTAGACTAAAAAAACAGAAGGAGAGTTTTTTCTTATGATCTGAAAGCACTTGAAAAGATGGTGGTAGCAAATTCAGTTGTAAATTTCAGGAGGGATTTAGAAACATACTGAAAAGGGAAGAATATGGGGAAAATACAAGTGCGTGAGGTAATTGGATAGTTCTTTCAAATAACCTGGAAAGACATGATGGACCAAATGGCTTCCATCTGTGCTGCATACTTCTATGATGCGTGTTAAGATTCCAGATCAGATTCCCAGTAATATCTATATGTTTCTTCACTTTTATTCCAGAGTGCTTTTATTTTGAAGGTGGATGACTACAGAAAAAAAGCAGTCCTGTAGACTTAAACTCACTGACTGTTTGGTAAAGTCCTGTGCAAAGCCAATGGAACGTCATACTTGTAAAGAGTCAGGGAACTTTCAAACAGGGAGAGGCTTAACAAGAAGAGATAACATGGGGGGCCATCCTCTTGGCAGGAAGTCACCTCTTGTTGGTACATCTGTTTTGTCCTCCAGGAATAATTGGATCCAGAATTGGTCAAAATATGGAGACGGAAAGAGGTAGTCTTAATGATGATATGAACATTAGTTCGGAGACTCATCTCGGCATGAAATGTAACACCCAGGTTGCAAACAGATTGACTTAATCTTGGAGTGTTGCAAGGGATAGAGATGGGGATTGTAGCAAGGGAGCAGAGTTTGGAGTGAGAACTGAAAATAATAGCTTGAGCTTTTCTGTAAACTAATGGTGGTGATATGTGTGTCCAATATTAGATGTCAGACAGAATTCGATATAACTTAGAAACAGTGGAGGAGTTGAGAGAGATTGTGGTGTGTGTTATTTTGTAAAGGCGAAACTAACTGTATTTTTCAGATGGCAACACTGAAGGGCAACATGTCATTGAGAAATGGAAGGGGACTACAAAAAGTTTCTTGACAGACTCTACAGGTAATGGAGAGGAGCATAAAGCAATGAGTCATTGTAAGGGATTGGAACAAGGTGTTGGAGTGTGCTGTGGTCAACCGTGCCAAAAACTAGAGATGGGTCAAAAAGGGTATCAGAGATAAAAGGTACTGCAGATGCTGGAGAATCCGAGATAACAAGCGTGGGGCTGGATGAACACAGCAGGTCAAGCAGCATCATAAGAGCAGGAAAACTTGACGTTTCGGGCCTAGACCCTTCATCAGAAATGGGGGAGGGGAAGAGGGTTCTGAAATAAATAGGGAGAGAGGGGGAGGCGGATAGAGGATGGATAGAGGAGAGGCCGAAGAGATTATGAGAGAGTTGCTGCTTGACCTGCTGTGTTCATCCAGCCCCATGCTTGTTATCTCGGATTCTCCAGCATCTGCAGTACCTTTTATCTCTGATACAATTTTAACCCCACTGCGAAGCCTCTTCTAAGGATGCCTACCCTGAAGAAGTTACCCTCCTCCCTCCGGACAAACCTCAGGGAATCTCTCTCCCACTGCAACTCTCTCATAATCTCTCTTCAGCCTCTCCTCTATCCATCCTCTATCCGCCTCCTCCTCTCTCCCTATTTATTTCAGAACCCTCTTCCCCGCCCCCATTTCTGATGAAGGGTCTAGGCCCGAAACGTCAAGTTTTCCTGCTCCTATGATGCTGCTTGACCTGCTGTGTTCATCCAGCCCCATGCTTGTTATCTCGGATTCTCCAGCATCTGCAGTACCTTTTATCTCTGATCCTAAATATGTAGATGAGAATACTACAAAGACCACAGCTTCAGGAGCAGCCACTTTAAACATCAAATGAAAGGGGATAACTGTCTTTCACTTTGAGTAATGATAACCAGTTCAAAAGGAATCACAACAAAGGAATTTCAATCAACTTACAAAAACAAAAGTTTCGAGATTGACCTCTCAACTGCCAAAGCCACCACGACAGGTTCCATCCAGTAACAGCAGCAGTGTCTTCATATCTGCTCTTCATGCAGATGATTCAGAAACTGATCTTCTTTTGCTTTGGACTCACCTCTTATTTCAGAGTGTATGTATGTGCATTACTATCCTGTCTTGTATTTTGTAATTGATAAATCACTTTTTTTGTTTATTCAAGAAAGTCTAGTTAAATTGGTTCCTTTTTAAAACAAAAGTTCATTTAGGCCTGGGAGAAAGGTACTAACAAGGGAAGCAATGCTTTTTAAATTAAGCTTCCTTCAAGCAACGAAGGGAAAGTGAATAGCCAAGGGGAGCTAGTTCATTCCTCCTCATCTGGGAGATTAAAAATGGGTGTATTCTGTCTCGGAGTGTCAGAAATAGCTAAATCTCATCCAGGATCTGATTGTAACAAGAGCATGTAAAAAAATTAAAAGACAAGTTCCAAAGATTTTGCTATTCTTATCTAATGAAAATTGTCTAATTTTCCCCACTGCTGACTCTGGATCACAGAGAGAATGTGACTGAGATATCACGTACTTGATATAAAAATGACAACCACAAAGGATAGAAACACACCAATGCCTGACCTGGTCCCATTTTAACACTGAACTTAGAATCCCTACAGTGTGGAAGCAGCCCATTTGGCCCATCAAGTCCACACTGACCCCCCCAAAGAGCATCCCACCCAGGCCCATTTGCTTACCTTACCCCTGTAACCCTGCATTTCCCATGGCTAACCCACCTAGCCTGCACGTCCCTGGACAATATGGCCAATCTACCTAACCTGCATATCTTTGGACTGTGGGAAGAAGCCAGAGCACCCAGCAGAAACACTTACACAGTGGCAAAATGCAAACACCACACAAACAGTCACCCAAGGGTGGAATCGAATTTAAGTCCCTAGTCCTGTGAGGCAGCAGTACGAACCACTGAGCCACAGTGCAACCTTCTTTGTGGAAATGTGTTGGAAGATCCCTTCAGTGTGTGTGGTGGGGGTGGGTGGGATGCAAAATATTTGTAAAGGAGATATGTGAATAGTCTGCTACTCGTAAATGAAGAGTTGACATTGTATTTTCTGCTCACCTGCTAGAAATATGGAGTTGTATTTCTGTTTTCTCTCAGATTGGGAGAGGAGAATGCTTTCATTTTCATTTCCCTTTAATAATTACATTGCACCATCTTTGTCCAGGCCACCAACACAGTGACATTCCAGAAATGGTTCTCAGAATTGAAATGCTTGTTCCTAACTAAGAAGGTCTGTATTTTGATATCCTGCTTCTCTTGGCTTGGAAAACACGTTCATCTATTCCTCTTGGAGTTTTTCTGATGGAATTATTTGGGTTAATTAAGAAATTATTGTTCGATGACATTGTGACTGTAGTCAATGTGTCAAGTAACATTATTCCATTCATTTCCGATAGCAGTTTTTTTAAGAGTTGTCTGACTACTCGCTTTGAATATGTAGTAGGTAACAACCAGAAATTTATTGGTAGATGCTCCTAATTGATTGCCAGAAATGACTGGAATTTCACTTGGTACAAATTCCTGATTGCCTTACTGGACAATATACTTGTTGAAAATAGGGGCAAGTTCTATTGTGAGCTTCCTGAACTATTACCAGGATAAAATTGTTTCTCTCAAGGGACTCCAGGAAGGGTCTTGAATATTTTAATATGCAGTGAGTTGGAGCAAATCTGCCTTCTAAACAGGTATTTCAGGGCTTCTGCCTCTGAAACATCCCTGCAGACCAGAATTGCTAGCTTTGGCTGCGCTAATGATCCAAGGACGTATGATGGAGATTTTGCTAGCAGAGATGTTACTCCCTACACTGGGACCAGCAGAAATGAAATAGGCACAAGCTCAGAGCAACTCATCACCTCATTCTCCTCTCCTTCACCACTTCCTCCTGCACTAGCTTCTCCCCAACCCCATATTTTTCCCCACTTACACTTCCTCTCAACTCCCTTTATTCTGCCTTTGTCTCTTACATCCCTTCAGGTTTAAATAAAAATAAATTAAGTTGAATATTCTACCTTGTTTTCAATGGGACTGAAATGCAGCAGCATTTATAAATGATATATCCACACTTCAGGTACAGAACAATTACTTTCACCCATGATTGCTGTGATTCCAGTCCAGTCAGTTTTGTCTATCCCTGTTCCCCAAACCGGAATCACCCCTTTTCTAATTTTTCATGCTTCGTTGAGAAAAGAAATAACATACGTTCACTTAGATGCCTTATAAATATCTACAGTCGATAGCAATCAAACATCCCAAATGCTCACTCTCTTCATGCACCAATACCACCTGTAAATTATTCTTTTCCAATTGGAAACATCCTGATTATAAACCTTCAGTTCATCAAAATAAATGGGTCATAGAAGGAATGGATCCATCTTTTGGATAGCTCTGGAAGTTGACCAGGAAGTTGAAACTACACAATAAAAAATTCATGTCACAATTATGTACAACTAGAAAATGTGCCTTTTTTATGGAAGTGTGCATTGTTGAACATAAAAAGATAGGTCCCAAATTGTGGCATAGAATATTAACCATAGTCATCTGAAAGCATTCATCCAAAATAACTTTCTCTACTAACCTAATGGAGTGTTTAACCCTTTCTAAATCAATGTGTTAAATGCAGCACTAGGATAGCAGGGACAGCATATTCCAAAGAACGTAAGTATTTCTGTGTTAGATTATTTACAAGACGTTAATTTGTCAACTGCTTCTGAGATTTTAACGTTTCATCCTAACGAGAGCAAGATAATGATGGGAATGTAGAAGGAATCATTTGTCTCTTGTGGGGAAGTTGGGTAAAGTACGTGTGGATTGGGAGGAAGCAAATTAGAATTTGGTGTTTGTAAAATGCCAAGGGGGAAAGCATTGTGTGGTCCCTTTAAGTGATGTGATTTTTAATGTTTAGAGATCTGAAATGGATGTGCTGTGAGCAGCAGCTTGAAAGTTTGCAAGTACACAGAGAGCACCCAAATTTAAATACGTGTAGCTGGCCAAGCAGCAGTTTTTATCAAGACAACAAGTTTTGAATTTGGCCAATCAATTTGAACCAGGCACTTAGATTTCAAAAACCAATGAAATTTAAATCTGATGGTTTTGACAACATAGGATCAATCCTATCGTAAAAAATGTTGATATGTCATCAAGGGTATAAAAGAAGGGGGCAGTTGGACAAAACCCCAGAGAATTAATTGCTATCTGCCAGAGCTAACAGCCCATAGCTCTCAAGAGAGAACTGTTGGCTGTCACAGCCTCTGCTATGTCTTAGAGAAAGGACCATCTAAATAACAAACACACACAGCACAACTAGTAAATATTCCTGACAGAAGAATTGGCAGAGAAGGCACAGAACATTCTGGAGGAAACGTAACCTGACTGTAATTTCAAGAGACTAAATTCTACCTTTTTGATAAGTGGGACTTGTATTTATTGGAACAGCACACTATTAGAATCTTGTTTTATTCGGGAATAGTTAATAGTTAGAAGGGATTTATTCAGTTTGTTAATAGTTAATTTAATTTGCTCACTGGTAGCATTCGAGAAATAAATTGTTAATTGTTGATTATAAATTGAGTGTCAGGGATTTATTTTATTTAACCACTACAAGTTGCTGAAAGGCAGATCACACCACTTTTCACACCCCTTTTACAGATTATATGGCAAGGTGCTCCTATTTGCGTGTTTCACTTTTAGTCCTCAGAGTGGATGGGAGGGTGTCAACCGTCACTTTATAACATCTATCTCCTGCCCTACTTATGTTGGAAAATGGTAGCAATTTCTTCATCCAAAACCATATTACACACTGCCTGCCTGACCCAATAGTTAAGGAGATCTTGATGTGTACACCTCAAACCATGTGAAATATACAGAATGGAGCTTTTACTGATTGTAGGCCTCTGATCTGAACCTGGTTGGCTACCCTATTCAAGAAGTGCTTTCATAATGTCTATGGTTCTGCATTTTGAAAGACTTGGAGGAGATAGCACTAACACTCCTACTGACTGCGCAAAAAACATTATCTGATCCATAATTGGGTTTTCCTCCCCACAAGACCATAAAAAATAAGAATAGGAGTATGTCCTCAAACCTATTCTGCAATTCAGTACATTCATCGTTTATCTAACACTCCTGACGTCTACTTTTGTACATTTTCCTTTAACCTTTGATTCCCTTACTGATCAAGAATCTATCTATCTATCTATCTTGGCCTTAAATATATACGAGGATCTAACCCCACATCACTCAGCATGAGGAGTCCCATAAAGTCACAACCGTCTGAAAGAAGAAATTCCTTCTCATCTCAGTCTTAAATTGGTGCTGCTTAATTATGAGATTATGCTCTCTGGTCTGAGACTCTCACATGAAGTGAAACACTCTCTCAGCATTTACCCTGTCAAGCCCCTTAAGAATCCTACATGTTTCAATGAAATCACTTCATAGTGCGTAGATTCTCAACCTGTTTAGTCTTTGCTCATTTGACAATTCCCCATATTGGAAATAATTCTAGTGAACCTTCTCTGAACTGCCTCCAATGAAATATCTTTCCTTAAATAAAGGGACCAAACTGCTCAGAGTTCTCCAGATCTGATCTCACCAGCACTTTTATACTCCAACCATCTTGAAATAAGGGCCAACATTCTTTTAAGAAATCAAAAAGCACTGTGGGCTCTGGAAATCAGAAACACAAACAGAAATTGCTGGAAAAGAACTCAGCAGGTCTGGCACACCTGTGTATAGAAAGCAGAGTTAACATCTTGGGTCTAGCGACGCCTCTTCAGAACAAATATGAAGTCCAATTATAACGCATCTACTGGTTCCCCCTTATCCAGTCTGTTTGAGACTTTGTCAAAAAACTCTAATAAATTAGTCACACATGATTTCCCTTTCACGACTCGATGTGATAAACTTATTATTTTCCAAATGTTCTACGTTATTTGCTCAATAATTGACTCCAATATTTTCCCAACAATAGATGTTCGGCAAACAGAGTATATTTAGCCACTTTTCTCCCCAGTTCCTTTTTGAATAAGGGTGTTACTAACAAATTTTCCAATACTCTGATATCTCTCCAGAATCCAAGGATTTTTGGAAAATTACAACCAATTTACCCAAGCCTTTAAGGATTCTAGGATGCAACCATCAAGATTAGGGGACTCATCTGCATTTAGCCCCATTAATTTGTTTTGTACTACTCCTCTAGTGATGATGATGGTCGTTAGTTCCTCTCCCATAGTATTAATGGAATGTTCATGGTATTTTCCACCATAAAGACTGATACAAAAAATATCAATTTAACACTTTGTTCCCTGTAATTATTTCCCAGATTTATTTTCTAAGGGGCCTATATTCACTTTGACTTCTCTATTACTTTTGACACATTTAAAGAAAGTCTATTATCAGTTTTTATATTCCTTACTAGTTTGCCCACATTGTTCATTTTCTCTGCCTTCATTATCGTTTTAGTCCTCCTTTGCTGGATTCTGAATTTAGCCCTGTCTTTGAGGCTATTACTGAATTTTATCTCTTTATATGCTTTTTCTTTCAAATTACGTCTCTCATTAACTGATTTGGTTAGCCGTGGTTAGTTCATCCCTACCCTAGAGTCCTTCCTCCTTACTGGAATATACTTTTGCTGGGAGTCATGAGTCACCTCCTTAAATATTTACCACTGCTTACTTCCTATCTTTCCTGCTAATCTATCCATCCAGCCCACTACAACTAGCTCTATCCTCATTTCATCGTAGATCCCCTTATTTAAGTTAAACAAAGTTGTTTCCGACCTATGTTTCTCACTCTCAAACTGAATATTAAGTTCTATTATGTTATGATCACTATTTCCTAAGGGATCGTTTACTCTGTGGTCATTCATTAAATCGGTTTCATTACCCTTTACCAGACCAAAGTTAGCTTGTTCAATGGTTGGCTCAACAACATATTGCTCTAGGAAACTATCCCAAACCCATTTAAATTATGGGTTTCCAGTTTAATCCTGCAGAATACAGATTTCCCACACTCCCTTCCCAGATCAGTGTGCTGTCTGTCAGCATCCACCAAGCACTAATAATTTGCTGAAATCCAGCTTTAAAAATCATTCTGGTCAACTACCTGCTCCATGGGGCTAGTTGGACAATTACTTTGTCCATCACCCTGTAGGCACTGAGATCATTTGTATGTCAGAGGGCAGCTTCTTGAGTACATAAAGCAAAACTGCTCACCTTGTGGCAGTTTCTCAACTTTAAGAATGACTATCTTCTTTCTCATTAACTTTTGTCCAAATATTTCTACTGACACCAGATTTTTTTTTTGTTTAAAGTAAATGTGAAACAAAAACAGAGGAAATAGGACCAAGAGTATACCATACAGCTCATTGATCCAGCTCTGCCATTTGATATGACCATGACCGATTTTGGATTTCAATCTCACTTTTCCACTGTCTCCCCATATCTCTCAATCGTCCGAGAGATTAGCAATCTACCCATCCTAACCATGTATAGATCCAGAGATACACAGTCCTGTGAGGTAGAGAATTCAAAAGATTTACAACCCTTTAAATGTAGGAATTTCTCCCCATCACAGTCCTAAAGAGCCCTGAGCTTGAAGCTGTGATCCATGTCTTTGAGGGCTTTTAAGTGCAGTGGTATGGTCCCTGCCTCTAGAACCCAGGCAGTGTAGGTTCAAGTCCCACCTAGCTTGGTTGTGTGGCATAGCATGTCCAAACAGATCAATTAAAGTAACTACTGTGCATACCTTAAGGCTCTGCTCAGATGATCATTAAAGGTTTTGGTTTTATGAGAACATCTGTAACAAATGTATGAGGTGATGATAAATCAAATATTGGAAATTATGTTGCTGAGGATTGGTACTAATCCATGAAAGGCAGTATTATAATTAAAACTCACATCAATTAAATATATTGAAACATTAAATATGTTTTGAACATCTGGGGGCAGGTAGATATACGTAAACATTCTTCATTACTTTCTATTGTAAGTAGAGTTGAAATGCAAAGCAGGTCAAATGATAGTTGCTGCATTCTTAGGGAGCCAGGTTATGTCACCAAGATGCAGAGCTCCTTGACGTTCAGACTTTCTTGCTTGCTGAAATGTATTTCTTTCTCTTCAGCTGAAATTTTCAATGGAATTCCTGCCTGAAGTAAGGCTTTCAATTTAGATCCCGGGGGTGGTAGGACTGTCAGATCATCAAAACCTGTTGAGACATCCCAAAACACCTTGCAGCCAATGAAGTAATTCTTGAAGTGTAGACAATGTTATAATGGTGGAAGTATGCTGCCAATGTACTCAGCAAACTCTGGTTTAATAATGATGAGATTATCTGTTTTGGTGGTATCAGTTGAAGAATGAATATTTGTCAGGGCACTGGGAAAATTATCCTTCTCTTTTTTTTGAAAGGATTTCATGGGATCTTCTACACACATCTGAGAGGGGAGATGGGGGTGCTGGATCTTATGTACCCATGTAGAATGTGTTTTTAGCTAGGAGGTACATAAGTTAGGTCAAGTGTCTACTCTCAAGCTCACTGCTGTAATACACTGGGTCAGTAGCAGCTGAAATCAACAGTCCACCAGGCAGTATGTTATTGATGTATATACTAATATAAGTCAATTGTTAACAGGTCTACTGCCCTGAATAACATGCTGCCCACACCATAATACAGTTGGCATGGACTGTCAAGCAGAACTGGGCAGACCGTTTTTAAAAGCCAACATGAACAAAGGTGAGAAAGAATGGGAAGTAGCATTTTATTCGGAGTGTGCCCTGCATGAAAAGGAGACAACTCTCAAAATGCCCTTCCCTTTACTTCTACACCACCTGCACAACTAGAACCTGATCCTTCCCCACGCACAAGGATTAGTAAACTGATAATGTAGGTTTACCGTATGAATTGAAAGCCTTCTCCACTAATACATTTATCGGGATTTAACTACAGCATGTCTAGTTCTTAACTAGATTGGCTAGCAGATTCTGAGGGGGGAGTGTTGGTAGGGTGGAGAATGTCCTGCATAAACCTATTCACTGTCACACCTATGGAGTGCCAGGGAAACGTCACACAGAGAGACTTAAAAGGAAAGGATGATGACGGTCTGACTATACCCCTCAGCTATGTGCTGTGGATTATGTCCAAAACTGTGGACATGTGTGTATCTTTCTCTTATGGGATCATATAAAAAAGGTTACAGGTCAACAACAACTCCTGGTCTATAGTGTTAGTAGACTAATGGGTTAATGTTAACTCGTGTGCTATGAGGGCCGCCGCTTGTGGACAGCCGTTAGACATCCCAGTGCTGCAGGTAAAAGAAAGGCTTTTCTTCACTCCATCAGTGAATTCACCAGCCAAAGGGAAATGGGATGAAAGCTTATCAGCTAACTGCAGAGCCAAGAATCTTGAAATTAATTGCTTAGTGAACAAGGTCAGTGTTACTTATATTATCTAACATAATGGACACAATGTTACTCTGTTCACTCTTCATGGAACTCAGAGACTGATTTCCCTATCTTTTCTCAATTCAGATTTCTAATCTGCGTGCATGAGTGTTGTGTTTTTATTATCCTTTCTTGCATTTCATAGCTAATAAATTTATCCTTCCTTTAACTCAAGAAAGCATAATTTATTTGAATCATTTAAAAACATAAATGCATTTGGATTGGGCAAAAGTATCCATGAGGGAGGCGATCTTTGCTTAAATTCACCTATCTATAACAAAGGGGTTGTAGTAAGAGGAGACCTTGTTCATTGCTACTCAACCAAGCATAGCTATTTGGGTGATCCAATCAGCATCACAACAAATTAAGGATTCTCACCTGGCGACCAATCATAATAATCAGAACTGCTCAATAAAGTGCAAAGCAATGTTTTTAAGCTTGAAGAAATATAGATGTAGAATATAATCAAAAAGAAAGTTGCAACAGGGTACAGCAACTCAGCCATTTAACCCTCTGTTGGCTCAAGTCAACCCATTCAGTCTCCACATTATATCAAAGACGTTCTCTTTAATCCTGTTTTCCCTTCAACAAATGAAGACTATTTCAATTGCTTTCATTGTTTGCTCTCTTCGAATATGAACCTTTGATTGAGTAGCATAGAAAGAACATTTGCCCTGAATATTGCCCTTACATTGTTGCTTTAAATCCACTAGTATAAAGCATTTATCATAATGTTAAATTTTTTATGAAATTTGAGAACTGGCGCAGAACCTCCCCAAAGGATTGAAATTGTATTGTGCAGAGTATGCAGAATATTAAATTATTTGTATGAATTCTGTTACCCAATTTTTTATTGATATGTCACACAATTACTTTAAGGGTGTTAGTTACTCATGAAAATAAAGGTAAGACTAATTTTATCCTAATTTGTCAAAAGCATATTACAGTTATCAAACTTGCCTAATAGATTGCTGGGTGATCAAGTGGTAGAGGAATTATTATTAGTCAGGATAGCAGGATTCCTATAAATTGTAACCTTTAAAAAATATCACTTAGAAAACAAATAAAATGTCTGGCTTCTTTGACGCAGGCAATTGCAGTTATTATTTGAGCAAACAGAGATAAATTGCGCTTTCACAATCCTGACAATTCATTTTCTACTTTACATCACTTTGCCATCCAAAAGCATTGAGAATTATTGATGCATGTTGGATCACAAAAGTGCCTATTAATGTTAAAAGCTGCAAGAGATGCTTAATGCTCAATTGTTTAAACCACCAGATGGAATTTGAATGGATACACAATACCAACAGCAGCCGATTGTTTGCCGCAAGTTAGAACAACCTAAAATAAAACGCATTATGCAGAAACTTTGGAGCCGAGGGAAGTCCATTCAGCCCTTTAGGACTGAGCTTCTATACTTTAAATTGCAGCTGTTAATAAACTCAGAAGCCACTCTATTTCTACTGATCTTCAATTTTTAATATTATGATTTTAGGTTAATGAAACAATTAAAAAGGTTCCTTTATATATATTTTTCCAATAAAAGCATGATGGCCTTTGTGCATAAGGGGAATCCGCATACTGTTTCAAAAGCAGGTTCCAGTAATCTTCTTGCCGTGTATATCCAACTGATGTTACATTTGAATAGACAATTGTTTCTTCCCTCTTGAGGAATTGTGTATGACATTGAATTGTTTTGCAGAGAAGTTTTCCCACATTATTGTCAAGAGAATGAAGCCAGAATCATGGTGTCTGCATGGTGTAGGTTGGATGTTTCATTTAATAGGCCAAAAAGCCATTACTTACACCTATCAAGGCGTTACTTGGCCATGCAAGGACTTGAGCAGATGTGGACTGTTCAGTTTATCTGGTACCATAGCATCAGTTTCCTCTATGCTTTTTAAAAAATATAAACAACACTGCATGTCATAGATAATCCTTTGATTTTTGAAATCAATTTCCAATTGAAAGCATTTCCTGCATCACTTTGGATATCAAATGCATGAAACAAGCAGACATCCTCTTTTTTGTTCGCTATTTGCACTTTATATATTTGGGTGTTCTTGAGCTTACATTTTATGAATGTAAAATGCAGATATAAAATCAAAAGTTACTAAATAATGTAATAAAGATTTATAATATATTATTATTATTTGGGAACTTGGGCTATAAATAGTGGTAAATATGATTTGCAGCCTCCGGACCATTACGGCTAGAAAGAGATCTTAAGTTACTTTATCAATCCCAGTAGACTGGCTTGAAAATGCCTGGCGATTGTTTTTACATTTCAGTGAGTTAGCTTGTCTATTGAGAAACCTTAATAGAGAGAGTCACATCTGGTGAATCTGTAGGAAGCCACTGAAAGGAAATGCTTGCAACTTCATCATTGAGCGAGAAGCTAAAGAGTGAAATTAAGAGTGATACTTCAGTTGGATTTGTAGCGATGATATCTCTTGCTTTGGGACTATGGACTGAAAATAAGAAAAATAGATGCATGTAATAAAGGGAGAGTGTAAAAGGAGTTATTGGCAGGTTGAAAAAATAGCAAAACTAACTGATATAGAGTTATAGAGTCATAGAGGTCTACAGCAAGGAAACAGGCCCTTTGGCCCAACTTGCCCATGCCACCCAGTTTTTACAATTTAAACTAGTCCATTTGCCTGTATTTGGTCCATATCCCTCCATACATATCCTATCCATCTACCTGTCTAAATACTTCTTAAATGACAAAATTGTACTCACCTCCACTACCACCCCTGGCAGCCTATTCCAGACACTCACCAGGCTCTGTGTGAAAAATTTTGCCCCCTGACTCTTTTGCATCTCTCCACTCTCATTTTAAACCATGCCTTCTAGTTTTAGATGGCCCTACCCTGGGGAAAAGCTGTCGGCTACCTACATTAGCTATGCCTCTCATGATTTTATATACCTCAATAAAGTCACCCCTCAGTCTCTTGTGCATGTTTTTGTCAATCCCAACAACCGAGCTGCTGTTTCCAGAAAAAAAAAACACGGCTTCTGGTAATCCCCACTTTGACTTTCAATGGAAAGAAACCCAGGACTGATTGTGACCACCCCTGACTGTCTCTGTGAGACAGTCCTGACTGATAAAGGCCCCAATTCATATCTGTGCAGCTCACTGCATCACTTACAGTGGATCCCCAGACGAGTTGCAATGGAGCTGCAGCACTGACTGTGGTCCAATCTGTGAAGACACTGAAAGAGATTGACTGACTGTGTCCAAGTGCCCAACCTTCTTCCCAACAAACTTAAAGGAGGTGACCAAGATTACCAGGGCTGTCCTTACTCAGTGTGCCCTGTATGTGACTCGAGTCCACAGAAATATATTTGATCCTTAACTACCCTCAAAAACAACCTAGCAAGCTCTCAGTAGATGGAATTTAGAGATGAGCAATAAATTCTTCCTTCAAATTCTTCCTTCTCTGCAGTGTCCACTTCCTGTGAACGAATAAAAAGAAACTTTAAACAATACTATTATTTTGTTCCTAATAAATAATAACTGAAATACAATTCATGAATATAGTTGTCTTCTATATACCATTACATTAATTGGCATGACATAATACTTATAAAATATTTTCATGTAAAGTTTACTCCAAAATGCTGGAGAGTACACCAGACATAGACTCAACAACGTATCTATTCTAGAAGAGCATATGTCTGCCTTTTTGCATGATAATATAACCCCTTTATGTCCCATACATTGCTTCGAAAATTGGACAAACATTTTAGAATCAGCTTGGTGCCCAGGTCCAGGCATGACTATCCACAATAGAAACCAAGGAGTAGAAGTTTGAAATCAATAGAGGTGAAACTCAGGTGGCCTGTGTCTCCGAGCATCCTCAGCATCTGCTGTATGCTCAGGTTGTAAGTTGGAAACCTACTCCTTTTAATGAGTTTTTCTTAAGAGGGGGTCATAGGCAAGTTGACAAATAGGCAAGTCTTCCTATGCTGCATCACTTTATGAATATATGGTACATCCCTACCTGCAATTTGTTCCTTCATATGCGTTAGTAAAAGGTTGGTCAGTGGTAATTAGTACTACCTCAATCAATTATGATTCATTACGAACATACTATTCTCATGAGCTATAAAGGCTAATGGGTGTGAATTGACGTGAAGCTTGATTTAATTACATGTTTAATTATAAGATAGAAACATCTTGCATCCATAAATTATTTGCCTGCCATATTCAGTCTATGAAGAAGCCCTCCTGTGATCATATATGTTCATAAAGTTGGACTTATCTCATGGGGACGGTGGATATGATTAATTAAATGATTGAAATTGCATTCTCTCAGGCATGCACACTAACACACACAGCCCTGCCAATATATCCAATCACTTTTAATGTCTGGCCTGTATGCTGACTCCTGACAGGAAAACATACAGACTTGTGCATATAAAGACACAAACGGTTATTACAATCTCAGACTTGTGCAGAACTTGGAAAAATTGCTGTTGTCTAATATTGCAAGCTCTGCTTTTGAGTTTGAACCTAGTTGGTCCTGAGGAGCAGATATGATTTACAAAAATTGGAAGAAGCAGTGCTGGCAGAAGAGGATTAGAGTCGGTATTGGTACAAGTGTGGGAAACAAGGATTATAGATCCGGTCCCAGGAACGATTAATTTATCAAGGTTTTTTGGCTGGCTTAGAACTAAGGGATGATTTTCTACACATTATGAAAATAAGCTTAAAAAATGCAGAATGTTTCGAAAACATACTGTTGGCATTTGTTAGCTAAAGGAGCACATTCCCATTATGGATATAATTCATCATCAAACTTGTCATCAACTTTAAGACATATCTTCTTCTCCAATCACAGTTGACTCTTAAATAGAGACAACGACTTACATTTCCCACCATACATTTTATATAAGCTCAACAAGTCATTTTCTGTAATGAGTGGTGTATCACAGGGCCTCAGTTTGGAATAACTTTTGTCAATGATCTGAAAGAAAGAACCTACAGAATGATAGTTAAACTTCCTGATTACATAAAGGTCAATAGGAAAGCAAGTTGTGAAAAGGTCACAAGGAGGCTACAAAGATATATAGATGAGTTAAATGAGTGTACAAAGATCTAATAAATGGAGCATGATACAGGAAAATATGAAATTGTCCATTTTAGCAGGAAGAGTGAAAAAGGAAGCACGTTATCTAAATGGTGAGAGATTGCAGATCTCTGAGATGTAGAGGGGTCTGGTGCCCTGGTGTAGGAATCACAAAAGGTTAGTTTGCAAGTACAGAAAGTAACGAGGGAATCTAACACAATGGTATCATTTATTGTGAGAATTCAGTATAAAAGTGGGCCCACATGTGGTGCACTGGAAGTATCCCTACTCCTGGACCAGGAAGCCAGGGTTCAGAGGTGAGTAAAAATATCTATGAACAGGTTGATGAGAAAAATAGGTTGGGTATAAAAGTGGGGAGGTTATGTTTCAATTGTAGAAGGGCATTGGTGCAACCACTTGTGCATTACTATGCACAGTATTGGTCTTCTTAATTAAGGAAGGATGTTACTGTGTTGGAAGTGGTTCATTGAAAGTTTGCCATGCTAGTATCAGGAGGGACTTATGAGGAAATGTTGGGCAGACTAGGCTTGTATTCACCATAATTTAGAAGATAAACAGGCAACTTGATTGAAACAACATTCTGAGAGTGGATGTGGAGAGAACATTTCTTCTTATGGGGGCAATCTAGAACTCGGAGTCATTGTTTAAAAATAAGGGATCATCCATTTAACATAGAGATGAGGCAAAATTGTTTGTCTCAGAGTATTGCGAGGCAATGAACATTTGTTCCTGAAAGTACTTTCCAGATCATAGTAGCTTACTGAATAATAAAAAAAACTCATCTGCTCCCTGATTTTATCGCCAATTACCTTGAACATCGGTCCTCTGATAACTCTCTGGAAACAATACCTCTTTATTTATTGTATCAAATATTTTTGTTAGTTTTAACAGTTCTATTGTATCTCTTCTTAAACCTGCAAGGACAATAACTCAGATTCTCTAGCCTTTCGACATACAAAAGCTGAATGGTCTCTATATAAATCTCCTCTGCACCCATCTCCAAGGCTTTGACATCATCTCAAAATATACAGCCCAGAATTGGACACAATACTCTAGTTGAGGCCTGACTGATGTGTGTTTTGCCTCCAGCAGGGTTTCTTTACCTGATGTGGCGACAGTTACGTCATCCCTCATAACGTAAGAAACTAGGAAGTATCATTGTATTTAAAAATCCAACAGCTATTTATCACAACTCAATAATGTATAAATGTATTGCACTCATAGATGCATCAATATCTGGGTTGACTAAGCTACTTAGTTACAAAGCATAGCAAACATCCATCAGAATGTCAACCTTCAAGTAGCATGATTTAGCATAGAGTCAGAGACTTTAACATCCTCACATCACATGCTGTCTTACAGTGATGATTATTATACACATATCTCTTAATGGTAGACTGACAGATCAACTATGAGACAAGCAACACTGACCAATGTATTTCAACATTTGTACAAATGCTGCACCACCAAGTTGAACATTTTACAGAAAAAAAAACAGATGTTGCTGGAAAAGCTCAGCAGGTCTGGCAGCATCTGTGCAGAGAAATCAGAGTTAATGTTCCGGGGCGAATGACTGTTTGGTATCTGAGCTGAGAGGGAGTTAAGGAGGTAACCATGCCGTTGCTTTCTCTGAAATATCTATGCTTTCTTCCGCTGAGGTGGAGGAAGTCATGCCTCTTTGGCCACCCTCTTGACTATGGCCATCATGGACATCCTGCTAGTATCTGGAGGAGTCAAAAAAAGAGAATGCTTTCTGAACAAGGTGGAGAATCTGTGACTTGTTAATATTACATTGACAGTCAGGATAATGGGAAAGCAGCACAACGATGAACAATACATTTTACTCAGTTGTCAGACTCAGTCTCAGTTTTCTACTCATGTCAGAAAACTATGGAGGTTTCTGCAGGATCGATCCCAAATTTCATCTGTCAAGGACAAGAACCTCTCCTTGGAGGGGCACAGAGGATGAATATCTGGTCCCCGAACACCCATCCTGGGTCTTCCAGCCTGAATATGGGCCATTATTGCAGTGCGAGAAAGGGAGGGACTGAGTGAGGTGAAAATGAGTGGCATAACTGTCAATGGTGGTACTAGTAGGGCAAAGGTGGTGAGGCATCCCAAATAAGAAAGTGGGCAGTGCAAAGGCCATGTGATGTTAGTGGTACATCCTCTTGGGAGATGAGAACGAGTGTGGGAAGATGTTGCATACAATAATGAGAGTGGTAGAGCATGAGCCATGTGGGGAGATCTGTACATTAGAACCAATAGAGTGAGTGTGACATACCAGAGAGAAGCTGTTGGTGCTTACTCTGGCAGGGCAGAGAAAGTATTTGACCTCCTTTCAGCATTGTTGCATGTTCTACTGGACCAGGACACTGCATTAACCCAGTTTGCAACCTCAGAGCAGGCTGGCAGGATCTGGTGACATGGCCTCCTCTGCTAGTCCTGGGATGAAGGCGTCACTCCATTGTACCACCCACTCCTTCAGAACTACAACTTGGTTCTGAAGCTTGGGGCATTAATTTCCCCCGATTGAACGTTTCCATACGTGAACGATGGGTCCAGGTTGCCAGCGCTTCACCAGGTGCACAATAGCCTTTTAAAGATGACGCTAGTGCCAGGGATATCCTGGCAATAGTACATACCTTTGGTTCCAGCAAGTGGGAGAATCAGGCTAGCACTGAATGGCAGGCACACAATAGCTAATGAGGACAGTGTAGGATGATTATGTGGGAAAAGCTTGCTAGGCCATGTGATCCTGGGGATGGTGAAGTGGGCATATGAAAAGAGGTTTTGGAGTCTGGTTCTGTACTCGACGGAGTTTAAAAGGGCGAGGGGGTTTGTGAACAAAACTTACAGAAGACTGAGAGGCCCAGATAGAGTTGATATAGAGTGGGTATTTCCACTAGTAGGAGAGACTAGGACTGGGAGGCACAGCCTCAGGGTGAAGGAATGGCCCTTTAGAATTGAGATGAGGAAGAATTTCTTCAGCCAAAGGGTGATGAATCTGTGGAACTCGTTGCCACTGAAGGCAGTGGAGACCAAGGTATTTAGTGCATTTAACACCAAGATAGACAGGTTTTGATTGGTAAGGGGATCAACGGTTACAGGGAGAAGACAGGAGAATGGGATTGAGAAACATACTAACCACGATTGAATGCTGGAGCAGACTTGATGGGCAGATGGCCTTACTCTGGTCCTATTTCTTATGGTCTTGTGGTGGAGAGAAACGTGATGAAGATGACATTTAACCGATTTCTGGTAAGATTCAATGATACTGAAATACCTTCCAGCTGTGTTTGCCATCTAAATGTGTAACCAAAATATTTCAATCTATTTTTACTCCAGCAACATCAACAAGTGCTGAATATTTACAAGCAGGAATGGCTTGAAAGCATACGAAGGTCTAAAACGTTAAATTTATTGTCTGCTTGATTGGGTTGTCAACTATTTCATACATGCACACTGGACAACAAAGAGTTGTGTTTACTATAACTAGTGCTGTAGTGGTTTCAATTCTGTATTGGAAAAGCCCAGTCAGTATTGGTTTCTAATAAGGACCAACATGTAGGAATGTTACAGTGAACATTTCGTAAATATAAGTCAGGTAGATCTAAACAAGATGACTGCGTCTGTTTGTATGTCAACACTGATGAACTGATGAGTGGAAACCGTACTTTTATTTGCAAAATAATTTAAGGTTGATAAGAACAATGGGCAAATGCTGAACAGGATCAGCTTAGTTATTTTATGGCTTTTGGATGCAAATGTATTGTGTTGACTCAGTTGAAACTTGAATAATCTTTTGTTTTGTCAACAGCTACATTTTATGCTGGTATGAACAGATCAATTATCCAGAATGAATGATAATGAGCCACCAGTGCTGTTTTACGAACTATTTGAAGACCTGTGTAAGTTTGTCCACGTTATCTCAGGAACAAGTTGACGGGGTCTGAAATGCGTTCATGCACGGGGGTGTGTGTTCCAGGGAGGCCAAGCCTAAAATGGCCCAAATCAATGTAAATCACTTTGATATTTCTTGAGTTAGTGAAATGTACTGGATTTATTTTGGCTATAGGCTGAAAATAGATGCTGAATGGCTGTTGTGATGATAAAGTACGCCTGTTGGGCAGTCTGATTTTAGCACTCAATTTTGAATATAATTGGTGATAACTGTAATTTGGGCTTGCCTGGAGGGGCTAACCAGAAATCTGTTGACTCCGCCCAATCATGTTATGATTTTCTAAGCGTCCTGTTGTTGCTTGTAGCTGCTCCTGACAGGAGATCTCATGTCACAGTACCATCCTCTTTTTTTACTCACTTATGGTATGTGGGCATCACTGGCTGGCCAGCATTTATTGCCTGTCCCTATTTGCCTTTGAGGAAGTGGTGGCTTTCTTCCCTTTCATATTGCCAGCACTAAAGCTAGCCGTCACAAATTACAGAGCTCAGGTGTTGTTCTTAGCTGTCTTCAAGCTGCTTATTCAGGCTAAAGCCTAATAGTATCCTAGTGCAACCAACTTGATCTTCAAATGCAATATGCAATCCATTACGCAAGATCATTTGCTTCCAAATACTCAACATCAAATGCCAGATCTTATAATTCACCCTGCTATTAGATAATAGGTAAGTAATGCTATGACCAGACCCCAGACGAGGTTCCCTGATTCATTACAATTGCATACGGGATGTCCCAAACTGTTAAGCTCTCAGGCGAGAAGCGTTGAACTGGGTCTTCTTCTTTATTTGCCCATCTCCTCAGTTGGTTGCAACAAGGCTAAGTTAAAAATCATTCCTTTCTCTTGTGGCTAATCTTCTCCCAGGCTGCAAGAACTTATGTTTAAGAGAGCCAGTTTACAAATCCTAAACACGAGAAGAGCAAGTAAATAGACAAGAAATATGAAGTGAGTCTAAAATGTTAAAAGTGAAAGAAAAGGTTATACAGATCAGTCACTGGGTTGTTCATGAAGACCATATTAGATGACATTGTGGCCATTATTGACAGTGTTGTCATTGGCAATTGAACAGAGATGCTTTGTTTTGCAGGCTGATGAAAGTTCCTTTGTCCTGATTCTTTTTTGAACTGGTTGGCAGTGCTCAGAGTGAGCGACAGCCTTTACTTTGCAACAAGGCAATCAGGAGATAGTTCTTTGACTGTACCCTTTGCAGTACACTGCACTCTAACACAGGCTGGTACACATGAGAGTATGCGGTCCCACTAGTCCACTCCAGTAGAGTAGAAACTGGCCTTTGAACCCCCATCCTTGTGTTTCTTTTTCAAAGGGAAAAACACAAAATATTTCCACATTTTGGGACACAATCCATATGTAATTGCCGGCAGTCAGACAGGGAGTCATCTGCTCCTTGTAACTGGCTTGCACAGCTCTGAAAGAAACACACATCAATTATCATTGCTCACAAGATCTGCAGTATGTACCACAAGAAACCTTGCTTAGAAAAAAAAAAGGCTCATCCAAAAAGTCCCTGAAGATAGAAGATCTTTTGTAACTGTATACTGTGACAAGGATAACAACTAAATTCTTTTTATGCCTCTCCCACACATTGCTTTTCATGTGTCATCAAAGTATGTTGACATACTTACTTCGCAGCTGTTTAATGGATCCCTGCTGAATTCTTTGAGCAATTTGGCAGATAGAAATGATTGAAAGAAACTGTAGTTCAGTTATTTAATATACCTCGCCTACAGTCGCCCACACATCTTCCATCAATTCCTTATACAATACACAAGGTATAATCGATGGTTAACATGCAATTGTTAAATGTCCTGTAGGCTGAATGTGAGAACACTTCAACACTCTTTGTCAATTGACATTCACTCTATAGTGTATTATAAAAATGAGTTCAACCTACCAATGAAGGCATTGATGATTATTGTGATGTGTGTGTTTTATGTTTGTTTTCCCTCTATTTTGTCCGGCAAATATATAGAAAGAAATTACTAAGGTGATATCAAAAATGACAGATTATATTTATCAAGCAATGTTGTGCAGGCTGGAGTTCTTTTCTTGAGCAAAGGCTGACCTATTGGAAGTTCTTAAAATTATGAAAGGATTTGATGAAGTAATCATGGTGTTTCCATGTGTGCAGGCTACTCATATGATAAATATGAGACAGACATTAACAAATCCAGAGAATTCAGGAGCAAGACTTATACACCAAGAATGATCAGAATGTGGAACTTGCTCATGAAATGTTGAAGTGAATTAGCAGAGAATACTTTAGGGGGAACCTGGATAAACATACGGGTGGCATAGTGGCTCAGTGGTTAGCTACCTCACAGCAGCAGGGACCCGGGTTCGACTCCAGCCTTGAATGATTGTCTGGATTTTGCACATTGTCTGCACGGATCTCCTTCCATAGTTCAAAGATGTGTAGATTAGGTAGACTGGCCATGCTAAATTGCCCATAGTGTCCAAGGATGTGCAGGCTAGGTGTATTAACCATGGGAAATGCAGGGTTATAGGGTTAAGGTGGGGTTTAGGTCTGGGTGGGATTCTCTTTGGAGGGTTGGTGTGGACTCGATGGGCTAAATGACCTGATTCTACACTGTAGGGATTTTATGATCTGAGGGAGAACCCAACAGAAAGATACAGTAATAAGGTTAGATGAAGAAGCAGTGGGTACAGCAACTCATTGCGGGCCAAATAGTCAATTTATTGTGCATTTATATAATTTAGTCTGTTTTACGTCTACGGAATTCTACTTCACTCACTGGAGAGGTTTTACACACTTGTATGTATTCTGTGAGATAGAGCCGCATTTTGGAACTTGGATGGGAAGTTCAGACCCTCCGCAGGAGATTCTTTCCGTACATTTTGCTGATGTGTTACAGTGCACTCAGGGAGTCCAAATTGCTATAGCAGCATGCACCTTCAAATGCATGTTTACTCTGAAGCTACAGATGCTGAAGGTAGAGGCTCCAATTCTCTTTCCATCTCGTGGTTGACCAGCAATCTCTTACATTCGTATTGTCTGCCATGAATGTGTGTTGAGAGAACTTACACTTTTTTTATTTTCAAAAATATGCTTTATTCATAGAAATATCTTAATATGTACACATAGTCACAAACACAGTGCAGTTCTGACTGTAGCATATCATGGAAACATACAAATATTGGAGTTTGATTCTATCCAAGCAAACCAAAGGCATCTCTTACTTGTACAAAATTATTTTTACATGTATTTGAGGCACCGGGAGGTCCAATAACTGAATGGAACCCAATTTAACTTTGGCAGAAAGACCTCAGACAGTGATCTTTCTCCATTGCGCCTTGGCATAGCTTTAGCGTGTCCCTCAGCACTTAGACCTGATCCCCGGAATGTGCCAGTCTGCAACATTCAGTTGGGGTCAACTCCTTGTTCTGGAAGACCAACAAGTTTTGGGCAGACCAAAGAATGTCTTTCACCGAGTTGATGGTCCTCCAGGCGCAGTCGATGTTTATGTTGGTGCACGTCCTGGGGAACAGACCGTGAAGCAAAGAGTTCTTTGTCACGGAGCTGCTTGGGACCAACCTCGACAAACACCGTTGCACCTTAACTAGACTTCCTTTGCAAAGGCACATTATGTACAGGTTTGAACTCACCCTGTTTGGCCTCATTATCAGCACATCTTCCTTGGCCCTGAAAGTTCTGGGGTGGGATTTGAATGGGTAGATTCTGGCTCAGGGTAGCTGTGCTTTGTGCCATAAGTTTGCTTATTTTCCTGGGCTTCAGAGCCTGCTGACCTTCCACCTACATCTTCTATATATGCCTAGAGTGTACAACATACCATACTGCAGATACAATATAATAAAATCTACCTATATGGATAATGCAAATATTTTTGAGGGTAGAAGAGAAACCTAATTAATATTCAGCCGATACTGCAATATTAAGTAACTCAATTGGCACGGCTTAAGCTCCAATAATACTGGAACCTCCGATTTCATGCTGGTACATGTACTTTCAGTTTGTTACGAGCAGAGCCTTAGTTATCCTGGCAGACTGTCAGGTGCAGGCTGACAGCTGGAATTCTTAGCTCTTTCGCAAGCAGGAGAGGGAGTGACTCTCAAAACATTTGAAACAATCCTGCATCAGTTTGGGAACTGTCCTGGGGCCTCAGGTGGATTGGTTGAACAATTTAAATGAAACCTGTTTTGACAGCATGCTTAGTTAAAACACAATTGAAGTGAATTTGAGATGACGCGAAGTACCTTCCCCCAGGGAGTGCGGCATCCTGGACTCAAGTTCCAACTTGACTCAGGTGGATGGGTGGTGTCATTTTACCAGGTCCTGCAATTTCAGACTGGGAAACTTTAATTCTCAGTGACACCACATAAGAACTGTAGACAATGAACACAACTTTTCAGCCATTCATTTTGCCGGTCATGTCAGTGTTCTGTTTACCGCTGTGATACGGAAGTGGCCAAATAACGTGCTCCCACACAGCTGTTTTACTGATATGTTCTCAGGAAGTATACTTTAGTACTTTCAGACTTGAAGTACTGGCGGACTCACAAATACCATTGAAGCAAGGGCACCACTTATTGCTCTCTCCAGCCACTCCACAATGAGTTTACCAATGGATAATTATTTGATGCAGGGCAGGGAAGAGATTCTTTCTATTCCTATCCTGCAGGATTTGAACAATCTGAATAACTGATGACCATTCTGCCATTTTTTTCAGTCTTTCGCCAAGAGTGCACCTGTCACAACATCGATTTTATTAATGATATTAAATTTTATGTCGCTATGTATGTCAATATGGAAGCCTGCTCTCCTGCCTACTTAGCTCTGAATATAGACCTTATACAAACGTACAAATAAAGAGCATTCAGCTGCTCGAACTGCTCCACCATTCAATATGATCATGACTGGTCTGATTGTAAACTCATTTCTGCCTACCCCTGATAACCTTTCACTCCCTTGCCTAACAAGAATCTATCTACGTGTGTCTTAATAATATTCAGAAGCTCTAGATCTGCTGCTTTTTCAGAAAGACAGTGCCAAAGACTCTCAAACCTTAGAGACAGAGAAAAAAAGTCACCTCATCCCTGCTCCAAATGAGTGATCGCTATTTTTGAATAGTGATAATGAAAATACTTTCGGCAACAAAATCATTTGTTATAAATGAGAAGGAGAAGGGCACTGAATGTGAGAGATAGTGAAAACAAATTGGTAAACTAAATGGGAAGATGGAGATAAAGAGAACAAAAGGGACAATGAGGGATAACGATATAGAAATTATAAGGATGCAGATACAAAGGAGAAACAAGGGAAAAGGATAGAGAGGTAAGAGTTAGAGTGTCAAATAATTGAGAGAGAAAGAGCAGGAGGGGAGGAAAAGATAAAAGAGTTATTTAAAATAGGAATCTGAAGCGAATAGAAACAAAGCAAGTAGACTTTGGTTTGAATTTCAGGATTAAATACAATGGGCTTGTCGTAACTTGAGCTACAGATTTCTCAAATATTTTTTGGACTGGAAATTGCTGCAAAATATCTCCCTAAATGGCTCAGTGTCAAATATTTAAATAAAAGCAAAATACTGTGGATGCTGCATTTTTCAAGTGCTGTGTCTGCTACAAAGACCCATCGTGAGCAAAAAATGGAGTTCACATTCGTGGCCAGAATTCCAACATATTGGATAAAACCTGAAGACAATTTGCCATTTCCTACATCTAACTCAGATGTTGGTCTCTTATCAAAGGCAAATAGAGGCCAGTGCTGTGCTAATTTCAGGTCCTCTCTGCTGACAGAAAAGCTTTTCCTAACTGATCATTAATGGAGCCTGTAGCAATACCACCCTGTCCTCATCACTTTTCCCACCACCACCTCCCCTTTTCACCACCTGATCACCCTGCGCAAGTGTTTGCAGATACTTCTTTTCCTTCAATTTTAGCTTCTTGTACATTTTCCAGTTTTAATCGCTCAACGGTGTGGAATTGCCCTTCAATTACAATCCTAAACTCTGAGATTACCTCCCTAAACCTTTCCACCTCTTTTCCCTTGCATTCTCCTTCAGGTTAAATCTAAGGGACAGAAGGCTTAGAGGAGATGTGAGGAAAAAATTTTCACCTAGCAGGTGGTGGGAACCTGGGACTCACTGCCTATAGGGTGGTAGGATCAGAAACCCTCATAACATTTAAGAGGTATTTAGATGTGCCCTTGTGGCGCCAAAACACACAAGGCTATGGACCAATTGCTGGAAACTAGGATTAGAATAGTTAGATGATTGTTTTTGGCCAGCGTAGATGCGATGGGCCAAAAGGACCGTTTTGCTGTAAATCTCTATGACTCTATGATCCTCCTGAACACATATCTCTTCTACTAAGCTTTCGGTCGCCTGGCCAAAATATCTGCTTAAGTGGTTCATTATCAAGTGTTTAAATAAAAGCAAAATACTGTGGATGCAGGAAATTCCAAATGAAAACCAAAAGTGCAGGAGAAACACAGCAGGTCTGGGAGTATCTGTAGAGAGAGAAAAACAGTTAATATTTCGAGTATAGTCCGACTTTCCTTCAGAATTTCACTCTTTTGGCACCTTGGGATATATTCTGACATTAAAGACACCATGTAAGTTCCAACTGTTGTTACCTTTCAAGACACTTGTCCAAAACAGCATGAATTATAAATGCATTTTCCACAGGCATGACCAGAAATGTCCCAGTGTCACAGATATTCCTGTCTCAAAAACCATTGCAATCTGGAAATACAGGATGTGAAGGATTGATGGGTTGCTAATTGCTCTATTTAAAAGCTAACAACTTTAATTTCAAAGCAGTCAATTCAGAAATATGAGTAAGATATTGAACTGAATTTGATGATATTTTGGCTAAGGATATTTTTGTCATGTTTTATGAAGGTTGCCCTCCACATTCCCCCTATAGAGTTTTCCCACATGAGTATCCCAACTTCACCTTATTAATTACCATACTCTGTCCCCGTGGCACCCCTCTTTCTTGGTGCTAGCTAGATTCTCCCACTCATTGTAGACAGAGGTACTCACCACTGCCGGGAGATCCCAGAATACCAGGGCTGGCTTTAAAAAGGCCAATGTGCACCCAATCAACAATTGTCAATCCAGAGCTCTGCTACAAAGTTTGTGACATTTGACCTGGACTTGGCAAATAAAGGGAAATTGGTGCCTGCTTTGCAGGGAGGGGCCTGGAGGCCCTGATGAACAAAGTGGCAAAGGAGGGACATCCTCTCTCAGCAGTATTGGCAGAAGCGGACACATTACCAGACACTGCTAGGCCGGCTCAAGGCTACCAGCCAAATGGAAGAATATCTAGCAGACTATGGACAAGGTACATAATCTTCTCTGCAGTGCCAGGGTAAGTGTCACCATCTTCTCTCTGCTACCACACTTTTTCTGGCACAACACCCACCTCCCACCAAAGCTCATGGTCAACACTCTCATTATCCTTCATTTGGTCTTCCCTTCACAACCCACCCCCCTCCAACATGACTGGTCTGACATGGTCTCCGCGTTGCCTATTCACTCACTCAGGGCACCTCACCACCTTTCCTGCAGCTACACCACAGCTGTGCCACCTACTTGCTCAATCCCTTCCTTTCTCGTGTTCCAGGTGAAAGCAGCCCATGGTGCAGCAGAATGAGTCAGGATGGGTGGTGAACGTTTCTTACTACCTACAAATAGAAGATCCTAAATGTAGCAACTCCAGACACCCAATTAGCTAGGCCTGGACTGTTATTGGATGCAGCCTGTGATTTACTGTGCTGGGTCTCCTTGACTGATAAGATGTCTTCCTGGATTTTACCGAAGACTACTCCACTTAGACCTTGAAATTTGCTATTAAAGTGCAGTGTGTGTTTTCCTCATAAGCAGTTATCACGTGGTACGACTGTGAGATTGAAGTAGCAATGTGCTTTGTAGCAAAAGCCCTTTGACTGGTAACTGCCTGGCTTTGTGTCTGCACTAAGCTGCAAGGCAATACAGCCAGTACTATGAGTATCCCAATGGGGGCTGAGGGGCCAAAGCACTAAAGCATAAGGCAAGGCAAAGATGCTGTGAGCATTGAAATAGTTACTAAAAGAAAAACCACTGATAGGGATCTCTGAGATGCACCCTGATCTAATCTGTAAACTGGGTGCCTTGTCCACTTGCTCAAACTTTCCTTGTAACAGCATTGCATTGGGTGGTTCTGGTGCATCCAAAGTTTAGCCTTAAAGTGTGCAAGAGTGCTGTAAGTGGATTAGGAATGTCCCATGATGGTGTAAAGAGGCTGGCAAGAGGCAGATGCCAGTGTATCTTGATGTGGCATTCGTGTGGTTGCTGCCCTGGAACATACCCTGAAATGTTAGTGCCTGATGTCCAAGGTGGACATCTGTAGGAAGGAGATTATTAAGCTGGAGAGGGTTCAGAAAAGATTGGGCAAGATGTTACCGGGAATGGAAGGTGTGAGTTATGGGGAGAGACTGGAACATTTTTCCACTGGAGAGAAAGAAGTTGATAAATTCATGAGGGGTATATATATGGTGAATGGCAGGTGCTTTTGCCCTATGGTGGGGAATTTCAAGAGTAGAGGGCATATTTTTAAGGTGAGAGGAGAAAGATTTAAAAAGGACATGAGGGGTGATATTTTTACACAGAGAGTGGTTCATATGTGGAATGAACTTCCAGAAGAAGTGATGGATGCAGGTATGGTTACAACTATTAAAAGACATTTGAATAATTACATGAATAAGAAAGGTTTGGAGGATATGGGCCAAGCATAGGCAGGTGGGAACAGTTTAGTTTGGGATTATAGTCGGCATAGATTAGTTGCACCAATAGGTCTGTTTCTATGCTGTATGGCACTATGACTCTATGGAGGTCTGAAGGAACAAGTAGCTGCTGGAGTTGCCACGTACCCACTCTGACTTTCCTGTGTGGAATTCTCAGTATCTAGTTTTTATCCAATGCACAGTAGATTAAAAATCTGCATATTGATGATGTGACATTCATTGTTAGAGAAGGTGATAACGAGCAAAAACCCCACTAGTGAGCATCTCATCGTGTGCTCACCACACCCTCAACTCTATTGGAAAATGCAACTTGTTCTTCAGACTGTGAGAAAGGCATTACTTGACTTCTCATCTGATTCTCCCAGATTCCTCACTGTAGCCACCTCATTCTGATTCTGCCCAAATCATCAAAATCTCAGATCTGAAATGTGAGGGAACTTGGTCCCGTACTTGTGTTCTCTGTTCCAAATATTTTACTGGGTTCCTCCTAATGTCCAACAGTTAACCAGAGAGGTCAAAGAAGTCCTGGAAATCTCCGCCATAATTTGGTTTGGCAAATCTTAGGGCTGATTCTTCTGGTTTTTTGGCTAAATATGGGCTGTTTCTTGGAGGAATACTCGCCATGAGATCCAGTGAGATTTCTCACCAAATCTTACTAAACTCAGCTTATTAACCACCTCGCCCAACCCTATGGCATCCCTCACATCTAATTCTATCCTCATCGTATCATGTTCTATTCTCAGAACAATTTAAGGCTCGGTGGATATCTGCCAAAAGACTGGCATGACTTGCATCGTTAAATGAACACAGCAGGTCAAGCAGCGTCATAGGAGCAGGAAAGCTTGATGTTTCAGGCCTAGACCCTTCATCAGAAAATTAATTTTCTGATGAAGGGTCTAGGCCCGAAATTAATTTTCTGATGAAGGGTCTAGGCCCGAAACGTCAAGCTTTCCTGCTCCTATGATGCTGCTGGGCCTGCTGTGGTCATCCAGCCCCACGCCTTGTTATCTCGGATTCTCCAGCATCTGCAGTACCTTTTATCTCTTGCATCGTTAAATGTTGCATTTTTCCCAGACAGACATTGGCACTATGGTGTTGCCCAATACTGGCAATGGCATGGCACAGTAGCCACAAAGCTACACTGCTCATGGCACAGAGCCAACATAGCTGACACTCCCTTGCAGAAACAATGCCAATCTCTCACCCTGGGCACTGCTTAACCTCCAGGCCACACAGTTTTCTTGCCCCTAGTTACATCTCATCTGAACACCCTCTTGAAAGTCACTGCCATCTTTGTCTCCAGTGCCCACTGGAGATGCACATCCTATCATCACCCAATCACTGATTGGGTGTTCCTGGTCAGCATATGTATCATTTAAACTTATTGATGTTAGCATCTGCATTAATGAGATGACAATATTGTTTTGATCACCACCAACGACATGCTGCATTTCACCTTTGACTAATATAAGCACAATCACTTTGCATGGATTGTATATGTGCAAAGAAATAATTGCAAATGAATTGTAGCTGGAGTTTCAAAACAAGTGCTTCATGGATTTACCCCTTCAGGTCTAACATCCAGCAGATGGGAATGCCAAGTTTTTGCCTAGGAAAGTGACACTGGCGCCACCCACTCTGGCATTTTTTCAGTTGCAAAGCACTTCTAGAAAAAGGCAAATGATGGCAGAGAATGCTGCTCACGGTGGATACTGTGAACATTGGGCCCCGTCTGCTCCCCATGTACTCCCCAGAGCCTCCATGTCCCCTTCTACCTAATACTACCTCAACAGACCCTCCGCATTGAACTTTGCTTCTATTATCCCCCAAACCCCATAATTTCACCTTAATAATGCCAACTCTACTCCTCTGTCTGTGACACTCCCCCTCCCACCATAGAGGCCAGAAATGTCACTATAAATGACCCTTCTTCCTTTAGTATACAATACCCTCCAATCCTGTTCTGCATACACGTGCCCCCATACATATTGAGATCTATCTCCGTACTCTTGGTTCCAACTCCCCAAAATCTCTGCTTCTCCTTCCCACCACCCACCCACCTCCAAAGCCTTTACTCCCCAGCCTTTTTTGGCAGTGACCCCTCTTTGCCTCTACAGGACCCTCTTATGGGATTCCAACCTCTGACAGCCTTCAACGAGTGACTAACCAGACCCCTAACCACAGTCTTTGCAGCATGTCAACTGACAATATGTGATTCCTCTGACCAGTTGCTGCTGGTGTTACAGGACGGACCATTAGCCATTCCCCGAATTGCTGTTGGACAGGTTTTGATGCCCTGTTTGTCAACATCCCATGCAGACAGCTGACTGTGGTCCAGCACTTGGACTTTGTACAGGCTGTATCCCTGACTGACAGGACCAGGACCAATTAAATAAATATGCAGTTTGTTTGCTGTGCAACCAGCTGGCAACTCGGTGTGCCATACATCAAGATGCCCCTCCCCCACACAGATACTGATTGACAATCACAAAAAGCAATCTGTTTGTGTGCCTGTGCAAACGAGTCTGTCAATGCAGCAGAGCTGATAGTGTTTAGGCTCTGGTTGAAGTGCCAACATGCTAACTGACATGGCATAGCATTGGAAGACAAAGCATGGCATGGATGCTGCAAGTATGCGGGTAGGCACTATGTGAGTGAGCATGAAGAGAGCAAAGTGGGCAGCCCTAAGATACATCCTGGTCCAATGTGTGAACTGGGTGCCTGTCCCTGTTTACAAAGTGTTTTTGCTGCAGTCTAGTTGCTGTTGGCCCTGCATTCTGCAAGAGCGTGAGTTGATGTCTGTAGGTTGTGCCCTGAAACTTTGTTTCATCCTCAGCGACATGAAGATCCTCTGGAACAAACAGAGAGCTGAACTCATCAGTTACCTGCTCTGATTTCCATGTCAAAGTTTCTCAGAGCTTACCTTGTTCGGTGCGGTTGCTAAAATAGGAAGCTCAAAATTAATGAGGCAATTTGCAGCATAAAGTTTATCATGTCAAGTTTATCATGCTTACTCGGCAACCCGCTGCTGCCTTGTGACAGATTTGTATTGCCGCTCAGTAAAAGCATAGCATGGCCAGAGATGCTCCCAATGTTAAGGTAGGCTTCACTGTACTTTGCATTTCATTCGACACAAAACCCATCATATTCTGCATCGCTCAGAGCCCTACAAACTTCTACCCTTATTGTGCAGTATCCAGGGCTAAGGAATGCAGTTGTTAGTAACAACAGAACTTTGGCATACAATAGATTGACATTATAATACAGTTATTAATTCAATTAAAATGAATAACCAATCTGGTTAGTATCCAACAGATTCTAGCCTTGCCATCCAATTAACTCGATTCATTGGCAACCTCCTAATCCCAGTGGAGAATGGAAATTGCTTTTTGCTCTCACATGCTGGCAAGTTAACACATGGGATAAAACACTAATGCCAGATTGTTTATCATATATGTTGCCCAGTCCCATCAGCTTCAGTTGAAACGTTACAAGGAACAGGATACAGGTGTAGGAACAGTCTGAAAGCAAGGATGAGGGCCTTTGTATATTAATTGTAACTGACATGTGATGCTACTTATGAACAATAACGTTCAATTTCAATTCTTATCTACCAGTGCATCTCAGAGAGAAGTGCATACCATTCCATGTACTTGATAAGTGTGAAACCTGTAGGATTGACAAGAATTCCTGTTTATGTAGTGATACCAATGGTGCTGGTTTCCATGGTGATGAGAATCCTCTTTTATCTAATCGATCCAAGGTTTTTAGTAAATAAGAGGGAAAGACATGTCACTAATAAAGTAGATCAAAAGTTTCCCCCTCCTCCCCACCAAATCCTTAAAGCAAAATTTTAAAAAATCAAGTAAATGATATTTTCAGGAATGATGAAAGACTGCAGCCTCTCCAATGCCCTCTGGTCACAAAAGGCATCAAGGGTATTAGTGGACAGCACATACTCTCTGTCCAGTATAATTTTAAACCAGTAAACACCTCCTGGAGTGTTAATGGAAGTTTATTTATAATGTGGAGGTTTATGACTAGAAAGAGAAAATATCCAGCCATTAGTTTAGCTGATTTTAGGGTCAGAAAGCTTTTCTTGTTAATTTTGTACTAAAATTTAACTGTAAGGAGACCTGACTGAAGACAGATGAATCTGTAGTCTATTCTAGCAAAGGAGATTTTTCAAAACAGTGAATGGAATAAGTTGCTTCAATGTAACGGTTGTAGCTTGCAAAGACTTTCCCAAGAGAATTTGGTTAGAAAACTGCACTTGTTATTCAAACAGGAGAAAATCCCAACTCTTAGTTATGTGAGTTTTCAAGGTAAAAGCTTCACATCAGATTGGACTGAAACAGAAAAGGCATTTTGGTCAAACCTACAGATTGGACAGGGAAGGAAATTTTCCCTGGATTTTGATTTTCTCTAAAGTGATGCTGTTGGGAAATAGATGAGACTTTGTCATGCTGCGTGTTTGATATCTTTCAAACAGCATTATATTTAGATAGTTTGTTTTATTTTATTTTATTCTTATTTATTTTGTGTAATAGATTTCTGTTCTAATGTTGAAACAAAACAGTAGTCTTGTGTACTTATGTTTCAGTCAAGAACTGGCCTATTAACTTAAAAAAATATGATCTACCAAGCTAGACTTTATTCTGGGATCTGATTTGTTCAGTAGTAGCATCAGTGAGAATCCAAAAACTCTGAGAGTTTCAGCAGTGAAAGGAAGAAGCAAGATGAATGGCCACTGCTCATTGGTGTCTCCCTTTAGCCATGGAGAAGCTAGTGGACTTGACAAGTCTAGGTGTCCCAGGCTTTGATGAAATGGCTGCTTATCCACACACACCATCACAACCTAACTGTAGCTGACAAAGAAGATAGGCTTCTCACTATCCTGAGAAATGGCTTCATCATCCATGCCAGTTTCAAAACTGAGCATTTCATTAATTACATGTTTATCTTAAGAATAGTATTTCTGCAGTTATATAAGATCAATTTTCTTTCCTTCAATTCTCTATTTAAGACCCTAATACAGAAGCAATGAAAATTATTTTATCTTAAATTAAAATTTCCTGGACACTTCTATATATCTGATGAATAAAAATAAAGAAAATTGTAGTGTAATGACTTATGCTACAATTTCCTGAATCTTTTGTACTGTTGCACTAATTGTTAAACTATCGTAGCGCTGCACCCATTCCTACATTGTAAAAGTAACTGCACTTCAAAAATACTCCTTGGGTTACAAATGTCTTTGGGACATGAAAAAATCCTGAAAGGTGCTTTGTAGATGCAAGCCTTTTTCTTTAAACCTTGCAGGTTTCCTTAATTATAACTATCTTTATCACAACTGTCACTTAGACTGGTGGCTCTTACTAATTTTGTGGCTGTATGATTTATAGCCTTGCATTACTAACTCTAGACACATTTTCAACCTGCATTTGTGTGTGCTTTTGGAATATCGACACAGGCGGATTCCAAATTTTACGTCATTACCTAAATGTGTACTCATGAGGGAAAGATGAAAAATTTCCAAAATTACGAAAATAACCCGACTAATCTTACACATTCTAACATCTCCACATTACATTATGGCTTTTCAACTTGACTATTGAAGAATTAGTCATCACCAGAGAACAATGATTCTGTCATGTAGGCAACCACATTTAATTAGCATTCTTACCTATGTCTTTCTGTTTTACTTTCAAATCTGTGAGCAGCATTTTTGTGCTCCCATTAACTTGACTATCCCTTGTTATATTTTAGGACTGAAATGAGTTCATCATACTTTAACTCAATCTGACCCTTGGGTTGTCTTGTTATCATTAGCTTAACGTTTATAAAACTGAACACTGCGCATGGCTAGTTAATAGCATTATTACAGTACTGATGCTGGACAAGGTTAATTGCAATTTTTGTGATGAAATGCATTCAAAAGAATGTCAATACATACATCAGGCAATATTTAAGTTGTACAATGTTAATCTCCATCAGTGCCATACTACTGCTCATTCAGTATTTTTAAGAACTGAAATAAATTATTCAGCATTGAACCATACAGTTGTAGTTGAGTCCACGCAGCTAAAATGTTTGATCTTAATTTTACAAGACATTTGAATGCAACATTATTTATTCCGAACATATAGTTCTAAATCTGAGCAAAGGAGATTATAAGAGTATGAGGGTCAGGTTGGTTAGGGTGGATTGTGAAAGTGCACTAAAGGACTTGATTTAGACAGGCAGCAGCTGATATTTAAAGAAAAATTACAATGCCTAAAACAGATATATATTACTCTAAAACTCAACCAGCCAAAGTGAAAGGTAAACAAACCACAGTTGACAAAATAAGTCAACAATTGTATTAGATCAAAGCAGCTTATAAGAGAGCCAGAAAAAGTGGCAAGCCTGATGATTAGGAGCAATTTAGGACACAGCAAAGTAGGAGAAGAAACCAATAAGAAAAGAAAAAGAGAATATGAGTGCAAGCTTGCAAGAAATATGCAGGCAAACTGTGAAAGTTTCTATCAATATGTGAAACGGAAAGACTAACAAAGACAAATGTGGGCCCATTACAGATAGGGATAGGCAACGTAATAGTGGAGAACAGGGAAATGGCACAGAAACTAAACAGTTACTTTTAGTGGAATCTTACAGGTATCTGAGCGAAGTAGGCCATGGTGAAGTTGTGGCAGAATTGGACAGGAAGTCCAGTGAAACCTGTCTCTTCATGGAGGACCTCATAACATCTTTGGTGCATTGCCAAACTGTGAGGTGCATTTTTCATTACGCAGTGGTGACTTTCCAATTAAGGATGTTTATTACATATTACATGCCAAAATAACTCTACAACTCACCTCATTAATATTTAGTTTTCTCCTTTACTATATGCAGTGGACAAGCTATTGAGAATTCTTGACATGGAAGTCAAAGTGGGAAACTGGCAACTTCAATGTGCCACTTGCTCTGAAAGACCTCCGCATTGGACGTTAGGCACCAATGTCTCAGGGTACACTTCATGGGCACTGGATTCAGGCTCCTCATATCCACAGATAATGACACCTAACATGTGCCAATCTCAAACAACCTTTATGGCACATCTCTGATCCACATCACGCTTCTGTGTTGCACCTCAACTTGGGCCTTTAGCTCTCATTGTAATGATGGAGCAAGGACACTTTGTGCTCAGGGACACACACGTAGCTCATGGACTGGACCAGGCTGCATCTCTGGTTTCTTCACTCACTGCCATAGTTTTCACTCACTCTGAACCTACCAAGATGCTCACAAGCATTCCTGCCTCGCATTGCCTTGTCCTTTCTTTTACAACTTTTACCCCTCAGTGAGAGACACCGTGTTACTTCAGTCTTGCCTTGTTGTTTAGCGCAGACACAAAGCCAGGAGACCTGTTGTGGTTATCAGCAGGCCTCAGTCAAATCAAGGGAAATATCCTTCCCTAAGGTGGTCCTGGCAAAATAAATTATTGGCAGCCTCCGATAGCAGTCCAGAGGCTTGGGCACAGTCAGTCAGATGCTCAAGGCATTTAGAGTCAAGGATGAGGAGCGAAACATCGTACTGCCCATCACCTATCAGGATTGCTTATGCCAATTTAAATATTGTTTTTCTCCTGGAATGAGAGAGAAGCAGGTATTACAGATGATGAAAGTAGATGGCACATGCAGTTACTTTAGTGCAGATAGGGAGATATCCCAAGTGAGCAATTGAGTGGGCAGTGCAGAGGGCTTGCAGGGTTAATGGTGTATGAGAGCAAACAGGGAAGATGTTGCGTGTCATACTGTGAAAGGTAGATCTCAAGTCTTATCGGGAAGTGGGTGCGGTGGTAGAGATAGAATGAGTGTGATGTGGCAGACAAAAGGTGGGGGTGATTAAATTGGCAGAGTGGAGAAAGTCATTGACCTCATTCTACAGGGCTAGGCATTTCTGTTCTGTAAGCGGCATGTGGTAATCTGGAGCTAGAATCGAACGAAAGGGTCACCATAGCAGCAGAATAGGTAGTTTATAAGGCAAGTCTAAAAAGATACAGGAAGAAATCTTGCTAGGGCTCACAGTTGGAATCGCTCCAAAAACTAAATGCAACACGCTCATAACCAAAAAAAATGTCATACAGGAACAGACCCTTCAATCCACCCACTCCATGCCGAACATATCCCCAAACTAAAATATTCCTACCTGCCTGCTCCTGACCCATATCCCTCCAAACCTTTCCTATTCATGTGTTTATCCAAGTATCTTTTGAATGTTATCATTGTGCACACATCCACCACTTCCTCGGGAAGTTCAGTTCACATGTGAACCACCCTCTGTGTAAAAAAATTTACCCCTTAAGCCTTTTTCAAATCTCTCTACTCTCAGCTTACAAATGTGACTTAGACTTGAAATCCCCCATCCTAGGGAAAAAACACCTACCCTTAACCCTATCTATACCCCTCATAATTTTAAAAACTTCTATAAGGTCACCTCTTAAAATATCTCCAAGAAGTATTAGGTGACCAAGTGATTTTTGTAACAGAAAAGCTAAAAGAAATTAATATTGTAATGAAATAAAAGATGGATTGAGGGTTGACAATTCTCCTCAACCTGACCTTCATCCCAGAGTGTTTAAAGAAGTAGCAATAGTAACAACAGAGGCATTGATGGTTAAATTTCAGAATCTACAGATTCCGGAAATGCTCCTGCTGATTCAAACATAGTAAATGTGAGGGGAGGTGGAGAACTGCAGATCTGTTAGCTTGATGTTCCATAGCAGGCCAAATGTTAGAATCCATCATGAAGGATCTGAACATGTAAAAAAAATTGGCAAAACTGGGAAGTGCCAGTACCTATTTATGAAAGGAAATCATGTTTGGCAAACTGTTTGCAGCCTTTTGAGGTTGTTACTTGTAGCATAGATGAAGGACAGCCGATGGTTGTGAATTATTTGGATTTTCAGTAGATGTTTGATATGGTTCTGTAGAGGAGGTTGTAAATAAAATTAGAGTGCATAGGATTGCCGGGAATTTACTAGCTTGGATTGGTTAGTAAACAGAAAACTGAGTAGGAATAAATGAATCATTCGTAAGCTCTTAACAGTGGGGTTCCACAAGGGTCAGTGCTAGGTCTACATCTGTTCATAATCAAGATAAATAATTCATATTTGAAATCTATTTGTATTATTTCCAAACTTGCTGATGAAACCAAAGTGAGTCATTTGCAGGAATGAATGTTATGAGAAGGATGCAGAAAGGCTTCGAAAGGACTTAGACAGGCTAAGTGAATGGGCTAGAACACGTCAGGTGGATTATCATGTGAATAAATGTGAAATTATTCACCTTGTAGAGAGTAAAAAGTAGAAAGATAGAATATTCCTCAAATGGTAAGAGGTTGGGAAGTGCGGTTCTCCAAAGGGATTTGGGTATCTTTGCCCATGAGTCACTAAAAGCTAGCATGCAAGAACAGTAAGAATTAGAAAGGCAATTGGCATGTTGGTGTTTTTTAAAGGTGATTTAAATACAGAAGTAAAGATGTCTTCCTGCTGTGTATAGAGCTTTGGTGAGACCTCAGCTGGATTATTCTGTGCATTCGGCCTCCTTATCAAAGGAAGAATATGCTCCCCATAGAGGCAGCTCAAAAGAGGTTCGCCAGATTAATTTCTGGGATGGTGGGATTGTTTCATGAGGAAAGACTGAAGAAAATGTGTCTATATTCCCTAGAATTTCAAATAATGAGAGGTGACCTCATTGAAACTTATAAAATTCTTACAGGGTATGAAAAGTAGATAAGGTGTTATTTCTGACTGGTGATACTAATACCAGGGGACCTAGTCAAAAGATAAGGGACAGGCCATTGAAGACTAAGAGGAGGAGGAATTTCTTCATTCAGAGGTTTGTGATTCTTGGGAATTCTCTCTCAGAGGGCTGGGTTAATTTGAGGTTGAAGACTGTAATTGATAAGTTCCTGGAGACTAATAATATTAAGGGTTATAGAAAAAATGCAGAAAAATATCATCAATCATATGATTGTAAGACTTAAAGGCCACTCAGCCCATTGAGAGTGCCCTGCCATTCAATGAGATTTTGGCTGATCTGATAATCCTCAGGAAGATTGGTTGAATAGCAGGGCAGGCTCAATGGCTTGAAGAGGCTACTCTTGTTCCTATGTTAAGGAGATGATTGGGATTAATTTGATATTGCAAATCATAGAATAAGTTTTGGGAAACATCTTGGAGCATGTGTTGTGTAGTGAGTCAGCATCACAATTGGCACAAGTTAGAGAAAAGAATTTCCATCTACATTATCCATGAAAAGATAGTTCCTTTATAAATTTTATATTGGGTTGTTGCTTCTGTTCAAAGTGCCTTTTTTCTTGTCCTTCAGTGTATTAGCAGACAAAGGCTCTCACTGCTTCATCAATTGAATCATAGGGCTAAACATTAGTAATGATCCATTTTCAAACAAGGGGAACAACTCATCACTTGCCCAAGTCCTATTGCTATTGATGCAGCAAAGTGCAGCAGTGTCCTTCTTAAAGGTGGTCTGCCCCTTTTAATAATGAGCTACACTCAGAACACTCACTCAAGCTGCTGCTAGTTGTCTATGTTGAAGCTTACTGCATGAAGGAACGATGTAAGTAAGAATAATAAGAACACAAGAAATAGGAGCAGGCATGGACCAGACAGCCTCATGAATCTGCACCATCGTTCAATATGATTAAGGCTGATATTGTGCCTCAATGCCATGTCCCTGCCTCTTCCCCATGATCCTTGTTTCCCCGACAGACCAAAAATCTGCCTATCCCAGCTTTAAACATTTTCAATGGTTGCATATCCATAATCCTAGGAAATTTTAAAAAAAAGTTCACAAAAGCTGAGTGCCAGCCCTAAATTATTGCCCCACCCACCCACCCCACCACCAAACTGAGATGCTGCCCTTGTGATCTGGATTCCCAACCAGGAGAAACAACCCCTGTGCACAGTTCTGGTCACCCTGCTATAGGGAGAATATTATTAAATTGGAGAGGGTGCAGAAAAGATTTATCGGGATATGGCCAGGGCTGGAGGGTTTGACTTATAAGGAGAGGCTGCATAGGCTGGGACTTTTTTCACTGGACGGTAGGAGGTTGAGGGGTAACCTTATAGAGGTTTATAAAATCATGAGGGGCATAGATAAGGTGAATAGCAAAGGTCTTTTCCCTAGGGTTGTTGAGTTCAAAACTAGGAGGCATATTCTTAAGGTGAGAGGAGAAAGATTTAAAAAGGACCTGAGGGGCAACTTTTTCACACAGAGTGTGGTTCATGTGTGGAATGAACTTCCTGAGGAAGTGGTGAATGCAGGTGCAATTACAACATTTAAATGACATTTGGATAGGTACACGAATAGGAAAGATTTAGAGGGATATGGGCCAAGTGCAGGCAAGTGGGACTAATTTAGCTTGGGAAACTTGATCGGTGTGGACAAGTTGGACCAAAGGGTCTGTTTCCACGCTGTATGACTCTATGACTCTGTGACTCTTAGTGTCAACCTGCTCAAGCTCTTGAAAATCTAGTCAATTTCAATGAGATCACCTCTGATTTTTTTTTGAAGTGATACTGCCTGAATGCTAACTTGCAATTACTTTCATTCTTTCAGATGATTTTGGCGAAAAGAGACAGAAAACTGGAAGTAAGTCACTGTTTAATCTTTTGGTGCTGGAAAAGAAAACTTAAATCAGGAATATAACTGGAAAAGATTTCATAACTGCACAAAATGATGACGTTCAAAATTAATAGAATTACCTGTTCAGAATGAGTGGAGAATCACATTTGTAGCCAAGTTACTTTTGATTAGTGACCACTATGTTATTCCAAAGTCTTTACTCGTATCGCCATTAATCTTTATCTTTTTAAGAATAGTTTGGTAGTACATCACAGATGATGTACGCCAAGTACAGGACAGTAATGCACCTGCAACTTTTGATCTCAGGCGTAAAAGTTGGCAAAGTAATTCCTGACAGGCAAAGTAACATTTTCTCTTATTTCTATTGTGGCAGATTCAAAGTTCTTAAATGATGTTTTACAACCTGCTGAAGGAGTGGCAACAGAACACTCCCTCCTGAGGGCTCAGAACATGGGGCGAGTCATGAGATACCGATTATGCAGGTGGAAAAACATTATAATCAAATGCAGGTAATTTTACAAACCAAGATGTAATATGTACATTATCCTGCATTGAAAAATATAGCAGTGAACTATTAACCCAGATTGACCACATACAATTCAGGAGTGACATGACTCAAAAAAAAAGCAAGCCGTTTGGCTTGTTGTGACCGGGTTTACTCTTTAAAAAAGACAATTTAGTTCAATTCACTTACTTTCTGCTTAGCCCTGCAAATGACCTAAGTCTTTTATAATGCTTAAACCTGGAGTGAAATCTTTTTTGATTTAATTTATTTTTGCAACCTGAGGAGAATATCCTCGTGAGCCATGCTGTGATTCTCAGGCCCAGGTAAATGGAGACGGTCAGAACAGGAAAGGCATCTGATTGTAAAACTAGCTGCAAAATCCAAAATGATGATTGACATTGAAGGTGCTCAACCAGCATTATGAGTGACCTCACGTAGCATGGGAAAAACTGAAAGAAAATAATGATTCTTGTAACCTGAGGGGCAGTAATTGATATTGTACTTTCAAATCTGTAGTCAAGAATTGTTGTAATCCTTCACTGGAATAACTTTTTTTTGCCTGTTTTTGTTATTTTGCACATATCTTTACTGCACGATGATAGCAGCAATGGTCTGTGTTATTACTTTCAATATCACCTTTATCAACTATACAAGGTATATGATTTCATTACCAAAACCTTATTCAGCTAAGCTTACTTAGCATTCTGTCCTGGAGATATTTAAAATGAAATTCAAGTGTTGCATATACTAATGGTTAATGTAAGTGCATAATTAGAACTTAAATTGGGCAAAGACTTCAGGTAAAAATTGCACAGTGGATATGATATAGATTCAAGTCATTTACCCTGACTGGTCAACAGGAATGCGGTATAATGCTGGAAATAGGAACCTGCCCATTTTGAAGGTGGAATAAGAAAGCAATTTGCCATTTAAGTGGAGAGAGATTGAAAAGCCCAGTGGTACAGAAGGATCTGGGTACACAAATTACATAAAGTGTGTAGGTACAGTAAATGATTAGGAAGGCAAACTGAATGTTGGTTGTTGGTGACAAGAGATTTTGGAAGTTTAGATAGAAAGAAAAAGGAAGAATATATAAGTTTTAGGAAACTGAAATCAAACAAGGCCCATGAGGAATATAAAGGGAACAGAAAAGAACTTAAACAAGAAATTGGGAGGGGCCATGAAACATTCTTGGCATGTAGGATTAAGAAGAATCCCAAGACATTTTATACATTCATTAGGAGCAATGGGGTAGCGAAGGAAAAAGTAAGTTCACTCAAGTACAAAGGAGGGAATTTATGCATGGAACCAAAGGAAGCGGTAAAGTCCTTAATGAGTAGTTTGCATCAGTATTCACTAAGAAGATATATATGGCTGACAGCAAGATCGGAGAGAGGTATGTTGATATTCTAAATCATGTCAATATTAAGGAGTAGGAGGAGGTGTTACGTGTCTTCAAAAACATTAAGGTAGATGAGTCCCTAGGGCCTGATAGAATCTAACCCAGGATACTGAGGGAGGGAAGGAAGGAGATTGCTGGAACCTTGACAGAGATCTTTGTCTCCTCTTTAGTCACAGGTGAGGTCTGAGAAGACTGGCAAATAGCCAATCTTGTTCCTTTGTTTAAGAAGGGCAACACGGATAATCCAGGAAATTGTAGGTTAGTAAGTCTTACATCAGTGATGGGGAAGTTACTAGAGAAGATTCCTAGGGATAAAATTTACTTGCATTTCAAAAAGAATTGACTTATTAGAAATAGTCAATATGGCTTTATGTGGAAATGTCCTCTCTCATAAAAATCTGACTGAGTTTTTTGAGGAAGTGACAAAGGTGATCAATGAGGCTAGGAAAGTAAATGTTGTCTACGTGGACTTTGCTAAAGCATATGACAAGGTCCTTCGTGGTAGGCTGGTCCAGAAGATTAAGTCACATGGTATGCATGGCGAGTTGGTAAGTTGGCTTGGCTATAGAAAACAGAGAGTAGTTGTGGAAGGGTGTGTTTCTGATTGGACATCTGTGACCAATGGCCTTCCACAACAATCAGTATTGGAACCTCTGTAGTACATAATATATATAAATGACTTGGATGAAAATGTCAGTGGTCTGATTAGCAAGTATGTAGATGACAACAAAATGGGTGGAGTTGTGGATAGTGAAGATAGTTATCAAAGGATACAGCACGTTATGAATCAGTTGGAAAGTTGTGTGGAGAAATGGCAGTTGGAGTTTAACAGCACGAGTGTGAGGTGATGCATTTTGGGAGGTCAAATGCAAGAAGAAAGTACACAGTAAATGGCAGGACCCTTAGGAGCACTCATATACAGAGGGATCTTGAGGTGCAAGTCTATAGCTCCTTGAAAGGGCAACATGAGTGAATAAGGTGGTAAAGAAGGCGTGCGTCATGCTTGTCTTCATGGATTGGGGCATTGTTTATAAAAGTTGGTAAGTTATGTTGCAGCTGTTTAAGACTTTAGTTAGGCCGCATTTGGAGTATTATGTGTAATTCTGGTTGCCACGCTACTAGAAGGACATTAAGGCTTTGGAGTCACAAAGGAGATTTTGCAAAAGAGAAGTGCCTTAGCTATAAGGAGAGGTTAGACAAACTTCAACTGTGTTTGCTTGGATGTCAGAGGCTGAGAAGCGACCTAATAGACATGTATAGAATTATGAGAGACATGGATAGGGTGGATAGTTGGAGTCTTTTTCTCAGGGTAGAAATGTCAGATACAAGGGGGCATATGTTTAAGATGACAAGGAAGAAGTTTAAAGGAGATGTGTGCGGAAAGCTTTTTTTATACAGAGTGGTAGGTGTCTGGAAGGCACTGCAAGGGGAGGTGGAGAAGCAGATGCGACAGCAACATTTAAGAGGCATTTAGACAAAAACATGAACATATAGGAAAAAGAGGTATACAGACCATATGTGGGCAGTTGGAATTAGTTTAGAATGGGATTGAGGTCAACACAGACTTGGTGGGCCAAAGGACCTGTTCCTGTGTGATAGTATTGTATGTTCTATGTTTATTACAAGTTTGCTTGCCTTATTTCAAAAGGAATACAGTTCTGATCACTATACTGTAGAAGGATGTCAATATATGGAGGCAGTCAGAAGAGATTCATCAGGTCATTGCCAGGTATGGAGAAAGAGAGGGTGGAAAAGCCTGGATTGTTTTCTTTGGAGCAGTGAAGGCTGAGGGGGTACCTGACAGATGGGTTGATCTAAAGTCACCATAGCACTACCAGATTATAGGGCTGCTGCCTCATTTGAGAGAGACAACTGTTGTTGATTTAATCTGATGGTCACCATGACTCAGGCGGAGAGGTTGAGAAGGAGAATCTTCATAAAAACTTCAGTCAGTGTGAGAATTGACCCCACACTATTGGCACCTCCCTGCATTGTAAACCAGCCATCCAACCAACTGAGCTAACCAATCCACTATGTGATTATAAAGGATGTGGGTAGGGTGGACAGAAAGTAACTGTTCCTCTTGGTCGAAGCATCAAGAACAAGGGGGCTCAATTTTAAAATGTAAGGGAGGGAGTTTAAAGGGGATTGGAGGAAAAGTCTTTTCATCTAGAGTGGATGGTGTCTGGAATGCCCTGTCTGAGACGGTAGTTGAGGCTGGAAACCTTATAACCTTTAAAGACTACTTAGATGATCACTTTGAAGTGTCATAACATTCAAGGCTATGGGCCAATATGCAAAAGTAGGAGTAGTGTAGGTCGTATTATATTTTTGGTGGTACATATTTGATGAATTGAAGGGTTTCTTTTGTACTGTATGAGTCTATGATCCTATGATTGCTCATAAATATATTTAAAGCAGATTCACTCAATTGATGAATAGTTACCAAACTTGAAACATTATCTCTGCTTTCTTCCTACAGATGCTAAGTTTCTCCATCAATTTCTGTCTTTATTTCACTCAACTCACTCCTAGGAAGAAGATGCTATATTATAGAGAAGAGTTGAAAAGATTAGACCTCTACCCATAAGTGTTTAGAAGAACGAGAGGTGATTTTAACAAGAAAATATAAAGTCCTGAAGGGACTTGATAGGGTCGATACCAAGGATTTCCTATTTGGAAAGATTAGACTTGAGGAATTTAAGAATAAGAGGTTTCATGCTTAAGACGGAGATCAGAAAAATAAATTCTCTCTCAGCAATGTTAGCCCATCAAATTCTGTTCTCCAGAAAGCAGCAGAGGGTGGATCATGGAATCTCTTCAAGGCAGAGATGGATAGATTTTTCATAGAAAGGGGAGTTAAAGATTTTGGTAGCAGAAACTTAGAGTTAAGACCATAGCCAGATCTGCCATGATCCTTTTGCATGGTATAGCAGGCTTGAAGGATTAAAAAGTTCCTGAATCCTATGTTCCTGCTGTGTCATGTCTCACAATTATTTTACCTTTAAGAATCATTCTCACAATATCATCACTGCATCATGATCTGAGGGCATAACTGTCTCATATTCCATCTTATTGCAGATCACTTGATGCTTGAAACTCTACTCAAAGCATGTTACTTTGTTATAAATGAATAACTTAACATTAACCCAGACAGTATGTGGCTGAAAAATATAATGTTTAAACGTGCTAGTTGTTTGTAATACACCTCTGTTTGAGTCTTCAATACTACAGCATCTGCACACAGTTTCTTATGATGCAGGAGGTAACATCAGAGTCATGGCTACTCTCACAACCTATTTATATCTGTCTGCTATAACAAGGTGTAGAGCTGGATGAACACAGCAGGCCAAGCAGCCCGAAACGTCAGGTTTCCTGCTCCGCTGATGCTGCTTGGCCTGCTGTGTTCATCCAGCTCTACATTTTGTTATCTCAGATTCTCCAGCATCTGCAGTTCCTACTATCTCTATATCTGTCTGCTACTTCCTTATGACGACTTCATAGTATACTTTCCTAAAACTTGGTGTCCTCTGGAAATTTACTTACCATGCCTTTGCTCCCCTCATCTAAGTCATTGATGTAAATTGTAAAGAGTAAAAATAAACACCCAGAATAGACCCCTGCAGGACTCCACTTGTCATATCCTGCCATTTAAGAAGACTTGTCAATGTATGCTTTATGTTTTCTACCTGCATGTTGATCATCTATCCATGATAGTATGTTACCGCCTACACCATGAGCATTTAATTTCTGCAATAACCTTTGATGTGATAACATTAAATGCCTTCTAGAAATTCAAATAGAGTACATCCACAGGTTCCTTTTTTTTATCCGCAATCTATGTTATTCCTTCAAACAATTCCAATAAATTGGTTCAACATGATTTCCCTTTGATGCTGAATCTTCTCAATCGCCTTGTGTTATTCAAACAATACAGCTATAATTTTTGTAATGGTCAATTCTAACACTTTCCCACAACAGTCATTAAGCTTTTTGGCATATTGTTTACTGTTTACTGCCTTCCTCCGTTTTTGAATTAAGATGTTGTATTTGCTGCTTTCCAGTCTGATTGACTCTTTCATGATTGTAAGAAATGTTGGAAATTTAGTAGTAATGTTTTTACTACCACATTAGCAACCTCTAATATAACGTTCATCTGAACCTGGAGACTTGACAGTACATAATTTGTTCAGTACTATTGTAATATCTTGAAGTTCTTCTCACTCTTCTACCTCCAGATAAACAGGCCATTTCTGGATTGTTGTTTTATATCCTCAACACTGAAGACAGAAGTGGAATATTCGTTAATGTCATCAGACATTTCCTTATTACCTGCTATTAACTCTCCATTCTCCAAACGTACAACCACTCCATTTAGAAGAACAAGGGCAGCAGATACATAGGATCACCTTTACCTGAAAGTTTCCTCCAAAGTCACTCACCATCCTGACTTGGATATATATTGTCATTCCTTCACTGCTGCTGAATCAAATTCCTGGAATTCTCACCCTTAGTGCATTGTGGGACAACCTGCAGCATGTAGACTGCAGCAGTTCAAGAAGGCAGCTCACCACCTTCTCAAGGGCAACTAGGGATGGGCAATAAATGCTGACCAGGCAGCAATGCCAATGTTCTGCAAGTGAATAAAAATGTCCCTGTTGGGACCAATGCACTTTACATTCCCTTTTCATTTTTAAATACCTGTAGGAGCCCTTGCAATCCGTTTTTACATTCCCACTTAGCTTGCTGATTAACCTTTTAGTCATTCATCGCCATTCCTTATATTCAGATCAACCATCTGCTCTGCCTATCATCTTTGTGGAGTTATATGCTTTTCTCTTAAGTTTGAAGTGTTCCCTAATTTCATTAGTTAAACATGGATGGTGGGTCCTCCCTTTAGAATTTTTCTTAATATTATGAATATGCTTATTCGAATTATTCTGAAATATCCCCCTAAACATCTGCCACTGTTTCTATTGATCTAGTCCCGAGGCAAATATTCTAGTTAACTTGGCTAGGTCTGCTGTAATGGCAAGTTATTGCCTTCATTTAAGTTTAAAATCCTAGTCATTAACCAAATGCCCTCCCATTTAAACTGGATGTAAAGTTCAATTATATTATGGTCCCTGCTACCTAAGTGTGTTTCGGTCTGAGGTTGTTATTTAACACCGTCACATTACACAATATCAATACAACTCTCTAGTTGGTTCCAGAATGTGCTGCTCTAAGCAGATATCGCAAAAAGATTCCATGAACTCCTCATCCCGGCTACTAATGCAACTGATTTTTGAAAATATAGATTAAGTTACTGATAATTAATGCTATCCCTTTATTAGAAGCACCTAAAATTTCTTATATATTTTGCCTCATATTTGTGATTACTGTTGGGAGATCTGTAGACCATTCTCGCTCATGACTTCTTGCAACAACATTGCTGTGGATTCAGGCTCAATGTTGTAAAGAAAGCAGGAATTAGTGAACCAGATGAGTTGTTACAACAATAGATGGTAGCTGTCATAATCACTACTACCAAGACTACCTTTACAATTCTATTAATTGTAATTTTATTAATTGAGTTCAAATTCCACTTGCTGCCATAGTGAGGTATGAACATTAGCCTGGAACTCTGGATCACTGTTACCAGTAATATTATCATAACGCCAACACCGACCCGAAAATGAGTGCAACTTCACAAGAACTATGTACGACAGATTTTTCCAACTGTGCCAAGGTGGAAGCTTAGACCATTCCGCTTTGAAATTTTTGTATATTTTTTAAAAACTTGCAGTGATCTGTGTTTCTAGCTGTGTTCAGAATGTCATCAGACTACAAGAAGCTCTTACAATATAGAGCAGAAGATAGAGGAGTGGAATTAGGCCATTTGGCCCATCGAGTCTGCTCTGCGATTTGATTACAGCTGGCATGTGTCTCAATCCCATTCTCCTACCTTCTTACCATAACCTTTGATCCCCTTACTATTCAAGAAACTATCTGTCTCCGTCTTAAATGTACCCAGTGACGTGGCCTCCACAGCCTTCATTGGCAGTGGGTTCCACGGAGTAGCCTTCTTCCGGCTGAAGAAATTCTCATTAATCTCAGTTCTCAAGGATCATCCCTTCACTCTGAGCCTGTGCTCTTGGGTCCTAGTCTCTCCTATTGGTGGAAACATCTTCTCCATGTCCACTCCATTCAGGCCTCTCAGTAATCTGTAAATTTCAATGTGATCCACCCTTTTTTTTTCAAACGTTATTGAGTACAGACCCAGAATCCTCAACTGCTCTGCCTATTGAGTCATAATCATAGAATCATACAGCACAAAAACAGATCCTTCATTCCAACCAGTCCATGTCGACCATAATCCCAAACTAGACTAGTCCCATCTGCCTGCGTTTGGCCCATATCCCTCCAATCCTTTCTCTTCATGTACTTATCTAAATACCTTTTAAACATTTTAACTCTAGCCACACCCACCACTTCCTCTGGAAGTTCATTCCAAACACGACCACTCTCTGTGTAAAAAAATTGCCTCTCATGTCTTTTTTAAATTATTCCCCCCCTCACCTTAAAAATATGTCCCCTAGCCTTGAAATCCCCCACCCTAGAGAGAAGACACCTGCCATTCACCTTATATATACCCTCTATTATTTTATAAACCTCTATAAGGTCAACTCTCAATCTCCTTTGCTCCAGTGGAAAAAGTCTTAACTGATCAGCCTCTCCTCGTAACTTAAACGCTCCATTCCTGGCAACATCCTGGTAAATCTCTTCTGAACCTCTCCAGCTTAATAATATCCTTCCTATAATATGGTGATCATAACTGGATCCAATACTCCAGAAGAGGTCTCAGCAATTCTGTACAACCTCAAAGTAATGTCCCAACTCCTATATTCAAAGGTCTGAGCAATGAAGGCAAGGAAGCTAAATGCCTTCTTAACCACCTTACCTACATGCCTTGCAAACTTCAAAGAATTATGTACCTGAACAAGCCCTTCATCCCTGGGATCATTCTTGTCATCTTTTTCTGGACCCCTCCACGCCAGCATATTCTTCCTCAGACTCAGATGCTGAAAACTGCTAGTAATATCCCAAATGAGATCTCACCAGAGCCTTATACAGCATCAGTGGTACATCCCTGCTTTTGTATTCTAGCCATCTTAATGTGAATGCTAACATTACATTTGCCTTCCTAACTGCCAACAGAATCTACATGTTAACCTTACGAGAATCCTGAACAAAGACTCCTAAGTCACTTTGTACTTCAGATTTTTGAAGCCTTTCTCCATTTAGAAAATAATGTATACCACTATACTTCCAATCAAAGTGCATAACCTCACAATTCCACATATTATTTTCCATCTGCCACTTCTTTGCCCAGTCTCCTGGCTTGTCCAAGTCCTTCTGCAGCCTCCCCAACTCCTCAACACTACCTGTCCTTCCACCTACCTTTGTGTCATCTGCAAACTTAGCAAAAATACTGTAAGTTCCTTCGTCTAGATCGTTAATGTATAACGTGAATAGTTGTGGTACCAACACTGACCCCTGTGGTGCTCCCCAAGTCACTGACTGCCATCCTGAAAAGGACCGCCTTATCTCTCTGTCTTCTGCCATCAGCCAATCCTCTACCCCTGCCAGCACCTTGCCCCTAACACCATGGGCTCTTATCTTGTTTAGCAACCTCCTGTGCAGCACCTGATCAAAGGCCTTCTGGAAATGCAAATAGATCATGTCCACTGGCTCTCCTTTGTCTAACTTGCTCATTACCTCCTCAAAGAATTTTACAAATTTGTCAGGCATGACCTCCCCTTGACAAGCTGTGCTGACTCAGCCCTATTTTCCCAATTGCAAGTACCCCGCCATCTCATCTTTAGTAATGGACGCGAAATTTTTACCAGTGACCGAGGTCAGGCTAACCAGCCCATAATTCTCTGTCTTCTGTCTCCCTCCCTTCTTAAACAGGGGTGTTACATGATCCCTCTTCTGGTCCTCTGGCACTCTCCCTGACTCCAGTGATTCTTGAAAGATCACCACCAATACCTCCACAATATCGTCATCTATCTCTTTCAGAACTCTGTATGTCATCCATCCAGGATGCCTGATATATCCACTTTCAGCTTCCTCAACACCTTCTTTTTAGTGATGAGCACTATGCTCACCTTTACTCCCTTCTCTCTTGAGGTTTTAGTATGTTGCTGGTGTTTTCACTGTGAAGACTGATGTAAAATACCTATTTAGTTTCTCCACCATTTCTTAATTCCCCATTACTACTTTTCCAGCCACATTTCCAGCAGTCCAATGTCGACTCTTGCCTCTCTCTTTCCTTTTATAGCTCTAAAAAAGCTTTTGCAATCTTCTTTTATATTACTAGCTAGTTTATCCTCATATTTCATCTTCTCTCCCTTTTTTTTGCTGTCCTCTGCTGGTTTTTAAAGGCTTCCCAATCCCCCGGCTTCGCAGTGATTTTCACCACATTGTATACTTTCTCTTTTGCTTTTATGCTAACCCCAACTTCCCTTACCAACCATGGTTGCCTCATCCTCCCCTTAATTTGTTTATTCTTCCTTGGGAATGAATTTCTGCTGTACCTCCCAAATTACCCCCTGAAACAACTGCCACTGCTGCTCCATCATATTCCCTGTTAGGCTTCCCTTCATGGGCTTAGTGGGCTTTACTACAAGCTGAGCCAAAAATCATCTTGTAGACATTCCACAAATTCCTTTTTTTGGGAACCGCTACCAATCTGATCTTCCCAGTCCACTTGAATATTGACATCCTCCATGATTATTATAGTAGTGCCTTTCTTACATGCCTTTTCTAATTCCTGAGTTAATTTCTGCCCCACATTCTGACTACTGCTAGGAGGCTTGTTAATGACTCCCATCATGGTCTTCCGTCCTTGCCAGTTTCTCAACTCCTTGCACAGAAATTTTATACATTCTGACTATATTTTTTCTTGCCGCCAATTTAATTTTGTTTCTTAGAAACAAAGCAAGCCTGCCTTCTCTGCCCATCTGCCAGTCCTTTTGAAAGGACTCATATCCTTGGATATTTAGTTCCAACCCCGATCCCCTTGCAGCCATGTTTCTGTGAATCCCACAACATAGTACCTGTTAATTTCAATCTTCACTGTAAGCTCATTTCCCTTGTTTCATATACTGCCTGCAATTAATAACCCTAGTCCCGCATTAATCACCCTTCTTGCAGTTGACCCCTTATCTGCTATGCATCAAGTTAGATTCCTGAAGCTTTCTAAACTCTCTGTCCTATTAATTATTCTGGAAATTTTAATAATAATTATTATTAATAATAAAAATCAATGTCATTCACTGTCTTTATGTCACAAACCAAATTAATAGGCAGAAGAAATGTTTACCTTTGTCTGAATCACACTAGGCATATTCGGCAGGGATTGTCGGGATTAGGTCTGCATTTGCTCCTTGCTTCATTGTACTTGTCTTACTTTCCTTTGCACCTGGATGAATTAAAATTTAGCATAATTTCAGCAGACACACCCCACATTTACGAAAATAGAAATACTGAAGCACAAGAGGAGGGAATCCAGAAGGATGAGATGAGAAATGAACATTTTTCAAATAGCACTTTGCAACGGAGGCAGGGATACTGTGAAAGCTGATTCTAAATTGTTATCCACCTCTTTTTCAGCTGTTGGTCAACCTGCTGTCCATCCTGCATCTTATTTTCATAGATTCGATTGCATTTCATAGCATTTGGTAGACAGAACAAAGCTCAACCTGTCCACTCTCCATTCCAAACACTTTATTGCAATGTTGAATCAGGTGATGGGGAAGGGAGGGGGGAAGAATTAACGTGACAACCAGGCTCCATCTGCTTCTTACACTGAAAGGCAACTGTGTTTTATAGACAGAATTGATCAGGACTTTTTTTCCCAAAAGGTATTTACCTTGATCCTGGGGGTTTAGATCTTCTTTAAAACATGGCATTAAATCTGACATTGACGAAAGAAATGCAGGAAAAAGGTGCCTCAAGGTACCAGTGGGGTGAAACTAATGACACATCAGAAGTATCTTGTGCTTTTAAAGTTGCTAGTTTATTCAATATTGATGTCAGTAGGACAATCACAGATGACAGCATGGGAGGCAGGACCCAGATTAAATTTATCTCCTGAACTCAATCTGCATTTGTCTTTCTGAGTGCAAGATGATTAATGGCAAGGTTAGATTCGCTGAAAGTTATACCAAAATGAAGGACAATGAGTTTCTGGATGCATAAAAGTGATATTCTCTGATTTGCAGTTGTCGAAACAACCATTTGTAACGTTCAATATTGTGAAAGCAAGTAACAAAACATTCAAATTTAAAAAAGTAAATTTCATTGCCAACAGACAATGATTTTATACTGACAAGCAAAATATATCCATCTATTAAAATATTTTGTATGTGTGGTTTAATTCAGTCATTCCTCCGTATCTGCAAGGGTTCTGTTCTTGAGAACCTCTTGAATAAGGAAATTTGCGAATGCAGAGCTCATTTGAATCAGGCTTAAAACTACCTGTACATGTTGACTTTTGTTGTTCCGTTTTTTTGGTGCAGATAGGCGAATTCATAATTGATGATTTCAATTGATGAATACAAAGGATTTGCCAGTATAATTAGCTCTGAGCTAATTGATCAAGCTACCTTCCATGTAGAGAACCTGTCAGATGCTATATGCACAATATGTGGGTAGAATCAAACTTATCAGATTTATGCATACTATCAGAGTGTTTCAGCAGGTCAAAATAAACCACCAAGAACTCCCTCCCGGACAGTGGGTTTTGCTCAACTGAATCTGCACATGGCATTGACTACCAGGTAGACAACTCCAGATGAAGGTCAGAAAAGACTGAGCTACAACCCAAACTATTGTGGAACAGATTCCATCAACCTGGCCCCTATGGTGTGTGAAGGAGCAATTCATGACTGCTTTCTGCTTTCAGGTGGTCATCAAGTGGATAGTCAGACTAAACATCACATTATGAGTTTATGCCCTAATTGAAAGGGCTCAGTAGTATTGCAAAAAAAGGACAAAACAAAGATTTCCCCTGTATTCATCAGGACTGACAGACAAGACAGCAGATTTGGAAAGGGAATATTGTTTACATAAAATGAGAACAGCATGCTGATTGATCATACTGTGGCTGGCATCAAGATGTGCAGGAACTGTTAGCTGTCAAATTTGGTTATCTCAGGCCAAGTAAGTAAATTCTGATTGGTCAGTGTTTTGGCATGGGGGATGCAGCAAAGATTGGCCATTTCCATGACCCTATTCTCCACGAAAACGATGCAACGTGAGGACAAATACCAGAAAATTGTGTTCCCTTTCCAAGTTTGGTTCTTTGTGTTCAGTTAGCTGAGCACAAACAAAGCAGTTTGTATTTTGGCTCCTTATGGCAATGTTTACATTCTGCATTCTTAAGTAGTTATTTATTAAATAACAGACCACACAAAAGAAAAATACACTAGAAGCTGGAAAACTGAAATAAATGCAGAAATTTCTGCAACTACTCAGCAGGTCTGGTAGCATGGCCATGATTCTCTGGCACTAGCCCATAAAAGTGCGACCTTTGTTGTGCTTGATTCTAACTGAGGGCAGGATTAGTGCATGAGGTGCTCCAATATGCAATGTTTTTGAAAAGTATTTGATCCATCTTTGACCTTCCTCTCCTGTCTTCCTCACAAGCTCTCCTTAAGGCTGTGTGTGTTTGCCTTACAGAACCTGCTTTTCAATTTTGTTTGTTCCACAAAACTACCCTACCCACTGACCACAACCCTCATTCACCCCACCAGCAGATCATACACACCACCTCTCTGCATCATCTAGAATGGCTGACCACCCAAACACAAGGTCTTTGCTATCTGCAATGTATTTATAATTAATTTCATTGATGTCCTAGGATAAAATTCTATTTTCACTAGCCAGACATTTGATGGTCAGATCGCCAACAATTTGTAGAACCCACCTTAATTTGATCTTTTCCAAGTCTGGCTCCTTCTACACGCCACCCAATAAAAATAACTCTCCGTTAAATCAATTCTCCTTCTTGTAGTGCCTCAAAATGAGGAGGACACATGCCATGGATTACAGTTCACAGGAAACATCTATGGATGCCATCTTTTAACATGAGGAGGCTATTACACTGTTGCTATCATATAGTTCTGACTAACCACAAAAAATCTCTCAATCCTTTTCATAGCATTGGCATATTGGAAGCATGTACATTTGATCGTCAACTAATCTCAACATCCTTCTGTGACAATCCAGTGCTAGAGTGGAACTTGAACCCAAAGGTACTAGCTCCCCACCATCTCCCCCTCCCCAGCTATTTTTACAGCTGTTGATTTGTTCAGCGATTCCACTTTTACCTTTACTTTAACCTTTCCTTTACTGGTCATCCCCACCACTTCATTTCAGTGAGCATCATGGGACCATGACCCAAGTCTCCAGGGTTGGATGCACTTTCCACTGCCTGCCCAATGAAAAGTGCTATGGTGATGTTGTATACCCTTCCCAGCAAGTCACAAACCTTTTTCTCTCCCATCTTGTCCATTGAGCATCTCACCTTTCTACAACTTTCTCCCTTCAGCTTTCAAATCATTGATACTGCTGCACTCACACCACACCATTCCCGCTCTGACCAAGTCTCGGTCCCTAAACAATCTTCCCTGCCGTCCTCCTTTGGCATTTAAACTGTAAGGCATTCTATTGTTGTGATGTTATTTCTGTTCCGTCAGATGCAAAGTCATTTTGCTTTCTGTTCATTGGTGTCAGTCATGGCTTAAATTATTTATTTTTTTTTAATGTATCTAGCATTTGCACTTTTAAAATATAACTCATTATGAGTGGGGCCAGCATCTGGAGCTTGTATAGCTGGTATAAAAATGGAACTGCATGGCATGGGAAGTTCCTGACTGCTGATAGCATTGCTGGGACAAACTAAGACTGTCTTACCAAAAAAACAACTTAACTTGCACCGACACATCCACACCCAGACACGTCACGAAAATGGTGTCTCTCACAAACCAACACTTTGTTTAGAGAAACTGACTGCACAATAGCTGCCAGGTTGGGGTGTGAATGGTGTTTAACTCACTATGGATACAGCAGAGTACCTGTATTTTGGCGTGTACCTCGAGGCAGCCCTTGCTGAGGGTAGGGTGTGACTCCATGGAAGGGTGAGCCCAGTAAGGCCACGATGGATTAAATAACCCAACCAGATAATGGGAGTTGGAGTATTGCCTAATATTGCTAAAGGTCTGGCTCATGGAAGTGCATAAAATATTCAACCTTCAAAGACATTAGGGATTCAACAGGAAGCAAGATCTGGTCAGTCCTGAGAAAACACATAGGAGGAGCTGTTCGCTGACTGATGACTGATATGTGGAAATCCACTGAGCAACTGGTGTCGTAAGTCTATGCTGTTGTTTGGTTAATAAACTGTAACCTCAGTAAGTAGTAGCTGTATTCATTGTTAAGCCTTATGCCATTGGCATCAAAGTATGGGGCAAACGACCTCAGAATAGTGGGTATGCGACACATTGAATACGAATGTTTCCTATTCCATCACCTCAGGTTCTCTTGTCCGCCCTCCTCTGAGTTCACCATCCTCTGTGCTTGTTTGTTGCTGAGTGAGGGGAATATTAAAAAGTTTAAGGGAAGTGAGGTCACAGCGCTGAGCTCACAGTACCAGCCACAACAACACTTGGCATTCAAACGGCACCACCAAAGCAATGGAGCAACAGCAACTTATATTTATACGTATTTAATCGAATGAACAGTCCCAAATGTTCTATTCTAAAGTATGACACCAGACCACATAAGGAAATGTTAAGGCAGATGAACAAAAGCTTGTTCAAAGCGGTCTTAAAGGAGGAAAGTGAGGCAGAGAGATGTAGGGTGGAGCTACAGACCGTGGGGCCTAGGAAAATGAAAGTATGGACACAAATGATGGAGAAATTAAAGAGGGGATACACAAGAGGCCAGAATTAGGTGAGTGTATTATATATCTGAGAGCTGGGGAGCTGAACAACATTAAAAACCTGGAGAGGTACAATGCGTTAGAGGAATTTGAAAACAAGGCTGTGAACTTTAAAGTCAAAATATCCAACCATGCTTCACAGGATGGAATATCGAACAAAAATTGATACCACACTGCAGGAGAAGATAATAGGATGGATGCCAAGAAAAGAAGGAAAGATAGATAAAATTAAAGGACTGGGGTCCAGAGCAACAGCCAAAATATGCACACAGGTAGAAAATGGGCTAAGTGACTTTGTCTAAAATCTCCGAGGCACTGTCCATCTCTTCTACTTTATTATTTCTCATGCCCTAACATGACATCTATTATGTACCTAACTACATCAATAAACCCTTCATCCCCTACACTGCCAACTGTTTCCAAATATATCTTTGAATAAACATTCCCCCAAATCGTTTATAATAGCCTTTAAAACGTCCAACATCCCATTACCTTTCCAATTAACATGACACTTCAGCTGTTTTTGTGCCTTTTACTATAATTATTTCAGTCATGAAAACCAGGTTGTAAGGAAAATAGAGACAACACAGTGTGGAGCTGGAGGAACACAGCTGAACAGGCAGCATCATAGGAGCAGGAAAGTTGACGTTTCAGGTCGGGTCCCTTATTCAGAGAGCCTTTCTGAAGAACCTGTCTGGACAACCACCCGTGAGGCTCCAAGAAGCTAATCCATAGATAAACAATCTGATTCATTTCAGTGAATCTTCCTCTTCGAATTTTGGAAAGATTACATTGAACACAAGCCCTGTGGTCATAGTAAACTGATCTCTAGCTATCGTAAAGAACAAGAATCTTTCATGTTTCTGTTCATGTCTTCAATTGTATATTAATATTAAAGCTTAATGAAGTATTTTATATTGGCAAGCAATCATTTCAAAACATATTTCCATGTACCTGAGCAAACTGCCAACCTTTATATCCTTTACTGTTGTGGGCATCCTTTCTCTGTCAGAGTTCAATTAATCTTTCATGTAAAGGGACTATATCTGCATGAGGGACTGATAGTCACATCCTCTCAGAAAGCTGAAACCTGAACTAAAGCTACTATTGCAGTTCAGGAAGAATTTTCACATATTAAACTACCACATGCTTTTTAATAATAATGAGATTTCTTCAAATCCAATTTCTTTTATATAATGACAGGTTTATTTGATTGTAGTTCCTTCATCAGTGTTAGCTTTGACATTGACTGACTGACTGGATTATCTTGAATTTTTGCAACTGTTGCAATTTTTGACTGGAAATTCGTAACATTTCTGCTGACAGATGGATCGAAGGGAAATGATATTCTGGACAGATGAAAGACATGTCCTGTGACAGATGCTGTCACATCCGTGTGTCTCCTATTTGAAGTGCATGTAAGTAAGCTTTCTGTTTAATGATAAACTAATCCCCATATAATTTTTTTAACTGTAAGATAAAGACAACTAAAGTTAATTTTTTTCTTCTGCTTTTTAGAAGAAGGCTGAAGCCTCCTGCACCCCCTCCCCATCAACTATAATGTTAAAAAGAAAACTGAGTGTGCAGAGGCATATAATTACTAATGCAGTTGTTAGATGATTTTCTGATTTTACCTGGGTGACTGTGTATTACTCAAAGGCACCTGACCAACATATTTAATTCTGAATATTTGATATTATTCTGTTACAAATTAGACCACATTTACACTATGATGGCAGGATTAAAAAATGTATGCAAAGAATGATTAAAAGCATTCTTGGAAACGAGAGGAATGAGTAATAGTCAGAACACAGGAAGAAGCTGTTTAGTCCAATAATTAGAGAGTGATTTGGTGCAGAGGTTTAAGTGCTTTGAATATACAACTTAGTAAGAGGCTGTGATATAGTGGTAATACCCCCAGACTCGCAATAACGAAACTGGTGCTAATTGCTGGAAAAATGGGCTCAAAACCTATCTTGGCAGATGGTGAAATTTGAAATCAATAAAATATTTGGAACTAAATACAAGCCTAATAACAAGCATGTTTCAAGTGTCATTAAAAACCCATCTGTTTAACAAAGATCCTGTAGAAAAGGACATCTTCTATAGACTAGATGCAACTTCAGACTCACAACAAAATGGTTGAATCACAAACCTGAATACCCTGGTCGACCCATTGTCTCCGCCTGCTCCTGCCCCACCGAACTCATCTCCACCTACCTAGACTCCATTTTCACCCCCTTGGTCCAGGAACTCCCTACCTACGTCCGTGACACCACCCACGCCCTCCACCTTCTCCAGAACTTCCAATTCCCCGGTCCCCAACACCTCATTTTTACTATGGACGTCCAGTCCCTATACACCTGCATTCCCCATGCTGATGGCCTAAAGGCCCTCCGCTTCTTCCTGTCCCGCAGAACTGACCAATCCCCCTCCACTGACACCCTCATCCGCTTAGCCGAACAACGTCCTCACCCTCAACAACTTTTCTTTCAATTCCTCCCACTTCCTACAGACAAAGGGAGTGGCCATGGGTACCCGCATGGGCCCAAGCTATGCCTGCCTCTTTGTAGGTTACGTGGAACAATCCGTCTTCCGTACCTACACTGGCCCTAAACCCCACCTCTTCCTCTGTTACATTGATGACTGCATCGGCACTGCCTCGTGCTCCCACGAGGAGCTCGAACAGTTCATCCACTTCACCAACACCTTCTACCCCAACCTGAAGTTCACCTGGACCATCTCCAACACTTCTTTCTCCTTCCTGGACCTCTCTGTCTCCATCTCGGGCAACCACCTAGAAACAGATGTCCATTTCAAGCCCACTGACTCCCACAGCTACCTGGAATACACCTCCTCCCACCCACCCTCCTGCAAAAATGCCATCCCCAATTCCCAATTCCTTCGCCTCCGCCGCATCTGCTCCCAGGATGAGACATTCCACTCCCGTACATCTCAAATGTCCTCATTCTTCAAGGACCACAACTTCCCCCCCCCAGTGGTTGAGAACGCCCTCGACCGTGTCTCCCGCATTTCCCGGAACACATCCCTCACGCCCCGTCCCCGCAAAAATAACCAAAAAAGAATCCCCCTCGTCCTCACATACCACCCCACCAACCTCCGGATCCAACGCATCATCCTCCGACACTTCCGCCATCTGCAATCAGACCCCACCACCAAAGACATTTTTCCCTCCCCACCCTTATCTGCCTTCCGGAGGGACCACTCCCTCCGCGACTCCCTTGTCCGCTCCACACTCTCCTCCAGCCCCACCACACCCGGCATTTTTCCTTGTAACCGCAGGAAGTGCCACACCTGCCCCTACACCTCCTCCCTCACCCCAATCCCAGGCCCCAAGAAGACTTTCCACATCAGGCAGATGTTCACCTGCACATCTGCCAATGTGGTATACTACATCCGCTGTACCCGTTGTGGCTTCCTCAACATCAGGGAAACCAAGCGGAGGCTTGGGGACCACTTTGCAGAACACCTGCACTCAGTTCGCAACAAACAAAAGCACCTCCCAGTCGCGAACCATTTCAACTCCCCCTCCCATTCCTCAGATGACATGTCCATCCTGGGCCTCCTGCAATGCCACAGTGATGCCACCCAAAGGCTGCAGGAACAGCAAATCATATTCAGCCTGGGAACCATGCAGCCTAATGGCATCAATGTGGATTTCACAAGCTTCAAAATCTCCCCTCCCCCAAACGCATCCCAAAACCAGCCCAGCTCATCTCCACCTCCCTAACCTGTTTTTCCTCTCACCCCAAGCCACACCCCCATGTCCTATCTACTAACATCATCCAGCCCCCTTGACCTGTCCGTCCTCCCTGGACTGACCTATCTCCTCCCTACCCCCCTACCTACACTCACCTTTACTGGCTCCATCCCCGCCTCTTCGACTTGTCTGCCTCCTGTCCACCTATCCTCTCCTCTATCCATCCTCTATCCGCCTCCCCCTCTCTCCCTATTTATTTCAGAACCCTCTTCCCCTCCTCCATTTCTGATGAAGGGTTTAGGCCCGAAACGTCAAGTTTTCCTGCTCCTATGATGCTGCTTGACCTGCTGTGTTCATCCAGCCCTATGCTTGTTATCTCAGATTCTCCAGCATCTGCAGTACCTTTTATCTCTGGTTGAATCTTTAATGTCCAATGGGCAAGAAATGCTGGTCTATCCCAGCAATGCTCATATACCATGAATGGCTGAAAAAAAAACAGGCCATTTGAGCCAAGGAGGTAACCCTTGACTCCTCCTGCTCAGTCTTTCAGCATTTGATTCCATTCCCACCTCTATCATGTACTCATTTAGCTTCCTTTTGAAAGAATCAAAGCTTTTTGCTTCAATGGCTTCCTCTGTAGGTGACTTCCACATTCTCGCTACACTCCAAGTAAAGACAATTATTTCCTTAATTGATTTTTAATAGTTATCTTGTATTGCTGACTTGAGGTTTTGGATTCTTTCCACATCTATACATTCACAATATTAAGAATCAGATAAGGTCACGTCTAATCATCTCTTTTCTAAAGGATGGAGTCCACACCTGTTCAATCTCTGGAGAGTTGCAAATTTTCAGTGTACAGGTATATTAAATAAAAAGCAACAGAAACTCACATATGGAACAGAACAAAGACAGTAGGATACCAATTATCTGAATGTATTGGTTTTATAAAGTCATGTATATTTTCAAATGTCTCATTGTGTGTCTTTTGACTTCAAATAGCCACCAGCCTCCAATATCTAAGTGACTTAAATGAGTGACTTAATATAAATGGAACAATGTCCTAAATGTAACGATTAAAATTCAGGAGCTTAACAGTTCAGTCTCTCAAAGTAATCTGTGACATTTAACTCTGGACAGATTGAGTAATTTAGGTCAAACTTTAGCTTTATTCGTGAAAATCAAATTCACAGTCTACCTATTAATGTTAAAAAATTGATAGGTATATAATTTTTACCTTTTCTTTGTAATAAAGTCGCAGTACATTGAATGTCATTCAGAAATAAGAATTGATTTAATGCCACAACCATCCCCTGCTCATATATCACTGCTTTAACACAAGAGATATATATCTTTTAGTTAATTGTATTCTAAATCATGATAAACTGTAAAAATCATGACTTAATACATGAAGCACAGATGATAGTAAGAGACTGGATTACATTGCGTTAAATTACATTTAAATTCTTAAAATGTTTATTGATCCATGCTAGTGGTGGATTGGAAAGGATTATTAGTCTTCCACCTCCTTTCTTGCCATCAGTGAGTGGCCCTTTGTAGCTTGTGATAGGAAACAAAGCAATTGCTTTCCACCAGCCTCCCCCGTGCCATTAAAACTTTTCGTCATCAATGAACCTATTTCCTCTTTAATACATTATTTAAGCCTATAATTTTTCCATTCCACATAATAGAGCTGTGCCAGGGCTTGTTGTACAGTTGTGCACCTGGCTGATTTGCTATCCTGCTACATTTTCTGTTTTCTCAAATTCATCATCCATGCAACAGAATTAGTGAGTGTGGAGAATATGGTTGGGGCCAAAGTGTTTGAAAGGGCTGTGGATTGGTATGGAGGATTGTGTTTGATGGATGGACATTTGGTCATGTTGGACCCGAGGCAGTAGGTGGAGAAAGGGTCAAACTTGAGTTCCTTCAGCAGGAATGTTGAGGAATTGTCACCAGGGCAATAGGGAACAGAATGAGTAGGACATGGTGTTTCTCTATATTATTAATTTGTTTGTCAGTTTATCATACAATAACGTTAGTTTTAGGTCTATAGAAAGACAGAGGACTATTGTCATGCAGCAGCATTGCAGAGAATTTAATGGAATATCTTTTTGAAAGAGTTAGCACAAATGTAATGAACTGAATGATCTCCTTGTGTGCTGTCTGATTCTGCGAGTTTTCACTTTGTTACAAATGACTATTATTTTTCTCAATGTGAGTGGATAGAAAATTTATGACAAGGTAAATTGAAGAAACAGGAAGACCAATCCTTCACCATTTAACCCTTTGCAGAGGTCATATCTTCCACCTCCAAAACCATCATCACAGTGACCTCCTTGACTGGCTCCAGCAATTCCACTCCACGTGCCTGAATTCCAGGGCTCCAATGACAATCCTCAACCTTGAACTTCAGTGTCAGCAATGGCTACTCCCACACAGATTGAGGCTGGTAAAGATTACCCAGCAGCTCTGTGAGATGGCATATGTGACTTATTGGCTAAAATCACATGGGAAATAGGTCCCTGACAGCAGCCAGGTAAATTCACCACAGTCCTTCTCAACCATGAGGCTGCTCTCCCATTGGAGAGAGACAATTGATGGTGGTTTAACCTGGTAGTTGCTATACCTCAGGCAAGGGGAGAGGGTGAAGAAGGAGAGTACTTTGTATAACGTAAAAATACAGCAGCTGATTTATTCATAGCATGCTTCCACAGGCAACACTGACCAGATTATCTGTTTTGTCACTGTTGCTTCAGGGATATATATTGGTTACGACATCAAGAACAGCTCAGAAGTTCAGAAGAAGAGTCATATTGGACTTAAAATGTTAACTGTTTCTCTCTCCACAGACGCTGCCAGATCGGCTGAATTTCTTCAGCGCTTCCTGTTTTTATTTCAGAATTCCAGTTTCTGCAGTATTTGGCCCTTATTTGGTGACATTAAAAGGAGTGGAATTTGGGACACAGCACTGAAAACCTCCATCATGTAAGCTAATTAAAAAATGGAGGTGGCTGTTGTCACAATCAAATGACAATCAAAAAAAAGCATTCACCCCAGTCTTATAAGGGGAGAAACTTTCTTCATACAAATCAGACCTGAAAGGATCATAAATAAATGTTCAGCACAGGGATAAAGAAATTTTCTTTTCATAAAGTACTCGCATTTTAGTGTTTTCACCAAGTCAATGCCAGCACAGAACATTCAGACTATCCGAGCCATGTCTCTAGACCACACTGGACTTCAAACCTCGAGGCATCACTTCCAGTCCCTAAGTGTCTTGCCTCCGCTCCGGAACTCACCGGCCCCCAGCCAACCTGGTCTGTGACTCATCGACTCCTGCTGGCTGCAAAGACCATGGCGTAGTTTCTCCACTCCCGGGAAGTACTGGACAATGAACAGTACCGTATCGGATGTATCCTGTGTCTGTCTTCTGAGCAGGTCATTACGGTTTTTCGCTGTGGCACATCGGAATTGGTGATCGATAAGTTGAGCATCATATCCTGCTCCTATGAGGGCATCCTTCAACACCTTCAGGTGTTTATCTCGTTCCTCCTCATTCGAACAGATCCTGTGTATGCACAGGGCTTGTCCATAGGGAATGGCTGTTTGAATATGTTTAGCGTGGAAACTAGAGAAGTGCAGCATCGTGAGGTTATCTGTGGGCTTGCGGTAGAGTGAAGTACAGAGGTGTCCGTACTTGATGGAGCTGTGTGTGTCCAAGAATGAGGCTGATTATAAAGAGCAGTCCATGGTAAGTGTGATGGTGGGATGAAACTTGTTAATATTGCTATGTAGTTGTTTCAGTGACTCCTTGCCATGAGTCCAAACGAAGAAAATGCTGTTAATGTATCTGGTGAATAGCATTGGTTGGAGGTTCCGTGCAGCAAAGAAGTCTTGTTTGAACCGGTACATGAAATGTTGACACATTGGGGAGCAAATCTGGCCCCCATGGCTCTCCCTCCAACATACACTCTCTCTTCCCCCTCACTCATGCACATTCTCTCCATCTGTCTCTCTCTCTCTCTCTCACACACACACACAAACACACACACACACACACACACACACACACACTCTCACATACACACATACACATGCACACACACACACACACACAAACACACACACACTCACTCACACACACACACACACATACACACACTCACTCACACACACACACACACACACACACACAAATCTATGGTGTGAATTTACATTTGTAGATACATTCTATTTTGTTCAAAAAGCAAGTTATTTACAGACAATCAGTCAATATGGTGTTTTATAACTTTAGAAATACTTCAGAAATAAAACCAGTCTGACTCCAAACCAAAACACAAACAGATTCTAAACAAGGCCTCACACCTAACATGCATTGTCTGACCTAAAACGTCCCCTCTTCTTTACACTAATAAAACCGTTAGTTCTCACAGGACAGTGATTTGAAAGGCATTCGGGGGTTTACACATACATATTAACCAATTAAAACCTTGTCTAGTGAATTCTGAGGAAGGGTCACCGGACCCGAAACATTAACTCTGTTTTTTCCTTCACAGATACTGCCAGACCCGCTGAGCTTTTCCAGCAATTTTGTTTTTGTTCCCGACTCACAGCATCCGCAGTTCTTTCGGTTTTTAATTAAAACCTTCGAACTGATAAAAGATTTAACAGCATCTTAGGTTAGTTTAGTACATCCTTATCAAAGGTGTGAACATTTAATCTTTTCCTTATAAATTCTGTGTCTGATAATACCTCTCTCACTAACACCTGAGGAAGAACTGAGGCTCCGAAAGCGCGTGTTTTCAAATAAACCTGATGGACTATAGCCTGGTGTCGTGTGATTTCTGACCTTGTCCACCCCAGTCCAACACCAGCACCTCCACACCTTTGTTCTGGAAACAGCTCATTGTTTTCTATTGACAGACAGTAGGAACTGCCGATGCTGGATGAACACAGCAGGCCAGGCAGCATCAGAGGAGTAGGAAAGCTGACGTTTTGGGTCTGGACCTTTCTTCAGAAAATGTTGTTAAGGGTAAGGATGAGTTCCGTTAGGTGGATAAGGGTGTCGGTGGAGGGGGTCTGGTTGGTCCTGTGGGAGAGGAAGAAGCGGAGGGCCTTTAGGCCATCTGCATGGGGAATGAAAGTATACAGGGACTGGATGTCCATGGTAAAGATGAGGTGTTGAGGGCCAGGGAATCGGAAGTTTGGAAGGAGGTGGAGGGCGTGAGTGGTGTCACTGACTTAGGTGGGGAGTTCCTGGACCAGTTGGAGAAAAGGGAGTGAAGATAAGTGGAGATAAGTTCGGTGGGGCAGGAACAGTCTGAGACAATGGGTCGACCAGGGCAGTCGGGTTTATGGATTTTGGGAAGGAGATAGAAATGGGCAGTGCGGGGTTGGGGAACCATGAGGTTGGAGGCTGTGGGTGGGAGGTCACCTGAGATGATGAAGTTATGGATGGTCAGGGAGATGATGTTTTGGTGGTCATTGAGAGGGTGGTAGGAGGTATCAGACAGTTGGCACCTGGCCTCGGTGATGTAAAGGTCAGTGCGCCATACTACAACTGCGCCACCCTTGTCCGCGGGTTTTATAGTGAGTTTAGGGTTGGAGTGGAGGGAGCAGAGGGCTGCACGTTCTGTGGGGGAGAGGTTGGAGTGGGTGAGAGGAGTGGAGAGGTTGAGGCGATTGATGCCACGAGGGTCCAGACCGGAAAGTCGGCTTTCCTGCTCCTCTGACGCCGTTTGGCCAGATGTGTCCTGATAAATAGGCTTAGTCAATTGCATATTGTGCTGTCTGCAGCTGCATCCTGCCTGTCTGGGTCTGCAGTTTGTTTATTTCAGCATCTTTGCACAGATACTTTGCCCAATGCTTGGCTTGATTTCCCAGCATGCTTGGTGTATTATCCAATTCTACCATTTTGAGTGGCCTGTCCAGCTGCACTCCCCCCTCTTGATCCTGAATGCGATCGTGATGGATCACGTGATTACAGACCAATTTCTCTGGGGTGGCTATATGTTCACTCAAGCTCAAACAGAGCACAACTTATACTCAAATAACTAAACTCTTACAGATACCATGTTAGGAAACCACATCTATCTGAGATCAAGCAACATCATCAGACTTTATGTAAATAGAACATCAAAATTCAAATTTAACAACTAATCAAGCAAGCATGGTAAACTAGGAATAAACAAGACATCAGGAATTCATAGTGGCCATCAAACAAACATTACAAAATAAGGGTCATTTACATATATATTAGAAGAGATTAAACAAGGTTTGCACCCATGAACAAATCATCCAAAGGATTAAGAAATGTTAGTCCCCTTATCTTTATGTTAGAGAATATGAGAGAAAAAAAAATGATTTAACGAAGTTGGGAACTATATACGTACTTAACTAAGTAGATAGAAAGTAGTAAACTGAGTGCCGCAGCTAGGTCTTGGGATTTCACTCATTATTAAAACCGAGTGTCCCAGCTGAATCTTTGGATTTCACTACTATTGCCAATTCACTCATTCATTCATTCAATTTCACGGAAGCGCTATTTGATGGTAGTGAAATGTCAAGACCACAGTTTTATGAATGGATGAATAGAGTGCAGCAATAGTAAACATAGTGCACTGGTGCATGGGTGGTAAATAAATGAAACAGAACATGGTATTAGTAATAAATATAGAACATGTGTGAATGTGTGGTTAGTAATGGTTATGAATGAACAAGAACACAGTAGCAGTAGCTTGTGAATGGGTTGGTAAAAAGGACTTTTATCATACAGAGGTAAAGAAGCCCATAATACAATATCTCGCAAAACCATAGAATAGGATGCTTTTAAGGAAATTAGTAGATATGTAATGAATAGCGATTTGACGCAATTAAAATGCCTGGCTAACTTAATTATAAATTTGATGTAATTAATTTACAGACTTGATGTAATCAAATGCATAGTAGCCGTTAGATGGTGACTTAGGTTATTTCAATGTAAGAACATATAAAAATAGCGTTGCAATAGGATGTTTTTTTAATAGGGTGGTGGAGACTGTGCATTGAGTGAGGTCTCTGTGCTCAGTCTTTGCGGAAGTTCTCTTTTCCATAGAGCAAATTTGAACTTGAGGCTTGTGTGTTGCTTCCGCTGATGGTGATGATCCTGATGAAGCACATCCTGATTATGTTTTGTATGGTCATGGTTGTCCTGGGGAAAAATGAAGGTCATTTCTGCTGTTATCCTTGTTTAATATCAGAATACTTTATAACATGTGCAATGCACACACTCCCACCATTTTTTTTGAATGAGCACCCAAATTTGTTTCCGGTGTAAACAAGAATTTGTGGTTAATCCCAGTAGAATTTACAAATTGTTCCACATATTCCACAGGACCTATAGAGAAGTGTGAGTTGGTCACAGGGTCTATAGTGAAGTGTGAATTACATACGAGTGCCTACCATCAGAAACAGTTGTACCGCGCCTGGGTTGGCCACCAGGAACCGTTTCATCCTCTGAGTTAAAGACTCAATGTGTTCACTGAGATCACACGTTCAAAAGACTTATCAGTTTGTTCTGAATCCTCTGTCTCTGTGGGCCCGATAATATTGTGTCCTCCAGGTTGCCATGTTCATGTGCTGTCATGCCCCCTAGTGGTGATGTCATTAACCATCAGGGTTCTACCTGATGGTCTGGGTCAGTTTGTCTTTCCTTTGTCTGCGCTAGTCTCTTAGCATAGTCTCTTATCCATATTGTGGATATGCCGTCTGTGGTCTGAGTTGTAGTGGCTTGGGGTCTTTCGATTTCTATGTCTATCGGGGAGTTATTGGGAAGTTCTGTCATGTCTGGGCTGTCTGTCAAGTTGTTCCGATCAGTTAGAGAAATCAGGTCTTCCGGTAAGTCAATTAGATTGTCCAGGGGTCCATCAGTCGTTGGAGCTGCAATTGGTGGTAGCGATGGGAGAGAATAAATTTTGCCAGGGGTACGGTCCAGCTGAGAGGATGTGTCGGGGCGGTGTCCTTTGTCTTGTCACTTGGTCTAGGGCAGTGTCATCCGCCATATGTATTCTAAGGTGGTGCTAGTACTGTATTGAGGGCCATAGGCTTTTAATTGGTTTGCATGGTACCAGCCGGTCTTCCCTGTGGCTAGTAGAACCTTGTATACTGAGGCACTCACCTTATTGACTACAATGTGGGGACCTGAGTATTTAGGGGAAAGAAAGGAACTAGGTTCTATATCTGTAGCATCACCTGTTGTCCTAAAGAGTATTCAACAGGGTTAACTTTACTGTCAATGTAAGCTTTACTTAATGCCCTTTTAGTTCCTAACCTGACAGCCGCTGCTAACTGCATGGCCTTGATATTTTCGGTAGCTGCTGCACTGCTTTTTCGTCAGTGAGGGCAGGTTCTGGTAGGTCAAGTCCGAACGGGTAGTCGACCCCTCTTGTGGGTCGGCCTGTCATTAGAGTATGGGGTGTATACCCTGTGGATTGTGAGATGGTGTTGTGAATCATCATAAAGACAAACTGGAGTACTGTGTCCCAGGTTTTATTGTTCTGCGGTACCGCCGTCCTAATCATCCTTTTTAGGGGGCAACCCTTCCATTCCACAATCCCACTAGATTGGGGGTGGTATTCCCAAAGCGGAATTTCTGTTTAATACCAGGCATTGTCATCACATTCTGCATCACTCAGCCAGTGAAATGACTTCCCTGATCTGACTCGGCACTGCAGAGTAAACCCATCTCGTGAATACCTGTTGTTTTAGGATTTGTGTGGTTGTTTTGGCTGTATTTGTCTGAACAGGAAAGGCCTCAACCCATTTTGTGAATGTATCTATGATTACCAGAATATAGGTAAATTCACACCTACTTCATGGAAGGGGGCCTATACAATTAATTTGTAGATTCGCCCCAGACCCTTCTGCTGGATGGGTATGCCTCAGTTCTCCCCTTTGGGTGTGCCTGTCTGGATTAGTTTGGGCACACATCAGACAATTTTCTATGTAGTGCGCTACGTCCTTGTGTAACTTGGGCCACCAACACAGTTCTTTCAATTGTTCAGTAGTGGCTTCAATTCGCTGGTGTCTGAGCCCACCATGGTATTGATATATGATTTCATTTCTGTCTTGAATCAGAACTACATAAACTCCTGCTTTTAGAACTAATCCGTCTTGCACTTGTAATGAACATTTATCACAAGCACCTGGATAACCTCCTCCCAAAATCTGTTTCAAGGAATCGCCGCAGTGTTGTGCTTGCCTAAGGTCTTCTATGTTCGTTTGGCTCACATTGATCGCATCTGCCTGCTCTATTCTGGGTGGCTGCCAGAGTTGTCCTGCACGAGCACCTCTCTTAGCTAAATCATTTGCTTTATGGTTGGCTTCTGGGGATGTCTTGTGGTGGATCCTAACTTTGATTATGCCATACTTCCTTTTACCAGCGGCCTGTAGTATGTATTTTGATAAGGGGGCTGATGGCAGGGGTTCCCATCGGTGGAGATAAAACATCTAGCTTCCCATAATGGTAAAAATTCTGTGAGGTTATTGCAATCAAATATGCTATCAGAGTATACTTCCGTGGGTGGAGGGAACAGATTGGGATGGCTACCACATAGGCTACAGCTGCTAGTTCTAAGGTGTATGGTAAGTCAGAGTTAGGAACTAGTAAGGCTGGTGCTGTTGTGAGGGCAGGCTTTGCATCAGTTACTGCCTTTGTATGTTGGGATGTCCAATCCCAGGCAGCGTTCCTTTTCAGCAACTCTGTGAGTGGGGCCGCTTTGATGGCGAACGCATCGATGTAGTTCCTGCAGTATCCCATTAGACGCAAGAAAGAACGGAGCACACTAACATCTCAGGGAAGTGGGAGTCGCGCTATGGAGTCTATTTGCTTTTGGTCCATCTCCCTTTTCCAATAGGTGACTATTGTTCTCAAGTGTGTAACTGTATGCTGTAGAGTCTGTGCCTTTTTTGGGTTTATTTTACAACCTGTAACATGCAAGAGGTTGAGTAATTCATCTAGGCGTTGGGTATGTTCCTCCTTTGTCTCAGTTTGTAAAAGTAGGTCGTCTACATATTGGATTAGGAAATCACGCCAGGAAAACTTTTCTAATGCCTTGGCTAATGATCTGTGGAAAATCAAGGGTGAGTTATCGAACCCTTGGGCTAAACAGGTCCAGGTACACTGTTGTTCCTGGAAGGTGAAAGCGAATTTATCCTGACAGGACCAATGTAAGGCTATGGGCCAGAAACTGTTACTAATGTCAAGTACTGTGAAGCATTTTGCTTGCGAGGCTTGCTTCATTATTGTGGCTGGGCTGGTGGCTACTGTTGGTGCAGTGAGGGGGTTGACTTTGTTGAGATCCTGGTAGACAATAGTTAAATACCATGAACCATCTGGCTTCCTGACAGGCCAAATTGGAGCATTATTAGTGGAGGCTGCAGGTCGCAGCACTCCTTTTTGTGAAAGACTGTAATCACCTTGGCTACCTCCCCCTCTGCCTGTTAGGGGAAACTGTATTGTCTTTGTGGTTTCGGGTCCAGCCCATCCATTATCTCCTCTCGAGGTTTGGCTGGTGTCCCTAGCATGGAACGGAGCCTGCCGAATTGGACCTTCTAAAGGGATTTGGGGTCTCCAACACTGGACCCTGGTTGGAGGCTGGAAAGGAAGCATTTTCTCTCCTATCTCTCTTTTACTTTTGTTGGGTTTGCGGACTTCTTTTTCCCATGCCCGGGATATTCTCGTCAGAACCCATGCCTCAGTGTGAGTTGGCTCTCTGCAATCCAAGTTCTCACATGCCTTCCTTATGTGGTGCCTCTTATGCCTCTTATGTGGTGTGTGAAACTAAAGGCCTTGCCCACTTAGCTGTGTCAGTTTTGAATAACTGACCACTGTCTAAATCTCCATAGACTCCCGTAAAACATACCCACAAACGACCTGCAAAGGCAGTCAGGGTTCTCCCTTCTTTTCCCTACGCTTGTTAAATCCATCCATGGGGTCTCCTCTATTATACCCAGTTGCTGTTGGGATTGCCTCTTTCACTTTAGCCAAGGTGCCTTCCCCTACATTTACAGGAGCTGGGATTGCAGACTACATTGACTGGCTCAAACAAATTACAATGAGTTTTACCTCCTCTCTCTCATCCAGCCCATCCAAAACCTTTTGTTGTCTGATCCTATCAAAGAATATGTATGGGTCTACCGATGGCTCAAAATCTGGGATCTCTTTGGCGATAACTGCTAATTGTGCTACAGTAAATGGGATAGTGCATGTTACTGCTGGGGCATTGGTGACATCCCCAACCCGTCTTTCCATAGTCATCAGGCTCATTACATCATGGGATGTCTGCAGGGGGCGCTGACGAGGCTGATTCCTCTGGGAAAGGCGGTGGCGGATCCCAATCATCTACGCACATGGCGCACTGCTCCGGGTCTTCCCTGAGCTGATCCCAGTCGACCTCCTGTTCTTCTTCCCTTATAACATCCCCATATGTGCATTTATTCCATTGCAGATTGAGAGTTGGGATTTTAATTTCTCAATCTCCCGCAGGCACTTAGTGTGGTCTGTGGCTGCCTGTTTCTCTTCCCTATCAGATTGGTGAATTACCCTTACTGCTGCTTGCAGATCTGCATATTTACTGTTTAACTGGCTAACTTCACTCTCAGCAGCCTCTTTAGCTGACACTGTGCACTGGATGTCTTGGTACTCCTTCTCACATTAGGTTTGGAATTGCCCCATGTGTAATTGGTTGGTCTGATTTCTTTGGTCCTGCGCTGCGCTTTTCCATTGTAACTCTGCTATTTCTTTCCTCACGCCCTCTAATTCTTTACAAACCTTTTTCAATTCTTGCTCAGTTCCTAACAATTGACCCAGGCAGCATATTATTGCCGTGGGCTTTTCATGTTTGGAAGTCTGCTTCCCTTGAATTTTCCTCAAAACCTCCCAATGTTTTTGTCCTTGGGATCCTGGTCCTACTTCATCATTACAGCAAAATTCTGCCCAAACGGGCCACTTTTTCTTACTGATGTATTGTCGTAGTTTTTTTCCCCACACTGAACAATCTTCTACTCTGGCACCTTTTCCTGCCATTTCTGATTAAACTAAGGGGTATAAGGGGTGAATCGGACTGAGGGTATGGCTTTGGCTATGTTCGGTCCTAATGCCACTGGGTATCTACTGACTTTCGGTGTTTTACCTCACCTATCCCACTAAGGATCCCACACGCACACATACACACAGATACATATGCACAGACACACACAGACGCATACACACACACACACACAGGCACACACACACACAGACACAGACACAAACACACACACACTAATATACACAGACACACACACACACTCATACAGACACACACGCACGCACACACGTGCACACACACACCCATGTACAGACACACACATACACACACATGTACTGACACACACACACAAACAAATGCACACACATACAGGCAGACACACACATGCGCGCTCACACACACGCACACAAACACCCATGTACAGACACACACATACACACACATGCACTGACACACGCACAAACAAACACACACACATAGACCTACACACAATGAAACTGTCGTTTACTTGATGAGGAGTAAATAACTGTTGGCTTTATTCTTTAAAGAATAGGCTAATGTAGACCTTTCTATTCCCCTCGATTTACTTCAATTCCTGGCCGTCATGTGGGACTTAGACTCAGGCAAAATTTTTAGGGACTATCAGGTTCCATGGGGTTTGATCTCAGTGTGACAAAGTCACTCCTTACCAAGTCCCATCTGGGTCGCCAATTTGTTGCGCTTGCCATACAATGTGTTTAGCCTGTATATCCCACAAAGGACCGTGAGCTGACTCTTAATAGTAATATGAAATGATCTTTATTGGTTAAAACACAATTAATACTATAATAATGATTATGCTACAAATGAATATTTAATACTAGGCAGCAGCAAGTTACCAATTAAGGAGGTTTATAGCATGTTAGACACCATATTAATGGCTCAACTGGCATCATTAATATTAAGCTTTCTATTTTACCAAATTAGTCAAACAGGTTGGACATCAAGAAATCTTGACATGGAAGTCAGAGCGGGTACCTGGTTTATTCAGCTCACCTCTGGTTATGAGAAGCCTCCATGTTGCTCAGCAACAAACAGCATCTCAGGGTACGACCCATAGACACCAAACATGCACGTCCCTCGACCATGGATACTGGCATCTGACATTTACCAGCCACTCAGGACCCTCATGGCACTTTGCCATTCCACTTGCAGGCTGCTTTGGAAGCACAGGCCTGTGTTGTAGGCACACCAGCAAAAACCATTGAAAGGCTGTGGCATGGACACTGCGTTGTTGCACTCACCACACACTGTGTGTTTAGCCCATATATCCCACAAAGGACTGTCAGTCAACTCTTAATATGAAATTATCTTTATTGGTTATAATACAATTAATACTATAATAACGATTATGCTACAAACTAACAATTAATACGATAAATCTGTAAATCTTGTACTTTAACTTAACTTGGAATGATCAAACATCACCACACTGGACCTTAGCCCTGATCCATATGGTGATAGTTGTCTGGTCGTCCTCTCCTGGTGGTCCCAGGGGGCACCTCTTCTTATGGTGGTTAGTCTCGAGTGACTGCTACCAAGGATGCTGCTGCGGTGATTCATGTCCTTGGAAGCTCCCACACCCCTTTGGGAGGATCTTCAAATCCCACCAGTGGATCAATCAGGAATCGATTACCCTGTTTGATCAGACTCAATCAGGCAGTGCCTTGTGCATAGTGAGGTGGTCTTTGGTTCTCCATCTCTGAAAGTGTCAGGGGCACGTAAGTCTGGTAGACTTCCCAGATAAGAGTGTGCGGTGTCCCTTTGTTCCAGAAACAGCTCGATGCTTCCTAATGTCCTGGTAAATAGGCTCAGTCAGCTATGTATTGTGCTGTATGCAGCTGCAGCCCACCTGTCTGGTTCTGCAGCTTGTTTATTTCATCATCTTTGCAGATACTTTGGCCAATGCTTGGCTTGATTTCCCAGCATGCTTGGTGTATTATCCGTTTCTGCCATTTTGAGTGGCCCGTCCGGCTACGGCATGCAGGAACAGATTCCTAGCTCGTGAATTGGACCAGGCTGCATCTCATTGCAATCTTAATTTGACAAAAGACTATGTCAGAAAGTAGGTGGTGGCTAGACCTCAGACCAGTGATGGGGGTGAGGAGATAGAGGGGTGTACACTCTCTGTCAAGGGGTCCTGGTATCATCAGTCAGGGGCACAATATGCACACAGTTCAAGTGCTTGGCTGCAGCGAGTTGCTGTTTTGAGACAGTTACAGTCAGGATATATGACTAGTTACAATCCAGGGAGTTGGAAATGGTGCTCGGACTGGTCTGGGGGCAGGGTTGGCGGGGAGGTGTTCAGGCACAGGGTGCTGCATCATCCAGATGTGCTGTGCTGTATACAACTGATTCAGACAGCAATGCCATGTGATAAATGTTTGGAAGCTACCGAATAGGAACTGTCCTCCGAAGGGATGGCATCGGGCGCTACAAGTCAGGAAGGACCCAGTTCCAGTCGATGAAACCTGGGTGCAGCATGTAAAATAGTCTTTGGTCATCATGCCTGGATTTAGTTCACATTATGGGGACAAACTCTTCTTATTTTGATTGTATTTACTTTTCAGGCTGTAAATAAAAGTTTATCTTTGGATTTGTCCAATTTCTTGCCTGTGTGTAATATTGTCCTACTGGACAATGAAAAGATGCAGGTCTATAGTGGGGATTGGGACAGAGTCATGGTGATTTCGACAGTGTGTTTCAATGGAATGCAGCTAAGGACAAGGAAACTGTATGGCTTGGTGGCTAAACAGTGACTCTGGTAAGAGTGAGCAAGTGTCAGCCATGCCATCCATCAACAGGTTGATGGATCCTGTGCCATGACATTGGTGACAGTAAGGTCAGATTGGCAGCTGTTGTCCAGGTACACAGTAGCGTTTTAGAGACGTCTCAGGCACAAGCAATGCCAGTCTTTATGCGGGTATTTGCGAAGTGGTGAGTTGTTCTGAGAATGGCATGTGGTAAATGGGCTGAGATTTCAATGAGAGGGACTCCACAGCAGGGCGCAGGTGGATAATGAGATGAGTTTGGTAAGATACAGTTAGGAATATCACTAGGGTTCACAATGGAAAACTTGACCTAGCTGACACTAGTAGACATACCACTGGGATTTTCAAACAAGGTTTTAAATATCCAGACTGAACATGGAAGATATCCAGTTTTGTCCAGTCCTATAGTTTACATAATCGTTCTCATCTGTTGCAAACTACAAAACTGTGCTTTAGAACATGCACCCTTGCTGCACAGGAGGACAGGACAATGACTGATAAGGTAGTGAAAATTTCAATGAAGAATTTGGTCACACCTGCAATGCTGCAAGGATGGCTGTTTTTCCAAACAAACATCGAAAGCACTTTTCAAAAAGTGAAATGGCTATTCCATTTCTTAAAGAGAAAAGCAAACCTGCTAGGAGTGCTGTTCCTTCCCTAAAAACCCAGAACCTATTCAAGGAAAGTACTGGAGTCTTATTTCCACATTATGTAATGCATGATTGTTGGCATTTCAAGTGCTTGTCATTCATTCACAGGATGTGAATGTCACTGGCTTGGCCAGCATTTTTTTACCAATCCTAATTGGCCAGAAGTCAGTAAAGAGTCAACAACATTGCCGTGGATCTGGAGTCACATGTAGGCTAGACTAGGCAATGACAGCAGATTTCCTTCCCTGAACGATCTTAGAAAACCAGATGAGTTTTCATAACATTCAGCAGTGGTCACATAACAAGCATGGGGCTGGATGAACACAGCAGGTCAAGCAGCATCATAGGAGCAGGAAAACTTGACGTTTCAGGCCTAAACCCTTCATCAGAAATGGGGGAGGGGAAGAGGGTTCTGAAATAAATAGGGAGAGAGGGGGAGGATGGATAGAGGAGAGGATAGGTGGACAGGAGGCAGACAAGTCGAAGAGGCGAGGATGGAGCCAGTAAAGGTGAGTGTAGGTGGGGGGGTAGGGAGGAGATAGGTCAGTCCAGGGAGGACGGACAAGTCAAGGGGGCGGGATGATGTTAGTAGATAGGAGATGGGGGTGTGGCTTGAGGTGAGAGGAAAAACAGGTTAGGGAGGTGGAGATGAGCTGGGCTGGTTTTGGGATGCGGTTGGGGGAGGGGAGATTTTGAAGCTTGTGAAATCCACATTGATACCATTGGGCTGCAGGGTTCCCAGGCTGAATATGATTTGCTGTTCCTGCAGCCTTCGGGTGGCATCACTGTGGCATTGCAGGAGGTCCAGGATGGACATGTCATCTGAGGAATGGGAGGGGGAATTGAAATGGTTCGCGACTGGGAGGTGCAGTTGTTTGTTGCGAACTGAGCGCAGGTGTTCTGCAAAGCGGTCCCCAAGCCTCCGCTTGGTTTCCCCGATGTAGAGGAAGCCACAATGGGTACAGCGGATGCAGTATACCACATTGGCAGATGTGCAGGTGAACATCTGCCTGATGTGGAAAGTCTTCTTGGGGCCTGGGATTGGGGTGAGGGAGGAGGTGTGGGGGCAGGTGTAGCACTTCCTGCGGTTACAAGGAAAAATGCCGGGTGTGGTGGGGCTGAAGGGGAGTGTGGAGCGGACAAGGGAGTCGCGGAGGGAGTGGTCCCTCCAGAAGGCAGATAATGGTGGGGAGGGAAAAATGTCTTTGGTGGTGGGGTCTGATTGCAGATGGCGGAAGTGTTGGAGGATGATGCGTTGGATCCGGAGGTTGGTGGGGTGGTACGTGAGGACGAGGGGGATTCTTTTTTGGTTATTGTTGCGGGGACGGGGCGTGAGGGATGTGTTCCGGGAAATGCGGGAGACACGGTCGAGGGCGTTCTTGACCACTGTGGGGGGGAAGTTGTGGTCCTAGAAGAATGAGGACATTTGAGATGTGCGGGATTGGAATGTCTCATCCAGTGCTGTTCCTTCCCTAAAAACCCAGAACCTATTCAAGGAAAGTACTGGAGTCTTATTTCCACATTATGTCATGCATGATTGTTGGCATTTCAAGTGCTTGTCATTCATTCACAGGATGTGAATGTCACTGGCTTGGCCAGCATTTTTTTATCAATCCTAATTGGCCAGAAGTCAGTTAAGAGTCAACAACATTGCCGTGGATCTGGAGTCCCATGTAGGCTAGACTAGGCAATGACAGCAGATTTCCTTCCCTGAATGATCTTAGAAAACCAGATGAGTTTTCATAACATTCAGCAGTGGTCACATGTTTGCTGTTAGGCCAGGAATTTTCATTCCAGATTTTTATTGAATTCAAATCTGCAATGGTGGGATTTGAACCCGTGTCGAAAACATTAACCTGGAGTTCTAGATTCGTACACCGGTGACATTACCATTATACAATTGCTTCCCATAAAGCTTCTGTCACGCTACTCCTGTCTTTGACACCGAACACACCATTCCTTCAGTGAAACCCTCCAATTAGCCAGTACACTGAGTCCTTGAGGTAGGATTATGAGCCTATCAGTGGCTACAGTGTTTTGCTCATGGTCCGCCTGAATTGCACTGGATCTTAACTCTTATGTCTTATATACGATTCTTACAACTAATTCTAATTTTCAGTTTTTATGACCAATAACTTTTAAAAAGACATATGAATCTTTCCAATTACCTCCACAAAAGATCATACAAGATTTCCCATGTTTAGGATTTTACCATAACAAACAAACTAAAATTAATATCATCTAAACCTTTCTAAGTGAACAATTAACATACTAAATGACAGAAAAGGTATTCCCTATTAACTTCTCAGTATAATAAAGTACCTTTAGACATTAAACTACACCCCAGGAGAATTGTGTTTAGTGCCCCAATCTCTTCCCGATATGAATAGAATCTCTTCTCCCTGCCCATTAGTGTGAATCTAACAGTGTCTTTTTAAACAAAGTCCCTTCACACAAACTCCTGAGGCTTTTGGAATGGACTTTCAGCAGCAAAGTACCCTTTGGGACTCCCTGGTTCTTGTCTCTTCACAATCCTTGTTTCTTCAAACAGGGATCTGTCCTCACCAGCACTCACTTAAGTGACTCATCTCAAACTGCCCTCAATTTCTGTTGGATATAGCGTCATCTATTGTAGATATTCTTCCACAAATCTTTTCCTCTGGTTCTGAGAGTCTGTGTATTTGTACCCAGCATGACAAACGCCATTCTCCTTTGAATCCGGTTGTTAATACTTACACTTTGCTTTTGAATAGATTTTCATTTAAGCTTCTGCCTCTATAGCATGGTCATGTAGGTTTGATTCGAAGGAGATAAAATATCAGTTCTGAGGAAGGGTCACCACCGTTAACCCACTGTTAATTCTGAGCTTTCCTTCACAGATGTTGCCAGACCTGCTGAGCTTTTCCTGCAACTTTGCTTTTGTTCCTAATATCAGGTTACATTGGTTTGTTTCTGGGCAGATATCGCAGGAGATCACATTCCCTCTCCAAACTATTCCAGTTTACCTTGAGCGAAACGGTTCACAAAATAATTATCATGTAAAATCCAACACTCATTACTCTTTCCAGAACCAGTCACATTCAAGACTGTGCTGTCTAACTGGAATTTATTGTTTCCATGTCTTTTAAAGCAGCCGAAAGGACTGGAGAATGCAGCTATGATTCCTTTTAAGTCTATACCTTTACTGCATTAATCAAAGAGTTGTGGAATAATACAACATTTAATGAAGCCATTGGGCCCATTGAGCTGCCTTGGGTCTCAAAGAGTAATGGAGTCATACGGCACAGAAACAGACCCTTCATTCCAACTCATCCACATCGATCAGACATCCCAATGTGACCTAGTCCTATTTGTCAGTATTTGCCCCATATCCCTCTACCCCTTCCTATTTATGTACCTATCCAGATGCCTTTCAAATGTTGTAACTGTACCAGCCTCCATTATTTCCTCTGGCAGTTAATCTCATAAGTACACACGCTCTGTGTGAAAATGTTACTCCTCAAGTCCTTTTTAAATCTTCCCTTTCACCTTAAAACTATGTCCTCCAGTTTTGTATTCCCCCACTCTACGAAAAAGTAGAGGCTATTCGCCCTGTCCATGCCCCTCATGATTTTATAAACCTCTATAAAGTCACCCCTCAGTGTCCGACACTCCAGAGAACAATGTTCCAGCATATCAAGTCTCTCCCTATAACTCAAACCCTCCAGTCCGGCAACATCCCTGTAAACCTTTCCTGCAACCTCTCAAGTTTAACAAAATTCTTCCTAAGGAGGGGCGACTAGAATTGTACGCAGTATTCTAAAAGTGGTCTCACCAATGTCCAGAACAGCTGCAACATGACATCTCAACTCCGATACTCATTGTTCTGATCAATGAAGGCAAGTGTACCAAATGTCTTCTTCACCTCCCTGTCTACCTAAGACTCTGCTTTCAAGGAACAATGAAACTGCACCTTTAGGTCTCTTTGTTTGGCACTCCCCATGGCCTTACCATTCACTCTATAAGTCGTGCCCTAGTTTGCTTTACCAAAATACAACACCTCACATTTATCTAAATTAAATTCTGCTTCCCACCCCTCAGCTCAATGGTCCATCTGATCGAGATCCCGTTGAACTCTGAGATAATATTCTTCACTGTCCTCTACGCACCAAATTTTGGTGACATCTGCAAACTTGCTAACCATACCTCCTATATTCACATGCAAATCATTTATATAAATGACAAAAAGCAGTGGACCCAGCACTGATACTTGGGCACACTACTTTCAAAAAGCATTCCGAACAGTACAGTCGCCTACTATTTCTCCATGCCCTTATAATATTTTTTCTTTGAGATATTCAATTACCTTTTGAAAGTGACTATTCAACCTGGATTCATCAAGCTACCAGACAGTGCAGTCCAAATTGTAACCATTTGTTACTGTGATTAGGGTGTGTGCTTTATATATATTTTAATATCATTTATTTTAGAGCTTGGATTTTGAACTTGTGGCATTTGGACATGAGGAGGTTTAATAATTACTTGATTAATATTTCTGGAGCCGTGTTTTTTTTAAACCAGTGTGAGAATGAGACTCTATGGAGTGATAATGGGGATTTATTTGCATTGGCTGAGTTTTATAAACTGACAGAGTAAACACTGAAGAACATTAGCCTGCTATTAGTTAGAAGCATCAGTTTTTTTTTGCTTAGGGGTAAAACCAATAGCTTGGAAAGCTTTAGTGTTTCAGTTTGCAATAGTCCTGCCTGATGTTAGATCTGTGAAACAATTTTTCTGGAGAAATGAGTTAGTTCAGAATAGTGGATAGGTAACCTCAGTGTGAGGGTTTTAGTTTGAAAACTTCAGACCAGGAGTATTTGTTTACAACCCTGTTGTGATTATTTGAAATTGAGAAGTCTACGCTCTGTATGTGACCAATTAAGGAAGGGCTATCAAACGCTCAAGCTCGGGAATTGCAAGTAGCAGTTAAACTAAATTTATAGATGTGATAGAAAAGCAAATTTCTTGGGTTTGTGATTGCAGTAAATTGAGGATATTTTTACTGTACATTTTGAAATCTTGAAAATTGTACAATATGTCAACAGCTTGATCATTTAATCTTCATTTCATCGACATAATGAAGTTCTTTTTTTGTTAAGACCACATATGCAGTACTGTGTGCTTGTGTTTGAGCACAAGACCATCTCGTTAAATTAATCCATGAATTGACTACTGTTGTTGAAAAGCAATTTGGTTTTCCAGAGGGAAGTGTCAAGTTTTATGCTGAAAAAGTTCCCACTAGAGGGTTTTGTGCGATTATTCAAGCAGAATCGTTGTACTACAATTTGTTAGGAAGCCTGGCAGAGCATCAAGCCAAGTCCATGAAATTTATTGATGGTCTGATGATCCACTTGGTGATCCAGTGAAAAACTATATTGATACAGCAGTATGCCATGTACTGCTAAGACACGGTGTGTTGGGAATTAGAGTTAAGATCACGTTAATGTGGGACCTAAATAATAAAATTGGACCCTAATCATGTCAGCATTGTTGAGGTCAAGGATGAGCTCCATTTTAGAACAGAAGGGAGGCAAAAGAGAGCAACCTGTAATCCAGCAGTTTGCACTGTTTCCAACAGCATAATTGGTGCACCAACGTTGATAGAGCAATTTCTAATATTTATTTGAATAAAACAAGAGAAACAAAAAAAAACAAAATATAATCCACCAAGTCTGATTTCATTCAGTGATCTGACTTGTCGAGTAATAATATCAGCTGGGATTACCTGGAAAATGTCACCTCTGGTTCTGGTGCAAATCCTTTGTTTCTGCTCTGTGATGACTGACCCTTTAGCCATTGGAAACAATTTAAAAACGCCATTTAACCCCTTCATTGTTCCAAGCAACTTATTGACAAATCCTTCAAAAGGTCCTAATCGACTCTCACAAAGGTCAGTAGTCTTTTCCCAAGGTGTGAAGAATAGCTGAAATTAAACCGCCTTATTATTTTTATACTTCCTCATTGAGGTCTAATTTACAATAAATTAACACTAACAACATTAATTAGCAAGCTGTCCAGAGCAAAAGTTACTCAGAGCGGAGCTGTGAATAACTGGAATCAAGACTGACTGCATCTATGTCAGAGAGAACAGTAATATAACTAGCGCTGGAGCACAAAATTTACTTGAGTTTAACACCAGCAATCTTGGGGTTTTCAAGTTGGTTATGAACTCTCTGGAGATGCCATTCCATAAAAGAGATAGCACAATCGGATCTACACACTTAAAAGATTTTTAACTACAAGTGCTTTATCAAAACTTAATTCCATACTTTGCACAGTCTGTACATTTTTTGACAAATAGTAAAACTCTATATCATTTAAAAGGACAATTACGATATTAATTGACATTAGCTGATACAGTGCCTATGTTTTTGGGTGGATGCTGTGCTCTCACTCTGACACCTGGAGTCATCCCAATTTCCCAATTATGCTGCTAAAGTGCTTGTCAAACAATTGCTGCCATATTGGGCAAGGTAATATTCAAGTGTCACTACATAGATTAAAACAAGAACTAGCCCCTTGCATATCCCAATGAGAAATTAATTTCCTCAGCTTTTGGGTTCCTTATGTGGCCTAGACTTCTTCAAAGCTAACTGCATATGGCAGTCAACGAAAAGGTAAACCTATTTTTGTAATTTAGCATAACGTACTGTCACGAGGAAAGGAAATATTGTACCTGTCTCCACAGCAACACTGCTTTCTGCCACACTTGTCTGTCTCCCATTTGTACCCATCATTTAGCTAAGGGCCTCTGACGACTTCAGGCATCATCTATATTGGTCTTCAGAAAACTAGTCTCCTACACTCAGGCAAAAAAGTCCCAGCCCATTCAACCTCTCCTTATAACTCTAACCTTCCAGTTCAGGTAGCATTGTAGTAAATATTTTCTGCGGTGTTTCTAGTTTAATAGTATCCTTTCAATAGTAGGGTGACCAGAACTGCCCACAGTACTCCAAATGTGGCCTTACCAACATCTTGTACTGCTGCAACAACTGTCCCAATTCCTACACTCAGTGCTCTGGTCCATGAAAGCTAGCATGCCAAAAGCCTTCTTCACTGCCCTGTCTACCTGTGACTCCATTTCCAAGGAGCTACAAACAGGTACCCCTAAATCTTTTTGCTCTTTAACACTCCCCAAGACCCTACCATTGACTGTGTAAATCCTGCCCTAGTTTGTCTTGCCAAAATGCAACACCTTGCATTTATCTAAATTAGGCTCCATCTTCCATTCCTCAACCCAATGGCCCAGTTGATCAAGATCTCACTGCATTCCCAGTAACCTTCTTCACTGTCCATGATACCAGCAGTCTTGGTGTTACCCACAAACTTACTAACCATACCTCCTAAATTTTTATCCAAATCAGTAATATAAATGATAAATGACAGGGGACCCAGTAGCGGTCACTGTGGCACTCTGCTGGTCACAGGCCTCCAGTCTGGAAAACAACCCTCTACCATGGCCCTCTGTCTTCTAGCTTCAGGCCAATTTTGTATCAGCTGGCTAGTTCTCCCTGGATCCTGTGAGATTTAACTTCACTCATCAACCTACCATGTGGTACCTTATCAAAGGCCTTGCTCAAGTCCATGTGGACAACGTCTACTTTCATCCCCTTTCTTGTTCACACTTTCAAAAAACTCGATCAAATTTGTGAGACATGATTTCTCAAGCACAAAGCCATGCTGATGATCCCAAATGAGTCCTTGCCTCTCTAGATGCCTGCAGACCTTGTCTCTCAGAATCCCCTCTAATAACTTACCCACCACAGACATTAGGCTCACCGGGCTGTAGTCACCAGGCATCTTCCTGTTGTTCGCTTGTTATCTGAAACAAATTCCCTGACCTGTGCTCAGTCAATAACCAAAAGGCAAGAACAGTAATCGTCAATCTCTGACTACGGGGGCAAAGGACAAAAAGGGAAGGCAAGGATGCCTGTGAGCATCCAGGTAGGTGCAAATTGCATGGTTACTAAGAGAGTGAGTGAGCAGCCCGGTAATGCTCCCTAGTCTAGTCCATGAACTGGGTGCCTATCCCCGTCAATTTAGGGGCCTTACAGCAGCACCACAATGAAAAGTGCCAGTGAGCTCCAAAGTGCAGCATGAAAGTGCAGAAGCACATTAATTGCGTTGGAGATGTGCCATGATGAAGCAGAGAAGGTGGTACATGTTAGATGTCAACAGTGGGTGTGTGCTGTCACTGCCTATGGAGTGTGCGCTGATTTGTGGGAGCTAGGTATCCAAGATGGAGGTACAGAGGAACAAAATTGAACTGAAGTCATATTCACTCAGATTCTCACATCGAGATTCCTTGGCATCAGGCATTTATCCAGCAGGTGTAAGAATGAGAGATGCCGGGAATGAGATGAGATTAGGTAACAGTTAGGGTGATAATGAATGATAATCCTCATTAATAGATCTCTCTCCACACAGGGATGAAAATCTCATCTCAATGTCTCAGACTCACCTCCTCACTTCCCAAAGCCAGTCCGCCATCTACAAGGCATAAGTCAGGAGTGTGATGGAATGATCCCCACTTGCCTGGATGGGTACAGCACCAACAACACTCAAGAAGCTTGGCACCATCCAGGACAAAGCAAACTGCTTAATTGGCATTACATCCATAAATATACACGCCCTCCACCACTGATGCACGGTAGCAGCAGTGTGTACTATCTACAAGGTGCACTGTAGAAATTCACCAAAGATCCTCAGACAGCATCTTCCAAACCCACAACCACTTCCATCTAGAAGGACAAGAGCAGCAGATACAGGGGAACACCACCACCTGCAAGATCCCCTTCAGGCCACTCACCATCCTGACTTGAAAATAGTTCCTTCACTGTCACTGGTCTAAATCTTGGAATTCCCTCCTTGAGGGCATTATGGGTTAACCTGTAGCACATAGACTGCAGTGGTTCAAGAAGACAGCTCACCACTACCTTCTCAAGGGAAATTGAGGATGTGCAATAAATGCTGGCCAGCCAGCGATGTCCACATCCCATGAGCAAATTAAAAAAAAAGAAACTTGGTTGGAAAATGTGTTTTTTTGGTCTCAACAAGGCCTCACTCGACATCTCACCCGATTCTGTAAGACCATAAGATATAGGGACGGAATTAGACCATTCAGCCCATTGAGTCTGCTCCACCATTCGATCATGGCAGTTATATTTCTCATCCCATTCTCCTGCTTTTTCCCCATCACCCTTGATCGCCTTACTAATAGAGAACCTATCTATCTCTGTGTGAAATACACTCAATGACTTAGCATCCACAGCCCTCTGCAGCAAATAGCTCCACAAATTAACCACACTCTGGCTGAAGATATTCCTCTTCAGCTCCACTCTGAAGTGTCATCCCTTCACTCTGAGGCTGTGCCCTTGAGTCGGTTTCTCCTGCAGGTGGAAACATTTTCTTCGCATCCACTCTATCCAGGCCTCTCAGTGTTCTGTAAGTTTCAATGAAATCTCCCCCTCATGCTTCTAATCTCAATCAAGTACAGAGGCAGGGTCCTCAACTCTTTCTCACATGACAAGACCTTTATCCCTGGGATCATTCTTGTAAACCTCCACTGGACCCCTAACAAGGCCAATATACCCTTCTTTGGATACGGGGCCCAAAACTGTCCACAATATTCCAAATGCTGTCTGACCAGAGCCTTATATAGCCTGAGCAGTATATCTTGGCATTTGTATAGTGACCCTCTTGAAATAAATGTGAACTTTGCATCTACCTGCCTAAGTGCCAACTGTACCTGCATATTAACCTTAAGAGAATCATGAACTAGGACACCCAAGTCCTTTTGTGCTTCAGATTTACAAAGCCTTTCTCCATTTAGAAAATAGTCTACCCCTCTATTCTTCCTCACACTTTGCCCCATTGTATTTCATCTGTCACATCTTTGACCACTCTCCTAGCCTGTCCAAATACTTCTGCAGCCTCCCCACCTCCTCAATACTACCTGTCTGTCCACCCATCTTTGTGTAATCTACAAACTTAGAAATAGTCTCAGTTCCTTCCTCCAGATCAATAATGTATGACATAGATAGTTGTGGTACCAACACGGACCCCTTGTTACTGGCTGCCATTCTGAAAAAGATCCCATTATTCCAACTCTGCCTTCTGCCAGTCAGCCAATCCTCTATCCATGCCAGTACCTTGCCCCTAACTTTAACTTACTTAGCAGGCTCCTGTGCAGTACTTTGTCAAAGGCATTCTGGAAATGCAAATAGATCATGATCCATTGGCTCTCCTCTCTCTAACTTGCACAATACATCCTCAAAGAATTCTAACAGAATAGTCACGCTTGACTTCCCATTGATGAAGCCAAGCAGACCCAGCCCTCTTTCACCATGAACACCTAATTACTTCACAATCTCATTCCTAATAACATACTCTAAACTCTTGCTAATGACCGAGGTCAGGCTAACCAACCTATAATTTCCTGTCTTCTGCCTCCCACTCTTCTTAAATAAGTGTGTTACATTGGCCATTTTCCAGTCATTTTAGACACTACCTGATTCCAGTAATTCCAGAAAGATCACCACAATGCCACCACGATCTCTTCTGCTACCTCCGTCAGATTGTCCCAAAGTTCTTGCCATAGCCCACAACATTCAGGGCCTGGGAAGGTTCCAACCAGAGTTTTCACGCATGCACTTGTGATATGAAATAGATAGTCACAGTAAGATTTATGGAGTTTGCTCAATACCGAAAGCATTACACATCATTTAGTCCAGATTCAGATGAGAGTTTTCAATGTACGTCCAACTCATTGTATCAGCGCAATTTATTTTTAACGGCAAAGAGGTTTATGCAGCTAGGATCGGTGTGGCAGGCTGGAACTTGACTGCACCCACAGAAATGCCATACTGAAATGTAAAGGCTTTTGAAAATAATGAAACACTTTTCTGTTTCTTAAATTGAGAATTAATGGCAAGTACATCTGTTAACAGCTAGAGGATGGGTCTTAAGCTTTCTTTGTGCTCTCCTAAAGGCTAAGGTTCTCTTTTGATTAAGAAAAATGTGAGGCTTCACCTTGCCTCTGCCGATTCAGTCAATCAAGCAAACCCAGTGTCTTGATTTGGGCAGAGGAAAGATTTCAGTTCAGGGTGGTGCCCTGATTGCGATCTTGTGTCAAACTCTAAAAATGCTGGCCTTCAGGTCAGGTGTGTTCAGGAAGACGTGTCATACTGGACTGCAAACAGTAATTCTGTTTCTTTACACAGATGCTGCCAGACCTGGGGCTGGATGAACACAGCAGGCCAAGCAGCATCATAGGAGCAGGAAAGCTTGACGTTTCGGGCCGAGACCCTTCATCAGAAATGGGGGAGGGGAAGAGGGTTCTGAAATAAATAGGGAGAGAGGGGGAGGCGGATAGAGGATGGATAGGAGAGGATAGATGGAGAGGAGGCAGACAAGTCGAAGAGGCGGAGATGGAGCCAGTAAAGGTGAGTATAGGTGGGGGGATAGGGAGGAGATAGGTCAGTCCAGGGAGGACGGACAGATCAAGGGGGCGGGATGATGTTAGG
>JAHRHZ010000051.1:12682437-12759744 GCA_024137785.1 Ginglymostoma cirratum
GATAGGAGATGGGGGCGGGGCTTGAGGTGGGAGGAGGGGATAGGTGACAGGAAAAACAGGTTAGGGAGGTGGAGATGAGCAGGGCTGGTTTTGGGATGCGGTTGGGGGAGGGGAGATTTTGAAGCTTGTGAAATCCACATTGATGCCATTGGGCTGCAGGGTTTCCAGGCTGAATATGGTTTGCTGTTCCTGCAGCCTTCGGGTGGCATCACTGTGGCATTGCAGAAGGCCCAGGAAGGACATGTCGTCTGAGGAATGGGAGGAGGAATTGAAATGGTTCGCGACTGGGAGGTGCAGCTGTTTGTTGCGAACTGAGCGCAGGTGTTCTGCAAAGCGGTCCCCAAGCCTCCGCTTGGTTTCCCCGATGTAGAGGAAGCCACAACGGGTACAGCGGATGCAGTATACCACATTAGCAGATGTGCAGGTGAACATCTGCCTGATGTGGAAAGTCTTCTTGGGGCCTGGGATTGGGGTGAGGGAGGAGGTGTGGGGGCAGGTGTAGCACTTCCTGCGGTTGCAGGGAAAAGTGCCGCGTGTGGTGGAGCTGGAGGAGAGTGTGGAGCGGACAAGGGAGTCGCGGAGGGAGTGGTCCCTCCGGAAGGCAGGTAAGGGTGGGGAGGGAAAAATGTCTTTGGTGGTGGGGTCTGATTGCAGATGGTGGAAGTGTCGGAGGATGATGCGTTGGATCCGGAGGTTGGTGGGGTGGTACGTGAGGACGAGGGGGATTCTTTTTTGGTTATTATTGCGGGGACGGGGCGTGAGGGATGTGTTACGGGAAATGCGGGAGACACGGTCGAGGGCGTTCTCGACCACTGCGGGGGGCAAGTTGCGGTCCTTGAAGAATGAGGACATTTGAGATGTACGGGAGTGGAATGTCTCATCCTGGGAGCAGATGTGGCGGAGGCGAAGGAATTGGGAATTGGGGATGGCATTTTTGCAGGAGAGTGGGTGGGCGGAGGTGTATTCCAGGTAGCTGTGGGAGTCAGTGGGCTTGAAATGGACGTCGGTTTCTAGGTGATTACCCGAGATGGAGACAGAGAGGTCCAGGAAGGAGAGAGAAGTGTTGGAGATGGTCCAGGTGAACTTCAGGTTGGGGTGGAAGGTGTTGGTGAAGTGGATGAACTGTTCGAGCTCCTCGTGGGAGCACGAGGCGGCGCCGATGCAGTCATCAATGTAACGGAGGAAGAGGTGGGGTTTAGGGCCAGTGTAGGTGCGGAAGAGGGATTGTTCCACATAACCTACAAAGAGGCAGGCATAGCTTGGGCCCATGCGGGTACCCATGGCCACCCCCTTTGTCTGTAGGAAGTGGGAGGAATTGAAAGAGAAGTTGTTGAGGGTGAGGAGAAGTTCGGCTAAGCGGATGAGGGTGTCGGTGGAGGGGGATTTGTCAGTTCTGCGGGACAGGAAGAAGCGGAGGGCCTTTAGGCCATCTGCATGGGGAATACAGGTGTATAGGGACTGGACGTCCATAGTAAAAATGAGGTGTTGGGGACCGGGGAATTGGAAGTTCTGGAGGAGGTGGAGGACGTGGGTGGTGTCACGGACGTAGGCGGGGAGTTCCTGGACCAAGGGGGTGAAAATGGAGTCTAGGTAGGCGGAGATGAGTTCGGTGGGGCTGGAGCAGGCGGAGACAATGGGTCGACCAGGGCATTCAGGTTTGTGGATTTTGGGAAGGAGATAGAGGCGGGCGGTGCGGGGTTGGGGAACGATGAGGTTGGAGGCGGTGGGTGGGAGGTCACCTGAGGTGATGAGGTTGTGGATAGTTTGGGAGATGATGGTTTGGTGCTCGGGGGTGGGGTCATGATCCAGGCGGCAGTAGCCCCCATCTCCTATCCACTAACATCATCCCGCCCCCTTGACCTGTCTGTCCTCCCTGGACTGACCTATCTCCTCCCTACCTCCCCACCTACACTCACCTTTACTGGCTCCATCCCCGCCTCTTCGACTTGTCTGCCTCCTCTCCACCTATCCTCTCCTATCCATCCTCTATCCGCCTCCCCCTCTCTCCTATTTATTTCAGAACCCTCTTCCCCTCCCCCATTTCTGATGAAGGGTCTAGGCCTGAAACGTCAAGTTTTCCTGCTCCTATGATGCTGCTTGGCCTGCTGTGTTCATCCAGCCCCACGCCTTGTTATCTCGGATTCTCCAGCATCTGCAGTACCTTTTATCTCTGTTGCCAGACCTGCTGTGTTTCTCCAGCACTCTCTGTTTCTGGATTTCCAGCATCCACAGTGTTTTACTTTTATTTTTGTTGAATGTCAAGATGATTAGATTCTGTCTTGTTGGCTGTAGTCATTGCCTAGCACTTGTGTGACATGAAGGTTTTTTTTATCGCTTATCAGCCCACACCTTTATATTGTCCAAGTCTTCCTGCACACAGGCATGGACTATAACCCTATCTGAGGAGTTGCAAGTAGCAACAAGCAGTGTACAATTATCAGTGATAGAAATAATTGGCCTCAATGCTACAATTATTTTTCTTTGTGGTAGGCATGATGCTAATCAATGGAGAGGTTTTTTTCCCTGATTTCTAATGACTCCAGTTTTGCTGGGGCTCCCTGATACCATGCACTGTCGAATTCTGCCTGCATATCAAGGTCAGTCACCTATGATTTCAGTTCTTTTGTCCATATTTGGTCTGAGGTGGTGATAAAATCTGGAGCTGAGTTGTTCACATGGAACCCAAGCAGTGTAACAGTGAGTAGGTTATTACTGAGTAGGTGTGACTTAATCACATTATTGTTAACATCTTCCATTAGTTTGCTCATGATCAAGAGTATGCTAATGTGGTGATGATAGGCTGGGTTGAACTTGTCCTGCTTTTCACAGAAAGGACATATTTGGGCAATTTTTCAATGTTGTGAAGTTTTATGGCCGTGTTGTAGTTGTACTGGAACAGCTTGGAGAGGAGTGTAGTTAGTTCCAAAGCACTGATATTACAGCTGCAATGTTGGCAGAGTCCATATCTCTTGTTAAATCCATTGCCTTCAGTTTGTTCTTGATATCTCGTGGGCTGGATTGAATTGGCTGCAAATGGACATCCGTGATGCAATGGAGGATACGATGTTTATTGGCTCAGCACTTCCTGCTGGAGATAGTTACAAATGCTTCAGCTTTGCCATTTGAATTGATGTGGTGGAGATCCCTATCACTCCAAATGGAGGTAGTTGTGGATTTCCTTCTCTTGTTAATTGTTAAGTAGCCCACAACTATTTAGGACTGGATATGACAAAAATACAGAACTTTGATCAGATCTGTTGATAGCATGATTGCTTAGCTCTGCCTTTTTTGTTTATCATCCACATAGCCCTGAGATGTCGCTCCACCAGATCTACATCTCTTTCCAGATATTTTCTGCTGCTGATATTTGGCAAGCTTGATGAAATCAAGTTTGATCCCTGGCTTGACAGTGATGATGGTGTAAGGGATATATGGACCATACATTTAGAGATTCAGTTATTAATGATGCTGATGGATCAGTGTTGGTGTGATGGGTGGTGAAATCCCCTACTCAGAGTACATCCAGCCCTTGTTATACACAGAACTTCTTCCAAATGTGTTCAGAGTGTGCTGTTCATGAGTTGTGGGAATCATGAGAGCTTTCCTTGATTGTATTTTCCCTAATGCCATCATTCTTTATGGGATCCAGTGTCAATGTTGAGAATCCCGAGCACAACTCCCCCCAAATGTGTACCAACATACCACCACCACTTACGGGGTCTGTCACACTGGTGAGGCAGCATTTATCCGGGGCTGGTGATGGTGGTCTCCGGGAGATTGGCTGTAAGACATGATTTGGGGAGTATGACTATGTCAGTGCGTTGCTTGACTCAACTGTGGGACTGCTGGCACAATTTTAGAAACCACATGACACCAGGTTATAGTCAAACAGGTTAATTTGTTGGACTATAACCTGGTGCGGTGTGATTTCTGACCTTGTCCACTCCAATACAACACGGGCACCTCCACAACATTCTTCCTAATTTTAGAATATGTTCCCAGATGTTTTGAGGAGGACTTCACAGAGATGACCAGGGTTTGGTGTGCTTATGTCATTTCTGGAGCCTGGGTCAGTGCTATCTAGTCAATTCAGTTCTATTCTTGTTCAATTTTTCTGTGGTAATAAGGTGATGGTTAGGTGCAACTGAATGTCTTTCGATTTCAGAGAGCAGGTAAGAGTAAAACCTATTGCTTTTGTCTGGAGTTACATAGGTCAGCCAGGGTAAAGACATCAGATTTCCTTCCCTAAAAGACATTAATGAACCATGTGTTTTTTTTAATGATAACCTGGTAGGGCTTAGTGAATTTCAAAATCAATCATTGTAAGGTCATTATAATTAAGATTTTCTATTAAGATTGGCTTAATCTATGAATCATTCATAACGCTATCATTGCTGTACAAGAATTATAAATATTCTAATGGATTAAAATTTTGCTTTCATGAATATGTTATAGACTACTAATGGATTAAATATTGATAAAGTGAATTTTGATGTATCAGACTTCAATATATTAGGCCTTTGACATATTGGAATATCATGTTAATTTTTCCTTTGATTGACTGAAAGAGAACCTTGAAATACAAGGTATTTTGTGTCTCCCTAACCACTTCACTTACTCCTGTATTTGACCCACTCATTTACCATCTCCAGCTTGGTCTCCTGATCCCATAGGATGATGTACATACCTGCACTAAATTCAAAACTGGCCTTGCTCTCTAGCCATAAAACATGCTCTCGTTCATAGATTCCACTCAGAGCTAAGCTGTTGTTCTGTCCTCTAACTCCTAGTCAATTCATGCAAAGGTTTTGGTGTTGAAACAAGGCCTACTCTTATCTAAACCGCAGAATTTGAGTTAAGCAGGTCCAACACTCAATGTTACTGATATGGGATTTAGGGAGAACATTTGTAAGCTGGTTCTTGTGCTGTTAACTTTGCCGGCAAAAATCTTGGTAACAAATTATCCTGCCTATTGCGCCGAATTCCTGCATAACTAATTGCAGCCCCTATCAACCTGTTGTTACTTCCTGAGATCTTGATGTTGTTGTTCATCTTGTTAAATTAGCTAACCCTTGGATAAATTCTTCCTTGATTAGGTTTGAATGGTACATGTGGGTGCAGCACGGACTTAGGGTCATCAGACTTTGTGATAGGGTTGATTTTATGTTTCACAGAATCCCTACTGTTTGGAAAGAGACCATTCAGCCATTGAGTCAACACCAACCTTCATTCTATCCCTGTAATCCTGCATTTAGCACCTAACTTGCACACTCCTGGACACTATGGGGCAATTTAGGATAGCCAATCCACCTTACCTGCACACCTTTGGACTGTGGAAGGAAGAAACAGGGACAATGTGCAAACTCCATACAGACAGTCTCCCAGGTCCCTGGTGCTGTGAGACAGTAGTGCTAAGCACTACTGATCTGCCATGCCACTGGTCAACTCTGGACTTAGCATCATGTTTAATTTCTTTCCTGGGCAAATATTATGTAATAGGAGAGTAATTTTTATTTCAACAAGGAAGATGTTGAACCAAATAGAATGAGTAAAGATTTCAATGAACCAACATTTGTTCTGACATATGCCAGTGTCAGCTGCAGCTCATTTCCATTTCCCTCTGAAATTCCCAGTTTAAGTGTCACTCCAGGGCTTGTGCATAAAAATCAACACTGACTTTCTAGTGGAGAACTGAGGGAGTATTGCAATATCAGAGCTACTGCCTTTTAGATGTGGCAGGGAGAAATTAGAGATTGTAAGCTATAGCCAAGGCAGATAAAGACAGTGATGGATGTTGGTGATCAGTGTCACATCTTCAAAAACATTCTAACCACTCATGCTGACTTCAGCTGAAATTCAGGATAATGGTGTTCATTCTTTCAATGTTAACTATGGGTTCTATTGGATAACAGCAACATTAAGAAAAAGACTAGGACCATATCTTTTTGAGAAAAGAAAACCCGAGCAACTTAACTGCATCAGCAGTGCCTGGGCTTGTTATCTGACAGTTTTGAGCTGAGAGCTGTCAAACAAGCTGTGATTAGCACCTGTTCCAAAGTATTGAGCAATCTGTATATCTCTGAGTTTACACTGTGGGGCTGGGAAGGCAGTTTATTGTAAATGAATACAGTGCCATCATATGGGCAGATTCAGACATCATACACATTTAGATATTATATGATCTTTGTGGCTTCTTTATGAGTGCGTTGACTGAAAGCCTTCTGCACCATGGTGATAGCAATGGTTATCACTGCAGATGGAACAGTTACTTCAGGTATTGCTTTACTGGATCTACTCAAAACAGCAGCACCTCAGGAAAGGATGCTTCCTATTGCCCATTGATTGTAGAGAAGCTGGAGTGAACAGTAAAGGCCTACCAATTTAAATGAGTGTGGTGATGGCCCAGTGGTATTAACGCTAGACTGTTAATCCAGAGACTCAGGCAGTGTCCTGGCAATCTGGGTTTGAATCACAGCTCAGCAGATTGAATTGAATTCAATTAAAAAAATCTGGAATTAAGAGTTCAATCATAGAATCTCTACAGCGTGGAAACAGGCCCTTTGGCCCAACAAATTCACACTTGTTCATCCCCCTATAGTCCACCTAATCTACACATCCATGAACACTCTGGGCAATTTAGCATGGCCAATCCACATAGCCTGCACATCTTTGGACTGTGGGAGAAAACCACAGCACCTGGAGGAAACCCACACAGACACTGGGAGAATGTGCAAACTCCACACAGACAGTCACCCAAGCGTGGAATTGAACCCTGGGTGCCTGGTACTGTGAGGCAACAGTGCTAACCACTGAACTGCCACACCATCCCCATGAATCAATTGTCGGGAAAACCCATCTAGTTCACCAATGCCCTTCAGGGAAGGCAATCTGCCATCCTAACCTGGTCTGACCTACATGTGACTCCAGACCCACATCAACGTGGCTGACTCTGAATTGCCCTTAGGGTAATTAGAGGTGGGCAATAAATGCTGGCTAAGCCAGCAATGCCCACGTCCCATTAATTAATTAACAAAAAATAGAACTGTACGGTGAAATTTTGCTTTACAACAGTTTGACTTCCAAACAATAGCATCTCTCAAATTCCTGGTTCTGGAAGGCCATAAATTGGGATGCAGGCAAGATCTAAAAGATTACTGTGACACGCTAAAATGGCTGAATCTATGTTCCATCGCCAGCCCTTTAGATTGAAGGTAGCTTCATACTTCATTCGTTTCTCTGGTGACTTGCTTCTGTGCATGACTCATCATGTGGCATGGTGGCTCATTGTCTAGTAGTGCTGTTTCTCAGTGCCAGGGATCCAGGTTCTATTCCAGCCTTGGGTGACTGTATGGACTTTGCAAGGTCTCCCCATGTCATTGTGGGTTTCCATCAGATGCTCTGATTTCCTGCACAATCCAGAGATGTGCAGGTTAGGTGGATTGGCCATGCTAAATTGTCCTTAGTGGATCTTACTGTCCAGGGATCTGCAGATTATATGGATTAGAGGTTATGGTAATAGGGTGGATGCTCTTTGGATGGTTGGTATGGATTGATTGGTCTCTTTTGCACTGTAGAGATTGTATAATTCATGCTATGTGCTGTGTGACCATGTATTACACTTCCACGCATTTTCTTCCCAACATGCCTGTACCACCCGCCTAATCCCCCAGGCTGAAGCACAAGGCATTTGATTGCTTGAGCAGCATTCAATCTTAATCAGCTACATTTTTAAAATTCTACTAAATGAATTGACTGAAGACTTAGAAATGTCACAAAGTAAAACATACAATTGTGCTTCAAAGGTGCTTCATTAGCTGCAAAGGCCTTTGGACATTTGAAAGGCGCTATATAAAGATAAATCATTTTTCTTTGTTCTTAATTTCCCAAGATTCCCTTTCCCTTGTCCTGCTGACGTTATTCAAATTTGCAAACCCTGGAAATTCTGACAGTGCCAACTTCCTCTAATTTGAGTGCGAATGGATTAATTATCCAAATGATTGTGCTCGGAGAGAATGTTTGAAACCAGCAGGTATGTTTCGACCTGGGCTTATCGTTTTATCAATTCGTGATCAAATATCAATTTGTTCTGGGAAAATTAAGGATAATTACATTTTACAAAGTGACAGCTTCTTGGTAAGGGTGTAAGTTTGAAAGAAAATGAAACACAGTAGAAGGAAGCTAACGTTAGCTAGCCTGTGTGGAATGACTGAAGATTGGTATGCAGGTAGTTGGGTTAATTATATGAAGTGCTACTGAGCTGTGGCACTTTTATCGTTGCCCACATTGGATTGAAACAAAAATACAGAACGTGCAGGAGACATGGAGAGAACAGACATGGTGATATTTCTGTTCCAACAAAGAGCTGACCCTCTTTTCTTCACAGATGCTGCCTGATTTGCTGAGTGTTTTCTCTTTGAGATTTCCATCATTTATGGCTTTTTTTCGCTTGTATACATGCCAAACTGTCTCCACCACTCCCAGTCAACAACTCTTTATAACCAGACATTTTCTTATCCAATTTAGATTGACATAACACAAAATTTAAAAGCAATTCTGTCAAACAATTACTCCATGATGTAAAGTAAACTGTGTGCTTCCCTCACTCATGGCTCCTTTACACTGTGAGGAAGAGATGATGACAGATTAGATGCTGCTTGACTGGAAATTAAATCAATGTTTTTACATCTCATATTGGTGTCACAATGTGAAACAAATACCGCTTCAGAATTGCAGTCAAATGTCATGCAAACATGACACAGTTGAAGAAAATTTGGACTCTATAATGCAAATAAAACCCATCTTTCTGGAACACAGAATCCAGGGAAACATGAGACTCTGACTCTGCTGAATTAGGAGGTGGATTTGCATAGCTGTGACTGTCCTGACAAGATAAACCTCAAAGACTACTTTTCTGGAAACAGGGTATGTGGCAGATTTATAAGTATCAAGCTTTTAGAAATATTTTCATATTCAGTCATGATTTCATTCAGTTTGAAACAGCAACATTCCACTGTTTGTTGCCTGCTTTTACATTCAGCCTGGGAAGCTCATTCCTTTAAGGCAGGATGCTTGCATATGGGTCCGTAATATTCCTGGTGTTGCAGCTAATTCAGAATAATTACAGAGCTTGCTGATGTAAGGAAAACACTAACTTTATGGGAATGCATCCTACTGTGCGTTATAACAATGTTGTACAAGACAGCAACATTGTGTGAAGGTACATTACTATCTTTGCTAATGTACTCAGTATCTCCTCAGAGCATATCATGCTACAGAGTCATAGAGTTATAGAGTCATAGAGTTGTACAGCACAGAAACAGACCCTTCGGTCCAAATTGTCCATACCAACCAGAAATCCTAAACTAATCTAGTCCCATCTGCCAGCATTTGGCCCCTATCCCTCTTATCTCTTCCTTTTCATATAGCCATCCAGTTACTTTTTGAATGTTGTATTAGTACCAGCCTCCACCACTTCCTCTGGCAGCTCATTCCATACACGCACCATCCTCTGCATGAAAATATTGCCCCTTAGGTCCCTTTTAATTCTTTCCCCTCTCACCTGTGCCCTCTAGTTTTGGACTCCCCTTCCCTGGGAAAAAGTCCTTGACTATTCACCCCCTATCCATGCCCACATGATTTTATAAACGTCTATAAGGTCACCCCTCAACTTCCAATGTTCCAGGGAAAATAACCCCAGTCTATTCAGCCTCTTGCTATAGCTCAAACCTTCCAACCCTGGCAACATCCTTGTAAATCTTTTCTGAGCCCTTTTCAGCTTTCACAACATCCTTTCTATAGCAGGGAGACCAGAATTGCACACAATATTCTAATAGTGGCCTAACCAACGTCCTGTACAACCTCAACATGACCTTCCGACTCCTATACTCAATGCACTGACAAATAAAAGCAAGCATGCCAAATACCTTCTTCACTATCCTGTCTACCTGTGACTCTACGTTTAAAAATGAACCCCATATAGCACAAGGACCAATATATAGTACAGTATTAAAATGAACTACATATCTTGATAATAAAATCACAGTCAAGCATTTTCATGGTTTATTGCCCGACTTGGAAATTGGAAAACAAGTTGATTAATTTATCACAACATTGCTCTGATATAAGGGGCAGGATTATCAAAGGCCAAGGAATAAAAGTGGGCAAGCTGGAATTTCATACTGCTGGCGAGTTACCATGTCAGTTTGCCACAACCAAACCATTTTATTTTGGGAAGGCCACTTGGCTACAATAGGCAGCCAATTGACATATTTAAAGATACCATGAAGATCTGTGTCCCGCTGCCAGTAAAATGAGGTGGGATTCATGCGAGGGATGGGAAGGTCAGTGCCAAGGCTGTCAGGCCATTGCTGTGGCAATTGGCTGTCCAATGAAAATGTTATCCTACTACGATCATGACCTGGGCATTGTGCCTATCTTTAAACCCATTTTTTTGTTTAAACCTGGTGTCAGTGAGCATCTTTATGGTGAAGCCCCCTCCTTCTCTCTCTCAGCAACTCCCACCTCGGTTGATAAGTGGTAGCCGATGTGTCACAGAGCACCCTCTGGCCGCTTGGTGGCAAGTTTGTCAAAAATCATGGCGGCTGATTACTCCTGACATGGTGCGGGGTCAGGACTTTCATTTGATCCCGATGTCAGAATTCCAAACCTAAACAGAAATCCAGCCCAGGAAGCACCGTGACCCCTCAATCTAGCATATCCATGATGAACCTAGAAATTGCTACTGGCGTTTTATTGAGAGTTTCAGTGAGAATCATTTCAAGCTTTAAGAAATTCAAAGGCTATTACTTAACTGCAGATTTTAGAGTTTTCAACAAAAGGGCTACGTGACTGTTTTTGTTATCGGCCACAAAAGTGCCTGGCAATAATCATATCCAATCAGAGATTTTAATCTCCCACTATTGGTATTCAACAACATTGCCAACACTGAATTCCCATACCATACCATCCTGGAGGTTATGGTTGATCAGAAATTTAACTGGACCAGCCATATAAATGCTGTGACTGTAAGAATGGGTCAGTGGGCTGGGAGTTCTGAGGCAAATGGCTCTCCCCAAAGCTATCTACATGGCACAAGTCGGGAATGTGCTGGATAGCTCCCCACTTACCTGGATGACAAACAACCAACAACACTTGAGATGCATGACTGCATCCTGACAAAACAGTCTGATGATTGGCACCCCATTCACTGCCCTCAACATTGACTTCCTCCACGACTGAAGCACAGTGGCACTTGTATCATCGACAAATAAACCAGGTGAAAGAACCTTCCAGGCTTGTGGTTTCTGTCACGTGGAAGAACAGGTACTTACAAAAAACACCGCCAGCAAATCTGCATAAGTCACACATCATCTTGTCTTGGAAATATATAACCACTTCTTTACCATTGCTTAGTCAAAATCCCCGAATTCACTTTCAGATAGCACTGTGGTGTCATCTCCAGTGGTTACAGAAAGCATTTCAACATTACCTTAACGAAATTAGGACTAAATAATAATAAATTGTTTTTACGAAGTGTGCACCTAGCTGACCGATGGAGCAGAACATAGCAACACAGAAACACAAGTCGATCACTTAACCTGTTGACCCTCTATGACCATTTATGATCATGGCTGATCTAACACCTAACTTCAAACACGCCTAGCTGGAAGTATTAGCTGCTGCTGGGATATCCCGGCACACCTCGCGATCCTTGGTGCTAATGCTATCTTTAAAAGGCCTCTGTGCACTCCATCAAGCACAGTCAGTCCCGAGCTGTCCTGCACAGTGAGTGACATTTGCCCCAGTCATACCAGATAAGGGAAAATTGGTGCCTCACTTTGTGGACAGGCTCCTGCGGGTCATGGTGGGCAGTGTGGTGCAGAGGAGGGACATCTCTTCCCCCAGGTTTAATAGGGCATGCCATGACACCACACCATGCTGGCTGTTTTAAAGTTGTCACTCAAGACAATGTGATTTCCACATTGTAGAGAAATGCCCCACATTGTAGGAAGAAGATCAAAGCCCTTTTTCACTCTGCCATCATCATTTCTATAGCACCTTGCATTCAGTCTATCCCTGTTACTGCACCCACCTCTCATTGAGGTTCATATTGGTTCATCAAGAGTGTTGGCGCTGGGAGTCCAAGATGGAGGTCTGGAGGAGCAAGCAAAGAGCTGGAAATGCCAGGAATCCACTCTGGCTTTCATGGGATTTCACAGATTCTGGTTTCTATCTAGCAGGATGGGATCCCAAATACTAAATTGTCACATGCACTTTCCTGCATTTTCTCTGTAACCTACTGATCAAAAATCAATCTATACAAGCCTTAAATATACACAAGGCTTCTATCCCTCAGCTCTCTGTTTCAAGGAGTTCCAAAGGCACTCAACCACCAAGAGAAATCTTAAATTGGGACCCCTTTATTCTGCAATTATGATCTCTTGTCCTAGACTCTGTCATGGGGGGAAACATAGTCTCAGTATTTACACTGTCAAGCCCCTTAAGAATCTTACATATTTCAATGAGATCACATCTCATTCTTCTAAACTCCAGTGAGTAGATTCCCAACCTGATTAGCCCTTGCTCATAAGACAATCCCTGCATACCAGGGAGTATCCTTGTGAACCTTCGCTGAACTACCTCCAGTGAAATGATCTCTTTTCTTACATCAGAAACTTAGTTGGAAAATGGGATTTGTTCCCAACTTCAAGAAAGTTCTCTTTTGTTTTCGCATACATTTATCCCAGATTCATCACCACAACCGTGAACATTTAAGGCCTGGGAAGATTCAACACAACATTTCGACTCCTCTAGATACAAAGGTAAGTTCAAAGTGGATAACTTCTCATTTGCCTACACTGAAATCTATTTACCACAGTTTTGTTTAGTCACTTAACTTACGAATAAACCTATATACTTACATCTTTACATCCACACAGCTTACAATGGAGCCAATCTATGTGGCATGTACAGATTTTGACATGGGTCTTGTGTTTTGTATATGGTGAACATTTCAGATTCAAACACAGATCCTTGCGGGATATGAGGAGTCACCCTCTGCTAGTTGGTGTACCTGCAAATTATCCCTACTCTCCTTCTCTTGCTACTCAGCCAATTTCCTAATGAGGTCAATAGTTTGCATTCACTTGCTTGAGCTCCAAAATTAGTTACCAGTTTCTTATGAGGGACTTCATCAAATGCCTTCTGGAGTTCCAAATAAATAACATTCACAAACATTTCTCTGTCCAACACTTTAATCACCTCTTCAAACTCTTGCTGTGTTCCCCATATGACCTATAAGACTTAAACAAAACTACAAAGTCACTTTTCAAAAAATTGCTAATGGATATTTTATAAATGTTTGAGCAAATTTTGTAGGAGAACTTCAAAGATTTTGAAATCTAACCATAACATTTTTATTTACATGATGTTGTTGTTTATTACAAGCAAGGTCCTTTAATTGACCTAATTTAAACTCCACTGATTTGTGACCATTAATGAATGAGCTGGTCTGACCTGCAGCATACAGGTCTGAAAGCCCCTTCCCAGAGGCATTCTGTACGGGCAGCCAGAATTAGAATTAGAATTAGAATTCCTACAGTGTGGGAACAGGCCCTTCGGCCCAACAAGTCTACACTGACCCTTGGAGCATCCCACCCAGACCCATCTCCCTATAACCCACACACCCCTGAACACAATGGGCAATTTAGCATGGCCAATCCACCTAGCCTGCCCATCTTTGGACTGTGGGAGGACACCCACACAGACATAGACACAGGGAGAATGTGAAAACTCTGCACACAGTCACCTGAGGCTGGAATTGAACCCAGGTCCCTGGTGCTGTGAGGCTGCAGTGCTAACCACTGAGCCACCATGCCACCTATATTGAGTCCTAACCTGATTAGCCCTTGCTCATAAGACAATCCCTGCCTACCAGGGAGTATCCTTGTGAACCTTCGCTGAACTGCCTCCAATGAAATGATCTCTTTTCTTACAGTGGGAACTTAGTTGGAAAATGGGATTTAATGGGATCTAACAAATTTTACCCACTCATTGTAGCTGCTTGCAGCAGGAGAAGGCAAGTTGGGCATTGCCAATCCCAGGAAATCTTAAGGGTTTTGAGACAAGGATAGAACTTTGAGCCTAATTACTGAATATTTCTCTCTCTATCTCCTTGTCAACAGCCAAATAGACCATGAAGCGGGAGAAAATGTTATATTGGAATGACTTACATTTTGGTACAACAACACAAGGATAGGGCTTATACAATTAATGGTAGGGCTTTGGGTAGTGTTGTAGAATGGAGGGACCCAGGGGTTCAGGTGCATAATTCTTTGAAGTTTACATCACATATAGACGGAGTGATTAAAAATCCATTCGGCACACTTGCCTTCATTGCTCAGTCCTTTGAGTATAGAAGTTGGTACGTCATGTTGAGGTCATACAGGACATGGGTGAGGCCTCTTCTGGGATACTGTGTCCAGTTCTGGTCGCCTAGTTACAGGAAGGATATTATTAGGCTGGAGAGGGTCCCGAAGAGATTTACCAGGATGTTGCCGGGTATGCAAGGTTTGAGTTATAAAGAAAGGCTGGATAGGCTGGGGGTTTTTTCACTGGAGTGTAGGAGGTTTGACAGGCAACCTTACAGAATTTTATAAAATAGTGAGGGGCATAGATAGAGTTAATGGTTGTTGTCTTTTCCCTAGGATGGGGGATTTCAAGACGAGAGGTTCATTTTTAAGGTGACAGGATAAAGATTTAAAAGAGACACGAGGGGCAAAATTTTCACAAAGAGGGTGATTCACATGTAGAATGAGCTTCTTGAAGAAGTGGTGGATGTGGGAACAATAGCAATGTTTAATAGCATTTGGATAGGTACATGAATAGGAAAGGTTTGGAGGGATATGGGGAAGAAGCAGGCAGGTGGGACCAGTTTAGTTTGGAATTATGTTCGGTGTGGACTGGTTGGACCGAAGGGTCTGTTTCTGTGCTGTATGACTCTGAGTCTATGACATCTTAGCTGAGTACATCAATCTTTCTTGATACCATTTGTTGCCCTCTTGCTATGCCATAGATTATCAAACTGAGGATTAACAAGCTCAGTTTCTTTCCGATGTGAATATATTAAGCATGTAACAAAACACAGTTAATATTGAAAGCTGAAGTTGTATGTTCTCTCGATTTTTGTTTGAACCGTGGACTCCATTGCACCTGTGCATTTTGGCAGTTCATGGCCAATGCTTGGGTGTCACGTGCCATGGTTGTAGTGCACATTAGAGGTCTTAAGAAACATGGAAGATCCTGAGGGGGCTTAACAAGGTGAATGTGGAAAGGATGTGTCCCCTTGTAGAAGAATTTAGAACTGAGACTCATTGTTTAAAAATAAAGCATCATTTGTTTAAAACAGATATGAGGACCACAGGTGGTCATAAGTCTTTGGAAGTCTCTTCCTCTGAAAGGTGGTGGAAGTTCAGTTTTTGAATATATTTAAGGCTGAGGTAAATAGATTCTTGATAGACAAGAGATGAAAGGCTATTCGGTGTAGGCAGGAATGTGGAATAATCAGGTCAGTCATGATCTTGTTGACTTGCAGAGTTAACTTGAGGTTCTGGGTGACTTAGTCCTGCTCCTAATTTATACATTTGTACACAGACCTTTGAGTCACATTCTCCTTTTCATCTATTGAGTTGGTGCAGATGAGTGTTCTTAAAATACAGGTATCATGCTCTAATCAATTGAAGCCAGACATTGGGTCTTTGGATAATTATATATGTAGATCAAAGATAGCTGTTTTAAAACAAGCATTGTTTATTCCTCGGACTCCTCGGACGACATGTCCATTCTGGGCCTCCTGCATTGCCACAATGATGCCACCCGAAAGCTGCAGGAAGAGCATCTCATATTTCGCTTGGGAACCCTGCAACCCAAGGGTATCAATGTGGACTTCACAAGCTTCAAAATCTCCCCTCCCCCGACGACATCCCAAAACCAGCCCAGCTAGTCCCCACTTCCCTAACCATTCCTCTCACCTCAAGCCCCACCCCCATCTCCTACACACTAACCTCATCCCACCCCCTTGACCTGTCCGTCCTCCCTGGACTGACCTATCCCCCACCTAAATCCCCACCTACATTCACCTTCACTGGTTCTAACCCCGCCTCTTTGACCCATCTGTCTCCTCTCAACCTATCTTCTCCTTTATCCATCTTCTATCCGCCTCCCCCTCTCTCCCTATTTATTTCAGAATCCCCTTCCCCTCCCCCATTTCTGAAGAAGAGTCTCAACCCAAAACGTCAATTTTCCTGCTCCTCTGATGCTGCTTGGCCTGCTGTGTTCATCCAGCTCCACAATGTTTTATCTCATTGTTTATTCCTGGTTTGCTTGTGACACTGGAGGAGCCTAGGATGGACATGTCACCCAGGGAGTGAGAGGGGGAGTTAAAATGGTTGGCGGCGGGAAGGTGTTGTCGCTCATCGCGTACAGAGCGCAGATACTCTACAAAACGGTCTCTAAGTCTACTCTTGGTCTCACCGATGTAGAGGAGGCCTCATTGGGAGCAGTGGATACAGCAGACCAAGTTGACAGATGTGCAGGTGAACGCCTGTCTAATGTGGAAGGTTTGTTTTGTGCCTTGAATGTAGGTGAGGTAGGGAGGGGTAGGGGGAGGTTTAGCACTTCCTGTGGTTGCAGGGAAAAGTGCCGCAGGTGGTGGGGTTAGTGGGGAGTGTGGAGTGGACGAGGGAGTCGCAGAGAGACAAGTCCCTATGAAAGGCAGATAGGGGTGGGGAGGGAAATATATCTTTTGTTGTGAGGTCGGATTGTAGGTGGTGGAATGGCGGAGAATGATACATAGGATGTGAAGGTTAGTGGTGTGTTATGTGAGGAGAAGGGGGATTCTGTCTTTATTTTGTTGGGTGGAGGCGATGTGAGGGCAGACAGCGGGAAATACAAGAGATGCATTTGAGGGCATTTTCGACCACCGGAGTGGGATGTTACGGTCCTTGAAAGAGGAGGTCATCTGGGATGTTCGGGAGTGGAATGCCCCATCTTGGGACCAGAAGCGGCGGAGGCAGAGGAATTGGGAGTAGGGGATTGCATTCTTGCAGGAAGGTGGGTGAGAGGTGGTGTGGACTAGGTAGCTGTGGGAATCGGTGGGCTTGAAATAGGTGTCAGTTTCGAGGCGGTCACCAGAGATGGAGACAAAGAGGTCCAGGAAGGAGAGGGAGGTATCAGGGACAGTCCGGGTGAACTTGAGGTTGGGGTGAAAGGTGTTAGTAAAATTGATGAATTGTTCAAGCTCCTCATGGGAGAAGAAGCAGTGCCGATACAGTCATCGATGTAGTGCAGAAGAGAAGGGGAATAGTGCAAATGTAACAGCAGAAGAGGAACTGTTCCACATATCCTACGGAGAGGCATTGGGCCCATTTCACCTACATTCCCCAGCTCCATCCCTCCTCTCTCTATTTATTTCTGAGCTCCCTTCCCCCTCTCCATTTCTCAAGAAGGGTCCCAACCCGAAATGTCAGCTTTCCTGCTCCTCCAATGCTGCCTGGCCTGCTGTGTTCATCCAGCTCTACACTATGTTATCTCTTGTTTATCCCAAATGGGATGATTTGTTGCAGCAATAAATAAAAGAAGTCACTTTTTCCAAAAATTACCAAATTTTCTGAGTCTTCTATCTTCTCCAAACTCCTTTCTTGAATTCTACTATTTTCTGGGTTTTTTTGTCACCTCAGGTTTTATGCTTCCTGTTGTTCCTGAACAGTGATAAAGTCAATGATTGTTTGAAGTTACATTGTCTTGTTTCGGTCATGTTAACATTTTGCACAATTTCTTAAAACTATGATTCTCTATGGCTCCCTTATTGGCCCTCTCTCACTTTTAATTATGAGCATGCCACTGAGGCAAGGGATTTGCTGACATGAAACTGGCCTGTGTTGCTGGATATAGTGAGAATAAATCTTCTTTCCAGCTGACAAAGAGACAACGTATTGTGAACTGGAGGCTGAATGGTGCAATCAATGATTGCCCGAACTCAGGGAATGCGCACAGATTGTAGACGTTGCCCTGCTGTCTCATGCTGCAGTCATTGGTCAATGGCAGGAGTTGTGAGGCTGTTTTCCTGGCTGAATAATACATTTTTTCCCTCAGTTAAATTGGCTGACAATACAGATAATTTCAAGACTGGGCATAAAGGAGCTGCTACAATGAGACAAGCCAACTTTGTGGTAATGTCTTGTGCATGCCATAGTCTAATGGTTTTCTTTCTCTGAAGGGGATGCAGTGATATGTAATCCCACTGAAATTATGTAACTTTTTAATGTTTATCTTGAAAACGTAGTCTAACGGAATTGATTACACTTCTTTTATTTATTGACATCTGTGTGAGACAGTAAGAAACAATCATGTAGCAAAATAAAAATACTTTTTTTAATGATGTCTTCAAGTCATGACTAAATACGCACAGATATTCATGTCCACTTCTGTGAGAGGGACAAGAAAAGAGAAAGTGAGAAGTGTGTCCATGAAGAATCCTGTCACGGTTGCAGCATGGTGCAACAAGATCTGGTTAGAAATATAGGCTTGATTGAGAAATAAGTATAACTCGTTAGATGTCAGTAATACTCTACGCTGTTTCAGGCACCACTTCCTTTTGATACTAATCCCATCTCTCAGCCTCAGCCACTTGCATTATAACAGAGTTCTATCTGTTGAACTACAGAAATTAAGCTCAGTACAAAAATTGTGGCCACATCCCTGGAATGTAATTTGGTTTATAATGTGCATGAACTAGTTACACAACTCAGTGTTATGATGCACAATTATAGAGCTATCAATTCAGCTTTACAAATGTCTTCTGGTGAACAAAATCAAAACACATAGTGAACAATGCTTTGAACAAGTGGGACATCACTACTTTGTTATTTGAGATAGAATGAACCGAGTACCAGACTGTACCAACAGGCCCTTCCAGAATCATGATAATGCCCCGTTTACAGGATCTAACTTCTCTGCGACTGTGACCTTGACTGAAATGTTTCACAACACTTTTTTCCTGATCTATCAATCTAATGTTATAGGGCAGTTACACCTTAAAGCAGTCTTTTGTAGCTTTCATTAAACAGGATAACATTCCCTGATGCTGCATGAGACAGTTTGCACCCATGAACATGCACTCACTACAGCTAACTTCCCTACTATTAGTGGAGTTTTTTTAATGTTAAATCAATGAAAACAGGATTACTGCCTCTGAGTAGACTCTGACTATAGTTTCAACAATGGCACTTGAATACTGGCACCATCTTGGATGTCATGGTTGCGATCATGTTCTTCAAAATGTGACATCCCCTCAATCCAGAACTTCTTACATCCCTAGTGCCATTTACACAGCTATTTTATTTGGAACACTTGGTCAGTCTTTATCCAGTTGCATGGCATGGAATTGCTTCTCAAATTACCAATTGCGGAGACTGTTAAAAGGGCGCAACCTTTGGTGTTGAAGGTTGCACTAAATATTATTTGGCAAACTTTAGATTAGCTTCGGGTTATTTGTCAAGCAATTGTAGATGCAATGCCAGGTTCAACTAATGCTGCTATCTCAACTATTGAATTGGTTCTAACCATCATGTCAGGAGTATTTGGACATACATTTGGTATCTTTTCATACCTTGCTCCAATACTCACTGTAATTGGAATCATTGTCCTTAAGTAATTGTTTTCTTTCATTACTGTGTGAAGTACTTTAGCACGGGACTTCTCTCTCCTGTCCTTTGCTGATAGTGGTATCTTTAAACTCAGTAACTGATTCTTCATTGCTGTGTTTGATGGATTGAAGGATGTGGCCACCTTGTTTCACAGACCTCTCCAATCTTTTTGCATGGTTTTGTCCTTTGATTTGTCATTTCCATCAACTTCTTTTGACATGTCAAGACCAATCATCTCATCATGCATTGAAACTTTACATTACTAAACATTTACAGCTATTGAGTCAATGACTGCTCAGTTTCCCACATTTTGTACCTGATCATCACAAGCCTTATTTCTGCCAATAATCAACAAACCATGAAAGACAGGACGCAGACGTAACTCCGCCCACAGTCTCCACAGCCAGCAGCTCCAGAGGAGACGGCAACACTGAGCCCTGCCGAGTATTCACCATCCCCCCAGACCTCTCCCTTACTGAGGACGAACGGTCAGTCCTCAGTAAAGGACTCACCTTTGTCCCCCTCCACCCACATATCAACGAATACCGCTCACGCTTGGATATTGAGCAGTTTTTCCGCCGCCTCCGCATCCACGCTTACTTCTCCAACCGCGAATCTAACCCTCCCTTTACTGACCCCTTCTCCCGCCTCCAACACAAGCCCTCTTCCTGGACACCACCCCAAGGCCTTCTACCCTCCCTCGACCTCTTCATCTCCAACTGCCATTGAGACATCAATTGCCTCAACCTCTCTACCCCTCTCAAAAACTCCAACCTCTCCGGGGCAGAACGTGCAGCCCTCCACTCCCTCCGCTCCAATCCCAACCTCACCATAAAACCCGCGGACAAGGGAGGGGCAGTCGTAGTATGGCGCACTGACCTCTACATTGCTGAGGCCAGGCGCCAACTCTCTGACACCTCCTCCTACCGCCCCCTGGATCATGACCCCACCCCAGAGCACCAAACCATCATCTCCCAAACCATCCACAACCTCATCACCTCAGGCGACCTCCCACCCACCGCCTCCAACCTCATCGTTCCCCAACCCCGCACCGCCCGCTTCTATCTCCTCCCCAAAATCCACAAACCTGAATGCCCTGGTCGACCCATTGTCTCCGCCTGCTCCTGCCCCACCGAACTCATCTCCACCTACCTAGACTCCATTTTCACCCCCTTGGTCCAGGGACTCCCTACCTACGTCCGTGACACCACCCACGCCCTCCACCTCCTCCAGAACTTCCAATTCCCAGGTCCCCAACACCTCATTTGTACTATGGACGTCCAGTCCCTATATACCTGTATTCTCCATGCTGATGGCCTAAAGGCCCTCCGCTTCTTCCTGTCCCGCAGAACGGACCAATCCCCTTCCACCGACACCCTCATCCGCCTAGCCGAACTCGTCCTCACCCTCAACAACTTTTCTTTCAATTCCTCCCACTTCCTACAGACAAAGGGGGTGGCCATGGGTACCCGCATGGGCCCAAGCTATGCCTGCCTCTTTGTAGGTTATGTGGAACAATCCCTCTTCCGCACCTACACTGGCCCTAAACCCCACCTCTTCCTCCGTTACATTGATGACTGCATCGGCGCCGCCTCGTGCTCCCACGAGGAGCTCGAACAGTTCATCCAATTCACCAACACTTTCCACCCCAACCTGAAGTTCACCTGGACCATCTCCAACACTTCTCTCTCCTTCCTGGACCTCTCTGTCTCCATCTCGGGCAACCACCTAGAGACAGATGTCCATTTCAAGCCCACTGACTCCCACAGCTACCTCGAATACACCTTCTCCCACCCACTCTCCTGCAAAAATGCCATCCCCTATTCCCAATTCCTTCGCCTCCGCCGCATCTGCTCCCAGGATGAGACATTCTAATCCCGCACATCTCAAATGTCCTCATTCTTCAAGGACCGCAACTTCCCCCCTTCAGTGGTCGAGAACGCCTTCGACCGTGTCTCCCGCATTTCCCGGAAACATCCCTCACGCCCCGTCCCCGCAACAATAACCAAAAAAGAATCCCCCTCGTCCTCACATACCACCCCACCAACCTCCGGATCCAACGCATCATCCTCCGACACTTCTGCCATCTGCAGTCAGACCCCACCACCAAAGACATCTTTCCCTCCCCACCCTTATCTGCCTTCCGGAGGGACCACTCCCTCCGCGACTCCCTTGTCCGCTCCACACTCCCCTCCAGCCCCACCACACCCGGCACTTTTCCTTGTAACCGCAGGAAGTGCTACACCTGCCCCCACACCTCCTCCCTCACCCCAATCCCAGGCCCCAAGAAGACTTTCCACATCAGGCAGAGGTTCACCTGCACATCTGCCAATGTGGTATACTGCATACGCTGTACCCGTTGTGGCTTCCTCTACATCGGGGAAACCAAGCGGAGGCTTGGGGACCGCTTTGCAGAACACCTGCACTCAGTTCGCAACAAACAACTGCACCTCCCAGTCGCGAACCATTTCAACTCCCCTTCCCATTCCTCAGATGACATGTCCATCCTTGGCCTCCTACAATGCCACAGTGATGCCACCCGAAGGCTGCAGGAACAGCAAATCATATTCAGCCTGGGAACCCTGCAGCCCAATGGCATCAATGTGGATTTCACAAGCTTGAAAATCTCCCCTCCCCCAACCGCATCCCAAAACCAGCCCAGCTCATCTCCACCTCCCTAACCTGTTTTTCCTCTCACCCCAAGCCACACCCCTATCTCCTATCTACTAACATCATCCCGCCCCCTTGACTTGTCCGTCCTCCCTGGACTGACCTATCTCCTCCCTACCGCCCTACCTACACTCACCTTTACTGGCTCCATCCCCGCCTCTTCGACTTGTCTGCCTCCTCTCCACCTATCCTCTCCTCCATCCATCCTCTATCCGCCTCCCCCTCTCTCCCTATTTATTTCAGAACCCTCTTCCCCTCCCCCATTTCTGATGAAGGGTTTAGGCCCGAAACGTCAAGTTTTCCTGCTCCTATGATGCTGCTTGACCTGCTGTGTTCACCCAGCCCCATGCTTGTTATCTCGGATTCTCCAGCATCTGCAGTACCTTTTATCTCTGATACATTTTCATTATTGTAGTGTTAGTCTATTTCATATTATACAATTCTTTTTGACAGGATGATATTATGCTCTTGTATGTCAATTTTTATATTACTTTTTATTCACCAAGATTATTCGATGTTTGCCTTAGTTCGCGAAGAGGAGGGTGGAATGACAGAAGGAGGCTCCTTGGCCTCTCAAGTCCATGTCAACTCTCTGAATGGGCACTCACCGAATACTAGTTGCTGGCTTTTCCCCACAGGCCTGCAAATGCTTTCCTTTATGGCTCTTATCCAACTCTCCTTCGATAACTACGGTTGAATCTGCCTTCACCAGACTCATAGGTAGCACATTCCAGATCACAACCACTCACTGCATAACGTTTTTCCTCATGTCATTTTCGGTTCTTTTGCTATTCACCTTAAATTTGTGTAATTCTCACTGCATCTGTCAATGAGAACAGATTCTGACTGCCTGGATCCCCCTTTGTTTTGAACATCTCTCGCAGCTTTCTCTTCACGAAGGAGAACTTATCTGTTCTATTCACATAACTGAAATTCCTTATCCTTAAATTCATTCTCATCAATATTTTCAACATCTTCACACAAATTTTTACATCTTTCCTAAAGTCTGGACGGATACAATGCTCCATGCAAAGACAAACCAATGCTTAATAAAGGGTCCATCATAACCTCCCTGTTTTTGTGTTTATGAGCTGGAAAGAAAGATAATACAAGCGCTCCAGAAATATCAGTGGAAAAAGCCAGATTTGTAGTGGACAGTAGAGGTACCAGTAGAAGTGAAAATGCCTCCTGTGACAGATTTGTCCATTCATTTATGAGGCTAAGATGGCTCTTGTAGACCATATTGTATTCTGTATTTACCAAACCTGTCGTTGGGCTTCACAGGTCACTTGGTATCACAAACAGCCATTGCTTATTTTCTTCTGTCTATTAAAAAGATGGTGGAAAGATGCTGTCAATATTTGTGGGGCTACTTTCAGGGCCTCCCCAGGGATGACATGCAGGTGACACCTTTAAAAATTGGACACCATGGTGGATTTCTGCTGCTAGTGTGGCTCGACACCTACTACAATTTCACCAGGGCTGGAGTACTACTATGGGGGAACAGGCTTGTCTGCCTGTGGATCAATTGATGGTCTTAAGTGATCCATAAGTAGCCACTTAATGGTCTCCTCTGCTACCTCTGGGATTTTATCCAGCATGGAGGTAGGCCAATGCTCAACCTCCACCCTGTTATCTTTCACAGTGTGAGCTGGTGGCAAGACTTGAGTACTTCTTCCTTCTTTTCAGTTTATTTGTGCCCATCAGAGGCCTCCCGCCCCCAGCTTCCTCCTCCTCCTGGCTTTCCCCATGCCCCAGTCGTGCTCCAACCCCAGTCCCAAACCCTTTGCCCTACACCTCAGGGCCTGGTGAGACTCTAGATTTACCTCGAGGTCTAGCTTTATCACAATACACTTCCCAAAAAGTCCCAGCAATGGTCACCTTAGGAGCTAGTGCTGCTGCAACGAAAGAGCCACCAGTAACGTATTTCTTCAGTGTAAAATTCAGCACATGACATGAAAAATTCACTTGAAAGTTTCAGCTGACATATGACACTGCTCACTTTCCAGTGGGTCTCAAACTACAGCCACTGATTCAATGAGGACTAACAGTGTATGACACTTATGATGTGTTATCATTTGGAATAAGGTGGGAAGCTGGTAGAGGACTTGGCACTCTTGGCACTACTGTGCTGGGAATTAAAGTTAGTAATTCCATTGGACGTCTTCAGCATTATTGCTCTCATAATTATAATATTCTTGGTCTTATTGTGTTGCTAAAGAATGTTAACAGGGTCTGCTGAGGCAGGGAGAGCATCAAATTTATTTAAGAAACATCTTACCAGAGTTTCATCTTACCATGAGGTTGCAAGAGAGAGAGCAAGATCATATGACATTGCATTGCTTCTGGTGATAATGCAGACTGTCACATTAGCATCTCACACATTCTGACTCTATCCCTTATCCAGCAAAAACCAACATTTGCTCGGTCACAATTCAGTGGAAGAGCAGTCAATAAATGACATTCGCTAAATTACAAATTAGTAATGCTTCAATACCACAGGCTAATTTAATACATGGAGCAATTAATTTCCAAATTCTGGTATGTAAGTTTAGCTACCATGATTTGCTCTAAATACCATTGCTTGTACTCAACTGCCATTTCAAGATAATGATTTGAAAACAGGTGAATTAGCTGAGAACATTTATATAAGAGAACGTGATAGACATTATGCCCACTGACGTTGCAAATCCTGCTTCTTTTGTTCAGACATTTGCAGCTGCGCTTTGTTACATTTACTGAACCCAGCCTCTTATCAAGTTTAGGAATCCTTTGTCTACTGAGCAAATACGTTTTCCTTAGCTTATCAAATTGTAATAATAACTTTCAATCCAACTAAAAATTATGGAAATGCGCGGCTGTAGAAATGTGATCTGACTGTATTCTCATCTACACCCTGGGGCGGATTGACTAATACAAAGTAAATCACTGTAATTGCTACTTGTCAAAAATAGTGATTTGAATGAAGCAAGACATTTTGTCATACTGTGCGACATGACGGTGTGAGAATCAAAGGCTGTCTGTTCTAGCTTGAGATCTGAAATCCATTGCATTCTTAATAAAAACTCCCGTCAGTTTTAATGGGAGAAAATGAATTCATGTCCTATTTTCTTGGAATAATATTGTACTCATCTATCTCCTCAATGTGCATATCTCTGAAATAACATGCAAAAGCAAGCTCTGTTCTACCAAATATTTGTTTTCTGCAGGGTAAATGTTCTGAACTAAGCAGTTACCCTGCATACAATGTCAGGAGGTAACTGTAATGTCATCAACTAATGATTAAACTGTAGTCAGCTGCAAGTTGTCTCATCATGAATGGGAACATGCACCCATGGACCTACATCCATTGACAGAATCAACTTGAACAGGATAATCAATACATTAGCACATAGTTACTTATAATTGTAACAACTGATCCCGTTTTTGTTTACTTTAGAAGATTGTTTGCAAACTTAATCTGTTGAATTTCTGTAAGAATTCTGCAGCTCACCCACAGTAACTTTTGAACATTATTTTTTTCCATGGTTCCCGAGAGTCTTTTGCCAAAAGTACGGATTATAATACAATGGATTAGTGAGTCAGTGATCCTGTTCTGATTGACATTGCCATAGATGTAGCTGGAGGAAGTAGTTTGTAAATTCCCACAGACAGTTCTGTCTGATCTGGCCCAAATATGTTCAACTTATGTACTGAAGCCAAGTGCTATAGTCAATGTGCAACTTTCATCAGTAATTCATTATAATAATAACACTAATATGCAATAGTCAATTTTATTTGAAGTGCATTTTTAGCTAATTTATTACCAGCTTCTTAGAGGGTGCGTAGCACAGGGTTGTCACCACCTTTTCCAGACTACCATCAGTATACATTCATTATTTAGATGACGGAAGTGAATTTAGCATTGTCAAGTTTTTGGATCACACAAAATTGGATGGGAGGTTGAGTGGCATGGATGACGCCAAGAGTCTGCAGAAGGATATCGACAGGTTATGTGGGTGGGCAAAAACGTGGTAGGTAGAATATCATGTGGGAAGTTATGCACTGTGACAGGAAGAATAGAGGAGCTTAATATGATATAAATGGAGAAAGACTGCAGAAAGCTGCAGCACAGTGTGAGTTTGGTGTTGTAGTGCTGAAATCACACAGAGCTAGCATGCAAGTTCAGTGGGCAATAGGCAATGCAAATGGAATGTTGGCATTTATTTCAAAAGTAATGGAGAATAAAAATAGGAATGTTTTGGTAAAACCGTGCAGGGCACTAGTTGGACCACAGCTGGATTACTGTGAACAGTTTTGGTCCCTGTATCTAAAGAAAAATATTGCATCATATGCAGTCCAGATGAGGTTCACTCGGTTGATCCCAGCTATTTTCTTATGAGGAGTGGTTGAGTTGGTTGGACCTAGATTCTATAGAGTTTAGAAAAATGACAGCTGACCTTATTGGGCCATGCAAGATTCTCAGGGGTTTGACAAGGTAGGTGCTGAGTGCTTGTTTCCTGTTGTGGAAGGGTCTAGGACCAGAGGGTATAATCTCAGAGTTAGAGGTCGCCCATTTAAAACAGAGATAAGAAGGAACTTCTTCCATCAGAGGTTGTCAATCTATGGAATTCTTAGTCCCAGAAGCTGTAGACTTTCATTCATCCAGGCTGAGGCAGACACATTTTTACAAAAAGAGAATTAAGGGAATTATAGGGAAAAGGCAGGGTAATGGAGTTGAGGATAATCAGATCAGCCATGACTGCGTGGAATAGGAGAACAGACTCAGTCAGCCAAATGGCCCATTTCTACTGCTACATCTTCCATTCTTATGGCTATGCAAGCGGTGCCCAGTAGTGTTAGGGGTTTAATGAATCAAAGAATCCAGGGAAAGAATCTCTGCAGTGCGAAAGCAGGCCATTCAGCCCATCAAGTCCACACCGACCCTCCAAATAGCATCCCACCCTACCTCTGTAACCCTGCATTTCCTTTGGCTAATGCATCTAACCCACATATCTTTGGACTGCGGGAGGAAACCGGATCACCTGTGGAAACCCACCCTGACACGGGGAGAATATCCAAACCCCACACAGTCACCTGGGGGTGGTATTGAACCCAGGTTCCTGGCACTGTGAAACAGCGGTGCGAACCATTGAGAGTCACTGTGTATGTTTATTGAGTGGTGTAATGTGCTTGACACTAGCCTCTCGCTTTGGGATCCTTGGAGGCAAATCCAGATTGGCCTGTGGAGATGATCACTGGATGTTGGTCGATTGATCATGAATGAAATACATTTGGGCAGTCACGCAGGTTCTCTTCCTAATGGCAAAGATCTCTGCTCCATACTGGCATGAAACTCCCAAATAATCGAGGGTGGAATATCATTCTGTGAACCTATCGATTATGGTTAGACAACTTCCGGATCAGCATCCTTATCTTTTACCCTACCTTTGCTGACTCTTGTTCAGGAATTCAGGTGGGCTCAGGCATATCTGAGGTCAGCAAACAGGATGCATGGATTTTCATGTCAAGCATTTTATACCTCTACAGCAGGGTTGGGGTACAGCGCTTTAAAGCTAAAAAGCATAATTGTTAAGCAAAATTAGATATGTTTACAGCAAGGTCACTTGTGGGATGACACATATTCACTTCCTTGGTATTTGAAGTGTCCAAGGGAATGTCTTTTGGTCTTTTAGATTTGCGTTTTGAAATGAGATGAAGGAATTTGATTGTGACAAGCAAGTAGAACAGGCAAGAGTTTGACCAGAGATATAACTTTCAATCTCTTGAATTATGGGCCTGAATCTCCATTGTCCATGTTTCCCAAGAGTTCTGCCAATCTCTTGTTCCAATATACACTAAGAAATTTGGAGAATCTCCACAGAAAACAAGGTATATTTTTAATATGTTGATAGCTTTATTTTTCTCCTGTAGGCAGTAAATGTAACACGAGCAGTGGATCCTATTAAGGTTCTATGATTTCTATTTGTGTATTCAAGGGTTATTGTCCAATCCATCACTGTTAACTGATGGAGCAACGTCATATGTGTAAAGGGGTGAAAAAGGGAAAGTGGTTCACAGAAAAACACTGGAGAAAATCAACGGGTCTGGTAGCATCTGTGGACAGAGAAACAGAGTTATCTTTTCGAATCCAATATAATCTTCATAACCCAAAAGGGAATTGGCATTTCTTTTCAATATTCTTGACAGAGGCAGAGGGACAAGGGAACAGATGGTCTGAAGTCTCAGTGCAAAATACAAAGGGGTTGTTCATTGCTATGAAAGAGAAATAGAGATATAAAATGGGGTGTACATGAAGGAGTGACAATTGGAACTGGGTCCTCAATACTGAGAGCGAAGTAAATGATACAAACAAAGCAAAGCCAAAGAGGCAGCGGTGTGGGGAGGGGTATGGTGGTGGTATATGAAAAATGGAAACAGACATTATGCGGCCAGTTTCTGAAATTATGGAATTCAATGTTATCTCCTCGAGGCCATAAAGTTTCTAAGTGGAAAATGTATTGTTAGCGGATTAGGTTTACGTGTGACTCCAGATGTACAGCAATGCAGTTGAATCTGAAATGGCCTTATTAAGCCAGTCAATCCACAACAATTAGGGATGGGTACTAAAAGCTGGCTCAGCCAGCAATGCACACATGCCATGATTTTTTTTAAAAAAAGTAACTACTGGATCTCCTGGTTCTGGTGTTATTCTTGTAAATCTTTTCCTGCATCCTTTTAAGTGATTCTGTACTCATAGTTGGAATGCTTGATTAATTCTCCTTCATTGTTTAACTCACCCTTTAGGAACAGACTCTGAAGCTCTTTTGAAAACCGAAAGAATGGCAGATGCTGTAAATCAGAAACAAAAGCAGAAATCGCTGGAAAAGGTCAGAAGGTCTGGCAACATCCATGGAGAGAAATCAGAGTTAACATTTTGGATCAAGCAACCTTTCCTCAGAACTGATGATAGCTTGGAAAATGTCAGCTAATATACAGAAGATAGTGTGGGAAAGGTGGAGGTAAGGAATAAACGATAGGTAACTTCTTTGTCTGTCTAACTGTTCTCTCCTTTTGGGCTCTATCCCCATCCATCGTTTATTCCTTAACCCTCCCCCCACCCTATCTTCTGCATAGAACCTGGCATTTTCCTAGCTACCATCAGTTCTGAGGAAGGGTCACTCGACCCGAAACGTTAACTCTGACTTTTCTTCACAGATGCTAGCAGACCTGCTGAGCTTTTTCAACAACTTCTGTTTTGGTTTTGACCTTGTGTCTTAATATTTATAGAGTAGAACTCCACCAAAATAAATTGCAGTTATCAATAAATTTCAAGCCAAAATGAAAGAAACATCCTGGAAAAAACTGTTTACAGAGACCAGTAATTTGAAAGAAAAGTTATTGATTTGAGTCAATTTGATTCATTATTGTCACTTGCACCTAGGTACAGTGATGAGTTTTATTTTACGTGCAGAACTGGCAGATCATACCACACAAAATGGATAGGGTAATACAACAGAGCGAAGATTACAATGTACGGCTGCAAAGAAGGTGCACAAAGAGTGAGATCAATGTTAAACTTAAAATTTGAGAGGTCCATTCAGAAGTCTAATGACAACGGGGAAGAAGCTGTTCCTGAACCTGTTGGTTTGTGTGCTTAAGTTTTTGCATCTTCTGCCTCACAGAAGAGGTTGGAAGAGACTATAACAGGGTGGGAGGGGTCTTTGATGATGTTGGCGGCCTTCCCGAGGCAGTGAGGAGTACATTAGGAGCCAATGGATGGAAAGCTGGCTTGCATGGTGGACTGGGCTGTGTTCGTAACTGTAGTATTTTACAGAGAAGTTGCTGTATCAAGACGTGATGCATCCAGATAGAATGCTTTCTATAAAAATTGGTAAGTGTCTTTATGGAGAACTTGTTAAAGCTCTTAGAACTCTTCCTTTCTGACTGAATTAGGTGACAGTTTGGGAGAGAGTGAAACCTGTGAAGAACCCATCCCAGGTGCTACCACCTCAGCCCAAAAACAAAACAGTATATTGTCTAACAATGAATTTAGGGATTTTCTGAAGAATGGTCTCTGAAGCAGAGGCAGAAAGGCACTATCAAGGATATGGAGCCTGAAAGTGTCTAGATTGTGAAAAGGGCCTAGAAGCTCAGATAAATTCAGGGAAAACAGGTTGGATTAAAATTTGCTCCTTAAATTTTGAATCCTGCAAGACAGGAGTGGGGAAGAAATTAATCTCTGGTTACGCAGTACCACAGTATTTCATAGCCAGGGAGCTGGTTTGTAGGTGAATAATTAAAGTTAATAAAATGTCTGTTGCTGGGGGGATCAGTTTAAGAAAGCTCATGGGAAAGCTCACTCAGTAAAAGAAGGGAAATAAATTTGTGTACATTGCTCTTGGATAACATCATGCAAAGTAGATTAAACCTGTTAGAGAGGTAATATATGTGTTTAATGAAGGACTCAGGAAGAATTTGCATAAACATCTCTTAACATCAGTCCGTCTGAATGGCAGGTTAACCTGAAGGCAAAACTGTACTCATGAGCAGGTGCTCGTGGGCACAGAGACTATTCTTCAGAAAATCCCAAAATTCATTGTTAGACAATATACTGTTTTGTTTTTGTGCTGAGGAGATAGCACCTGGGATGCACAGTGCATACAAATTATATGCAAAGGAGGTAAATAACATCTAAGGTGGGTCAGACGTGTAACAGAATTCACCGAACAGAACTAACTAATCTTGTTTTGATGAATCGAATGTGAATATGTAAAGTAAATCTCCGAAGCTACTGTCAAGGATATTCAGAACCACTATGTTTGTTTAATATTTTACAGCACTGATGTTTGTCAATATTACAACCAGAATCTTCTCCTCTTGAAGGATTCTTGGGTTTAGGTAATTTTTGGAGGGTCTGACCCTGATGGTGTATGAACCTCATGTAAGTGCACAATCTACCCAGTGACTGTCAAGCAAGGAGACGGCTTTTGCAATCCCCACCCAGCTCAGGAGACTGGGTGGGCTCCACATATACGGCAACCAGTAGTGGTTCCCAGACTTTGGGTATCCAACCACCTTGATCAAAGTGGTGGACACTATTCATGTAGGTGGGACTCACAGCCTGGCACCAAAGATGAGAATAACACTGTCAGTGGTATGTTCTTCACAGTTGTCCTTAAAGGTGGGTGGAAGAATGAAGGTGAAGTAGGACTTGAAAAGGCGATGTGTAGCAGGGACACACTGTCTTCCTCAGTGTTCTCAGTAATGCTAGATATAATGGATCCCTGTAATGGCCGACAACATGATGCAAAGTAGGACTCCCCTGTATGGGACTTTGGTGATGCAGTTTGCTTCTGTAATTACTGCCCTGTCAGTCTAGTCTCAACCAACAATTAAGTGATGGAAAAGGTTATGAACAGTGCTATCAAGCTACAGTCCCTCTAGATTTGTCAGGGCCTGGAGTGCGAATGACTCAGCTTAGAGTCAGTTTAAATACAAAAGTTTGATCCCAATTGAAGACGTCTTAAAAGTCTGCAGTTTTGAATAAAGAATCAACTAAGGTACCAGAAAAATTAATGGCAAACACAGCCCTGTCAATCCTGAAAAGTCTTCCCGACTAACATCTGGGGCTTGGTATCAAGATTGAAAGAGCGGTCTCACAGACTAGTCAAGCAACAGCCTGATGTAGTCATGGATCCAGATAGCATCATCACCATTGCTGGCTGATCCATAACAGAGGTGGCAGAACAATGGCACACAGTAAGGAGATTACTACCCCAGGAGTCCTCAACATTAACTCCAGACTCTCATAGTATCAGATCATAGAAGGGGAAGGAAATCTCCTGATAATTACCATACACTGCCACACCTCGGCTGATGAATCAATTTTCCTCTCTGCTGATCAGCACTTACAGGAAGCATTGTGGATGGTGAGGGTTCGGAATGTACTCTGGGATGAACACGGGGATGGGGATGCTGTAAGGTGATTTCCATGACCAAGAGTGGCTTGGCGGCAGCACTGTTGACCATACTGTTGAGTCCTAAAGGACGTAATGCAAGAGTGGGGTGACAGCAAATAGTATGGAAATAATCAAGAGGAAAGAACATACTCAACCTTATCCTTACGAATCTGCCTGCTGCAGATACATCTGTCCATCAGTAAGAGTGACGACTGCACAGTCCTTGTGGAGACAAAGTTCTAACTACGCTTTGAGAATACACTTCAGTGTTTTGTGTCACACTTTCAATGTGCTTTGAACAGATCTTGTAACTAAAAGCTAAGCTCCTAGGAGCTGTAGACAATCAACAGCAGCTGAGTTGTACTCCTACACCATCTACAACCTCATGGCTCAGCATATCCTCCAATCTACCATCGCCACAATCCAAAGGATCAACCCTGGATCAATGGAGGATGCAGGAGCAGAGCCAGACACACCAAAAATGAGGTGTCAAATTAGTGAAGCTACCAATCAAGACAACTTGTGTGCTAAACAGCATGAGTAGCAAGGCAGAGTTAGTGATTCCACAACTGAGCAATCGGGCCTAAGTTCTTTAGTCCTGCCACATTGAATTGTGAATGGTGGCACATAATTAAACAAGTCACTGGAGGAGGTCACTCCACAAACAGTTCCTACCTCAATTATGGGGTAGCCCAGTCCATCAATGCAAAAGATAAGACTGAAGCAATTTTAATTAGAAAGTGGTGGCTACTTTGCTAAATCTGAATATAGCCATTATCCATAAAATTGGCAAATTGTTACCTTTTTAAAAAAAATATTGTGAATTGAATTGAAAACTTAGCAGTAGCAGGAAGCATTTTTGATTTTTGAGCCAGATGTGCTGAGTGGATGATCCTTGCAGATTTCCTCCAGATGTCTCGATTAACATAGGTGCCATTCTTCAGCCAATTTGATTTATGCTATGTGATATCAAAAAGTGGTTAGAGGCACTGGATAGTGCAAAGGGTCTGGGCCCTGACAACATTCTAGCAATAGTACTGAAGATTAGTGGTCTAGAGCTTGCTGCTCCCCTAGCATGAAAATTTCACGACAATGTTCCTGAGGCTCCATATGAAACCATCACCTGGGTGAGGGAGGCTGGCTTTGATCAAACTATGAGGCTGATGTTATAACATTGCTTGATTTCCATGGAGTGGAATTGTCCAATGAAGACTGTGTGCCTTTCGACTCAACATGAGAAGAAAATTAAACTGAAGCATCACCCCTTCGAGTTTTGTCATAAAACGACCATAAGGAGCATTCTAACTCATCAATGAGATAATGGAAATGTTTACAGAGGATGACTGAAACTGATGGCACAGTGTTGATGTGAACAGGGCAGTTGCTGATGGCAAGGGAACCCACTGGCAGAAGAAGAAAAGTATCCAAGCGTCATTGGATAAATTTTTCCAAGTCATGTATGATCCTCATCCTCTGTCCCATTAACACCAACAGGACATGGCTGCTTAATCTATGTTATCTTGAGTTGAAAATTATTCCAATTTCAGTCACTGAGTTTCTGTATGTAGAAGATGCTTGTGCTTGTGCCCACTAATGGTGAAATCATGGAAAATGTGGACCATTCTCCATGTCTACCAACTCTCCTTTTGAAGAAGGCCATCACAGGTGAACTCACCTCCACATCATCACCTCCAATGATTCAACTCAGCCTTGAGCCAGCCGAGGATTAGAGTGTTTGAGGGTCAAGATGTCAATCCAACTTAAGGATCATGCTTCTCTGGGAGCAGCATTGATCTCCACACTCTTACCTATGTTTCTGGCACTTGGACAATCAGCAGCAAGCTCCGCAAAGCACCCATCAACAGTGTCTACGCATGCTATTCCAAATCCACTGGCAAGGAATGTGATCCAACAGCAGTGTCTTCTCCCAATTCAACATGCCTAATGTCGAGGGGCTCATTATGCAAAGTCACCTTCACTGAAAAGCTTCAGGGATGTCCTTAAAGCATCACTGAAGAAGTTAAACACCCCCCACTGGCTCATGATGACCAACCAAAATGGACAAGGCTCATTTGGGAAGGTACTAAACACATTGTGAGACCTCATTGGGAATATGGAGAGGAAAGGTCAAGGTATTGGAGCAAGTTCACAAACTGACAAGGGCCCCATCTACCTGAGCCTCCAAGTAGTCCAGGCCTCGGAAGACAACGGCGATCTTGGACACAAAATTCCGGTCACAACAAAGCCAGTGGTGGATGAGAGGCTCCCATAAGGAGGGAACAGGGCTCTATGTGGATCCAGATGAGGCAAGAGAAAATTCTGATTGACCTTGCAGCTAATGAAAAAGCAGTCCTTGCAGATTTCTTTAATGATTTTGAAGACCTCCTTTGATGATGGTGATATTCAGCAATTAGATCTCCATTTTACTGAATTATTGTGTATTTTTGAACATGAAGAAGGGAAGAGAACGGCCAGCACCTTGGAAGGGCTATTACTAATGATCTACACACAAATGCTCAAGTCAGGACGTTTTTCTGGAGTGAGAGAATCCGCATTTTTCAAATGTGCATAGACTTATGTACTGTTGCTGTGTGAATTATTTCTGCCTTTTTTAAATTATGAATTTGTTTTATTAAAGGAAAATGTAAAATCTCATGTTTGCTTCAAAAAATAACAAAACACCTACCCCATGTGTCAGACATCTGAAGACCATGCAGTGGAATATTATTCATTCACGGGATGATGGCGTCGCTGACTAGACCAGCATTTATTGCCTATCCTTAATTACCCAGAGGGCAGTTAACAATCACCCACATTGCTGTGGGTCTGGAGTCACATGTAGGCCAGACCAGGTAAGTCTGACAGATTCCCTTTCCTAATGGACATTAATGAACCAGATGGATTTTTCCTGAAAATCGATAACGGCTTTATTATCAGATTTATTTCCAGATTATTATTGAACTCAAATTCCACCATCTGCCATGGTAGGATTTGAATACTAGCTGGGTCCCTGGAATAATAGTCTAGCAGTAATGCCACTATTGCAGCTTTATGATCTGAACTGACATCAGGAACTTGGCAGAGTGGGAATGCTGGTCTAGTCAGCGACGCCATCATCCCGTGAATGAATAATATTCCACTGCATGGTCTTCAGATGTCTGACACATGGGGTAGGTATTTTGTTATTTTTCTTAGTGTTTTAATCAGTATTGGAGCACCCAGTGCTCATTGAGCTTTTGAAGAGTTTAAAAAGAAAATGTACTGGAATGAGTGTTGAGCTCTTGAGCCTGGTACTTCACTGATTGAATGAGTGAGATCACTGAATGCGATCCATTGAAACACTAAATTGTATGGTAATCAGCTATGCACTCTTGAGAGATAGCAAGAACTTTAGATGATGAAAGTCAGAGTCAACACAGTGTGGAGCTGGATGAACACAGCAGGCCAGGCAGCATCAGAGGAGCGGGACAGTCAATGTTTCAGGTTGGGACCCTTCATCAGAGTCCTGTCCTGTTGCGTTCCTCCAGCTCCATACTGTATCAACTCAGCCTATGTACTCTTGCCTTGTATAATTGTTACTTATATTGTAGAATAAAGGTTTAGCAAGGCCTTGTAAACAAAACAACCCAGAAAATACTTTCAATAACTGAACCACACAGCATTGAAGAAGGCCATTGGCCCAATGTGCTTGTGCAGCTCATTGAAAGGGCTGTCCAATTCCTTCCATGCTTTTGCTCCATGGCCGTTCAAATATGATACGTTAACATTTTATAACAAGCACCACTACAATAACAAGTACACGCACAGAACATAGACTACATGTAAGTCAACCTGAGGACTGAAGGCTGTATTTTGCTTTAAATACATATTTGCAGCCAGTGGGGCAGTAATTAGTCTTGGTAACCACAAATCTTCCGTTAATAATTGTTACAACCCTTCACTGCACTAAATATATTTTTGCCTGATTTTGTTATTTTGCACACACCTTTGCTGCATGATGACAGCAGGAAGTGGTTTGTTTTTTACATTCAACATAACTTTTTGAAGCTATCAAATAATGTACATAAAGGAGAAAGGATGATATTCTTACCAACTCTTTACTCTGTGCTAATTTTCCTTAGAGTTTTGCCTCAATGGTACTTCTTTCAATTAAACATTACATTCACTACAGGTAGATGGAAAGCACTTAATTAGAACTGAAGTTAGAAGTTATGAGGACGAGTACTTCAGGCAAAGATTACATGGCATTAATAGCTGAAGAAAGCTTAAGGTATTGATTTGAAATTCATTTGCCCTATTTTAGGAAAGTGGTTAACCTATTTAAAACACACATTTCAAATAATCAGGTCAGCTCCTATCTTAAGATAACAAACAGGAGAAGATCATTACAACAGCGTGCCAATATTACCAAAGTGTTGCATTGGGTCCATATTTTCTGGGAATGTCAACAGATATCCTAAACATCAGTCTCATATATAATCTTACGAGAAAAGAAAATCAAAAACTGAAATGAGAGCATGGACAGGAATATAAGGTGATATTTTAAGAAACTGTTCTCTTGATGTGTGTTCCAATTGAATAAAGGAGGGAAAGAAAAAGACAAAAACAATGGTGCCTAGAAGGAAAACGTTAAAAGAAACGAGAATAAAGATTGAAGTGGATTTTGTAACATTAGAACAAAAAGCGAACGTTGTCCCTTTAGGAAAAATATGATAATGAAAGTAGGTTAACATGATTTAGAAGTCCGAAAAAGGGTAGAGTTTTATTATTACTGCATAGATTTCAGATCAGACAGGCTGTTACATTAAGAGTTATATGATATCATGACATGTGATGCTCCAATATAAAGGTACTTGCTTTATCTGCAGTTAAGCTCTCAGTGACTCAGATATGTATGTGCAACATAAAGTAGGTAATGGTGACATCAAATGTACAAAATGGCTGCCTACCCTTGTGGAGAAGCAAGGTTTGATGTCAGCTGGTCATAATAAACTGCAGAAAGCATCTGTGCATGCATCACTGACAACACAAGGTTCCATCTGCATTGTTGCTGGCATCTGCGCATAAACAGACAACACCCAACATGGCTGCTGCTGGAGGAGTAATATGGAAGATGGGCTGGGGAGGCTCGGGTCAAAGCAGAGCTTCCTTTCCTGGTGAAGTAACTCTCTAGTGTCTCACTGCTCGGCCATCATTTGCCTCAGTGGAGAACATTGCTATATGTGCAGGGTGAGTATTGATGGTGGATAGTCGCTTAGTGATCCTGTGTTTCTGTGCATGTGTGCGCACTATTACAATAATATCAGAAAGCACAGAATGTAGACTACATGTAAGTTTGTGATATTATCAACATGTAAATTGTTCATATCATTAATAAACTTTAAGACATCTATCTCAACTAAAAACCCCATCTTTGTGGCATATAGTACATCAACTCACATATAGGGCAATACTTAGACCATATGGTCTAAACTGTGATGATTTTTCACCCAAGAAACTACTTCAGACAGAGGGTGCCACACTAATTTTGTGAAGAGCAAGGATGTGTTAACAATAGGAAGACTCAAGCTTGTAAAACTTAAAAGATACTACATTCTATCCACTTTCCTGTTTGTTTTAGAAATCTACATAATCGGTACAGATCTTTGGAAGAAAATAGAAAGCTTTGCCATGTGAATGCTGAAAAAGAAGCCTAATAATTCCATGTACATTCCGCAGGTCTCATGAAGAGGTGCTTACAGTTGCAAGACCGAAAGCGTCTCTCTAAGAAGTGGGAAAGAAAATTACAGCATTTTAGCCCTTTGATCACAGCTGGCAAACCATAGAGATCTGTTCTAGAGGATAAAAATGGAAGCCAACAGAAAGTGGGTTTACCTGGGCTTGTTTGGATGAGAGATATAACAGAGTGGTTGCATGCAAAGTACAGTGAATGTATGAGGATGATGTGAAACAAATGAGTGTGATTTACCATGACAATAGACTTCCTGGCAGGAGGACCTGCAAGTAGCAGTAGCTATAGCAGTAACTCCCCATGGGAAGATTTATGCTCCCTACTCTGTTTGAGACACCAACATTTTTATTTGATCAACATAGTTCCACACTGTTCTGAAACTGCTTGCTTTTTGTTCCCAGACAATGAGTATTGGAATGCTGATAGCAGGATGTTATTACAACTTAAATTCATTGAACATTTATGCAAATCAGAGAACAAACACTGATCACTTAAGCCGTGAGATTTACATTGGATGACATTTCAATGCAAATCATTTTTTGGACTGGAAGGAAATAATTTACTTATGCAACATAGCATGAACTGAATCCGAGGGCGGACTAAAAAAAAATGGACAGCCCTATCTCAACGATTTCTTTTCACTTGGTGATCCAGGATCTGTTGAGTGGTTTTGGATATTTACTGATGCTAACTGAACACCTCAACAGTTTCGTCATTCATGTAACGCCAGTAAATTTACCAACAGACTGGCTAATGAACTGGTTGATGAAATGGCCCCCAGTTTAATTTGAACTGAGCTCATCATTGTTAGTGGGTAAATAGTCCATCGGCTTGGAAGAGGTCCAGCGAGGAAGACAGACCCCATCAGCTGTGAGTTGTGACAGTGAACATTTTTGGGCAGAGTTCACAGCTGTACCATTAGCTTTGCCATCAATTGCCACTTCAAAGTAGCTGCCTTTCTGCTTTGGTATCAGAGTTAGGAGCTCCTGCATCAGAATGTAATTTCTTCACATTAAATTGAAAGGACCAATAAGCACAGATGCAGAAATCACCTGCTCATATATCTGATTCAAGTGAACAATATAATGCACTTGATATGGGTCTGACACATATGTTTACTAAATTCTTCACCTATCACTTTGTGGGGCACGAGGCAGTTTGACTTTAGTGGTAGCATTCGTCTCTTTGAATTAGGAGGTGTTGGGTTTGAGCTGAACACATCAGCCAGGGAGGAACCAAAATATTGTTTTCATTGACATCTGGCATCGCAATTGTATGCAGGCAGAGAAACCACTGGCTCTGTGATAATGTTCGTGCTTCTGAGCAGATGCGTAAGTCTCTCATCCTACTCTAAGCAGCCCTAGTATATTAGATTGATATGCAGTTAGGTTATTTGCACCCGATGTGTTCAAGTGCTACCTCATAGTGAAGGTAGGGGCCCAGATGCAATGCTATATCCCTGATTAGAATGTATCCACAGACCAAAACTAGGAGGCATGCTCTAATCCCTGCTCTGAAACCTCCTCCTGAAACCAGCTCCAAAGCAAGCTCCTCAGAATTAAAATTATGAAAATATTCAGCAGGTCAGATAATGAAATTTAATGCTCTCCTTTGTGGAAAGCGTAGTAGTGATGGGAAATTTGATCAGCTGGGAATGGATGAAGACCTCACCCCTTTCATGCCACAGTCCCCATGAAGTCCAAGATGGGGAGCTAATGGGTAATCTTTCTGTTCCACTACTAATTCATGCCCTTAAGTCTGCAATTAATGCCCTCATGTGGGGAGCTTGAAAATCAAATCCTGGTGCGTGGCTTTGGGCAACTGAGGGTCAGCTCCTTGGTATTGGGAAGAGGGGATCACTGTGAGCCAACCCTCTGCCTTGCTGATGTGCCCCCCTGCTCTTCAATCACTCTCTCCTGCCATCACACAACTGATACCGGAGCCCATGACAAGTCTAGGTCTCCGGTGGATGGAATACCATTGGAGCTGGAGGACAATCCAGAGCTGCCGGCTTCTGATTAGCTAACAGCTCTCAGCAGGCAAGTTGTTCAACTACCCCTGTCATCCCACAGGGGTTCTTCACCCAGGGGGTCCTTCACTCAGGAGAAGGCCTACAGCAGCCCAGTTAAGTGTCTAACTGGCACTTCGTGCTGTGGACTTTCAGCACAAGGTGACGATGTCTTTCACCATTTGTTCATCAGTGCACATGACATGACCTTCATTAAATACAACGCCATCATTTCAGCTCGAGTGCCTTCCCACCGTTTGAGTGAAAGATCGTTGATCTCAAATTGTGGGTGGATCTTACAGGGGTCCGGGCGATGTTGGATGCAACGAGATTTGGGGCAGAATCAGACCAGTACTTCAGCGAAGCCCATCTTAATGTCAGGAGGAACAAGTACCATTTTTTTAAATGCTTCACTGTGAGATTCTCACTAGGCAGCAAGGAGCTGCAAAGGGGAGTCATTGCTTTTTAAATGCCCTGTTGTCAGTTCCAACTCACCACATTAATATTTAGCTTCCTAGCTTACTAAAGATGTCAAATAAATTTGATGTGAGAAACTTTAACACGGAAGTCTAAGTGGTCCCAGGCAGATTCAGGTAACCGCTTGTTCCAAATATCCCCATACCTATGACCAGAGCATCTCTGGGCATGATCCATGCGCACCAGTTACACACACCCCTTGCCCGTAGACATTGGCACCATCCAACCCCTCACAATTATCATGAATAAGCCCAACATTCCCAATAAGTTGTCAATATCTGGGCTGGTGGGCCGCTGGAGCCAGCGATGTTTTCTCTGAAGCCACTGTACTTTTGTCCCCAGTGATCAAGGAGGTGGCTTCATGGGGAGCCAGATGTTTATTGTCTGAGGTGGTGGAGGTGCTGGCTGTACCTGCAAGACGTGGGAGGGAGAAGGTGTTGCAGCCTCTGGTTAGAAGTGGTTTATACTGAACGAGCGTGACAGCAGGGTTAATGTGAGAGTTTAAGTTTAATGAATAATGGCATTTACTTGGTTGGTGGTCATCATGTCTCTGGGTGACTGCAGGAGCAGTCTCAGTTGTCCTGCGAGTCCCGGATTCAGTCCTCATTAGCAGTGAGGATTTGACACTCTAGTGCTGCATTGTTGGTGCCAAATTTTAATTGACACATTAATCCAGTTCCCATTGCATTACTTTGCAGGGGAGTTAACTTAAGTGCCCTAGCTAATTTTTTTGCACAATCACCATCAGTCAGAAAGCAGATTATCTGCACAGAGTCATCACGTTGCTGTTTTTAATGCTTGCTGTGTGCAACTTAACTGCTAGTTTTCCTACTTTCCAACACTGATTGAACTGCAAATGTCCTTAATTGGTAGTAAAACATTTTTGAACTTGTTGCAGAAGCAAAGAGGTACAATACAGATGCAGATTTTTCTATTTTGGCCTGACTGAATGCATTTCCCAAATTTTGTTTTTGAGAAATCCACAGTGACCCCAGGAACACACGCTCCACACAGCCTCAGCATCATCACATGCGCCCTTCTCCCCTCCCACAACACTGGTCACAGTTAAAGCAAATGTTAGGATTGGCCATTCCAATTAATTTAGCTCTCTGAGCTGCCCATTTGAAATATCTATTTGTAATATCTTTACAGATCCTACCATTTCAGTTCAGAGCCATTTTATTTCACAATAAGCATTCTTCCATTTCAGACACTGGCTGTATCTCTGAAATAAGTGAAACAAAATGTGAACAGTACATAGCTGCAAGTTTTAAGGACAAGTAAAGCTTTAATGTTACTCTAACTAATATGTTGTGGAACCGTTAAGTCATTTTAAGTTACCAGATGCCTCTGGGCAAACTGCATGGAAAAAAGAGGAAGCCTTTTTAACAAAGTAGCTGATGAATGCACACCCTTCCAAAGCACGTTGCGTACAATAGATATATCACAACATATATAAACAATGATTATTAACATGATCCTGAATAACCATAACACTGAAACATTACAAATAATGACTCAGCTCAGGACAGGCCATACAATAACAGGATCTGAGGACAAAACCAGGAACATCTCTCCTCACTCTCACTCTGGTTATGGAGGTGCAATTTTGACAGCAGTCAGCATTTTCTTTAACAGTGACTTTTAGTAAGCTGTAGTCTCCTCATGTTGAGCGCCACCTCCCCACTACTAATTTTACACTTCTTAGAATTCTGTTTCTGGGCAATAAATGTCATCAAAGAGAGAAGTAAGCATACTGCTGCAAATTTATAATGCTATGAACTAGATTCATCGAGGTTTTTAGTAATATTATAGTTTCAATGCAGAAATAATACTCATAGCCATATAGTTTATCACTATCTTTGATTAACTCATCAGAACTGCCTCATGCAACAACAGAAACTCAGGTATATGTAATTCTGTTAAAGTAGAAAACTGAAGGCACTTTGCAGGTAGGTAAGGCATAGAGCCGTGTAAGGGGATACTAAGACAACTGGCCCAAAGCCTGATAAAAGAGGTTGTTTCTTTTTTCAATGAATGCCTTAAATGAGAGTAGAGAGGTTGATGGAGAAAATTCCAGAGCTGAGGGTCCAACTACCTGATGACAAGGCCATCAATCGGCGATGTACAGGATGCCAGAATTGAAGAAGGACAGGAAACTTTGAGGATTGTAAGGCTAAAGAATGCACAAAAATACGAAGGGGTGAGGCCATGGAGGGGATTTAAACACTGGGACAGGATTAAAAAGGAAGTCTTGCACAGCGCTATCATTATATAAGTTTCTCCGCAGAACAAGTCAGTGCTGAGTTCAAGAGTTTGCCGTAGGCAAAAAGAATGTGAGCTTCTATTCAAACTTGAAAATAATCCTTTAAAGCTGAATTTATGTCATCGATATGCCATTTTGAGCAAAGTGATTTCAGAACCAGAAGAGAACTGTTGCTATGTTTAGTTAAAGAGGCAACATCAAACTTCCACTGCCATCACTGGTCTGGTTGTATTCTTCCTCTAGAGTCCAGTCGATACACTTCAAGCTTTCTTCATTTAACCAGAATTCCCAGAAGTTCAATGCACATTTAAAGGACGGGATTGGTAGGGGGGATGAAATCCTTGAGGTTGTCAAAAACCCCTATTTTCTTTTTGGGGCAAGGAAGAATCTTGCATTCAGCTAATGTGCTAAAATTATTGGATACCATTTCAGCTAAAATATAACTTGAGGCAAAATTTCATGAGAATCTTATTTCATGCAAACAGTCTGGACATTTTTTTGAAACATAAAGTAAGTACAAATCAGAAGAATTAACTATAAGTTAAATTCCCACCTTGCACAGCATTTTGATTCTGGTATAAATTATGCTTAAAATTGTCCCAGCTTCAAAAAATGTGTTTCCCCTTCCCTAGTTTGTTGACATAAACTTTTGGTTATCATTATAGTTTTATTATGGCTTGACTGCTTCCACAACCTATGTTATTGTACTGGATGTAGTAGAGTTAGAGTTAAATCTAAGTAGTTGTTAAAAGATTAATTGTCTGTGATGTAGGGTCAAGAATATGAATATTTGCTTTTAAAACGTATTAAGAGCAAGAAGGAATTTCAAAAGTGTTGAGCAGGCTTTTATCAGAGCAATGCTATTTTAATGTAGTGACTGATAGTTAGGAATTAATATTATTTTATCTCAGCATTCCTCATGAAGTCTACCCAGGGTGGATATTTGCTGAGTTGGCACAGAGAGTGAAAAAGAAAAGGGCGGTTTGTGGGGGCATGATTTGGAATGAATCAGCACTAATTGTGCATAGGTGCTCTATATAGCTATGGGGAACAGTGGAGGCATGCATGAAGAATGGGTAGGCAGGTACAGGTAGCAAGGGTTGTCAGGGGTAAAGGCTAGAGTGCCATCTGTTCTTATTATAACGGAGATGAAGCTGCACATTACCAAAGTCGGCTTTTTAACCAGTCGCTTTCCTTAGCATGCTGCAGTCCTTGTGGCAACAAAGGCACTGCTTCCAGTGCATCGAGTCCGACTCCAGTACAAAACCTATAACCAGCCCCACCCCACCCTGCCCCAATCCCCCATTTGCAGAGCAGAAATGTGGCAGATTGGAGCACTTTCCTCTGAATCGGATTGGCAGAGGGGAGAAATTCGCCAACTTTGCACCCCCACTTCACGGGTATGACATTGGGCCACGGCATCAATCCACCAAATGTGAATGATCTAATCTTAAATTATTGAAAATTTATTTGAAGGAAAAAAACTGCTTTCTCATACGTACAAAAGTTTTTCTGGCCTCTGGATTGTTGGAGAATGAACACATTCTGAAAGATAGGCTTCAGGAGCTTCATAGAATCATAGAACCCCTACAGTGTGGAAATAGGCCCTTTGGCTCAACAAGTCCACACTAATCCTTGAAGCACCCCACCCAGACCCATCCCCCTATAACCCACCCATCCCTGAACACTATGGGCAATTTAGCATGGCCAATCCACCTAACCTGCACATCTTTGGACTGTGGGAAGAAACCAGAGCACCCGGAGGAAACCCATGCAGACATGGGGAGAATGTGCAAACGCCATACAGGCAGTCACCTGAGGGTGGAATCAAACCTGGGTCCTTGGTGCTGTGAGGCTGCAGTGCTAACCATTGAGCTACCGTACCACTCTTAGGATTCCCAACACATGTCAACAAGGTAATTGCTCAGGAAGTTTAAACTTCCGATGGGCCATTGCCTGTGTCTGAAACCCTCCAAAAATATCCCGAACTTTGAGTCAGAGAAATTTCAGAGAATTTGGACTAATTTAGACGTATTAAAACCTGCTCAAACTCCTTGACAACAACGCCAAACCACTGAATCCACACTCATTCACAGTGATCTTCCCACACACACCCAATTGCACCTTAACAGTAATAAGTGCCCCCAGTATCTGATCCTTGCCTGGACATATGACCTGCTCACTGGCACGAGGTGCAATAGATCTTTGACATTTCACTCACAGACACCCAGTCCATCCTGGCCCAACCTTATCCATGTTCACCACCTACTCACTATACTGATCCTCTGAGCCTTCTGCTCCCCCCATCCGCTCAGTCACCCAACTACCACCCTAAACCCTCACCACTTCCCATCCGACCCTGTCATGTACCCCCTTGCCAACCAACCCCTCGCCTACCAGCTACCCTACTCCTTCATCCACCTGCCATCCTACCCTCTCACTCATCTGTCACACTACTCCTTCACTCACTTGCCACTCTGTCCCCTCACCAAATTACCTGCTGCCCTAATTCTCTCACCCATGTGCCTCACAACTTTTACCCTCACCCACCCACCTGGCACCCTGCCCCTTATTCAAAAACCTATCTTAACATTTCATCTACAAACCTGCCAGCTTTGTCATTACCCACTTACTTCCCTCTCTATGTCCTCACCCAACTGGTACCCTAACCCCTTACCCACTTATGTAACATACTTACCTTCTCTCCACAGCCTTTTGAAGAGACTGTAGATCTTTAAAGTTTGTTTATTTACTTGGAGAGGGCAACTAGTAGCATTACTGTCCAAAATTTTAGCTTATTATGTAATTGAGTGGAGTTATGTACATGTGTGAGTATAAATGCATCTTTTTGGAAAGAACACTTTGTAAAGCAAAGCTCCATCAGTTACAGCATTGACAACATTATAATACCTGGATGAAGACACCAAATGTGCAACCCTTTCAGAGGGAGGTCCCTTGATTCAGTTTATGGATAGAAATAAATGATGTTGTATTTGGACAAAAAGAGAGAGAGAGAGAATTATAACTTGCCTACTTTCACTTTTCTCAGAAATCCCTCTTGTCAATGTTTGTGAGTTATAAAAACATTGGAAAACCTCAGCACCACGAGTGGAGTGTTCCTAAAGAAGAATTTGAAATCCACATCATTGTCTCCAGTAAAAGTGAACAGTAGCTGATCCAGGAAAATATCTTGACAGATGACTTTGACTACAAACTATCATCTGGACAATTCTTGATTAGGTTTTTTCCTGAATTTAGTTGTTACTTGGCCAAAGTTACTGTTAAGATAACACTGCAGAATTTGTTTTTCTCCCCATTATTGAAGGTTGAATATGGTATTCTTTAAGAAGGATAGTTCTGTGCATATTTACACAGTTTAAACCTTTTGTAAATAATTGTTACATCTTTGTTTGAGTACGTTTGTTTAAAATAAGTTAATTCCATATTTGTTATTAAAGAAACCTAGATGGGATCCAGGGACAGCTAGCTAACTGGATTTAAAATTGGTTCGATGGCAGGAAGCAAAGGGTGGTGGTTGAATGTTGTTTCTCGGACTGGAGGCTTGTTACTAGTGGTGTCCCACAGTGCTCGGGCTGGGACCTTTGTTATTTGTCATTTACATAAATGATCTGAATGTGAATGTACAAGGCCTAGTTAGTAACTTTGCTGATGGCATGAAATTAGGAGGTATCATTGACTGCAAAGAAGGTTATCAAAAATAACAGAGGGATCTTGATCAGATGGGAAAGTGGGCTGCAGGTTGGCAAATGCAATTCAATACAGATAAGCCTGAGGTGTTATATTTTGGAAAGTCAAACCAAGGTAGGACTTATATAATAAATGGTAAGGTCCTAAGGAGTGTTGCAGAACAGAGGGACCTAGGAGTACAAGTACATAGATCATTGAAAGCAGCGTCACAGGTGGACAGGATGGTGAAGAAGGCAATTAGCATGCTGGCCTTTATCAGTCGAGGCATTGAGTATAGGAGTTGGGACATTATGTTACAGTTGTATAAGTCATTGGTGAGGCCGCATTTGGAGCATTGTGTACAGTTTTGGTCACCCTGTTACAGGAAAGACATAGTTAAACTGGAAAGTGTGCAAAGAAGAGATAAAAGGTACTGCGGATGCTGGAGAATCCGAGATAACAAGCATGGGGCTGGATGAACACAGCAGGTCAAGCAGCATCATAGGAGCAGGAAAACTTGACGTTTCGGGCCTAAACCCTTCATCAGAAAATCAGTGTGCAAAGAAGATTTACAAGGATGTTGCCAGGACTAGTAGGCCTGAGTTATGAGGCCTGAGGGGCAACTTCTTCATGCAGAGAGTGGTGCATGTATGGAATGGGCTGCCAGGGAAAGTGGTTAAGGCAGGTACAACAGAAGCATTTGAAAAACACTTGGATAAGTACATGGATGGGAAAGGTTTAGAGGGAAAAGGACCAAATGCAGGCAAGTGGAACTAGCTGATTGGGCACTACAGTCAGCATGGACCAGTTTTGGGCTGAAGGGCCTGTTTCCATGCTGTATTACTCTATGACTTTATGACCGAACTACATACAGTCTAACATATAGATAAGTGGCAATATAATTTCTCTTTAAAATTCAACCTTTGTTGTGACTATTAGAGAAGTCAGGCAAGAGAAGAAATCAGTCCACTACTCCTAACTCAGTTGTAACAACAGTAAAAATAGCCCATGGTGTCCTGCGATTCTCCCTGCAAGTATTCTTGCATTTAGAGACTTCTGCATGATTAGTCAATAGAAAATGGACTTGAGAAATTATAGTTAAGGAAATGGTTTGATGGTGGAGATTCTGCATAATTGCTGTGGAAACTGAACAAAGAAATTTGCTGAACATAATCAGAAACAGAGAATATCTTAAGGGAAAGACTTGTAAGAGATGTTACACAGAGAAGATTTGAAGGAAAAAAAGAAGAAAATGAAGGAAGAGAATATCAATATTAGATTACATGAAAAATGAAAGAAGTTATTGGCAAACGTAAAGACTGGTAGAGAATAGAGAGGCATGGAAAGACTATTATGAACTAAGAACCTGCCTTTGGACAGAACACACCTGATAAAAATAATAAATTAAATTTGCCTATGAAGCAAATCTGATTTGAACTTAGCAGTATGCATGGAGTTGGAGAACACTTTCAGGAGTCTGTAACACTTTGGTACTCACCATTTGATGTTCACTGGTAGTTATCTGCCCCAGTAGTAGCATCACCTGGGCCTGCCAGTTTTGCTTCACTCTAAACCGGTACAGGCTTCAAACTAGTAGCTCAAGTATAATTGCACCCTTTATATGATGTGCAATATCTTTTCAAAAGTGTTTGCGAGCCTAATAGCGAATGTTTTCATTCCTGCACAGTTGTATTGCTATTCATGACGCTGGTGTCTCTTTAGCTTTTGTAAAAGCCCCAAAGACATTTGTTATTTTCATAATTGTTTGATCTGACACGACATTTAACACAGCCTAGAATTTTAGTTTCACTGATGAAAACACTTACACAATTTCACCCTGATTTCCTTGCTAATTTTCAAGCAAAAATTGCTATTGCGTGAACAATGGGCTCAATGTGACTGAGAGCAGGAATGTGTGGGGGTGATCCTTAGAACAGATGTTTTTTGTAATATATGTCTTCAGTCAACTCAATTCTCCAGTTTTCAAACTAACCTGATGCTGAGAGTTTTTTTTCAGTAAAGGCGTGTGGGCCTGTCTTTCTATTGCTCTCTTTGATACTACTGCAATGAAACTGCCCTTTTTATCGGTCACACTGTTCTGCTTCATCTGTGCTACTAGACTTCTAAGATTCAGCCTGAGGTTCTCGATTGTAGCGATGGTTGAAAACTGCAGTGCAATTTGCAAATGAGTGAAAATGGTGGAATGACACTGCCACCTATTGTTGTACCTTTAAATAACTTGAATAAGAAAATTTACATAAACCTAAGGACCTGAGAACGACAATGCTATACGCATTGATAAAGTAAAATAGACAGGACTTGATATTATCCCACAAAGTGCAGTGAAATAAACTCCAGAGTGGATCATTTAATACAACATCAATATTGTTTAACTCATGACAGACAGCGTAACTAAGGAGTTATCTGTTCTATTTTGAAAATACATTTTGAGTTGGCCTAAATGAATTTATTGGCAGCATAAATTAAAGCGAGCAAGCAACATAAATCAAAACAAATCACTGTGCTAAAGGATGTTCTACATTACTGTAGTGACAAATGACAGAAGTATTTAACGGTTGTAGAATGCTTTGGAGGAGGTTGTGAACAGCGCTATAGAAATGAAGCCTTTTTTTTAAACTACAGTACCAAGGAACACAATTTATTTCTCTGCAGTGATTGCAGAGGTCCAACGTGACATTTCACTCAGTCAAAAGTGTAATAAAATTTCTCACAAATTCTACCTATACTTATTAAATTAAAAATCAGAACTTGTCAAAATAATTATTTGGAGTTTCTCAGTCATTATTAACACAACTGCTGATTCAGTTGATAATGAATATCATTAACATGATTGGTGGGGTTTACAGTGTCATCAGAACTTTCAATGTGATCACATTTCAATTAGAAGATCTCAGTGATGCTAAAGGATTGCACAAGGACCTGATGAACTAGAAAAAGCCTTCCACTAGATAACTGGACGATTGCAATTGTAGTAGCAAATATTCTGAATAACTAGAAGTCCTGTTGATCCTAATCACAGTTGAAATCTATTTATTATGCCACCGTTTTGCAAGGTAGTCCTGCACACTCTATTTGCCTACCAGAAGTCACAATTAGAGTTGGTGTTCCAATCCTGAGGTCCCTGTCACCCATTCCCAGGCCCTACCAGTCCCCATTGAGGTCACATCAGCAAAGAAAATTCCTGCCATCTGACCAAAAGATTTCTAATCTGAAAACCAATTACAGATAATTCAGCCTTCCACATGAACTTTAACTTTCCTCATGTAAGATCCCAGGGAGAATTAATGCTTGCATTAGAACACAATAAAAGTTTGAGCTCATTTATCATCGGTAGAGTTACAGACTGGTTTAGTAGTTGAAAGAAGAACGTACTATTCAGTACAGTGACAAATTTCTATTAACATGGTCTGGGCCTGCCCTGAGGAACAGATGTCACTGGTGTGAAAATAATTGGTCTCTAATGACCACAACCATCTGGCTTGGTGCTAGGTAATATTCAACAAGCGGAGAGTCTTCATCAAGATTCTCATTGATTTCAATTTTACCAAGACCCCTTAATGCCACATTTAGTTAGCTTTGGTGTCATGTGCAGCCATTCCAACCTTACTTTGAGAATTCAGGAAATTTTATTCATCTTTGAAATATCCTGGCGAGGGTTGCCATTCCAGTCATCCAGCCCACAATCATTTATTTTCACTTCTGGTGTTTAAGGCCTTTGTTTTTTAAAACATTCTTTCCTTCACACATATGTCGTGAGGGAAGGTGGAGTGTCGACGGTCTTTGTTTTGCTCTGGACACTGACCCTTTCATTTACGGTGGCTGTTGGACACGGAGGGGTTTGGGAGGCTGTGGATAGCAACAGGTCAGAACATCAGCAGCTGGCTGCAGGGTTAGGAATGGGGTTGAGGATGGGGCGAATTGGGTGCTATGGGGGCAGGGTGGCTGCGGTTTTGGGGCCTGGGAGAAATTGGGTGTTGGGGATGGGGATGGAGCTTGGGGGGAGTTGGGTACTGGGGTGGGGCTGGGGTGAGTTGGGTGCTGGGTTGGGGCTGGGGGATGTTGGGTGCTGGGGATGGAGCTGGGGGAGTTGTGTGCTGAGGATGGAGCTAGGGGAATTGGGTCTGGGGATGGGGATGGGGTTGGGGGAAGTTGTATTCTGGGGATGGAGCTGGGGGTGTTGGGTTTTGGGCATGGGGCTGGGGTAGCTGGGTGCTGGGGAAAGGGCTTGGGGAGTTGGTTGCTGGGGATAGGACTTGGGGAGTTGGGTGCAAGGGTTGGGGCTGGGGAGCATTGGGTGCTGGGGATGGGGCTGGGGCTGGGCTGGGTGCTGGGGATGGGGCTGGGGCTGGGCTGGGTGCTGGGGATGGGCCTGGGGGTTCTTGTGTGCTGAGGATGGTGCAGGGCAGAGTTAGGTGCTGGGGATAGGGCTGGAGGTAGTTGAGTGCTGGATGCTGGCAATGGGGCTGGGAGGAGTTGAATGCTAGGGATGGGGCTGGGGTGTGTTGTGTGCCGAGGATGGGGCTGGGGGAAGTTGAGTGCTGGGTACTGGGGATGCTGCTGGGGGCAGTTGGGTGCTGGGGATGCGGCTAGGGTGAGTTGAGTGCTGGGTCCTTGGGATGGGGCTGGGGGTAGATGGGTGCTGGGGATGAGGGGCGCTGTTTGCTGGGAGCTTATACAACTATTAGGATGATTTTATACATGTATGTATAGTTAACTGCATAGAAATGATGTTGGTTTAAGGTGAGAGGAGAAGATTTAAAAAGGACCTAAAGGGCAACTTTTTAACTCAGGGAGTGATGCGTGTTTGGAATGAACTGCCAGAGGAAGTGTTGGAGGCAGGTATAATTACAGCATTTAAAAGACATTTGGACAGGTACATGGAATAGGAAAGGTATAGAGGGATATGGGACATACACAGGAAAGTGGGATTAGTTTAGTTTCAGAAATCTGGTCAGCAAGGATAAGTTGGACCAAAGAGTCTGTTCCCATGCTGTATGACTCTAAGTATCTGAGTATTTGATTTGAGTTAGTAATGAAGCTGAGAGGTGAGTGACTCAGGTGAAACCCTTACTCGGTACTGGTGAGTGGATTATTGCCATATAAGCTCCACTGATGACAGTTTTGATACTATGTTTCATCAATTTGCTTGAAGACAGTTTCATAAATTGATGGGGTGCAATTGACTAGGTTAGATTTATGGACAGGACGTACCTAAATATCTTTCCCTGTGAGCAGGTACAATATTTATATTAAAAGGATCTGTCAGATTGCCAAATGCCAAGTGGGGAATTGAACAGTTTTGGTTTAATGAATTTGTTGGTGAGCTTGTGGGAAATGCTGAGCTGTTACTGTGGCATCAGTAGTTATAATCTAGGGAACTCTGTTTCAGCAATGGCTTCCAATCCATTATATGATCAGCAGTGCAGATGCCCGCTTATGATTGGTCTTTTGAATAGTCATGAATTCTGCTGGTTAGCATGGCAGCTGCCATGGGAACAACACCCACTTGCAGATGCCCCTCTAAGTCACACACCATCCTGATTTAGATTTTAGCACCATTCCTTCATCGTCACTGGGTCACAGTCCTGGAATACCCTTCCTAACAACACTACAGATAACCAACACCACAATTCAAATTTTGAAAGGTCAATAATTGCAAGCCTTGCCAGTGACATCTAGATGCCATAAGTAAAGAGGTAATATAAATTGCTGAATTATGGCCAGTTTGCCCTTCAGGAATTAAAGGATGAGGTCACCTACACTAAATTCACATAGAATCTTTGTAGCCACCAGCAAAAGGAGATTTTTCTACTATCAGTCTGCTTCATTCATCTCTAGAAACTGAATTTTGAAAGGACAATGGTGGGGGTGGAGGGAGTGGGTGGCAATACTTATTTTATGATGGATTCTCCTATTCCTCACATGAACTCAGGTCAGATTTCTTTAAATGCTATTTATTAACAATAATTACTTGATGCTTTTTCAGTAATCCTCCATGTTTTGAGCTGCACTCGTTTCAACTTACCAGCAGAATCTCTAACACAAGATGACTGAGGTCACTGTTACCACACAAAATACCTCAGGACTTCATCTGCAAATTAATTAAACCACTTCTGTACAATAACCCTCTTGGCAGTCTTGGTAACCAGTCAGATTTCAATAGGATGAAAGATAATGGATTCTATGATGGTGGGTTATCTGCTTTGTCAACTTACGGCCCAAAAGATAAAATTGAAGGTGAGCCTTAAGTCACTTATTTGATGTGCCATCCAATCCCCTCCATTTGAAACAATTTATATTCATTAGTAATTTCAGTTGCTATCAATGGCTTCTGTGCTATTTCCAAAACTCAGGATGTTTGCGATATTAAAGCTGTTACACAAAATAAGTTGCCTCTTGAATCATCTTGCATTTTCTCTTTTTGTTCTTCAGTGTCTGTTGCTTGGGTTGATTTAATTCAACATCTTCAGCAATCAAAAAGTTTGTGGTTCATGGAGAGCTCCAAGTTCATTTATTTTAATAGAAACTACATTTTCTATCTCAGTTTACAAATATGGTTCTCTCTGTATGAAGCACAGCAATTATTTCTTCGGGTTTAGAAGCAATTCCTGTTCTTTTCCAGCTGTTTGCAATACATATTAACAAAGGTTAAGTGTTCATTTATGGTTACTAATGTGGCACATTTGCATAATTAAATTTAATTTAACATTAGATGGCTTAACTTACACGTGGCAGTAGATTAACATGCAGAATGTGAAGAATATCATAATTATATTTTTCAGTAGCATCTGCTATCTGGGCACATTTACCCTTACCTTCTCACGGATGCCAATTCCTCACTAAGTACTTGAGCTTTTCATCAACTCTACAATGCTTCTGTTGAAGGTAAGCGGTTAACTAGACAAATAAGTTTCAAGCTGTTCAATATGGGAAATTATAGAGAGAAAAACTGAACATTTCACCCCATCATACAGATAGATGTGATTTAGGCTGCAATTTTTGCCAGCTAATTGTCTTCCAATTATGGAGAGGCAGAAGTGAAGGAGTTAGAAAGGGTACATTCCCAGGATTAGAAAAACACAAAGCAATTTGAAGGTTACACATGGTCTTTAAACATGGCTTTGTTTGACTCGAGCATAATTTAATTACACGGGGCCCACTAACAGGTTGTTCAGCTCATAACTCTGGCCCAGTGCACTCAGGAGAAAATTAGAAGGACAGAGAGATAGATAGATAGATTCTCTCCTATAGTTGCTGCTTCCAGACTTAGGAAGAGCTGTTAGCAATTCAGTTCCTTCAGTCTGTTCTGTTGTTCAAGAATATCACTTGGATCTATATTTTGTCTCAGTTTACCCAACTTTAACATCTTGGCCCAACAAAAATCTAGCAAATTTAATTTTAAAATTTTCCATTGATTGACCCTCAGCAGCTTGTTTGTGTTTAGACTTCTAGATTTTAACTATCCCTTGTGTGAAGGAGTGCTTCCTGAGAGTATCCTCTGGAAAGGTCTAGTTCTTAATTTCAATGTTGTGTTCTCTTGGTCTGAACTCATTGCCAGTGGTAGGTAATAATTTTTCTCCATCAATCATTTAATGATCATCTTAATCTGTTCCCCTGCTTCTCTGGTCATGCCAGAATCACAGACTGACAATATTTTCAATTATATAAGTGGTTAACAAAGCGATATTGATCAGATAACCTATTTTTGTGATGTTGATTAGAGGATTAACATTGGCCAATACACTGGAGACAACTGCCCTGCTCATCTTTGAAATAGGATGTTTTACATCCACTGGAACTGGCAAATAACGCCTTAGTTTAAATGTGTCTTCAAAAGACAAAACTTCCGACAGCTCATCAGTCCCTCAGTACCGCACTGGAGTATCAAACTTTGTTTTTTAGTGCTCAAGCTCTGTATTGAGACTTGAACCCAGGACTGGAAGGTTCAGAAGTAAAAGTGCTCCCAACTGGCTAACACACTGCAGCAGCACAGAGCTACGCCAGGAAGAAGAAGAGTACCTCTTCCAGGTATTCAAAGACAATGGATACCTGAAAAACTGGGTCCGAAGAAACCACAACCCGAGCTACAAATCTACTCTAAAATCTTGGTTAACTCAATTGTGTCAGCTTTTAATGTCCAGTTTTCAAGATAATAATCTCCCCAATGAAGTATGTCTTCTTAATTTAACCTTTTTAGCCCCAGTATCATTTTGGCGAATCTCCAAGGTCAATACAATGTTACATAAGAGCATGTGTAACATAGGAACATAGATATTCAATGGCCTAACTCCATATACCTGTTTTAGAACCGTATCTCTTAATTCCTTTGCTTCGGAAACATGTATCTATTCCAGATTTAAAATTAACAATTGAGTGAGCATCAACTGTCATTTGTAGAAGAGCGTTCCAAACATCTACCACCCTTTATCCGTAAAAGTGCTTTCTAACATCTCTTGCTCATAGAGTATGATACACAAAACTCTACTCAGTAATCCAAATGGAGTCCAAATCAAACTTTAAATAACTGGAACATTACAAATACTCCTTTGTATTCTCTTTGAAAGATCAACATCTTGTACTTTTTTGGTGACTGCTATACCTGGACCCCAAAATCTCTTTGCCCTTCCTCAATATCGTGTTGTGTGGCACGATCACTGTGTTAAATGGGAAAGACCTTGAGAAGATCTTGCAACTCAAGACCAGGCATCCATGGAGCAGCATGGAAGATCAGCAGCAGCAGAATCAAAGTCCAACACAATTTTCAACCTCATTGCCTGGTATGTCTGCCACTTAAATATTACCATCATGCCTGGTGATAGCCTGATTCAATGAAGAGTGCAGAAGGGTACGGCATGCCAGGAGCAGTGCCAAGCTCACATAAAAATGAGATTACAAGGTGGAGAGCTGGATGAATACAGCAGGCCAGGCAGCATTAGGGGAGCAGGAAAGCTGATGTTTCGGGTCGAGACCCTGCTTCAGAAATGGGGGAGGGGAAGGGGGTTCTGAAATAAATAGAAAGGGGGGAAGTGATGATAGAAGGTGGATAGAGGAGCAAATAAGTGGACAGAAGACAGACAGGTCAAGGAGGCGGGAATGGAGCCAGTAAAGGTGAGTGTAGGTAGGGAGTTTGGGTTGGGTGTTGGTCAGTTGGGAGGGAGGGGCAGGTAGGTGGAAGGGAAGAGAGATCAAGGAGGCGGTGATAAGGCTAGTAGGTAGGAAGTGGGGATGGGGGTTGGTCAGTGAGGTGAGAGGAGTGGATAGGTGGGAATAAAGATGGACAGGTCAAGGAGGTGGGGACGAGCTGGGTTAATCTTGAGATGAGGTCGGAGTGGGGAGATTTTGAAGCTTGTGAAGTCCACGTTGAGACCATTGGGCTGCAGGGTTCTCAAGCAGAATATGAGGTGCTGTTCCTCCAGCCTTCGGGTGGCATTATTGTGGCACTGGAGGAGGCTTAGGTTGGACATGTCATCCAAGGAGCAGGAGGGGGAGTTGAAGTGGTTTGCGACTGGGACCGTCTTACATAAAACTGAGGTGTCAACCTGTAAAACCTACAAAACAGGACTATTTGTGTGCCAAACATCACTAGCAGCAAATGATAGACGGAGCTCAATGATTCCACAACGAGCAGATCAGATCTCACATATTCAGTCCTGCCACATCCAGTTATGAATGATGGTGACAATTAAACAACTCAGTAGAGGAGGAGGCTCCACAAATATCCCCATTCTCAATGATGGGGGAGCCCAGAACTCGGTACAAAAGATAGGGCTGAAGCATTTGCAACAATCTTTAACAAGAAGTGCTGAGCAGATGATCCATGTCAGCTTCATTCAGTGGTCCCCAGCATCACGGGTGCAAGTCTTCAGCTAAATTCAATTCATTCCATGTGATATGAAGGAAAGGTAAGAGGCCTTGGATACTGCAAAGGCTACGGGCCCTGATGACATTCAGCAATAATACTGTAGAGCTGTGTTCCCAAACTTGTTGCTCCCCTAGGCAAGCTGTTGAAGCACAGTGACAACACTGGCATCTACCTGACATTGTGGAAAATTGCCCATATATGTCCCATACACAAAAAAGCAGGACAAATCCAATCCAGTTCCATGAATCCACACTTGACCATCAGTGAAGTGCATCAACAGCATCTGCTCAGCAATAATCTGCTTGGTGACCCCCAGGTTGGGTTCCATCAGGGCCACTCAGCTCCAGACGTCATTACAGCCTTGATTCAAACATGGACAAAAGAGCTGAATTCCAGAGGTGAGGTGAGAGTGACAGCCTTTGACATCACAGTTGCAACTGACCAAGTGGGACATCAAGGCGCTCGAGCAAAAATGGAGTATTTGGGAATCAGGGGAAAACTCTCTGCAGGTTTTAGTGATATATGGCAACAAAGAAAATAACTGTGATTGTTGGAGGTCAGGCTTCTCAGCTCCAGGACATCTCTGCAGGAGTTCTTCAGGGTAGTGTCCCCAGCCTAACCATCTTCAGCTGCTTCATCAATGACCTTCCCATAATCATAAAGTTAGAAGTGGGGAAGTTCACTAATGATAGTACAATGTTCAGCACCATTCATGACTCTTCAGATATTGAAGCAGGCCATGTCCAAATGCAGCAAAACCTCAACAATATCCAGGCTCAGGCTGAAAAGTGGCAGGTAATATTCACACCATACAAGTGCCAGGCAATGACCATCTCCAACAAGGTGGAATCCAAACATCATCCCTTCATATTCAATGGTGTTACTATCACCGAATTCCCCACCAACAACAACTTGCAGGTCACCATTGACCAAAATTGAACTGGACCCACCATATAAATACAATGGCTACAAGAGCAGGTCAGAGGGTTGGAAGACTGTACTGAATAATTTAAGTCTTGACTCCTTAAAGCCTGTCTGCAACTATAAAGTACAAACGAAGATTGTAATGGAATAGTCCCCAGTTGCCTGGATCAGTATAGCTCCAACAACATTCAAGAATCTTGCCACTATCCAGGACAAAGCAGCCCATTTGATTTCTCGACATCCTCAAGCATTTACTCCCTTCACCACCAACACTTAGTAGCAGCACTGTGCACCTTCTACAAGATACACTGCAGAAAATCACCCACACTCCTTAGGCAACACCTTCCACAGCCATGACCATGACCATCTAGAAGGACAAGGGCAGCAGATACCATGTGAGCACCACCACTTACAAGTTTCTTTCTAAGCCACTCACCACTCTGACTTGGAAAAATATCGTCCATTCACTGTTGATGAATCAAAATCCTGGAATTGCCTCCGTGATGGCATTGTGGGTCTAAGTACAGCATATGCACCAAAATGATTCAAAAATGTGGCTCAGCACCACCTTCTCAAGGGATGGGCAATGAATACAGGCCCAGCCAATGACACGCACATCTTATAAACGAATGCATTAAAAAATACCCAACTTCTCACTATTTGAAAAATGCACTAATCCAACATTCTTGACTGGATAATGTTGTTTGAGTTCTACTTTACCCTGTGATGGCCTGTTGTGGTCATATGCACGCTGATAACTGACATCTTCATAAGTAAGCCAGGCCACAGAAACATCAGCATCAGTGGAAAACATTTGCACCATGGGATGTCAAAAAATGATTCACTAAGAGGACTAGCTTATGGGATTGTATCAATGAAGAAATAATTTTTTTCAAAATCCGTGGACTGTTGCTTAATTCTCATTGCATGTGTATTCATTCGTTTCATTAGAAATACTTCCTGTTGCAAATGCCACAAGTCACTAATTTCCATGTATGAGTGCACTGTTTAATGGCGGAAGACGAACAATTTTTTTGTTAGAGACCTGTCTCATGTTCCACAGCTGAAACAACCATTAATATCCAAGAGTAATAATGCTTTAATTATTTGTTATCTAATCCTTTTCCCATGCTGTGAGGCCCTTTATTCTCTGAGGTAACCATCTCTGTCTGGATGGAACACACATTCTGAAATGTTATCCCCATGATGTGTTGGACCAGCCTAGTCATGACTTCTTATGATCAGTTTCCTGGAGACCTATCAATGTTGAATAGTTTCCCATCTAAACTCTGAACCTGCTCTTTCTCCTGTCAGTTGCTGATTGGCTTGCTGTGTGTCGATGGCATTTTCTGCCACTCTTAAGAATACCTGATATTGGGTATTTTTCTTTTCGTATCATGTAACTGTCCCCTGCACATTTAAAATCCAACGAAGAGAGATAAAGATTAAAATCATTGCATTTGTTGCAGTACAACAGTGATTACTTTTCAAAACTGCTGCAGCAGGCATGAAGCTCTTTGAGATATCTACTGTTGTGAAAGGTGCAATGTAAATGCAACTTTCTTTAAGCAATAGAAATTCTGCTGACTTAGAGAGTTGATATTCACTGTTATGCAATTATCAGCTGGTCATGCCACCTTGGCTGTCAGGAGCCACTCCTTGTGCCCCGTCCTCTTCACCCACTCTAGAAAGTGTTCAAGAACAGCTCCTCGTGGAGGGGCAATCTCCATGTTGATCTTTAAAGTGAGTGAGTGAGTGGCCACTCTCTGGAGATATTCAACCTTTGGAGAATCAATGATTCATTCAAATATAGATCAAAGAGATTCCTTTCAGAACATAATCCTATGAATTTAAGAGTCATCTGACTTGCGGTGTTTACAATGTTCAGATGCTTGAGGGAAGAAAAAGGTGATTTATAATCCCAAAGGCAATCAACATCTGTATTTTTATTCATACAATTTCTGGACATGCTTTAGTCTAACTGAGGGATGTTTATTGCTTTGATTAGCGAAGGATTTCATTGTAATTTCTTCATGTGACTATCAAGTTGATAAAAGGCAAACTAGATAGACATTGAAACACACAAACACAGAAATTGCTGAGCAGTCTGGTGGAATCTGTGGAGAGAAGATAGAGTTAATGATTTGAGTTCAGTGACCCTTCTTCAGAATTGACTGAACATTCATGACTAAAACATCAGAACTGGATGGACATTGACATTGACATCTTTTTATCAAGTATTTCCTACATGACTTGTGTATTGATTGAGCTCAGCAAATCTAGCAGCCACCTGCTGTGACAGAAGCAAAGTTACCATTCCAAGTCTAATATGCATTCTTTTTTGGACCTGAACATAAATAGAAATGTAATGGAGATTATGCTGATGGAATAAATGGTGTGTGTTAAACAAAGTAAAGATCTGGGATAGGCTTGTGTTATGATTCCAGCTGATGTTATTCCTGGACAAGTCAGATCCCAGACAGAGACCCAGCTTGATAGATCATATTTTGTTTTGTTTTGGGTTTAACAAAGTGGTATTTCATTGAAACATAAGCATGCAATTCTGCAAGATTTGCTTAATCAATAAACTGGAAGTTTATGCAAAAGGAATGTATGTAAAATAGAATAATCCCAAATGACCTACTTATAATTCAAATTCAAAGATTTTAAAACACAGTGAAAGAGTAATCCCATTAATCTCAAATTTTACACACAGTCACACACAGATACACACACATCCTCACACACACACACTCTCACACACACCCAATTTCATAAACTTGTACTTGAATGATTTTATTTTTGCATCAACATTAATTTTAAAAAGCTCTATATACTGTGTTTAATACAACATTGGTACATGTATGATTATCTGAGGCTTTTCCAAGTCAACAATTGATAAGTTCAACATGGTTTTGAAATAATATTTCAAGCAATTTTCACTAGAAGTCATCAATTCAACAGAACCAGAGGTGAAAAGGTAATTGCTCCCAAATAGCTGACCTTGCATTTATGATAAGATAACAAGGTGTAGAGCTGGATGAACACAGCAGGCCAAGCAGCAGCAGAGGAGCAGGAAAGCTGACGTTTCGGGCCTAGACCCTGAAGAAGAGCCAGCTCCACACCATGTTATCTCAGATTCTTCAGCACCTGCTCTTCCTACTATCTCTAAAACGACCTTGCATTAATACCTGTTAACCCTGAGTTTAATGAAAGATGGGAAGTCATGCAAAACAAGTGACCACAATGTGAACTAGCCTACAGTAACAAACTCTGAAACAGCTTTAAGAATTGTGGTAACACTTACATTCTGAAAACCAAAACAACCAAAGAAAGCTTTATGACTGCAAGACCTTTCACAAACTCAGGATTTCCTGAAGTACTGCGTATAAAATTAAGGCATTCTAAAGTTTAGTCACTGCTTAAACTTAGAGAAATGTGGCAGCAAATTCCTATGGTCAGAACTGAAGAAGAATCATACCAGACGCAAACATTAATTATATTTCTCTAACCACTGATGCTGCCAGATCTACTGAGCTTCTCCAGCATTTTCTGTGTTTGTTTCAGATTTCCAGCATCTGTTTATTTTGTTTTTATGTAATTGCAGGCACTTTAATTGGCAGGATGTGATTAGCAGTATCTTGCATGGATCTGTTTTTGAGAAATTAACTATTCTCAATATTAAATTAAGATCAAGATGAAGAGAAAGAAAGTCACATATCCAAATTTGCAAATGAGACAAAGATCGATGGCCGTGTCAAGCATATTGTAAAAGACAGAATTATACTAATGGATTGAGTGAATAGCAAAACTGACAAATGAATTTCAGTTGTGGGGCCATCGACTTTGGACCTAAAAATAACATAATGGGTTAATTTCTATATAGTGGAAAGTTAGAAACGTGTTCAATTCAAGGAGACTTGGGATGGGATGGGGAAGGTGAGGCGTTCATGTTAATAAATTGTTAAAATATGAACATGCGGAGGACAAGAATACAAGGGATAGAAGTCATGCCTCAGCTATGCATAAGTTAGGCCATATCTGGAGTACTGTGTTCGGTTCTGGTCACTATACCTCAGGAGGGAATGCGGTCTAGGTTTACCAGGTGGTGAGATCCTTACCTTATAGGGACTGAAATGAAAATAAAGTACAAGAGAAACCACAAAGCACTAGAGTTCTACCATCAACACTGCCTGTGGAAGATCCCACATAACAAATGGGATGATAGACTCACCAATATCAGAGTTCACTCACAACCAAACCACACAAGCATCAGGACCAAGCTCATTCACCATCAGCTTCATTGTGATGTTCATATTGTTCAGATGTCAGATACTGTAGTCCCAAAGCAGGTCATCTGCTCCTAGCTTAGTCAGGGTAGACACACTACAGCAGGACAGAAAAAGTACTTCAAATATGTACTGAAAGTAATCATGAAGAAAAACAACATATACGTCAATTCCCAGGAGACAACTGCCCTAGTCCTAACCAGATGAAGGCAGAGTCTTTGGGAAGGATTCCATCAATTTGAGATCCAATGATGACAAATCGAAATCGAAAATAAGAGCAAAGCACAAGGCTTGATTCAAACTAATAATACTGACTAGATCCCACATGACAAATGCCCTACACACCATAGTACCTGTAGACCCCAAATTATCCTCTAAATAATCTGAATATGCATGGAAGAAAATCATTCTCAGCTGCAAGGGATAGGCAATAATGGATCACATGCGAAGACTGTGAGCAGTTCCTGTCTCAGGAAGGAGACGGTGGAGAAGGAGACCAGAATGATACCTTCATTCCAAAGATAAAGTAGGAGACAAGCTTGCACAAACTGGATTTGTATTCCCAGGAATTTAGAAAGTTAATGGGTGATTTGATTAAAGTTTTTGAGACATTAAGGGGAAGAGATAGGGTAGACAGAGAACTATTTCCACTGGTTGTTGAGTTGTGGACCACACGGCATCAATTAAAATGTTGAGAGCCAAGGCTTTTCAGGGAGAAATTCGACAAAACTTCTTTAAGTCAATTTGGAACTTCCTTCCACAGTTGCATAATGTTAGATCAATTGTACGTTTTAAAACTAAGATTGTTAGCTTTTGTTATTCAGACGTGTTAGGGGATTTTGGAAATGGTAGGGAAATAGAATTAGGTTACAAATCAGTCATGATCTCGTTTAATGGCAGAACAAATTTGAGGGACTGAATATCTTCCTTCTGTTCCTATGTTGTTGTGTTACTTGCATGTATGCAATGTTGGGGGGGTGGCGTTGACTAGCTCATCTGGCTGGCTGGTTAGTTTGTAATCCAGAGTGATGCTAGCAGTATGGGTTCAATTTCTGTACTGGCTGAGGTTACCATGAAGGACTACTCTTCTGAGCTACTCCCATCACCTGAGGTGTGATGACCCACTCAGGTTCAACCCATAGTTGTGTTTCTCTAATGAGAAAGCAGTCCTCTTGGATAATGGTAACTTTACCTCATACATCATTTCACATGCCCAAAGTGTAAATGTTAGCTTCGTGTAGTTAGTCATATCCTGTTGTGCCTTCAAGATACCAGCTTTACTCAGGGATCTGATACAGATATTAACAGAAATTTGATACTTTTTTCTGGTCAAGGTGAGATGTGTACTACCAAAGAACCGATAACACTGTTATTGGAAAGATTGAGTTAAAACTTGTGATGAGAGCAGCATATCTACTGGAAGGAAACTGTTGCTGTCTGGATCATGAGGCTATGCATTAGAGTGACAATGAACGGTGAAAAATCTAATGCAATATGTCAGCTGAGAATTAATCCTTGGGAAAAGCATGTGTGAACAATCTGTTAATCATCACAGAGTAAATTAAGAGGCAATGACTAAATTATCTTCCACATGTGTAATGATGTGTCACTTAGTCGATGTGATCAAACAGCAGTTTGGTCTCTTCACTCCTGATGACTGGAAACTGAAAATTGCACATTTCTCTGATGCCGGTTCTTAGTTTCACGCACAGGATTTTGAAAGAGTCTGCTGCTTGGTTTTATTCCACATTCGCAGCAAAGCCATTTAAAATAGCAACAGAAACTGAGTGGGTCTGGCCGAAGAGTTCTGAAGAAGCCATATCAGGCTTAAAATGTTAACTTTGTTTCTCTCTACACAGTTGTTGCCAGACCTGCTGAGCTTCTCCAGCATTTTCAGCTTTTATTTCACATCTCGGTTGTATTTTGTTTTTATTGTTAGAGCCATTATAAATGTTTATCTTTCTCCTATATTTGTTCATGGGATATGGATTACTTACTTTAGTGTAAAGAGTTGATGTGATTATATAAATAGGATGGCCCTTATCCTCATTAGGAGAGTCTGGGACCAGAAGACATGGTTTCAGAATTAAGGGGTGCCAATTTAAAACCAAGATGAAGGAAATTTCTTCTCTCAAAGGGTTATGAGTCTTTGGAACTCTTTGTCACAGAGAGCTGTAGGTGTAGAGTCTTTGTGTGTATTTAAGGCTAAGGTAGATTCTTGATTAGTAGGGGAATCAGAGTCAATGGGGAAAGGTGCAGGAAACTGCATGGGGGTAATGTTGGATCAGACATGATCCTATTGATAAGCAGAAAACGCTCAAAGGGCCAAATGGCCTACTCCTGTTCCTATTCATTCTGGTCTTATGGACCTATAGAAGTAATTTGAGATCACATGACCACTAAGAGCCGGTTCTCTGTAACAGCCTCGTGGTAGAAGTGAAATGTTAACTTGTGTACATTTAGTGTTTATGATGTTTAAGTTACAGGTAATGTTTGCCGACATCAAAAGAATGCTGCAGTACCTATCAACGTCTCTACTGGTCTTAATCAAAGTAGGTGACCAGACTTGCAAGGCCAACATTTGCTGCCCATCCCAAATTGCCCTTGAATCCAGTGCCTTGCTCAGCCATTGCTGGGGACAGTTAAGAGTGAAATATATCACTATGAATATGGAGACACATGTGGGCCAGATCAGGTAAGGTTGGCAGATTTCCTTCCTGAAAGGGACATCAAAGAACCAGATGGGCTTTTACAATGTTATAGTAAAAAACGCTGTTCTGACAAAACAATGTTCTGAGGAAAGGTCACCAGACCCGAAGCGTTAACTCTGTTTTCTCCTTCACAGATGCTGCTAGACCTGTTGAGCTTTTCTAGCCACTTTGTTTTTGTTCTTGATTTACAGCATCCGCAGTTCTTTTGGTTTTTATTTGGGCTTTTACAATGATTGACAGTAGTTTCATAGTCACCAATATGAACAGTACTATTCAATTCCAGAAGTATTGATTGAATTGAAATACCACCAGCCGCTGTGGTGGGATTTGAACTCATTGCTCAGAGCATCGGTCTGCTCTCTGAGATTGAAATAGCACAGGCATTATTGCTGCACCACCAGAGTATTGCATCTGAATCCCAAAGAGAAACAAGATCAAAACTCAGTTGATAGAATCTTATGCCCTTAGAAAAGTTTTAAATATGAGACCATTTCTGGGGCTTGTCCCCATGTAGGCCAGAGGTGCAGCAGCAAATATAGGGAGATATCCAATTAACAGGCTGCCTCTGCCTGCAACCTCCATTTAAGGAGGGTGGGTGTGCTTCTGGAGCTGGAGAGCCAATCAGAGGTCTCTCACAGCTGAATTGCCAGTGATCTCTCTCGGAGAGGTGGGTGTTGCTGACGGGAAGTGCAGGGCTATGAAGGCATTACTAAACGGAAGCGCTCTTTGAAGTGCACACCAAGAATGAAAGAATAAAGAATGGTTAATGTCATTGTGGAGAGGGAACCTCCTCCCCAGGAATGTTGTGGCCTTCTCATTGTAGAGTGTCTGCAATCAGGGATTTCAGAGGAGGTGTGATGGCACGATCCCCAACCGATGCAGTGATTCTTGTCACAGTTTGTCCCAAGTTGTGCCTTGACACACAACTCTGCTGTACGGGTTGCACACTAAGACAAACTTTGACTGCGCCTGGTGAAAGACACTCCTTGGTCTCCCTGAAACTTGTTGGTCTTCCAAAGCAAGGAGTTGACCTTGACCAAGTGTTGCAGACTGGAACATTCCAAGATCCAGGACTATGCACTGAGGGACACACTAAAACTTGGGGCAACTGCTGCCAAGGCACAATGGGGAAAGATCACCATCTGAGGTCTTTCTTTTGAAGATAAATGGGGGTCCGTTCAGTTATTGGACCTTCCCGATACCTCAAATATATGTAAATATAATCTTGTATAAGTAAGAAATGCCTTCCGATTGTTGGAGCTGTTGAGAAAGTCAAATTCCAATGTTTATTTGTTTTCCATATGCTAAGACTGTACAGAAACAAACTGTTTTAGTGGTTATATCTGTATGTACATAAAGATTTTCTAAGAATTAAGGTTATTTTTGAAATTAAAAAAGATGGGCCATCCCCCAGCCAGCCACTGCAAGACTGCCTCCAGATACTGACTAGTCTCTGGTCTCTGTGGAGGACCCTATCAACTCTAAGAAGTTGCTGAAGGCCTCTGAAAATGGTCCCAAAGTGCAGCTCCATTTGCCCTCAATGACTGTATGGATCAGGCTGGAAGTTTCCATGGCAGCCTTCCTCTAGGTAGATCGCTTGGAGGCTAGAATGCACTGGGAAGTCAAACTAACATGAAACATTCAAAACATTCCTGCCTACAAAGCTGACTCCCCAGGGCTGATGAGATTTCCTCAACTGAGCCTGCCTCTTGTTGATGCACTTTATTTCAAGGGGCTGGCAGCTTATGGTGGCAATCTGAATCCCTTCTGGCTGTTGGCCATGGGAAGCTACTCATACAACCTTTGTTCCATTGCCCACCTCTATTTGAATGTTCATCGTTATTCCTTCTAAGACCAATGTTAGTTTTAAATAACCTATTATAAAAGCAACCCGATTTTTCCAAACACTGGATTGATAACAAGAGAATGAGGGCTTGATAAGTCTTTAACCTTGTGATTCTTTTGATCTTTCTTTTGTTTTCATGCGTTAAGAGATTTGTTATGTATTGGTCAAAGACTCACAACCACTGTAACAATGTTATATCGGTTCAAAAAGGCAGTTCACCACCGGCTTCCTGAGTGCAACTAGAGACAGGCAATAAATGCTGAACCGGACAGTGACATCCAAATCCCACAGGTGAATAAAAACGTGTCTTTGCTGCAACATATACTCCAAATGGAAAAAGCAGAGGATTTCCAAAGCATTGTATAGTGCATAGAATATATCACTAGGACTGCTGCAGAGAATTTAATGAAATGGAGGAACTTGGACAGCATCTATCGAGTGCAACTATGACAGCATATTAATGTGTATAATAGACAAAAGTATTTTAAGCAGATTAACAACATCTATTAAACTGACTTACGAGCAATGGGTACTGTAATCAGTTACATGCACAAAATATGTTAGGGGAATAAACACATTTCTGAAAGGGAGGATGTGCTCAGGACATAAGACTTCAGGGAGAAGAACTGTTTTAGTTATGAGGGGTACATGTTGAATGCACATGTCCCTTCTATGATGTACAGACTGTGTATGCCAGGACGTTGTGAAAATGACACATGTTCAGGAGAATGTGCACAAAGTATTGAAATTTTTTCTTAAACTGTTGAAGGCTAAAAGTATCAGTTCAACTGTTTGAGACACTCTGTGTGTGTGTGTAAAGTAACTTAAAAGTGGCCAACAGGAGAAATTTACTGCATTTAATATCAGTAAATACAATGGCCAGAAAATAATGGGCCTTAAGACAAACATATCCTCAACCCAGCAGACAAATGGGGAAGGGAAGTTAAGGTTTGTGGCATGATTTTCCAAAGCATTGGGATTTAGGATTTCTGCCTTTGGATTGATGAGTTGTAAATTCCATTGTTTGAAGGGAGGTAGAAACTTGGGACGAATGGAATTGGAAGAAAATTGTGGCATGGTCTGATAATTAGTTGGAGGGTCAGGAGTCAGAGAGTAGGATAAAAGTGAGTGCAATCTGATGAGCAGAATATGAGAAGTGTTGTCTTCCAGGGATTTGTACTGAGGCCTCAGCTTTGCACCATACATCAATGACTTGGACGGAGTGTTGTAAATACAAGTTTGTAGCTATTACACGATTGTGCGAATGGAGCAGAACACTACAAAGGAACAGACAAAGTGAATAGACTAAACTGGAGGGTGCTGCTGAATTTTTAATCAGTTGAGAGGGGACTGCAATGTCACAGTGAAATGTTAAGTTCCAAACTTGTACTCAGCAATAGTGGAACTTCATCAATACTTTCGCCACAGGCAGCCTCCTAAGAATGTATCAGGGATTTCCAAGTGGTTCTGATGATCAGAGATCACTAAGCCATTGAGTTACACTAGGGGCAGAGGGGGTTCACAAGAATACATACATTAGAAGCATAAGGAGGTCATTCAGCCCCTTGAGCTTGTTCTGCCATTCGATAACATTATGGCTGATCTGAATGTGGTCTTAACTCCACTTTCCTGTGTGCTCCTCATAACTCTTGACTGTGGAACAAATATCTACCCAACTCATCTTTGAATATATTCAGCGCCCAACCTCGATTTGGAAAGAGAATTCCACAGTCTACTTATCCTCCGAGAGAAGTCATTCATATCACTGCCTCAAAAAAAGGCTAATTTTTAAACTGTGCGCCCTAGTTCTAGACTTGCCCACAAGGGAAACATCCTCTCTGCATCCACCCTGTCAAGTCCCCTCAAGATCTAATATGTTTCAATAAAATAGGACCCGGAGTAGGCCATTCATCTCCTTCAGGTTGTACTGCCATTCATGGCTGGGCCTGTGGCCTAACTCCATATACCTGCCTTTGGCCTATATGCCTTAATATCTTTGCTTAATAAAACTGTGAAAGAATTAAACAGAAAACAGGCCTCATTTGTATAATCTGTCTTCATAACCTAAGCCCTGAAGTCCAAGTATCATTCTTGTAAATCTACATTGTGTGCTCCCTCCAAGGCCAGTTGATCCTTCCTTAGACATGGTGCCCAGATTTGGTCTCAGTACTCCAAGTTGTGTCTAACTCGGGTTCTGTATGACTGCAGCATAACTTCTGCAATCTAGTACCCCAGTCCTCTAGATGTAAAGGCCAGCATTCCACTAACTTTCTTGATTATTTTCTGCATCTCTTCATGACATTTTAAAGATCTATGCGCATGAATCCTCAACTCTGTTTGGATATCCAATGAATTTAACTTCATTCCATCCTTAAAGTACCTTGATCTATCCTTTCTCTGTCCAAAATGGATAACCTCTCACTTGTTTACGTTGAACTCCATCAGCCACAGTTCTGCCCATTCACTTAGTCTATCAATATCCCTTTGTAATTTTATGCTTTCATCTACACTTCTATAATCCTGTATAACTTTGCATCAATGAACAAATTTGGATATATGAATTCCTACGCCATTATCCAAGTTGTTAGTAAATAATGTGAATATTTAAGGCTCTGTAGAACACCACTGGTTACATCCTAACAATTTGAGTACCTAGCCATTATCGCTATTTTCTGTCATCTGACATACCTTTCTGTTACTCAAACAGCCACGTCAGTAATTTGTTCTCAGTTTCATAGTTAACTTTAATTTAACCTTAAGTTAACCTTAGTTAACAGTCTCTTATGTGGGATTTTACCAAATGCCTTCTCACATATAAAAAATATCCACAGACATTCCCCTGTCTACTAGCTCATCCAACACTTCAAAGATTCAATGAGGTTTGTCAGGCCTGACCTACCTGTCATGAATCCATGCTGGGTCTCCCTGATTAACTAAAAATTTTCAAGTTGTTCAGTTACCCCACCCTTGATTGTAGACTCCAACAATTTCCGCACCACAAATGTTAGGCTAACTGGTCTGTAGTTCCCTGGTTTTCTTCTTTTGCCTTTCTTAAAATGTGGACTGACATGTGCAATTTTCCAATCCAGTGAGACAACTCCTGTACCTAGGGAACTCTGAAAGGTTATAGTTACGGCATCGACAATTTGCTCCACTACCTCCTTTAACACTCTCAGATGGAAACAGTTGGGTCCTGAGGATTTGTCACTCTTTAATTCCATTAATTTCCTCATTATCGATGTTTCACTTACGTTAATTTTATCCAGTCCCTGTTCCCAATCTATTAGTTTCCTCAGGATTACCGGCAAGCTATCCCCCTTTTCTCCTGTAAATACTGAGGCAAAGTAATTATTCAATATGTCTGCCACTTCCCCAAAATCATTGGCAGCCTTTAGTGGGTCAACATTGCTCCTTACCATCCGCTTTCCCTTTATGGAAATGAAAAATTTCTTCTTATTGACTTTGTTGTCCCTGACAAGTTTCTTTTCATAATCCCTATTAGTAGCTCATATAAACTGCTTTGTGGTCCTTTGCTGGTCTTTGTATCTTTGCCTTTCAACACAATCTGTGCTGTTTTTTGCGTTCTTGTAAGTCCTTTCTCTTAGTTTTATGCTGTCCCCTACTGTCTCTTCAGCTGTCCCTGGCTGAAGTGTTTCTCTCTCTTGGGTATAAATTGGCTTTGTATGGAGTTAAATGTTTCCTTAAACATCCTCCCCTGTTCTTCAGTTGTTTTACCCATTAGCTGATTTTCCCAGTTTACTGTGAACAATGTCCATCTCATCTCGTTAAAGTCAGTCATATCTAAACATAAAATCCTAATAGCTGATTCCTGCTTTTTGCTCTCAAACACCAAATTTAACTCTATCATGTTATGATCACTATTTGAATAATGTTCATGCACAATTAGGTTACTAATTACATTTGGCTCATTACTTATTACTAAATCCAATATTGATTGTTCCCTTGTTGCATCCAGGACATATTGCTCTCATTCTTTTCAGTTAATGGGTATAGGTTCAACCTTTCTTCAGTTTATCAGTCATACAGATTGATGGCACTTTCATAGCTTGATTTGAAGGGTTATTGGTTCAAGTCCCACTCCAGTGCCTTGAGCAATAAAATCAATGTTGGTGTCTCGGTGTGGTAGTGAAGGAATGTTAGAACATTATCTTTGAGGTCAGACGTTAAATGAAAATTCAGTCTGTCCTCTCAGATGAACAAAATAGATCCCACGGCACTATTTCGGAGAAAAGTAGAGGAATTCACTCCAGTATCCTGATCAATATTCATCCTTCAACTCAAATTGCAATGATGGGTCAGAATCCCATTGCTGTTTGTGGGAATCTCGTAATGTTTACATTAGCTGTTGTGTTTCCTACATTACAAAGGGGATTGCTCTTCAAAGAGTAAACACTGGATTACCCATAAAATACTTTGATACATCGTGAGTTAATGAAAGGCAAATACAATTCATTCTTAAACAGAAGAACAATATTTGGACAAAGATTATCTGGAAAATATTAAGGTAACTTAATTACTCTGCTGAAAGACACCAGAGGCCATACAGTGCTGCTTACTGTCACCCAGTGGTTAGGATTTGAAACTGCAGCACCATCATTAATGGGGAAATCCCATTCAAAATACAACCATCAAGAATTAGCAGTTGTAGAAACGTGGAAAAGTCCATAGGTACTAATAATATTTTCATTCTGAGTTGGAAGACAATAGGATATGTGTGCAATTTATAATATACTGGAAAAGAGGACAACTTTTGGGAGGCTCAACACAGTGTGGAGCTGGAGGAACACAGCAGGTGAGGCAGCATCAGAGGAGCAGGAAAGTCAGTGTTTCGGGTTTACCCCCTTCATCAGGACTGAAGAGGAACAAGGGAGCTGGGAAATAAATAGAGGGAGGAGGTCTGGGGTTGCGGGAAGGTAGGTTAGATGGTGATCAGTGGGAAGGGTAGGGCAGATAGGAAAAAAAAACAGATGGACAGGTAGTGTCAGGTCAAGGAGGTGGGGACAAGAGGGAGGCTTGGACATGGGGTGAGGCCGGGGGTGACGAGGTTTTGAAACTTGTGCTGTCCGTCCAGTTTGAGGGTGGCGTCATTGTGATTGGAGGAGGCCGAGGACAGACATGTTGCGCAGGGAATGGGAGGGGGAGTTAAAATCGTTGGCAACTGGAATGACCGATGCCCCGCAAATGGGTCACTGTGTCTGCGCTTGGTCACACCGATGTAGAGGAGGCCACGTCGTGAGCAATGGATACAGTGGCCCTGGTTGGAGGATGCACAGGTGGACCCCTGTCAGATTTGGAAAATTTTTCTAGGGCCTGAGGTGGAGGTGAGGTCGGAGGTGTAGGGGCATGTGTAGCGCTTCCTGCGGTTGCAGGGAAAGATGCCGGGTGTGGTAGGGTTAGTGGGGAGTGTGGAGTAGATGAGAGAGTCGCGGAGCCAGCAGTCCCTAAAAAAGGCAGATGGGGCGGGGAGGGAAATATCTCTTTGCTGGTGGGTCAGATTGCAGGTGGTGGAAGTGGTGGAGAATGATACTTTGGATGCAGAGGCCGGTGGGGTGGTTTATGAGGACCAGGAGGACTCTGTCCTTATCTTTGTTGGGGGGAGGGATTTGAGGGCAGAAGTGCAGGAAATGCATGAGATGTGGTTGAGGGTCCTTGGAAGTAGGAGGACATCTGGAATGTGCGGAAGTGGAACGCTCCATCTTGGGAGCAGATGCGGCAGAGGCAGAGGAATTGGGAGTAATGGATCACATTCTTGCAGGAAAGTGGGTGAGAGGAGGAATAATCAAGGCAGCTATGGGAGTTGGTGAGTTTGAAATAGATGACAAGGCTGAGACGGTTACGGGAGATGGATACAGAGAGGTCCAGGAAGTAGAGAGTGGTATGGTAGATAAGCTAGGTGAATTTGAGGTTGGGTGAAAGGTGTTAGTAAAGTTGATGAACTGTTCAAGTTCATTGTGGGAGCACAAGGCATTGCCTATACCGTCATCGATGTAGCAGAGAAAGAGGTGGGGGGTTGTGCCAGTGTAGCAGCAGAAGAGGGATCTACGAAGAGGTAGGCATAACTTGGGTACATAGAGGTGCCTATAGCAATCTCTTTAGTTCGTAGGAAGTGAGAGGAGTTAAAGGAAAAGTTGTTGAGAGTGAGGACAAGTTCCGTTAGGCAGATGAAGTTGTTGGTGGAGGGGGCATGTTTGGGCCTGCAGGAGAGGAAGAAGTGGAGGACTTTTAGCCCATCCATGTGGGGAATGCAAGTGTATAGGGAATGGAGGTCCATGGGGAGGATGAGGTTTTGGGGGCTGTGGAATTGAAAGTCTTGGAGGAGATGGAAGGTGTGGGTAGTGACCTGAATAAGGGTGGGGAGTTCCTGGATTAGGAGAGAAAAGACAGAGTCAAGGTATGTGGCGATGAGCTCAGTGGGGCAGGAGCAGGCAGAGACAATTGGTCAACCTGGACAGTCAGGTTGTGGATTTTGGGAATAAGATAGGAATGGGTGGTGAGGAGTTGGGGAATGATGAGGTTGGAGGCTGTCGGTGGGAGGTCTCCTGAGGTAACAAGGTTATTGATGGTCTGGGAGATAATGGTCTGTTAATCGGGGTGGGGTCATAATTGAGAGGGCAGTAGGAAGAGCTGTCAGAGAGTTGGCACCTGGCCTCCGCTATGTCGAAATATGCCATACCACCATCACGACTCCCTTATCAGCGGGTTTGATGATGAGGTTGGGGTTGGAGTGGGAGGAGTGGTGGGCTGCGCTTTCCATTAGGGAGAGGTTGGAGTCAGTAAGTGGGGTGGAGAGATTCAGGTGATTGATGTCATGATGGCTGTGGGGAATGAAGAGGTTGAGGGAGGGTATGAGGTGGGAGAAGGGGCCTACAGAGGGTGGGTTGGACTCCAGATTAAAGAAATAGGTGCAGAGGCAAAGACTGTGGTAAAAGAGTCTCAAACTGGATGTAAACACCTCATATTCCACCTCGGGAGCCAACAGCCCGATGGCCTCAATATAGTATTAACCAGTTTCAAAATCTCCCCACCGCTGTCCTCCTATTTCCAAGGACTGCAACATCCCCCCTCTGGTGATCGAAAATGCCCTCAGCCACATCTCTTGCATTTCCCGCACTACTGCCCTCAAACCCCCTCCCCCCAACAAAAGTCCTCCTGTTCTTCATATACCACCCCACTGACTTCCACATCCAAAGTATCATCCTCTGCCACCTACAATCTGACCTGACCACCAAAGAGATATTTCCCTCCCCACCCCTATCTGACTTTCGTAGGGACCGCTCACTCTGCGACTCGCTCGTCTGCTCTAAACTACCCACCAACACCACCACCTTGTCACCTTCCCCTGCAACCGCAGGAAGTACTACACCTGCCCCTACACCTTCCCCCTCACCTCCGTCCAAGGCACCAGACAAACTTTCCATATCCAATAGGGGTTCACCTGTATATCCTCCAACCTGGTCTACTGTATTTGTTGCTCCCAATGTAGCCCCCTCTATATCGGTGTGACCAAGTGCAGACTTGGTGACTGATTTGTGGAGCATCCGCGCTCTGTATGCTATAATCAACAGTACTTTCTGGTGGCCAACCATTTTAACTCCCCCTCCCACTCTCTGGGTGACATGTCCATCCTAGGCCTCCTCCAGTCACAATGACACCACCTGCAAACTGGACGAACAGCACCTCATATTCCACCTCGGGAGCCTACAGCCCAATGGCCTTAACGTGGAATTCACCAGTTTTAAAATCACCCCACCCCCCGGCCTCATCCCATGTCCAACCCTCCCTCTCATCGCCGCCTCTTTGACCTGACACAAACTGTCCATCACCTTGCCCACCTATCTGCCCTTTCCTTCCCACTGACCAATCCCCACTACCCCTACTTGCATCCACCTATCACCGTCTCACCTACCTTCCCCTAGCCCCAGCCCTCCGCCTTCTATTTATTTACCAGCTCCCTTCCCCTTTGCCAGTCCTAATGAAGGGGGTAAACCTGAAATGTTGACTTTCCTGTTCCTCTGATGCTGCCTGGCCTGCTGTGTTCCTCCAGCTCCACATTGTATTGACTCTGACTCCAGCATCTGCTGTTCTTGCTATCTTCAGCTTTTGGAAGGCTTTTCAGGAACTAAAGGAGAAACCTTATAAGGGTTGTGTGACATTGGCTGCAGCAAGATATTTGGCCCATTTCAGTGAAGTGTCCAGCAAGGCCTCCCAATGAATGAGAGAATCTCAAACCATCCCTTATACTTTTCACAAGCAGAAACCCTTGTTTGGCAGCAGTAAGTTACTAAATGATGGTTATTAAAGTATGTCAAGCACCTGTTGACAGACTAACTCACTTCATTAATATTCACATTTCTACCAAATTGACCAAACAAGTTTGATGTTGACAAAACTCAAACCAAATTGGGTACCCAGCGAATCCAGCTTGCTGCTTGGTCTGAATGACCTCCAAGATGGGCACTGGGCGACAACATCAAAGGTCATGCTCCATGGACTCCAGCCACACACACACCCCACTTCCATGGGTATTGACATCTGACAAGGTGTACCTACCTGGAAGAGATGTGACAGTGAGCTAAACACTAAAGTAAAGCCAAGAACTGAAGATGCTGGAGACCTGAAACAAAAACAAAATGTGTTTGAGAAACTTTGCAGGTTTGGCAACATCCATGGAGAAAAAGCAGAGTCAATGATTTGGGCCTAGTGACCTTTTATCACCTGACAGTTATTTCAGATTATGAACATGATGGAAGGAAAGATAGTATGTTTTGTGTGTTCCCCTTTCAAGAACAAGTACAGTTGTTAAAAGTCAGTTCAACACTCACATTTCTCACGTTAGTGCAAAAGGAGTGCGAGTGAGCTGAAGTATTCATGTGTGCCATTGGGATAAGATATTCACGATGCATGGCTTGGGTTCAGGTGCAGGTGTGCTGTGAATTTCGCAGTCAAAGAAGAACACACTATTCATCTCTGCTTTGCAGGTAAAGGACTCTCTCACTCTGATTACTATCAGTTAACCATGGTCAAAATGAAACAGGACCAAAGGATTTCAATTAACCTGCAAAGCCAAGAATTGATTGTTTAACAATCATAGTCCAACTACTTACTCTTCACACATGACCCATACAGACTGATCATTTAACACGTACTTTGTTTTGGACTCACTTCTCATTTCTAATCTGAGTATTTGTGTGTTGGGTTATTATTTCTTCTTGTGTGTAGTAACAATTTAAACTCACTCTTTTGTTAGGCACCTGGATGGATAAATGAATTGGAACAGTTTAGAGGGATATGGTCCAAATGCTGGCAAATGGGACTGGATTAACTTAGGATATCTGGTCAGCATAAATGAGTTGGACTGTAGGGTTTGTTTCTGTGCTGTACATCTGTACGACTGTGACTCTGTAACTCAAGAAAGCCTGGATAAATTGGCTCCTTTTAAAATATAAATTGATTTGTTTTGGAAGAAACGTGCTGACAAGGAAGTGAACATTTGTGAATTAACAATGTTGTGGCCAACTAGGAGAGTAGGGGAGCCTGTTCATCCCTTCTTACTCAGGAGTTTAATAATTTGGAATGTCCCTCTGGAACTGTAATTCAGGAATGCAATCCAGGAACTGTGTAATAAGGCTATATCAATCTTTCTTTCCTTCATTCTTTCACCTTGCACAGAACCTTAGGAGTGTAGATCAGAGAATTCTATGCTGCCAGACTCATGGGGTTCCAAATTTTGTGGTGTTGCATTTTTTACAGGGTTTTGCTCTGAATTATCTTTCACAAGTTCAATATTATTACTGGAAGGATTTGCACTTGACACTTGATCTGTTTACCCATGTTACAAACCGATCTTTCATAGCCAAAAAATCTTGATTGGGGACATGAATGATCTGGAGATACAGAATCTACCCTGTGTGACACAGAACTCCCTACAGGTTCAAGAGCATGGTAGCACGGTGGTTCAGTGGTTAGCACTGCAGCCTCACAGCGCCAGGGTCCTGAGTTTGATTCCAGCCCCAGGTGACTGTCTGTGCGGAGTTTGTACATTCTCCCCGTGTCTGCATGGGTTTCCTCTGGGTGCTCCAGTTTCCTCCCATAGTCCAAAGATGTGCAGGCTAGGTGGATTGGCCATGCTAAATTGCCCATAGTGTTCAGGGGTGTGTGGGTTATAGGGAGATGGGTCTGGGTGGGATGCTCCAAGGGTCGGCATGGACTTGTTGGGCTGAAGGGCCTGTTTCCACACTGTAAGGATTCTAAATTCTAACAGCTTCTTCCCCACTGTTATCAGACTTCTGAATGGACCTCTCAAATTTTAAATATAATGCTGATCTAACTCTGTGTGCACCTTCTCTGCAGCTGTAGCATTGTGTTCTTTGTTCTGTTCTATTACCCTAATGCACTTTGTATGGTATCATCTGCCTGTACTGCATGCAAAACAAAACCTTTCACTGTACTTAGGTACGTGAAATAAAAATAAATAAAATCAAGTGTTGTTTTGTTATATTATTTTGAAATGTTTTGGCAACAGTAGTGTTAATTAAAGATGTATATCCAGGATTTCACATCACTCACTACTGCACCACACTCAAACTTATTAAACTGGCCAAAGCTTGTGGGAATGGCAATCACAATCAGACCGTTGCTCCTGCTTTGCCTATTTTCCACTGATGGCCTTGCTCCGCACTTCTGGTTAGGAATTCTGAACCCGGTTGTTCAGAAGTGTGGACTGTGCCTGATATTGAAACTTTCTATGCAGCGCAGGAGACAAACCACACTCCCATTTTCACATTTCCCATTTTCACCTAGAGACAGATGTCCATTTCACACCTAGAGACAGATGTCCATTTCAACACCTAGAGACAGATGTCCATTTCAAGCCCACTGACTCCCACAGCTACACACCTAGAGACAGATGTCCATTTCAAGCCCACTGACTCCCACAGCTACAACCCCAACCTGAAGTTCACCTGGACCATCTCCAACACTTCTCTCTCCTTCCTGGACCTCTCTGTCTCCATCTCGGGCAACCACCTAGAGACAGATGTCCATTTCAAGCCCACTGACTCCCACAGCTACCTGGAATACACCTCCTCCCACCCACCCTCCTGCAAAAATGCCATCCCCTATTCCCAATTCCTTCGCCTCCGCCGCATCTG